>CM055614.1:0-651481 GCA_029379385.1 Quillaja saponaria | reverse complement strand
CCTAACCCTAACCCTAACCCTAACCCTAACCCTAACCCTAACCCTAACCCGAACCCTAACCCTAAACCCTAACCCTAACCCTAACCCTAACCCTAACCCCTAACCCTAACCCTAACCCTAACCCTAACCTAACCCTAACCCTAACCCTAACCTAACCCTAACCCTAACCCTAACCCTAACCTAACCCTAACCCTAACCCTAACCTACCTAACCCTAAACCTAACCCGAACCTAACCCTAACCCTAACCCTAACCTACCTAACCCTAACCCTAATTGTTAAATAATGAATATTATTATTATCCAATTTTCGAAATAATTAATTATACTATTAAATAATAAAATTGAATTTCTAAATTTTATTTTACAATATAAATTATTCTATTTTATACAAAATTAATATCAAGGCTGCATGTGTTTCTAGTTCGGTATTGTGAACCATCACCTTTTTTTTTAATATTATATATATATATATATGTACTGAAGTTTATATGTTAATATTTGCAGTTGGGTGGTGTGATGAGTTGTATAACTCCTGTTATACTTCAATTTTTTGGTTTAGTGGTTAAGTATATTTGCAGCAGTTTATATATATCTCAATTAATTATTTCTCTAGTTGTTAAGACTATAAAAATTTTGAGTATTTTATTTATTTTCTAAGAAGTTTTGAACATAAAAAGTCAATAAATAACATATAAATTTTTTATCATCGAACCATTCCTAACATAAAAAAAAATTAACATACACTAGATTCAATTTATTAATAAAAATAAGAAGTGAAAGCCCAAAAGCTAAGCAATTCAAAAAAAAAAAACAAATTCAAAGTTTCATGTTTGTAACCATTGCACAAGCCATTTTTTTTTTTAAAAACAAAGCAATTTAATCAAAACATGCCCAACGTTCTAGTTGCCATTTGACAAGCAAGCCAAAGCTTGCTTCCAAACAACAACCGAGATGCTGGTTTACTGTGCCAAACACCAGTCTAATTCTTACCCTTTTGATACGGATACATGATTTGTTTGAATTGTGGACTCCTCCCACAACCTCTTCTCTAGGTTTTGAGGTTTTCTTCTGAGGTCTTGAGGTCTCCTCCTTAGGTCTTAAGGTTGTCTCCCGAGTAGAACCTGTGAAATGAGTGTCTAAACTGAGGTTGTCTTCTGTGGTCAATCTGTGAGGGCGGTCCTGTAGACCTATGATCACTCTGATGTCAAATCAATGCATTTCTAGAAAGATAAGTAAATATAAAGGGAGAGTGAGAGATTTCAAAGCCTAAATATAAGAGGTTTAGGCTACCATATATAAAGAAGAACTGTCAATCATGTGGTGACAAATGTCTTTGATTTAGTGGTGTCACCTGTTGTTGTTGGATTGGTTGTGACCAATTATGTATTAACATTAATTAGTCCCTCAAAACAAGTTCAACAAGCAAAGTGAATTGGATAGTGTACCTGTAACCTATCTCATATTCCCGGAATTAAAATGTCATATTCCATATGATTAAGACATATTTTATATCATAATAATGTTGGGACGATCTCGTATTGCCCATAAAATTGTAATATATAAATAAATGTAATATTTAGAGAGATATTTAGGTTTTTTAATAATTTAATATTGAAGTTAACTATCAATTTAGATGGATTGGGCTTTTTGCAAAATAATTTTAACAATGCCATGGCTAAGTGCTTAAATTTATAGAAGTGAGAGGAAATTATAATTTGGGTGGTAGTTTAATAGGGAAAGAGCCATTAACATATGAAAATTAAGTTATATACTAAGCATAACTTAAATAAAAGTTTAATATTAAATTATTATCTATTAATAGTAAAAATAAAGTATATTGTTGACTAAATTTTAGGTGATGTCTTAAAGGTATTGAGGTGTTGTTTATGAAAAAATAGAGATAATATATTATTTTACTTGTTTAAATTTGAATCTTATAAAATTTAATTATAATTTTAAAAAAAAAGTCTTAAATTCTTGCTTATTTTTTTAATAATAATTTAAAAAAATGTATATGCATACACATTATTGTTATTCTTATTTCTTAGATTAGATACCGAATGAGAGAGAAGATTAAGAGCTAGTGAATGAGATGAAATGACGAATACAACTTTATTTTTGGGCTTCACGAGGAGCAAATTGAGGCTGGTCAGTCTCCTATTTAAAGCTCCCTTCTTGCCACCGCCATATGTCCATTGTTGCGTCTAGACCAAATCCAACGTTCCTTCTATCTACTCGAGCCCCAAACTCCCTCCAACATTTCTGGATGAACAAAAAGTTGAAAAAAGAAAATCCAAAAAAAACCTACTCTTTACCTTTCTTTTTTTTCTTTTTCTGTTTTTCTTGTTATAATTAATTTGTATTTATAGAAATACAGTACAGTACTACATATACTCACCACTCCTCAGTCATGGGTTGCGGAGGATTTTAGCTCTCTCTCTTCCCATGTTACATGCCCCTTTTCCTACATAGAATTCGGCGGGATTTTTAAAAGATATTAAATTATTTGATGTAAATGCTTTGATAAAAATAAATGATAAAGCCCCAAAATACCAAGGGATGCCATTCTTATATCGGGGAAATGTTATGCAGACGAAGAGTGAACGAGTTTAAGTTGGGAATCGACTTGAATTTTGAGGTATGATCCTTTTCGTTCCATATTATGTAATATCTTTTTTATACTCCTTAATTTACTACTCTTCTACGTCAAGTCTTTTGTAAATATAAACCTGCTGCAGAATTTTTTATGTCTCCCGAGGGTTTCCTGTGGATTGATAGAAAGAGTTATGTCGACAATGTCGTTTTAGAGCCCATCGCCGAAAGAAAGGAACATAGAAATAAGAATACAAAATAGAAGGTTATGCAAAGATCATTTTCATTTCTTGTTAAAAAGCCTTTCCAAGGTTGAGACTGAGTCTGAGAGAGGAATCTACGGGAATTTTGAACTCTTGACTCTTTTGGCTTTGATTTTTGCTACCGGAAATAGATATTTGTCCGATTACCATTCTTTTGTTCTTTTTTTTTCCTTACACTGGTTATTTGTGTTTGATGTTTTTTTTTGTTTTCGCCGTCAACTTTGTTACCTTACTCAAGAATTATAATGTTTTCAGTTTCTACAGCAGTTTGGTCTGTTGTGGATCTCAAGCTCTGTTATATTTATTGAATTTTTTATTTTTATTTTTTTTGAAGCGACCGGCATCCCGCTATTAATTCCACCTGCCAATCCCTGTCTTGGGAGCTTATTTCCTCTATTTCATCATGCCTTTTTCCTTTTTGTTCCAAGTTTTCAGAAAGATCTTCATATCTTGACCTTTTTAATGTGATGTGCGCAGATGACCATGTATGTGATCTCTTATATTTGAAAAGAGAAAAATTATTAATATAGAAGAAGAAAAAAGAGAGAGAAAGAGAAAGGAAGCATAACAAAAGAAGAATGGTAATCTAAACTTTTTTGAATCCATTGCATTCAAAATTGAGATTGAGAAACATAATATGCCCACACATTGTTGGTGATGTAACTTCAATTTGAACTTCCCATATTCCCAAGATTATTGTTTGAACAGACTTATTTCTATTTCTCTTGAGAATCTCAGAGTTGAAAAAAAAAAAAAAATGAAATGGCAAAGGAATATAGTGGATCCCCAAGCATCATCAGCTCGAATCCAAGAGAAAGCGCCTGACTTGGATTCTAGGGGTTAGTGGTCTGTGCATACTGTCTTACATTATGGGTGCTTGGCAAAATACTTCTGCTCCCACTAACCAGTCTGAGGTCTACACAAGAGTGGGCTGTGATGCTGGGTCACCCCCAGGCACAAGCCATGCCTCACTAGTCTCATCATCATCCTCACTGTCATCATCTGCTATTTTGGATTTTGAAAGCCATCATCAAGTTGAGATCAATAATTCTGGTGGAGTCCAGAAATTCCCACCTTGCGACATGTCCTACAGTGAATATACTCCCTGACAAGATCCATTCAGGGGAAGGAAATTTGACCGAAACATGTTGAAATACAGAGAGCGGCATTGCCCCACAAAGGAAGAACTCCTATTCTGTCTTATACCCACTCCTCCAAAATATAAGACCCCTTCAAGTGGCCCCGGAGCCAAGATTATGCATGGTATGACAATATTCCCCATAGAGAACTCAGTATTGAGAAGGCTGTTCATAACTGGATTCAAGTTGAGGGTGACCGTTTCAGATTTCCTGGTGGAGGCACAATGTTTCCTCATGGCGCTGATGCATACATTGATGATATGAATCAGCTCATTCCTCTTACAAGCGGGAATATCATAACTGCAATTGATACAGGCTGTGGTGTAAGTAAATTTGCATCATCCGTCAGTTAACATTTCTGCATATACTACTCCTGCTTGGAATTAGTTTTCCTCAACTGAACGTTAGATCGTACTAAGAAAAGAACAAAGTAAAATGTACAAATCATTTCTCAGGAAATACTTGCCTTTACTTTCTCTTTTCACCTATTAGATTCCTGTGAACCATAAGGCTTCATTTTTCACGTTCATTAAGAACTTGAATATGATGCCACAAGCAGCCTGTTGTCTGTTAGATCAGTTCTTCAATTATTTACTTGTAATTTCTAATACTTTTTCTTTTACCTTATGATTGTTAAGGTATCAAGTTGGGGTGCTTACCAAGAGTTACACATGAAGCACAGGTACAGTTTGCATTGGAGCGAGGAGTTCCTGCTATGATTGGGATCATGTCTTCACAGAGGCTTCCATACCCGGCAAGGGCTTTCGAGATGGCTCATTGTTCTCGTTGCTTAATACCTTGGCATAAGTACAGTAAGTCCTTTGCATATCTTTTATTGGGTCATAAAATGCAGAGCGACAAATAAGGAAGATACAAATTAGTCTTCATTTGAGATCCATGCGGAGTGAATGTAACATTTGAAACTTATCTGCGAATTCCCGTTTTTCTTTGATTATCTCCCCCCTTCCTTCTCTCCAGAAGGTATGTATCTGATTGAAGTAGACAGAGTCCTAAGACCTGGTGGTTATTGGATTCTTTCTGGCCCGCCTATCAGATGGAAGAAATATTGGAGAGGATGGGAGAGGACCCAAGAGATTTAAAACAAGAACAAGATGCTATTGAAGATGTTGCAAAGCACCTATGCTGGAAGAAAGTTATAGAGAAGAATGATCTTGCTATTTGGCAAAAACATATAAACCATATTGAATGCATAAATAGCAGGAAGGTTTATAAGATGCCACATATCTGCAAGTCGGACAATCCGGACGCTGCTTGGTACTCCCTCGCCATCATATCTTCCATCAGTAGTAATCTGATGCACTAAAATTTTGTAGTTGATAGTTGATACCATTTGCCTGTTTGGTCATTTGTGCTGAAAGGTACAAGAACATGGAGACGTGCATAACGCCATTGCCAGAAGTCAGCAGCTCAGATGAAGTTTCTGGTGGGTCATTGGAGAAGTGGCCCGAGCGTGCATTTGCCATCCCTCCTAGAATTGGTAGTGGTTCAATACCAGGCATCAGCGCTTGGAAATTTCAAGAGGATAATGAACTCTGGAAGGACAGGGTAACACACTACAAACGGATCATTCCCCTTGGCCAAGGGCGATAACGGAACATAATCGACATGAATGCCTACCTTGGTGGATTTGCAGTAGCGTTGTTGAAATATCAAGTGTGGGTTATGAATGTTGTACCTGCCATTGACCAATTTGGTTTGATTTATGAACGAGGTCTCATTGGCACATACCAGGACTGGTGTGAAGCCTTCTCAACAATTCCAAGAACATACGACCTTATCCATGCCAGTGGTGTGTTTGGTATATATCAGGACAGATAAAACTTTTCAGGCAAGATGTGCTTATTATGGACTATATTTTGGAAGTTTCTAAATGTATATGTATCTATTGTAGGTGTGACATCACCGTCATTCTGCTAGAGATGGATAGAATATTGAGGCCGGAAGGGACTGTGATATTCAGGGGCACAGTGGAGCTTCTTGTGAAGATTAAGAGTATCACTGATGGGATGAGATGGAAAAGCCAGATTATGGACCATGAAAGTGGGCCTTTCAACCCAGAAAAAATTCTTCTTGCTGTAAAAACTTACTGGACCGGTGAAGCTACCACACAAAAGCAAGACTAGTAGTTCAGAATCCCGAGTCTGCTCTCGCTAACTAATTTTTATTTATTTTTTCTCCTGCATATCGTTTTATGGTGGACTTTTCTTTGGGAAATATGTTCACTTGGTGTTACAGAAGAGTAGTCAAGTGAGAAGGACAGTTTTGTTTGCTTAGTCATCAATAGATTCTTTAGGCCTTTTCTGTTATCTTTTCCTTGATGTGGTATATATATATATATATCTGGGACTGGGACTATGTAACCTTTGCAATGAATTAATAATTAAAAGCAGAATCAATTAATGATCTCATTATTGCCTCCTCAACTTAAGTTTTGATTAGGTCCTGTGGAGCAAAAGCAGTTAATACAACTGGAAGCTTAAGTGTTAATCCAAATTCACATTTACATTCCGTTTTACAAGCAACAATTGAATAACTTATCATGTATACTCGCTCATGCTCACCACAGCAGTGAGACAACAATTACTTATACAGAAAGATTCTTATTTAGTTTGAGGCGTGTAAATACCCCGGAGGCCTCTCCGAGCACGCTATCGAGCTCAACAGGTGTTTAAACTGAATTTAACAAAAGCAACTATTGAGATACAATATAGCTTTATTCAGACTCCAGCCTTGAATACAATTTACTCTTATTTTAATTATCTTATGCTTATAATTATTATAAGATTTTAATTTAATTTTAATATTTATAGTAAAAATTTCAGTAAAATTAGTTTTAAATATATTTTTTATCAAAATATAAACAATATAAAATCACATTAAATATAATCATTTGGTATTTATTTTTTTTCACGAGTATCCCGCACCTTCTGGGTGTAAACCTAACCTCGTCGTGGATTTGTGACTATCCCTCTTTATAAGTGTTTTTTTTTCGAGTTCGAACTCTTAATATTACAAAAGTCTTTTAATCACTGAGTTCAAACGTGTTTTATCACTTGAATTGTACATTATTAGGTATCATTTGGTAAACTTTTTGATAAGTTTGATAGACAATAATCAATTAAACAATTATTTTATATATTATAACCAATTCTTATTAAGCAATGTACGTAACATATATTATAATTTAAAACTCTATTATAACAGATAATCTATAAGATTATAATTACATAATTACTATATTTTGTGGGGTCGTAATTAGAAAAAAATTAATCTACAATTTAAAATTTATTTTAAAAGAGATATTAGAAATATTAGTTATGGAGAATGTAAATTTATTTATGATATTAAAACAATATTTATAATTATTCTTACTTCTCCTGGCCGCAAAAATTTGTGTTTCCAGGTGAGGGTGAGTTGTTTGATACATTATTGGTCGGGGAGTGGAAATAAAGAATGTATATATATACAGTAATGAAGAAGCGTGTGGAATGAATGCGATGAAAGGCACGTGGGATCATTACCAATGACAGTTCACATATACCCCTCAAAGTCAACCCATAGAATGCTATGAATGTGGAACCTAACCTAAGCAATTGGTAGGGGTAATTTCGTATTTACGTTAGAAAAGTAGCGGGTCTGGAATCTGGATCGGACGTAACAAGTAACAACAAAATGTGCCAGACTGCCAGTGACGCTGCCATTATGCGTAAAGCAGGAAGCTCTTACTGATGATCCGTTGGCCATTGACTTTTCTCCTACAGTACAATTTATTTCGTTTCGTTTATTATATATATGGACGAAACCAAAGTACCTCCTCTATTTGCAGTTCTGGGTTTTGCATTTGTTTTTGTTTCAAGCAGCTAAATCCATCCATCCATCCATCAGTCCAATTCCTTTCTTCGAATCTTAACAATAGGAAACCTCTTCTCTGCTAAGTGTTAACCTCGCAGATCTGACTTATCCATTCATCCCACTGTCCGGAATTTGTATTCCTAAGAAGGTCCTGGCTATGTCTGTTCCCCCAAAGAATTGAAATAAGTATTTATATCCTGGCTCCCTTCATTTTTTATCTTCCGTAGCAACGCATTTATAAAAGCCTGTAAAGCATGTAAACCCAGTCTCTTGCTCCTTTCAAAATCCCAAAAAAAAAAAAAAAAAAAAAAAAAACTTTATATCTAGTAATTCATTATGCTGCCATAAAAAGTTGTAATTTCCTCCTGTTCTCCACCCTTGTTCATGATTAAGGCAGCCTTGTAGTCATACCTTCATAAAAATTAGAAAATCATGTAAAAGTCCTCCAGTTCCCATTTCCAATACTTCTATTGAAAAATTACCACCAAAAAAATAAAAATTATTTGTCATTTTAATTTGCTTAGAGAAATGCCAGAATCTGAGGCAGGTACACCAACTTTGTCGGCGCCGACGACACCAGGTACACCTGGTGGTCCACTATTTTCATCTCTCCGAGTGGATTCGCTATCTTATGATCGCAGCTCATTGTCCCGATCCAAGTACTGTTTGCCTCTTAATATCCCAACTTGTGGTCAAGTCGACTCGTGCTTCACCGAATTCCCTGTTCCCGACGTCTCTCTCGCTCGGAAGGTACATATCTCAGGCGTCCCATTCTTTGTATTTTATTTTTCTTAACTATTTTATAAGAAAATTGATCATTGTATGTTAGATTACACGTGAGGTGTGCTTGCAATAAGAAAAATTAACAACAAGTATGAACAGTAACTTATTGTCTTGTAAAATCCCACACCTATCAAATTAAAATCAAGTCGCTCATCAATAAAATAGAAGAGAGGTGAAATGTGTAATGCTGGTTTATTTACTTAAGATGTTAAATTCTTTGTTTGGTAGGAGGGAAGTGCAGTATATTATGAGTGTGAACGTAATTGGGTACATATTCATCCACCGTTCCCGCAAAGTCCAAAAATTATATAATGTATATTAGGTTAAGAAATAAAATGTTGACTTTAAGACTAATGACAGGCATGGTATAATAAATTTATATAATGTATCAGTCATTTTAGTTACTACTGAGCTATTATTCCTCTCTCTACTTAATAGTCTACTATTGTAAGCCGACATAGTATAGCTGTTAAATATTATATAATAACTAATCTAAGTAGTTTTAAACAATCTTTATATAAAATATAAGTCGAAGGAATCTTAAAATATTATTTGTGTGTAACATTGACCAAGGAAAAATACGAAAACCAAAAAAGATAATATATTTAAAAATCTCAAATAACCTTTCTGGGGAGATGAGTGAAATCATCTCACTTAGCTCCCTTCTTTAAAAATGACTGGACGGTTTAGTTTTCCATCATCACGTACACAAAAAATAATACTTTATTCAGTCACTGTTTCCAAAGTAATTTTCAATAGTCAATGAGTATATAGTCCAACTAAAAGGGATAATTCTTATCAGGGAGGAATTAATTATTCTCAATTACTCTTATAGCTTCAAGTCGTAGGTTAGTTATCAAATTGAAATCATGACAAGCCCAAATTTTAATGAGAATCCCACTTCCCTCTTGAAAGGGAAAAGGAAAAAGAAAAATAAGAAATTAATGACCCCATGTTGGCAACTCTCCTCAAATGTGGTGTCAACTAGCATAAAACATCCTCTTTTTAGGGTAAGATTGAGTAGTAAATGTAATTTTTTTTTTTCCTGGTGAATTTTATAATGATAAATGCAATTCAATTAATTTGAGATTTAAAGTTTCTGTCAATTCTGTAATGATTAGCATCCTCTACTAGAACAAATATATATATATATATATGTTTTTGGTTTGACAATTGCGACCATTCTAAGCATCAAGTTTGTGGGCAGCTCGGAGCTGAGTTTGTGGGGACCTTCATTTTGATATTCGCAGCAACGGCAGGGCCAATTGTGAACCAGAAGTACAATGGAGCGGAGACATTGATTGGAAATGCAGCATGTGCTGGACTGGCGGTGATGGTTGTGATTCTTTCTACAGGTCACATCTCTGGAGCACACCTGAACCCATCTCTAACAATTGCATTTGCAACATTACGCCATTTTCCTTGGGTCCAAGTTCCAGCATACATAGGAGTTCAAGTTGCTGCCTCGATTTGTGCTTCTTTTGCGCTCAAAGGAGTTTATCATCCCTTCATGTCTGGTGGAGTTACGGTTCCTTCCGTAAGCACTGGCCAAGCTTTCGCACTGGAGTTTCTTATTACTTTCAATCTCTTGTTTGTTGTCACTTCTGTGGCTACTGACACCCGTGCGGTATGTTTGTTTTGAGTTTTGTTTAATCAAGCTCAGTACGTCCCGATCGAAATTTTTACTTAACTTCTCTCATTGTGGGAAGCCGTGACAGGTCGGAGAATTAGCGGGTATAGCTGTTGGAGCCACTGTCATGCTCAACATTCTTGTGGCAGGGTGAGTAACATATTTCATTTCACTTCTCTTCACTTTTATTCTATTATAATAATAATATAATATAATATATTAACCAAATAAAAAGAGCAATGATTATTATTTATTTTTTTTAGTAATAAGAGAGCAATGATTATTGATTTCGCATAGCAAAAGATTTTCGTTATTTTTTAATACGACGTAGATAGCACCAAATAGCTGTCTAGTTGTCACAGATCAGATCAAACAACTAATCTTAGCTAGTTCCGTCTTCGTTTTACTCCCTGATTCCTAAGATAACAAAGAGGAAGCCATTGCCATTAATAGCTCAGATTTTGAAATTCAGGCCAACAAGTGGTGGTTCTATGAATCCCGTGCGTACTTTGGGCCCAGCTGTAGCCGCAGGAAACTACAAGTCTTTGTGGTTATATCTAGTGGCACCCACCCTTGGAGCCATTGCCGGTGCAGGTACTTACACAGCTGTGAAGCTCCGAGAAGGGGAGGCTGAACAACCACGAGTGGTCAGGAGCTTCCGCCACTAGTCTATAGTCGAGGGTGAGTAATGAGGTGACAGAACTGTCCTGTCTCATGTTTAGCTCTTCGTCGAATAATAATAAATGTTGTATTTTTTTTTTTCTTTCCATGTGGTCTGTTTGTCATCCGGATGTTCTCTTGAAGGATGTGTCTTGCTTGGCTTTTGTATGCCATGCTTTTGCGTGGCGTTGTTTGGTGTTTGTTTGCCTTGAACTGTGTGTACTGACGTTCTTAATAAATGGAATTTATGCTTTATATGATGTAATAATAAAGTCATTGTTAATTATTGCATCAGTATTTGTGCTTTGCTCATAATTTTCATGCCCGATTGCCTGTGATTGCATTTAGGTGCATGTTTTGCTACTTTTTTTTTCTTCTTCTTTTATCTTCTTCTAAGTGAATTTTCTTTCAATAAATTGAAAGGGATGAAATCTAAGACCTTCTACTTACCATTCGTTGGATATCAAGTACCTAATTTTCGTATAGGATTGCAAAGAAGATGAAAAAGCTTGTATAGATTTTAAATTACATGTTTAATTACTTATAGAAAATATTTTTCATTTTTTATCTCATAAATATTTGGATCCAAACATATTTCCAAATCATATCTTGTGTTTTTTTCTTCTTCCATTTTTTTCTATTAAACTTATTAACTACACAATGTATTATATTATATTCTTTAATTATAATTAATTACAAACAAGATTGAATTAGTTGTCACTATAAAATCTGATCCGTTATTGTAAAATTACCTAATCACACTAAAGGCCTCAATTACTTAGCAAATGTTATTTATATGTAAAGTATATTTAAATAAATTTAAAAATGATTAATTACAGTGATAAACAAATTTCAATTCTAGAAAGAATATAAAGGTCCAAATCTTAGAGCCTTCATTTTGAAAGGTTCAAAAAGTTATAAATTTGTCAATTGTTCATATATTATCAGTGGAAATAAATTAATAACCTAAAAATTAAAAATAAAACTTCAAGAGCATCTTTGAATATTTTGGACAAAATGATAGACTGAAAAGTTGAAGTTTATTTTTTTATTTTTTTGTAAAGATTTTTCTTATTAATAAGAAAGAAGTAGAGATACACCTAAAATTAATATTTTATTTAAAATTTTGGTTAGTATGAGACCCGTTAACTCTATTAGTGGGTAAAGGAAAAATAGCTCACTCCCTTACAAGCAAAACCTGAAGGTGGATTCAACTGAAACCTTCATATTAATTATTTTTTAATTAATTTTTTTTTTGATTAAATACTTATAAATAAATAAAAAGGAATCACAGTACATATTCTCACACAGGCTACGGCAAAAAAAAAAAGAGAAATAATTTAAATATCATGTTGAAATACCCTAACAATCACTTCAAAAATATGGTACAATTTTGAAAATTATTTAAAAAACCTATAAAACTAAATAACTTAATACAAATATATTATCTAAGGACTTGTTTGACATATCGTATGAAGATGATAGGATAATGTAAGATTATCCAGTTATTTTTTTTATAGTGTAAGATAATAAATGTTAAGTTAATTGATTAAGACAGAGGTGCTAGGAACCATGAAGTCTTAGGTTTGAGTCCCACCCATCAATGACTGTGGCAGCAAAACAAAACAATTAATAATTTATATATACGATGAGTGATCTAAAATAATTATTTTAATATAATATTAATTAGATTAAAATAATTTTCAAATATAATTAATCAAATTTTCAATATATTAAAATAATTTTAAAATGCTTAAAATACTATTTAGTATCCTCTGATATTATTTTTGATAAACATATCCTCTGATATTTTAACTTTGCTGCATAGATCTTTTTAAAAGATTTATTTTATTCAGGAGATTTGGACATCTTTCGGATGGAGTCTAATTACAAAATTACCCAACTCGGTCCAGCTAACTATAATATCAACATGGTAAAGGCTAAAGGCCCAAAGGCCCATATCGTGGATGGGTCTGTTGAGACACACCCTTAACCCATTTATGATTACTCAGCAACTGCCTCATTCTCCACGAGGAAGGGTCAGAACTCAGAAGTACCCGAAGACTTACGGGGACGACTTACGTCGGATAGAACGGTCGGTGTTGATCGGCGCTTCTTCTGGTATACGACCGCATCAAGTCACAGAGTAACAGAAAAAGCGTAGCAATTGGAGGTAACTTTATGAGTTCGGTTTGAAGTTCCAGAGATTCGTTTTATTTCTAAACTGATTTTTTCTAATTTTTTTTTTTATAAAAGTTGAGTTCAACTCTATCTCTGAATTTTTTGAGTTAGACCATAGCAAATACCATTTATGTAGGATGCAACTCAATAATTCGCCCTTGTGCTGCAGCTGAAAGCGAACGAAATTACCCCCAAGTCGCTGATCCCATTTTTCTTGGTTCTGTAGCCACTGCTGTAGGTAGCTTCGAGTCACCCCTTCCCTTACACTATTTGTCCTGTTATTCAACAGTTTTAGAATTGGAATATTCCAAGAGGCGTACAAATCAATAAAATCTAGCTAGCTTCTACCATTTGTAGATTTGATGGGATAGCATCTAAAGGTGAAAAGCAGAACATCACTTTTTGGTGTCGATTCCTTCTAAATGGTTAATTTTAGGTATGAAATGTTAAATCTAGGCTTATGCACTCCACTCTAACCTTTGGCGTATGACCCAACCATAAAAGTTACATTAGCCATTTCACTCCGTTGTCACCTCCCCCTCAGTGCACTATGCTGTGAGCACAATTTGGCCCGCTAACTCATGCTCTTACCTGACACAAATGGATGACTAACCATCATCAGGACCACCTTTCTTCTTTGTTATTTCATACCTCAAGTCAAATTTATTGTTTATTTTAATGGTCTAGAGTGTCATGACATAGCAAAAGAAATTTATGGAACTTTTTTATTAAAGTGCTCTAGCTTTCTTTTTCCTATTATTTAATCAACCTTTACCGCATATCAAAGTTTCCATACCTAGTTTGTTGGATCCCAATGTTTTATAGGAAAATTTATCTGGTTCAACTAGGGTACTCCACTTGAATAACCATTAAAAATGTCATTTTTCAAAACTATTGTTTTTTGTATTTACTATACATTGAGGAGGAGAATGACCTAGATTCATCTATAATAAAAATAAAAATAATTTAATCAATTAATTAAAAATGCCTAGATTCATGGATTTCCCTTCTTTTACTTTCATGTAAAGGAAACTAATATTGGATTGCTTTTATGATGGACTAGTAATAATGAGCTCAGAGACTGCCAATGAGGATTGCCTTGGATGGGCGGCAAGAGATGCGTCTGGAGTTCTGTCACCTTATGTGTTCAGTCGCAGGCATGTTTATCTCATTTCCTCTTTGTAGAATCCATAGTTAAGAAACTGTCTTCTTTAAGAGATTCCCTGTTTTTTTTTGAAAATTTCATTGAGTTTCTTGTCAGGTTTAATTGTCTTTCCATAAGTCAGTTGTCCAATCCTTCTAGTTATCCTACTTTTTTTATAGTAATGATTTTATCAGGTTTATCATTATCCTTAAACAGCTATTCATCTATGGACCACCAAGTACCCAGAAAACACTACTCTTTAATCATTTAACAAAACTCCTAAGAAAAAAATGGCCAAACAAATCAAAACGTTAGGCGATACCTACTACTAACACTGGCACGTGCAGAAAAAAGAAAAATTGCGGTACCCAAAGATAATTGAACAAATAGCGAGCCACTTATTACAGATGCATTTTCAAAGCTGATCAAGTCCACCACCCTAGTACAATCTGTACAAACACTTTTGAGAGTTTTCAAAGGGGCCTTATCAACTGTAAAATAACATTTCATTTCTTTCTTTCTGGTCAAATTTAGTCCACACCTTAAACCCTCAGTTCTATATATATATATATATATATAACATTTATTTTTCTCTCTTTGGCGCTAACTCTTGTCAACTGTCTGCTTTGAGTGTTATTATGCTTATCAATCTGCTTATTAAGCTTTTATTAGGTACTGGGAACTAGCATTTGTTCTTATCTGAAACATTTGTTGATCTAATGATACATAGTACTAATTCTATTTGTTGTAACAGCAGTGATTTGATAATTGAATTAACTGGGTTAGTAAATAAAGCACAAACTCCACATGCAAAAACTACATTGACAGAATGCTTGGTTAGATGTGTTCAATATTTTTCTTTTGAATTTTTGGATCCACCACTGAACCAGCTCTTCTTTGCCCTTTGCCAACTCGTATCATATTTTTCTGTTGTTTATCCACCAATACCAGCCCAATGTTCTTTTGTCATCATTAGAACATGTTGTTGATTTCTTTATTATCTTTTGAGAACAACAATTACTCAGGGCTCTTAGAAGTAGAGATGTTTCAATAAAAATTACACATTGCGGAGTCTGTTATGCTGATGTGGTTTGGACAAGGAATAAACATGGAGACTCCAAGTATCCTTTGGTGCCGGGGTATGTGCACTGACTCTCTTATGCAGGTGATGAATCTGTATATTTAAACCAATATATTCATGGTTAGTTTCTTGTCAGACATGAGATTGCTGGAATTGTGAAAGGGGTTGGCTCCGATGTCCTCCGCTTCAAGGTTGGTGACCACGTTGGGGTGGGAACTTATGTCAACTCATGCCAGGATTGTGATTATTGTAATGATGGACAAGAGGTTCATTGTGTAAAGGGATCAGTTTATACTTTTAATGGTGTTGATGTTGATGGCACAATTACAAAGGGAGGATACTCCAGTTCCATAGTTGTCCATGAGCGGTAACTACTATTTGGTGCTAAATTTTTTATCACCCATTGTCAAGCATAGTTTTGGTTTCCTTGTCTCTGACTTTCTTAGTTTCTTTTTCTATCATTTGAAGCAGTTGCTTAATTTGCTGATAGTTACGATTCCTTTATTTTAAGCTCTCTTCTTAAGGGAAGTATGTCCCAATCATGTTATATTTGATCTTGAATCTACAGGTATTGCTTCATGATACCCAAAGACTATCCTTTGGACTCAGCTGGACCTTTACTTTGTGCTGGAATTACTGTTTATGCTCCAATGATGCGCCACAAGATGAACCAACCTGGTAAATCCCTTGGAGTTATTGGCCTTGGTGGCCTTGGTCATTTGGCAGTGAAGTTTGGGAAGGCTTTTGGTTTGAATGTAACAATTTTGAGCACAAGCATAGCCAAGAAAGAGGAAGCCTTGACTCTACTTGGTGCAGACAAATTTGTTCTTTCATCTGACCAAGAGCAGATGATGGTAAAATAGCATAAAGCACCTTCTAAGTTAAATTCTCCTCTGACCACAGGCATTATTGATATTGATGACTTAATGCTTCGTTTAAGCAGGCTCTTGCCAAGTCGTTTGACTTCATAGTTGATACAGCATCTGGCGATCACCCATTTGATCCATACATGTCACTGTTGAAGACTGCTGGTGTCCTTGTCCTGGTGGGCTTTCCGAATGAAGTCAAGTTCAGTCCTGCTAGCCTTAATTTGGGTACTATGACTATTTTTCACCTTCAAAATCTTTTTGGAATTTGTGGTTTAATTCATTTGTCTCTATCTCTAAAAGTTTGGTATTATGGTAGTTTGAAAGTATGCATCTGTAGACCATTGGCTCTTTGACAGGTATGAGGACCATCTCGGGTAGTGTCACTGGCGGTACAAAAGAAATAGAAGAGATGATCAACTTCTGTGCTTCACACAGAATTTATCCAACTATAGAAGTAATTCCAATTCAATATGCAAATGATGCTCTCGAGAGGCTAATAAAAAGGGATGTGAAGTACAGGTTTGTCATAGATATTGAAAATTCCCTAAAATGACACCACTGAATTTCCTTCTCCAATTATACACTGGATGATTTCAACCTCGATTTGAAGGCATCTTGGACCAAATAGAGGAATTCAGAATGGTCAATGCTTCATAAATAACTGATGGTCTGCCTGCAATAAGAATGAAATCTCTCTCCCTTTATTTATGGTACATTGATTAAAGTCTGGTTATTGGTTCCGTGAATGGAAGTATGGAGTTTTAATTTTTACATTGAATAAAGTCTGGTTACTGGTTGCATTAATGGAAGTATGGAGTTTGAATATTTAACTTCTATATTCTTAAGCTTATTCTTATATGTTACATTGAAGAATGCTTTAATATTTACCTCTAATTTTGTCTACCATGTAAAACAGTTTTAAGGGCACGGGCACTTCTGTCAAGTGACTTGACCCTGTATTCTATATCCTTTTGCTTATTGATTAATCATCTATAATCCTATAGTATAAATATTAATTAAAAAATATTTTATCAATTTAAAATTTTAAAAAAGTAATTTAAAATTCTCTAATTCTTCTAATAAATCTCTCAGACTTATGTGCAATTCTTTTATCTTTGTATCTCGTTACACCAATAATTTTATAAAAAAATAAAATAAATTAAATGTTGTTAGTTCCTTAAACAAATTTTTTATTAACAATTCTTTTAAAACAAATTTAAATAAAATTAGGATTAACATAAGAATTAAGATTAGGGTTGAGTTTGGGCTTAGGCTTAGGGTGAGTTGGGTTATGATTAGAAATGAAAATGGGATATATTTTATAAAATAATAAAGATCAAAATTAAATTATTTGAATGGGTGAGAGTTTAAAAAATAGTATTAATAGTCGGGATCAAAAATAATTTATTTAGTAGAATTTTTAAAATTTTTAAGGAATTTTAGAGGAGTTAGATCTATTATTCCAACTCTCACTATTTTTTTTTTCTCTTTCTAATAAGACTAAATAAAATTAAAATGACCACTATTAAATCATTTTGCATGTACCTCTTGTTAATAACATATTGGGTGACACTAATCTCATATAAGTGGAACTAATTTTATTTTCACCTCTCTCCTAAATATATACTAGCTACCTGCACGTGGGTATTTTGGGTATTACATAATTTTAAGTATTTATTATTTGTCACATATTTTTTCAAGATAAGTTTGGAATATATCTTTAATATTATATTTGGAACAATATAAAAAATAAAATTTATTTTATTTAAATTTAAAACTATAATTATATAATTCAATCTAATTCTATTATTTGGAGCAAATGAAAATTTTATTTTAATTTAACTATTTTACCCAAAATATCCTTAATTTTTTAATTAAAACTATCATTAGACTAAAAATAAATATGAGAGATTAAATATTATTTAGTAAACAAAAGATAAGTAGAAAGAAACAATAAAATTAAAGTTGATTAGGTGAGTATATGAAATAAAGTATTGGAGGCTCTTCATTGATTTATTTATGTTGAAAATGATTGTGTATTATTAAGGTTAAAAATATAATTTATGATGGGACAAAATAAAAATTTATCTTAAATGAATTTTCTAAAATGAAATCTACACTTGAATAAATGTAAATTTCAAATAATTTTATTTAAATTTTATGTTATTTTATTTTTTCCAAATATAAAAAGTGAATAGTTTATTTTAATGAAATGAATTCTATATTTTTATTTTAGGTTTCAAGTGCACTGTAAATAAATTCATTTGAATTTAGAGTTCAAATTTTTTCATGTTCTCAAATATATTATAAAATTGATAGAATTTAATTGAACTATATTTGTATAATCCAAACACAGTGTTAATTTAATTTAATTTTCTTACTAATTATTTCTATCTAATCTAACTTAATGACAAATAACGACATGATATGTGGTTAATTTACATATCATAACACAAGAATATAACGTTGTCACTTGACTTGTATCACACTCACACAAACATATGATAAATTATTCTAAATTCTATATTTTTATTTTACAAAAAATACCAATTGTAAAAAAAATTAAAATTAGTTTAACCTCTGTTTGGTAGTGAGAAAAATTGATCTAGATTGGACCTTGTTAGATACCAACTTCACGTCTCAAAAAAGTTGTGCGCGCTTAATTTTGTGATTAGTTTGTTGTTCATAGAATACCTATTTGAAGAAAACGAAGGGCGTTTTGATCAGTTGAAGTTTGAAGAGATTGTCCAAAATCGCTGAGAGTTCACCCAGACATAGTGTTAGACAAGCCCATCGATTCCAAGCTTGCTAAGTTCCCAATCTCAGGAGTCAAATATTTAGAAAACGCATTCACTTGCACAAAGTATTGAGCTTTGAAGCTTCAAGAGCTCCATTGATATCTCGCCAATTAACCACAACTCGCCGCACCTAACCTCATTAAATAAGGAGATTTGAACACAGATATCAAACTGACACCACCTTCATCTAAACAAAAAATTCATCTTTACTGGAGAAATTTGTATGACAAAAATTCGAAGAAATAAAGGGGAAAAAATAAATTGTTGAAGATCAGAACCTGAAGATGAATGGAATTGTTCGTGGGCTAGTAAGTGTCGAAGACCAGCTAACTGAAGAATTGATTCGTGTGCATAATACAAAGTGAAAGATTTGAGCAATTGAATATAGATTAATTGAAAATTAAAAGGCTAATTTTTCTCCTAGTTTCTAGGCGATCAAACAAAGTTAAAAAATAGGAAATTGAATTGGGTTAGGGATTAACAGGGAGTCATGGCTGCTGGGTTTGCAAGAGTTAAACTATGGAAATAAAAATTGCTGGGTTTGAAGTATGAGAGACGTGTTAAGTTAGATTGGATAAGAGATGAGAGCATGAATAAGACTTTTAGAATTATATCTATATATCTATATATATATATATATATATATATATATTTATATGAATGATATTATGACTTTTTAAAATATATTGATGAAACTAAAGTTTTAATTATATTAGAGATTAATGTATAGTTTAGTTTAATATCTATATTAATATAAATAGAAGTTCATTTACTATTGTAAATAATGATAATTATATGTAAATTTAGAAAGAAAAAACTATAATAATAACCCTAAATTTAGAATTTAGAATAAAAATATGATACATTTTATAATATAATATAATATTTATTTTATTAATAAATAAAATAATCAAAATTCTAATATTCAATTATTTAGATATTTGAAATTAAAAAAAAAAATTATGAATAATTGAGATTAAAAAAATAATATTTAATAGAGGAGACGGATTGGATTGATTTATCCCGATGGGTGTTCTCTTTTACTAACTTGGTTTGATAACCGGAATTGGATTATAGTTTCCTTTTAAGAAGAGTAATCTTCTGCTGGCGCAAGGGTTGATACGCGGAAGCGCAGTTCACATTCAGCCCACATAGCTTATGTCAGTAAAAAGGAAACAAGAAAGCGGTTTCACAACTATCTCATTCTTTCGATCTCTCTAATTTTTCCGGTGATTCTGAGAGCCATACGTATATCTCGGTCATCGATTGTCCTCTCCGGCACAGATCAAATTAGGAATTGAAACTTCTTTGATTTACCAATGTGACGTTTGATTATTTCCCTTCCGGAAGGCGACCTATGGGTCCGGTTTGAAAACCGCAGGGGTTACCGAATTTTGGTAATCCTTATACTCCTTTCTTGACGCGTTCATCATTGCAGTTTGACATATCCTATGTCGCTAAATTTGGTTTCCGCCTGAACTTGGAAAAACCTAATGCCAATTCCCTAAGAACAAGCTTGTTTGATGTGTTTCCTACTTTTATTGCAGTTTGGGAGCAACAAGCTGCTACTGTGTTTATAGAAGAATGTTTGGCTCAGCTAACCGTAAGTGTTTTTATCCTGATCTTAGACTAGCATTGGTCCAGTTTTTTGTTTGTATTTGCTTCACGAGTTATAGCACTGAAGTCGATCTCTTACGGTATTATCTTATCATGGAAACTTTCAGTAGGTCTTCAGGGTTTCAATTGACATTATGTTTGCAATTCTGATGATTCTCTTTCATTTTTTTGAACTGGTGGGGCCTATTAACTACCAAACGCAGATAAATATTTGGAAACTACTTTGCAAATTAGATTATTTTGTTTAATTATGTTTTTTCTCCAATTCGTTCCATTTTCTTAATGGCCAGATGATCTTTTATTCTCTTATGTTAAAATTATAAATGTTCCATATGTACTTCATGTTGGGATTAATAAACTGTATGTGTTTATCAGAGTATGTAGCTGAATATCAGCGACAATTTCTCTATTAACATTTTGTCCGTGATACAATTAATAATTAAAGTTCATGGAACAGCTTTCGGGCAGTCATCTACCAGTCCGTTTGGGTCTCAATCTGTCTTTGGGCAGACCAACAATGCAAGTAGTAATCCCTTTGCACCAAAGCCCTTTGGTAGTTCACCCCCATTTGGATCACAAACAGGTGCTTCCATGTTTGGGGGTACTTCAACTGGGGTGTTTGGTACAGCTCAATCTTCTTCCCCCTTCTCTTCCACTACGACATTTGGTGCTTCATCTTCACCAGCTTTTGGATCATCCTCGACTCCTGCTTTTGGTACTACATCGTCATCATTTGGTGGTATGTGTGGCAATTTTAAATTTTTATTTACCCAATTTAATAATTTATTCTCACAGATGTTGAAGTATCTGTGAAAGAAAACATTATCTGAAAAGCTCTATTTTTTTTTTCTGTTAGAACAATTTTGCATATTCTTCAATTAGATATCCTTATTGTCCCTCCAAGAGAAAATGCTTAAAATATTTTATTGTTCATGATACAAATAAAACTACACTCTCAAAGTCATCAAATTATTTTTTTTCTTTTTATTTTGAGGCCTTAGTTTCACTTGTTTACTTTGCCTTGTTTTTCTTCTATTTTATAATCATGTATTTTGCTTGACTGTTCTCTAATATCAAGGATTTTACTATTTTAGATTTTCAACTGATTTCATTAAATAATCACTTTCTGTAAGTTTTAGATGTCTTATAGGCAAATTATCTTGCCAATTTATTCTTATATGTTTCTATTTTACACTAATATTTTTTCGTCCCTCTAGCATCATCTGCTTTTGGCCAGAAGCCTGTTTTTGTAGGCTTCGGTTCCACTCCTACTCAAACAGGTTCTTTTGGAAGCACAGCTCAACCATCACAGCCAGCATTTGGGAGTAGCATATTTGGTTCCACAACACCTTTTGGTGCATCAACTCAGTCTGCTTTTGGTGCTACGTCAACTCCAGCATTTGGTGCTTCAACAACCCCAGCATTTGGACCTGCAAGTACACCTACTTTTGGTGCTACAAGCACCCCTGCTTTTGGTTCAACATCAAGTCCAACCTTTGGTAGCACCGGAACTGCTTTTGGCGTGTCGACTGCCCCTGTGTTTGGAACAGGGGCATCCTTTGGAGTATCAAATGCCCCTGCATTTGGTTCCTCGAATACCACTGCATTTGGTTCTTCAAGCACTCCTGCATTTGGCACTTCAAGCAGTCCAGCATTTGGGGCTTCTAGTACTCCTACTTTTGGTAGCTCTAGTACCCCCACCTTTGGTTATGGCGCCTCCTCAGGTTTTGGCCAATCTACTCCAGCATTTGGTAGTAGTCCATTTGGTAGCAACACAACACCTTTTGGAGCAAAGAGTTCTCCATTTGGTGAGTGTGATTAAAGTTAACACAAAAGAGTTTTCTGTATTTTTTGGGCTTTAATGAACTCTTCTAGCTATAACCTGTCTATTATATCTTTGTCATTGTGTAGGATCTCAGTCAACTATGTTTGGAAGTACTGTTGTTGGGCAGTCAAGTTTTGGCAGCCAACGTGGGGGGAGCAGAGTAGCTGCTTATACACCAACTACTGAAGCAGATGGTGGCACCACTGGACAGACTGGAAAATTGGAGTCCATATCTGCTATGCCTATTTACAAAGATAAAAGCCATGAGGAGCTGAGATGGGAGGACTATCAACTGGGTGATAAAGGTATTTTCGTGTATATCTGTTAATTTCTAGAAGGTTCCCAAAGAAATCCAATAGTTTTCATTTCAGTGGTGTTGATCTCGACTGATCCCATTATGCATGGTTTCAGGTGGACCACTACCTACTGCTCAGTCTACTACTAATTTGGTTGGCTTTAATACACCTACTACACAGTCAAACTTTTTTGCTCCTTCAGCCCCCATTGGTCAATCATCTGGTAGTTCTTTATCTTCCTCGGTGCTCTCTAACCCTTTTGCACCAAAGATTTCAACCTTCGGTACTTCATCTACTGCCGCATTCAGTACATCAGGCCTGCCTGCTTCAGCATCATCAGCAGCTCCTTCCATATTTGGACAGTCAACATCTGCATCTGGACCTAATTTTTCCACTTCCTTATTCAGTTCTTCTATATCTCAGGGAACATCTTCACCATTTGCTTCAAGCTTAAACTTTGGTAACGCTCAGTCATCACAATTGTTCAAGTCTATGGCTGCATTTGGACAGATGAGTTCTCCTTTTGCACAGAATACAACTCCTGCTCTTGGTCAGTCAAGTTTGTTTAGCATGCCATCTTCTGGCCTTGGTGGGAACATATTCTCAGGCAATGCATCACATAATACCTCGAGTTTTGGTCAAATGACTGTGAGTGATTCTTTAATTAAAATACTAAAATTCTCTTCATTGTAATATCTGTTATGCTCAATTTTTTCAAATGAATGAATTAGAGATATAGGTTCTGGTATCAATATATTTGGTCCAATCACCAACTTCTATCAGATGCGGTTCTTGCATTGGAGATTGTGTCCTGCTTCATTGTGAAGCGGTAATTGAACAAGAAATGGAATGAAACACAATAAGGAGGGTTTTGATTTTTGCTTCTGGAAGTATTGGTTTGGTTAGTTTGAAAATTTAAGGTTTGTGAATTTATGACATACTGACAAGCATTAGATCCTAAATTAATACTAATGGAAATAAGAAATTTTGAAATACTTAATTATGTTGCTCGTGTAAGCCCTGAGCAATTTGAATGATGGTTTTGAAGCTATATTTTTGTTGCCTTTCTCAGTAATATTTGATTCTAAAAGCAAGTTGTCACATATTGGGAGTCATATTTGTGCATGGGACAATGTATATTAGATCATAAGTTATCTTTTGACTGTCTGATAGAATTAATTTTTAATTGCCATTTTTGCAGCCCTCTCTTTCTACACCTTTTCAACCAGCTCAGACAACCAGTCCTTTTAGTTTTAATAACTTTGGGCCGACACAAACAGGTACATTAAGTTGTTGTTTCCTTATGCTATTTATTTTTTTGTTCATATGTTAATGTGATGATACTGATTACATTACTTTGCTGCCCTTGTAGTTGTTCCAAATAGCTACAGTGCTCCAGGCATCATTAGTCAAAGTACCTTTGGACCATCGTAAGTTAGAATTCCTTTACTTCCTCACAAATCAAATTGAACCAGGGGAATGTGGGGGGACAAAGTTACTTGTGACTATTTTTTGTGCTAAATATGGATTTTAAGCAGGTGCAAATTGATAACTTTGATAGAACTTTATTTATTGCTTTAGATAATTTTGTTAAAGTAAAAGAAAAAAGAAAAGAAAGAAAATTAGTGTACAATTGGCTTTTATTCAAGTAAGGTTGGGGTAGCATCATTCTACAAAGAAAATATTTGTTTTGCTTAACTTTGGGATCAATGTCCCCATCGCAGCATCTAGGACTGTCTTTTTCGGCTCTAGTAGCACCATTATCTCTCACTCTAACTCACATCTACCTCTGTCTCCCCTACTCTATTGCACTTGCTTATCCATCTCTCCCACTCAATCATACACCCCATCTCTTTGAACTTCTAGCTCTATTTGTATCTTTCAACTTCTCCCTTTGTCCCACGCAGATTAAACAGTTAATAATATAGTTTTAATTATCACTTAATTAGACTTAAGTAAGTTAGTCTTAATACTCAAATTAGAATGAAATAAGAAGTAAAAAGGAACTAATGACATCCATAATGGTTATGGTTTATGGATCTGTTTGGTTAAGTTGTGTAAAAGTGCTGTAAGTAAAAATATTTTTCAAGTAGAGCTGTTTAAAATTTTTGTATCAAAAGTTGAAAAAAATGTTTGGATGACTAAAAGTAAAAGCACTATGAGATATAAAAAAAATATTTTGATTTTATTTTTTCAAAAAAGATATTAGAGTATTAAAATTACAAAAAAGATCATTTTGACAAATATTAGGGTTAGATTTGTCTAAATAAAATATCATTATAATTTATTTGAGTTTTCTTTGTTTTCTGTTTAAATATATATATATATATATATTTTTTCTAACTTCAACTTTTATGACTAAGTCTAAAAATACTTTTCCCTAAAGGTTAAAAACTAAAACCTCTATTATCAAACAGTTTTGTAAAAAAGCTTAACCCAAAAGCTATTTTAAAAACCAAATCAAACAGGGATATATCTTGTTTCAAAACTTATATTAGGTTGCTTCAAGGCTTAAGTTTGATATTTCAAGTTTGAACTACCATGAATTAGCTATATTTGAATGTGTTCGTTAGCTTACTATTATTTTTCTGTTATTATTTAGCTTCTTTACCAGTATCAATATATGATTTGAAGGCTATTTTTATAAAGTTCGTGAGATCTTTGGATTTTATGGTCTGACCCCGAGAACCTTCATTGATCTTGTGTAGGATCTAATGGACCCTCCCTCATTTTAAAACAAGGGTAGTGGATGAGATGTGTTGATGCATGTCTATGACTTATATATCATTAAATTATAGAAGGTTGTTGAATAATATAAGCTAAATTACACTTTTCATCCCAATAGTTTACTTGAAAAGTGACTTTTGTCTTTATAGTTAAATATTTTTAATTGATGATTCATAGTTTTCAAAGTCAATCAATTTAGTTCTTACTGTGGCTTATCCAAGTTGTCTTAAGTCTTAACAGCGTCCAAGGACAGACAGAAACCCCTGTGTGCTGCTTGGCTAACCAGAGCCCAAAACCCCCAAAACATTAGCGTTTTAATTAAACCCCAAATGTCATTTTTCCAAACCCACTCCATTCATCTTCAACGTCCTGAAATCCCCAATTCATACCCCATTGTTGAAGACCAATTCTTGGTCACGGTAGGTTCTTATTGCGCCGGTTGCTGGCCTAATACACAAGTCATCTTTAAACCCTAACTAGTATAGACTTGAATTGCTTTACTGCCCCTGCCATGTTTTATGGGGTTCTGGGTGAGGGTGGGGAGTGAAGTTGAGAGTTGAGCTATTTTCTCTCCTACGCATTCTCTATCTAGACTATACCTCTTTCTCTGTCCTTTGAAACAATGAACAAACAGTTGGCAGGAAGGGCTCTGGGGTGGGAGTGTGTGTGCGTATGACTCTATGTTTAGGGTTGAAGGAATTGGGTTGGGTGCTTTGAGTCCAGATTTGTACTTCAAATAGTGCATGCTCACTTCCTTGTAACTTTTGACACTCTCCCTATTAAACTTACAAAAATTTCTTCGCTCTCTTTCCAGAGCACCTTGAAATTACAGTGTGTGTATCATTTTGATTGTGTAATTTCTTTTGAATTGGTGAGAAATATTGTTGATTTCAGATAATACTGAGGCTGAAATTTGACCCTAATGAAGTGGTGAAAAGAGTTGTGACTTGGGTGGTGGTGATGGAGTTGGTGTGGTAGTTATGGAGCTTTTTTTATTTAGTTTTTCATTTTTAATATAGTTTTTATATTTTATAAAAATATAAATCAAGGTTTTTTATTTTATACATGTCACGTGACTATTTTATTAGGCAGAATTTGACATGTTGACAAGCCACAATAGGAATCATCAGTCCATGTCATCCTCTTGTGTTGTGTTTGTCTTGTATCTGGTTGGGCCTAAGTTTCGCAATGCAACCCCATTGGATAATTTCGCAGTTAGCAATAGGGTTTCAGTAAGTTTTTCAAGCTAAACACTTGTATTTTCTCCAAGAACAGAATAGTGAGTTTTGATTCACTAGTGAGGACGTAGGCTAGATTGAGCCGAACTCCGATATATCTTGTGTTCTTTCATTTGCTTGTTTTCGTTTTTTTAGTTCTAAATTTCATTCTATTTTTTTCTTATGTTTAACACTGTATATTTCATTTAGACAGACCGTCACAGTGGGGACCAAAGTGGTCGATTTGGAAATTGAGTCCTCAAATAAAATAAATTACATTATGAAGACAGAAAGTAATTTTTCGAGTAAAATACAGGGACAAAAATTTTATTGATTTAACTGGAAAATTGTTTATCGGTTTATATTGTTTCTATTATCAATAATTTCTTTTCTCACTGCCTTCATTTTCTGACAGGTCTGGCACCCAAAGTTCTTCAGTAGCACAACCTGCACCTGTTATAACTCCATTTGGGATACTTCCGGCTATACCTCAAATATCAATTGGTCGAGCCGGCACCACACCTTCAGTTCATTATGGAATTTCTAGCATACCTGTAAATATGATCAATCTTGAACTTTTGCTTTCTCTATACTTTATTTTTTGCTGAATTTGTGCTTCATCTGATTAGAAGTCATATAACGTGGTTGCTATGAAACTTTGGTCAGCTTTTGCACGTGATTCCCGTCACTGAAATGGGATGTGTTTCAGTCTTGTAATAACTGTCTTCGTTCAGGTCATTGACAAACCTGCTCCTGTTAGAATATCGTCCATATTGACGTCTCGACATCTCTCACAAAGACGGATTAGGCTGCCTGCAAGGAAATATCATCCAAAGAATGATTTTCTGAAGGTGAGGATAAATGTTATTTGATTGAACTCTGCTTTTGTATAATTGAAGTGCATTTCCTATATGGAGCTTTTGTAATATTTTTTCTTAAACTGTACTGTTTGCTTCATCAAGGTTCCATTATTTATTGATGATGAGGAAACACCAAGCACACCAAAGGCGGATGCTCTTTTCATTCCTAGGGAAAACCCAAGAGCACTGGTCATTCGTCCTATGGAGCAGTGGCCACTGAAAGCCAGTGTCGAGAAGGATTCATCATTGAAGGATAGCTACACTCCAGTGCCTGGGCATGGTAATATATTTTAAAAGCTCTGGCATCTGACTTCTTTTATACTTGGATGTTAAAAAGTTCCTATAAGTAATGACCTGATTCTGTTATAAGTGGGTATTGTTTTCTATTGTATGTTAGTATACATTTTCTAAGCTGTAGGAAATTGGATGGAGCTTTTTAATGATGTTAGTCTATAGATGTAGAGAGTTCTTTATAGGGATGACCTTATTGTATTATAAGCTAGTGAATATTTTCTGAGCAAGAAATGATATATCTAACCTATAGGAAGTTGGATGGAGATTTTAGTGAAGGTAGTCTATAGAGAGTTATGAGTTGTTACAAAGTTTATATTACTAAATAATGTGGGTAGCAATAACTGAATGCCACATCATTTGTAAGAAAACCTTTTAGTAAATCTGATGTTACAATTTAGCATTTTCCTTTAATGAATATGATACTTCAACCTTTTTGATGAATAACCGACCTTATTGATGAATGACCGGTAAATCCTTCTTTTGCAACATCTTGTCAGCATTGAGGTAGTTTTCTTTTCAAATATTTTTCATTACAGTGATGCTTCTTAGGGAAGTATGTCTTAGTTCCTCTTTTTCTTTCCAAATGTTTTCCCTTGCTCCACATAAAATGACAGTAAAAGAAAAAGAAAATAAAACAAAGGAAAAAAACCAAAAAAAGAAGAAGCTAGGTTACTCATGGCTGCCTTTTTAAATTATTGTTTATTTACAAATTATATGAAGAAGAATGTAATTCTCCTGCTGGTGGCTCCAATTCCAAAGGTGTAGATAGTAAGCATGCCTTTTTCATGACTACCTTCCTGTGAGTATGAAGGAGCATTCCTTATTGATTTTCTGTTTAGCAAACTACATGGATCAACTGTATGACTTTTATGTGTGATTCTAGGATTGGTTTACAAAACTGAGGTTTCCACCATCTGTTTATGTTGGAACTGCTCTGCATAGTTAGTTTTGGAGGACTCTTGAGTGCATTCAGTGCTATGGAAGTTTGTTTCTTCCTGTCCCCATATAAAGTTTGGGCTGTGATTTGTAGAACTTAATGATGTAAAAGTGGGTGAAAATGATTGAATCTTCTGTTCACCACGTTTCACTTCCATGAAGCACATCCATAAGTATTTTATTTTATTGGCATAATTGTTCTTGTGGGGCTATAATATGTGTCTAGTCGATTCTTCAAACATTTAATTGGCCATATGGTTTTCCTTATTGGTTTATTTCTATTGACGCGGCAATGGTGTGGCTATATTATGATTCGTCATTAATCTAGCTTAAAATAATGTTTCTTTTGTTAGGGAATGGCTTGCTCTGAAACTCTTGGAACATAAATGAATTTGACTTTTTTTCCATGCTTTTTGTTAATCTGTGATTTCTAATGTTGATTGCAGAAACTCCAGTTGAAAATGTTCTTGTGATGGAACAAGTTCAGCCTGTTAAAGATAATCAGACGTCTAACGGGGTTAATGAAGACCATTCACTTCATGAAGGGGACTTGTATATGACACTCAGCGGGAACAGAGCTGGTGAGGCTGCTATTGTATATGAGCACGGGGCTGACATTGAGGCACTAATGCCTAAGCTTCGGCGATCTGATTACTTTACAGAACCTCGAATCCAAGAACTAGCTGCCAAGGAAAGGGCTCAACCAGGATTCTGCCGCCATGTCAAGGACTTTGTGGTTGGAAGGCATGGTTATGGCAGCATCAAATTCTTGAGTGACACAGATGTGCGACGGCTTGATCTTGAGTCTCTGCTTCAGTTTAACAATCGAGAGGTGATTGTGTACATGGATGACAGCAAGAAACCCCCTGTTGGACAAGGTCTGAATAAGCCTGCCGAGGTAACCCTTCTCAACATAAAATGCTTTGACAAAAGGACTGGACATCAGTACACGGAAGGGCCAAAAATTGAGAAATACAGAGAGATGCTCAAGAGAAAGACTGAGGACCAAGGTGCTGAGTTTGTGTCATATGACCCTATCAAAGGAGAATGGAAGTTCAGGGTCAACCACTTCAGTGAGTACAGGTTAGCAGATGAAGATGGTTGGGATACGTGTACTGCTCCAACTTCCTGACAAAGTAGTCCAATATGTTGCTGTATCAGATATCTCCAATCTTGGGGAACAAAAAGGGTGTTTTTGTCCTTTTGTTAGTATTAGGGGTTGTCTTGGACAATGATATGACGATTTTGCTATATTCTAAATCCTCTATGTGTATTATACATTAAAATGGTTGATTGGTGGGAATAGTGTTATGCTTTGTTGGAGACACATGGCTTCCCTTGGTACTTTTTCCTTTGAGAAGTAAGCCGTGCCATTGAATTGCCGCAGCATACATACATAAATATACTCACCTGATGTATATAGTCTACCAATAACGTCGGTCTGCAAATTGTCCAGGCTCACCGCATTTATTCTCGGATTATATTGACTACGGCTCAACTATCATTTGTTCTATTAATTATATTTTATTTTAATTATTATATTTTTGTCTTGTACACATCCTACATATATTTTTTTATTTATTTATGAAATTTAATTTTAGATTATTTATTATTAAGAAGAATAATAAGAGTATAATTTAAACTTTTTGTTATATAAGATACATATCGATCAATTATCTCATATAAACTAATAATAGTAGGAAGTAAGACTATATTGCATCACAATGAAATAGAAATGTGAAAAGTAAAAATAATAAAAATAAAATTTTGAAAAAATTTAGTAACAAAATAATGTAATTAGACTAAGTAAATAAATGTGTAATGCCACCGTATTATTAATATAAGTCATTTGAATATTTTATCTTTGATAAGAATCAGTTACACAGTTATTTTAGCTAGAAACACATTTTTGTTATCAGGATAATAATAATTAGTATGATTTTATTGATATTACTAATTTGTATTCAAAATTCTTATAAAATAAAATAAAATTTCATAGCCAGTTTCATCATTCGTACCACACCCATTGCATAAACTCGAAGCTCCAACACCCCACCGAGCCCGCTTCACATTAATCAAGATACCATCCACTGCAACTTTCCAAAGGAAAAAGCTAACCCTATACGGGCCTTCCCAAGACCAAATGATTTCCAAAAACAATCCTCATCGTTATTATCACTATTCGAAAGATCCCGAGCAAGCTCATCCCCTCCTCGTTCTGTAGAGGGAGGAAGCTGGCTGTTATTTTATCACAAATATCTAGTGGAAGCACACTTGCTAGCTTTCCCGTATCCCACTCACCATTGATATTAAGAAGATCCCTAACTCGTAAGGATTCATCATGGCAACTCAGTGAACTAGAGTTGCACCCAAGTTATGGACCCATCAAGGGTACCCAATTATCTATCCAAAATGGGTGGACTGCCCATTGTTAATAATCCATCGGGTACCATGTAAAAGAGCAGGCCACACTTTACGGGATTGTTATAAAACTAGGGCTTATTATGAAACTAGGGCTTGTTGGGATGCCCTTGGTGCAAGAAAAAATGACGTCCAGATCTTTAGCCGTGACATCAAAAGCTGGTTAGATTGGAACGATCAATCTTCGTAACTCACGCATAGGTTGTAACTGGAGTATAGTATTTGGGATCACAATTTGATTGGTATGGATTTGGAGGAATAAGGATTGTTTCGAGACCAATTTTAAGTGGCCTGTGAATCCGAGTGCAGTAGTGTTAGGTTATGTTCAAGAGCTCTCCATTACCTCGAAGGCTCTTCGGTTGGCCTCCCCACAGGGGAGAAGCGGGTAGCAAACATTAAATGGAGTGCTTCTCCTCTGGGATAGATTAAAGTTAACATTGATGGAGCTTCGCGTGGTAACCCTAGAAGGGCAAGTGCTGCGGGTGTGATCCGAGACAATAGGGGAGTTGGCAAATTCATTGGTTGTTGTTGTTCCTTTAGAGCTGAGTTATGGACTCTAAGACTAGATCTCTTAGCTACTTGGAATAAAGAGTACATGATAGTTGTTATAGAAACAGATTCACAGGTGGCTCTTTCTTTTGCTATCAAGGGTACTCATTCTTCTAATGCTTATCATCCACTGATTCATGATATATACAAAATTATGGCCAGGGATTGGGAAGTACTGCTTGTGCATGCTTATCGGGAGGCGAACCGGGTAGCAGACAAATTGGTTAATATTATTTTGGATTGTCCGGCTGATCAACTTGAATGGGATCGGGTTCCTTTGGAGGTTCAGCAATTGGTTGATGGGGATACTGGGGAAGTACTACTTATGCATGCTGCGTAGTTTTGTTTGTTTTCCTTTCTTATCAAAATAATAATAATAAAATTTCAAAGCCAGTGTATTTTTTTGTAACAAAATTATTTGGTTCCAATTTCATCATCCATGGCAAGCAAAATTCATGCCCATACTATTTTACCAAACTGAATTGTAAAATATTGTGTCTATTTTAGTTGTTTATCTCTTGTTTGACTACTAAACTAATACTTATCTATCTATACAGGTTTTAAGTAACTCATCCTTTTCTTAATTAATTTATTATTTAAGACATATTATTCTTCCAACTAATAAACAAACACTTCTTGCGTCTTTCATACATTTAATGTTGGTACTTCCTATTTATAGACAATACTAGATAATCATCATCCATGGCAAGCAAAATTCATGCCCATACTATTTTACCAAATTGAATTGTAAAATATTGTGTCTATTTTAGTTGTTTATCTCTTGTTTGACTACTAAACTAATACTTATCTATCTATACAGGTTTTAAGTAACTCATCCTTTTCTTAATTAATTTATTATTTAAGACATATTATTCTTCCAACTAATAAACAAACACTTCTTGCGTCTTTCATACATTTAATGTTGGTACTTCCTATTTATAGACAATACTAGATAATCATGATCTATAAGACAATTATAATATTAAATAATCATGATAACTTAGTAGTTATAATAAGATATAATTATGATACTACATATTATTTTAAACTCAAACATGAGGTGCTCTGTATTGAATCCAAAGAGCAACTGAGGGGTTGACACGAAACTTTAGAAAAATGTACATGTACATAACATGAAACTTTAGAAGCCGTGTTAAGTAAGGCTAATTAATGGAAATAATTTAGTCATTAACCACAATACCTTTTATAACTTGATTTGTTATTAATAACTAATTAGTAATATAACTCCTAAAGTCTCTCTCACTGGTAATTATGTCACATATAATTGCCATGAACTCACATTGAATATATATATATATATATCCAACAGTGAAATTCAATAGAAACACATCATATAAAAAGTTATTGGCCGTATATATTTAAATAAATTTTATACTGGTTAATGAATGAAATGTCAACTTCTATATTGGTGACACGTCAATTTTTAATAATAATTGAGCAAGAAATATTAATGTAACATTAATATTGGGTAAGAAAAGTTGATGCTATATAAGTTTTGGTTTTTTTTTGTAATATATATATATATGATCAATACAAATTCATCATATAAAAAAGTTATTGACAATATATATTTAAGTTAATTTTATACTGGGTCAATAACATTTTTATATATTGTCAATAATTTTTTTATATGATGAATTTCAATTGAATTTCATTATTAGATTATAAATCTTATTATGTAAATTACACACCAAATTTCATATTTACTGGAGATTGCTACATAATTATCACTACTAAAGTGAAGAAAAATATAAAATTTTGAAATGTAAGAAATTTTGGAATACTAGATTAATTAGTAAACGAGATATGAAACTCGGAGTGTGATCTATATAATAAGATTTTATAATTTAATTAGAAGAATCAAGAGAAACTCATAAAAAGTTGTTGGCGATATAAAGTTGAGTAATTTTATACTAATATTAATGGATGTCCGCCGTAAATATATGTAACAACTAAAAATACTCCTTATCATCTAGAAGAAAAAAAGCGTTGGGAATATTACTTGTGCTAAGCCTTCCAGATAGATCGTTTATTGATTTTCAAAGATAGTGGAATGAGAAAATATTGTGAATATATTTTTCCTTTGCATCTAAAGGCACCTTTTTTCGTCCCTGTAGGAGCTAAGCCTAACAACCATATTCCTGAGACTTTATATCCTCTCACATCCTAAACCTTTGTTTGGGAATTCAAATTAGGAGGAAAATAAAAATAAAAGGAGAGAAAGTGAAAAGAAATTGAAGATGATATAATTTCCTCTCTTCTTATTTGGGAAAGAAGAGTGAAAAATAAACAATAAAAAAACTGCTATCCATAGGTTAAAATTACTTAATATCTTACATTCCTCCCAAATAAAATTAATACTATTGAAAAAAAATAAAAATTATAGCTCAACGGCCTGCAAAAATCGAATTTTTGTGATTCTTAACATGGAATTTTTTCTCTCTCTTGATTCCCAAATAAAACACTAGTGCCATGTTATAGCTTGACCCATATACAATCGCTAGTTAATACCATGAGGTTTTAGATACCATTCCCTGCCTAAAGGTTTTAATAATTTGTGATTCCCCATCGCTTGGTTTAGTTAAATTTAACCACAAGAAACTGTTCTAAAGCAGACTAGTATTACATAACTTATGGGCATAGATTACAAAAGAGATTAGAACGTGAGGAAGCGATACCAATGCCAGTGAGAAGGACGGGAGGAATATCTTCTAGACCCGGGTTCTTCTTCAGTTGCCCTTTGTTTCATCTTCTTCATATGTATATATATTTGTGAAGGACCTATCTGCCATGGTTAATAATTACCTCACAAAAGCATCAACAACGACGACCATAATATGCCAAAGGGTCGACCACTTTCGTTGCAGGTCCGCTTTCAAATATATTTATACTTTCTTCTATCATATAATCTATTAGCAGTTCAAACTAAATTTTGTTTACTCTTGTGCTTGAAAAGAAATTAACTATTTACTCTCCTTTATAAAATTATTCTTTTTTCCAGTTATATATAAGAATTGAAAATAGTGTCTGTCACAGTTTGTTAATTTTCTTTGCAGACCGTTGAGCTCAAAGTAAGGATGTGCTGCACTGGTTGCGAGAGAGTTGTCAGGAACGCCATTTACAAACTCAGAGGTATGCTATTGTTCTATATCTTAAATATTCCTTAATCTTTTTGAAACATTCAAACAAAGTGAGAGCACTGTCTTATATAGTATATATAACTTGGATGGCTAGGTATTGATTCGGTAGAGGTGAACCTGGAGATGGAAAATGTAACAGTTGTGGGGTACGTTGATCGCAACAAGGTGCTAAAGGCCGTGAGAAGGGCGGGAAAGAGAGCTGAATTTTGGCCTCACCCCAACCCACCTCTGTACTTCACATCTGCCAACGACTATTTTAAAGATACCACAAGAGAGTTCAAGGAGAGTTACAACTACTATAGGCACGGGTACAATGTCGGGGACAAGCATGGCACTATTCCAGTGACTCAGCGCGGGGATGACAAAGTCAGCAACATGTTCAATGATGATAACGTCAATGCGTGCTGTCTCATGTAGTAACTAAGTATTAGTTAATTAAAACTGTCCGGCATATTGAATTTGATTGATAGTATGCAGATCAAGTACTACATGTGTCTGGGGTTGTAAATACTGATGTTGTACATTATGCAATCTCTACAAGAGTCTAGACTCGTAAAGGTGCCGTTAGAGGAATGCATTCAATCTAAGTTAAGTTATTCTCTTATTTAAACAAGAGGAGAAAAAAGTTGTATAATTACTTTCCAAATAAAGTCTAAAATCGTTGTTATAGTATATTTTACTGCTTCCATGAACTAAAAATTGCACACGTGGCAATGGATGTGCTAAAAGAATCACAAAGATTATTTTTAATTTGAAATTCAGAAAAAGAAGTAGAAAACCTAAGACGATCATGGCGAGATGCATTTCATTGATCTTACAATAAGTATAGAACCTTCGTATGATATTAGACTGAAGAGTTTCATTGACCTTACAAAAAGATTACTCTCTTCGACGAATTTTTTTTTTACTAAAATCATGAACTATGTAACAAGAATAGGATTACACAAGTTCCTTCTTTTTGGTGCGAGAACAGGGGGATCAACTTCAATTCCCATATTTGCTGCAGTACCAGCTATAATTCTCATTGTTGATTCGATACTTGAGCAATTCAAGTCTGGCAGCTTTTCAGCAGCAATTGCACGCAATTGCTCAATTGTAATCTTTACTACTTTTTCCAACTTCGGATCTTTAGAACCCTTTTCCACTCCTGCAAAACCAATCAATATGGATACACAGTTATACATCTGAAATTATGGAAAATTGCCATGAAAAAATAAGAGCTTAGATTGGCAGCACAATTGCTGGCTGGCATTCATTGTCTCCTACTAACCACAAGGTCATCCACAAAATTAAAGTACTTTAATCTCTTAGACAAGATCCATATATCACCAGCCTTGGCAACACAGTCAAATTATCCAGATTGCTATAACAAGAATGCTAAACCCTACTGTTTAGCATGCATGCAGAGATCATAAGTAGCAGCAAGATAAGTGTCCTTCAGTAAGTCGATGCTTAGGCAAACTGAGAAATTGTAAGATGTTCTTTCTTCTTAGTTGACACGAGTAAATAGCTTGAGTTTATTGGAATGTAAATATTTCAAAATTGGCAGTTAAAATTAATCAAGATTATACCTTTGGCCCCTCAAGTTTAGTTTAAGTTTGAAGTTGTCCCTTTAGTTCACACTTAACACATAATTAAAAGTATGCCACCTTTGACCAGAATTAAAAAAATAAAATCACAGAAATCAAGAAGCATTTGGCCTTAAACACGAGACCACAAGGGTGGAGTGCATTGTGTGAATCATAAAGAATTAGGGAAAGGGATATTGACGGCAACTGTGCTTGTGTTTTTTGACCCTCTCTATTCACCTCAATGCTAAAATTCATAAGCACGTGCAGATAAATGAACTTGATTGCATCAGATGTTAGATTGAATCAAGCTCAGCTTCTTCATCTTCATCAGTTGGTGAAGGTATAAATCCTGGTTATTATAAGAGATTATAATGCACTAAATTAGACAATGTAATCATTTGGATTTTAAAGATTAATTTGCAGGAAATTCTAAGAAGGAGAAATAACTAGGCTTTATCAAAAGATGGGTGATTCATTCTTGTGATTATGTAAGATTTCACCTTTGCTGTCGTTTTTTCACTTTTCTTATCTTTCCTTTTTCCATTTTTAAATGAATAACAGAAAATAGTTTTGCATAGGGAGGAGTGATTGAGCAGCAAGCCCTTGGAATTGACGGGTAGCAGTAAGGCTGAGTGAGAGGGTCATACGGGAGTATTTGTTCTATGATAAAACTGTATTTGGCTTGAAGCAACAACCTGAGCTGGAGTAGCAGGAAACAAGGACGTTACTGATAAAGGGTGCAAGGGAAGATGTAACCAGATGGGTTTCTTTAGCAATTTCCTTTTTCTCTGAGTTTCTTCTTTTTGGTTTTGTATTTCTTGAAAGTCAATTGAGATTTAGTGGTAGCGACTAGAGAGGTTTTGTAAAGTTCCCATACAGATGAACATGATGACTAGACCTTCTAATCCTTTACTAAAAATCCAGAACATGCCAATGCCTGCGTAATTCAAAATACCATTTCTTTTATCTTAAATAAAAGGAGCAGTGCTTCATCTTTCTGAAACGGACATGCACTCTTTAATTGCTAGGGATATATTTTGAAATTGCAGCTGCAGTGTTTCTCCTCTACCCATTATGATCAAAGTATGTCGCAAAACAGATTAAAGGAACAGAGTTGCCTAAACATACTAATGCATGCGTAATCGGTAATTCAAATATCCATGTTCTTTGATAAAACTAGCCCTGCTTCTTGATGTAATTGCCATAAATATGCTTTGATTTGTTATGTTCACAAATGAAACAAAGTCATCAATCTCAACAATAAGCTAGGAGAAAGAAAAGAAAAGGCTATAACTTTCAACACCTATCATTGAGTTGAGAGATGGTCATTGCAATTATTGTATCAAACATGTATATCTCTGGAATATAACATCACTTAGAAAGCCATGCATATTACACCTCGTTTCACTCTCATGATAAACCAACTCTTCTCATCATATGATACGCTCCTAATATTTAGTTAATCAGGATAGTTATTTCTTATGTGAAGAAACAGGAAAGAACCTTCAAGCAAATCCCCTACTGGGTATAGTCTACTCTACTGTGTACCTGAGAATTGTCCTAATATGAGACTCCATATTATTCTTATAAATACCAACTGATCTTTCCAAATGCTTATCAAATGATTAATGAATCCTACTTGATAACATTGTGAGAGCGAAGATGGAGGTTGAGAACTGGTCATGTCAAGTCACAGTGGACATATTATATTAGCATAATTAAAAAAAAACTTATCCTGCGAAACATAACATCAAACAGAATGCGGGCATTACTAAAGAACAAACCTGCAGCCTTGAGTAGTAGAACTGAAGCATGTGGGGTTTTCAATATGAAAGTGAAGCTTTTATCCTGAGAGAACAAGTTAATACGTAAGGATGTGAAGAAGCAAGACAATTAAGAAAGACATTTTATTATAGAAAAAGAAAAAAGACAAAAAAAAGTGAGAGAGAAGAGAGCATACATCATATACGGTAATTTCAACTGGAATTACAAAGCCAGCTTTGTCAGCAGTCCTGGCATTGTAGTCCTTACAAAATGCCATAATGTTTACACCCTTTGAACCAAGCGCAGGACCAACGGGAGGAGCAGGTGTGGCCTTCCCAGCCTCAAGAGCCAGCTTTATCATACCAACAACTGTAACATAGAGAGAAATGGAGAGAATTTGTCGACGTAATAAAAAATTATGAGTAAGATTCGAAGAATATGGTGATACCTTTCTTGGGCTTTCCACCGGGTTTAGGGGGAGCCATTGCAATAACAGAGAGTCGCCTTGGAGTTGGAGAAAAAATCCGACGGGAATTGGAGTTTGAAGAGAAGCTGATAGGTGAAGAAAAAAAATGAAGAAGACAACATCGCTGATAGCTTAGAGTTGGTATTCCTGGTGGATGGGAATGGGGAGAGAAAACAGTAGAGATGGTGAGACGTACAGAGAGTAGACGCCATAGATGGATTCTCCAACCGGAGCTAAACTTAATAATGTAATGGAAGAAATTTCCGAAAGCTTAGTGGTACAAGTACTTGCTTAAACGACAATGCCATCAATGAGACCATAGGTCGTATCATCTCTTGCCTAGTTCGGTTATGCGCATTCATTCAATTAAGTAATAATAATAAATTATATAAATGCAAGTGGTAAGTCTATCGGGTCCTACAAAGATCCAATAATACCTCTGAAGAACGCTGATATCAAAATCCTTATCCGAAGTCCTTCTCCATATTGTCGTCCTCCTCAACCTCTGCTCTTCTCTCTATCATTACGAATCCATATCTAAAGCTCATCTGTCCTTCCTCATTCCTTTTTCTTTATCTTTTGCCCTCTCCTTTACCTTACTCAAAACCCTCCCTCTGCTGCATTCGGTGGAGGCTGGTTTTAGGATTTAGTTTCCCCTTGTTCTCTACTCCCTGGAAGCCCTCGAATAATCACTACGCTTTCACGCTTACCATTTCGATTTAATCGAGGGTTTTTCTTCTTTCTTCTTTCTTCTTTCTTCTTTCTTCTTTTGCCCTAAATTTTGATTTCGGATTGTTTTCCGCTTCTTTTCTTTTACTATAAGTCATTTCCTATATTATCGCATCGTTCAATGGCTTTGCTTTCGGTTTTGTTGGGGATTTTGCAGAGACCCACAATTCTGGATGTATTACGCGAGCTGATTATGTTTATGGCTCCTGTGTGGATTGCTGTTATCCTTGGAGTGTTGGTTGGTTGGGCGTGGAAACCCAAATGGGCCAATTTGGGTAGAGACCTATTGAATTGTTCAGTGTCAAAGGGAGCTGCTTTTTCTGTGCCTCCTATCAATTCCGTTTGCAGGTTTGTCAGGTTCTTTAGATTGCCTATAACTCTATCAAATTACCAGTCACTATTTCATAACCGCTTAGTTTTATTTGATTAGTTCGTCACAAATTGAACAAGATAAATCGACTCTTTTAACGGAGCATGATTTGGAGCATTTATGCAAACTAGTGGAAGTGAAAGATGGAGGGCCTGCTTGGATTCCGATGATGGATCGTTCTACACCAACAATGAGTTATCAAGCTTGGCGAAGGGATCCTGAGGTAACTTTCCTGTGCTTCATCATTATAGTTTTATTAGATATGTTTGCTTTTCATGTGATTTATTGGGTTATGCTTTATTGCCTTCATTAGACTGGACCTCGCCAGTACCGTAGCAGAACTGTTTTTGAGGATGCTACTCTTGAGTTGGTAAGGGATTTCTTCTGGGATGATGCTTTTCGATTGAAGTGGGATGACATGCTCATACATGCTTCAACCATGGAAGAGTGCACTGCTACAGGAACCATGATTGTGCACTGGGTGCGCAAGGTGAGGAGCAGTTTCCTTGCTTGCTTTTGGTCTGATTTGTTTAGAACACGTTGCAGAGCCTAATATTCCAGTGTTTTCTTGGCACAGTTCCCCTTCTTTTGTAGTGATAGAGAATATGTGATAGGCCGGCGCATTTGGGAATCAGGACGATCTTACTACTGTGTAACTAAGGTATGCCTATAATTGTTACTTCTTCAGGCTTCTAGCTGAGAGTGGTTGAGGAAGCTAGCTCAACTTTCTTGAAGTGCAGTTTAGACTTTAGTCTTTAATCATATTGGAATACAACAAGTCATAAACTCCTTTTTGGTATTCAGGTTTATGTTGCTAGGGCCTAGGAGTAGATGAAGTTAGAAAATTGCACAGCCTCTTTGAGTGGAAAGAATCCGTAAAAACTGCGAGTTGGTGTCATACTACTAGTTTCATTGATTCATGCAAAGCATTTGTTTACTTTACGGAGTTGAGACATAAAAGAATATACACGGACAGCACACTCTCATAGACTTGTCTTTCCTATTCTGGTCAAAATTTGTATTGTGCTATAACAGGTGCACCATTAGCAACATTGAACTAAGATTTAGAACCTTAGCTCCAATGAACCTTATAATGAACTAGTACCCCACGCACTAAAAGAATATTCAAGATTCTAGCATTCAAAATAACAAATCTAAGAAGGTTGCTATGGGGACAAAAGCATGGCAGGCTAGCAACTGCAAGTAAAAGAAATTTTAAAAAGGATATGATTTTCTGGCTGCAATTAAGTGTGATGGAGATCCGTGAAGGTTCAAAATATTAATGTTGTGATCTCTTCTACCTGTATTAGCAAAATGTATTGTTTCATACCAAAACTAAGGTAGTTAATATGCAGCATATATAATAAACCATATAAAGGACTCTACCTGGTGGCACTCTTCTATTGGTCTGTCCTCTTCAGCTGGAGAAGCTTCTTCATTAACTAAACAAGCTTAAAAAAAACAAAAAAGAAAAAATAAACACAAAGGACTTGAAGCCGCAAAAAAAAAAAAAATAATGCATGCATCATATATAATAAACTGACTATACCTAGCAAGGGCTCGGGCTTTTCCATCAAGCGATCTTGTTCAACTGGGTAACTTCTTCATAAACTAAATAAATTTAAAAAGAACAAAAAAAAAAGAAAAAAAAAAGTTAAGAATGAAAGCTGCAAAAGTTATGGAGAAGCTTCTTCATTAACTAATTAATTAAAAAAGAAAAAAAAAAAAAAACGAAGTTATGACTTTAGGCCGTAAAAAAATAATAATAATGCATGCAACATATATAATAGATAGACTCTACCTAGCAGGGTCTTGGTTTATGAAAAAGTTATCCCAGTTGAACAAGATCACTCGATGGAGGAGCCTGAGCCCCCTGCTAGGTAGAGTGGTTTATTATATATGATGCATGCAGTATTTATTTTTTTACGGCTTTAAGTAACGCATACACAAAGGAACCTTATCATGGACTAGTACTTATAACTAATGTGATCTTCAATTATTAAATGGTATACTAAAGGAATGTGAAGCAAGTCTTCATTATATTACCGACATTGAATTTTTAAACCTTTCCATTTTAGAATATAACTATTGGCATATTTTCTTGTTCAGGGAGTACCCTCTTCCTCTGTGCCAAGGCACAACAAACCTAAACGTGTCGATCTGTACTATTCAAGTTGGTGCATTCGCAAAGGTAACTAGCTATGATGAGCATTATACATGAGTTCCTCAATTGCTCATAGAACCAGAAGTATTTGTTATTCAATTATTCATATCATGATACCTTATTTAAACTATGGTTTTCTAATAGTCAAAAAGATTAGTTAAAAACTACGAGAGGACAGCAGTGTTTAAAAAAGAAGTTTAGTTCAATGATAAAAGAGACTGCAATGATATTAACAGTTGCATCATAAATTTTTGATGCAGGTATCTAGGAAAAACTATCTAAGACTCTATCCAATGGAGATTCTCTAAGGAAATTGTATGAAAAGTAAATTTTGAGTTCTGTGTGGAAAGATCCTCTTATCTAGTTACAGGAAATATCCCAAATTAGTAATGAGAGCACCACGTACTTAAAATAAATTGATTAGTATGAGAGAGTAAATGATATTAGAAATGGTTTACGTAGTTTTTTTTTCTTCCTTTTGTAGAACAGTGATCTAAGACTTGTTAGTTCAGGGACTTCTGTATGGAAAAAAAATTAATTTAAACTTAATGCATAATTGTCCATTTGTCTCGTTCATGGTAACTTTGTCCAACGAATGTTATTGGACCATTTTACTTGTTTGTACTCCCCTTTCATTCCCCTCCATAATAGGCCCGTAGGTAATCTTTTTGGAGCGAGATAAGAACTTGTTTTGTTTCCCAAAGAATAATACTGGGATAAGAGATATGTGAATTATCCTTGGGAGATAATAGCTTTCCGATATGTTTGTCTTGAAGTCAGAAGTGACTTGAATTTGTATCTTTATGTGAATCAGTTGAATCAAGGAGACAAGCTGGCCATCTGACTGCATGTGAAGTATTATTGTTTCATTACGAAGGTATGGGTATATCCTGGGAAATTGCTAAACTTGGAGTTCGGCAAGGTATGTGGGGGGCTGTTAAGAAGATTGAGCCTGGATTACGTGATTATCAGAAAGAGAGGGCATCTGGGGGCCCGTTGTCACAATGTGCTTGCATGGCTCGGATCAACACTAAAGTAAGTACAGGCTACCTGAGTTCTTTGGAAAGCACCATTTGTGATTCATTGGAGATTGAAAATCAAGATATCTCTGAGAAGTCAATTGGGAAGAACATACCTAGGCTTCTAGTTGTTGGTGGAGCTTTTGTCCTTGCATGTACTCTTGATAAGGGGCTCTTGACTAAGGCAGTTATATTTGGAGTTGCCAGGAGGTTTTTAAAAATTGGAAAGAGATTGTGACCCATGATGATAGCCAAGTCATTATTGCCGTAAAGCAAGAAATTGTTCAATGATGGATCTACTCGTTGCAGTGAAGAAACTGCTCAATGATGGATTCTATATACTGGCCCCCTTTGAGGAAGATAGGCGGTATTCATTTTCCCCTTTTGTTTGCAATGAGGCAGATGTATAATTGGGAACACAGAACAGATAGGCGATATTCATTTTTCCCTTTTGTTTGCAATATAAGGCTGATTTTTAGTTGGGATCACCTTATGTTTGCAATTTGAGGCTGATTTTTGATTGGGAACACAACAGATCGTATATAGTTGAAATTTGTTGTTCCTCGTGCTAGTGGAGTAGTAACCATGTCCATGTTCTTTGCGTGTCCGCTAATGAGCTTGTTATATGAACGTTTTGTAGGCTTCATCTTTTTGCTGAGTTCTTGGACATACACTGGCAGAACATGACATAATTTTAAGGCTTGTCTCCATTTTACGGAGAGAAAAGAAGAGGGAGAAAGAACAACTGTAGTATGATCCTCACCTCTATTTAGTTACTTTTCATTGTATGGTGGCACATTATTTCTGAGCATCTGGTTGAATAACCATATGGTTGAATAACCATGATAAACGCTACTCTCTCTATATAAAGAGATGTTTTGAGTTGGAAAATTTAAGATCGTGATCAGTGATTAAATATTGGTCGTTTGGCCCGCTATCATCTCTTTCGTGATGCTGCTTCTGCTTTATCCTTCTTTTTTTGTTACATCGTGCTTCGTCTTACACTTTCCAAGCCAATATCTGCAGGCTGGTATTATTACTTACAGTGATTCTAATAGCCATATCTTGGTTCTTCTCTTCCTCCTGGCTGTCTACTGCTTGATGTCCTATGATCATTCTCGCAGTTCGAATCTAGTAAAGCGGTATGAATAAGTATGTTGTCTTGATGGAAGGAATGACGAAAAAGAAAACAGGTCACCATAAGTAGGATGTAAGGCAATGAAAGATGTTCATAGCAAAAAAAAAAAAAAAAAGAAAAAAAGAAAAAAAGAAAGGCAATGAAAGATGCATTGCCTATTTATATTTAAACAACGGCTGAGATTATTCCAACAGAGTCGCCGAAAGATAGAAAGACATTATTCTTTAGCACTTTAGCATCGCATGCAAGCCACGTTATCAGTCCGTGCTTTTTAGTGTTTGTGGTAAAAAGACGGGTGAGGATCACCTCCAGTTTCATTTTACACCAATTCCCTACGGCGTAATTAGAGTAATGACGTCTGTCTGTCTTTTATAAAAATCTAATGACCTATATTTAAGGTCTACTTTTTAATTTCATCTTCCCTCTAACCATCTCTGCAATTGTTTTCCTGCAATAGTTCTGAAACGTGCTAAGGAGCTCCGTAGCTTCCGCTTCTTTGCACAAAACCTACTCTGTCTCTTGACCTCTTCATGTTCACCACCAACTTGTGCAAGAAATATGAATGCAGCACCCTATTTTAAACTAATACAAATTCTGTTTAGTACTTCAGGGAACGTGATGGGCGAAACAGGGAGCTACTGAACAAAGTTCAACCAACGAAGACTCTTTCGAACGGATTGAGTGAAAATTCTCCTTCAACACATAAAATTAATACTAAAAGGAATACAAAAGACCACAATATATGGATTTTTCAACCCAATCACATCAATTTCCTGTATAGAACGAGAAGAGGAGGTTGAGTGAAGGTCGATTCTTATTTTTTTGCAGACAGAGAGAGAAGAACCGGCTGAGAAGAGGAGGCTAAAAAGTGCAACTAATATAGACAATTGATTTTTAAAAACACAGATCCTTAATTTAATGCAAACCGAGAGAAAACTTATACAAAATAAAACTGAGGTGAGCCGGACCAAAAGAAAAAAAAAACACTTTTGAGAGGTAGAGGTGGAGTAGACAGAGAAGCGACGCAACGGACGAAAATGTGGTTGTGAACAGTGAAAGGTTAGTGTGAAGCCCAAAAATTCGTGTTACCGGTTACAACTTGGGAGTTGGGAATGGTGATCATGTGAAGCTTGTCGGAGAACACTATTTTGGGCCCACAGTCTTTTTCTTTTATATATTTATTTATTTTTATATATGATTTGGTCCCACCATCCTTCATCATCGTAACTGTCCACTTGTTACAAAAATCCAATTAAATCAGCGATGAACTCTTCTTTTTCTGACTAGTTAAGAGCATATTAGTAGGTCTTTAACTGCCGCCCCCAGAAATAATATTTTAAATTTTATAATACTAGAAAGTTAAGAACGGACCTAATATATTACCCTCCAGTCATCCACCACCACACCACCGGAGAAGCAGAAGCGAGTAGGGGATAACCAGATAGGCCGTGTGTTTAATTTGTTTTCAAGTGTGTCTATCCTACTCTCACCAAGAAATAATTGTAGTGCCATTTTGATTTTTCTTTTCCCAGATTAAAAGCGACAAGTCGTGAGCTTGAAGCGAGCGAGCGAGTCTCAGTGAACCAGTCAGTGGTCACTGGTCAGTCCTCTCTCTCTCGATCTGCCTCCAGGCTCCATGGATTGGGCTGCTAGCTTCTACCGCTGCACTTGGTTACTTGTTAGTATCACAGTCTCTGCAGGTATATTAATTAGTTATGTAAATTGGTAGCTATATATATTTATACCAGATCTATTTCTTTAATCTTGACGGCTATATATCCTTTTTGGTTTTTTAATTATTTGAAGTTGATTGATGAGATCGGATCATGAAATTCACAGTACTTGTGGCTTGTAACTGATCAAGTCCGGGCTCTGGCCTCTTTAATTATAGTTCAATTTGAATTCTGGGTTCACAGGTTCCATGTTTCCTGAAATGGTTGCTTCAATCGGGATCAACTATGGTCAAATAGCCAACAATCTACCTTCTCCAGAGAAGGTTGTGCCGCTTGTGAAAACCATCGGCGCCACCAAGGTGAAGCTGTACGACGCAGATCCACGAGTTCTTGGTGCATTTGCAAATACAGGAGTTGAATTCATAGTTGGGCTTGGAAATGAGTACCTCTCCAAGATGCGAGATCCGGACAAGGCCCAAGGCTGGGTTAAATCAAACGTCCAAGCATTCCTTCCTTCCACCAAGATAACCTGCATCTTCGTGGGAAACGAAGTCCTAACCTTCAACGACTCTTCCCTCACCGATAATCTCCTTCCAGCTATGCAGAGTGTTCACGCGGCGCTCGTGAATTTGGGCCTAGATAAGCAGGTCACTGTCACCACCACACACTCCTTGGCCATTCTGGAAACCTCATATCCACCCTCGGCTGGAGCATTCCGTCGGGATCTATCGCCCTGCATAACTCCCATCTTGGATTTCCATTCCAAAACCGGATCTCCATTCTTAATCAACGCTTACCCTTACTTCGCTTACAAGTCCAATCCCAGGCAGGTTTCCTTGGATTTTGTACTCTTTCAGCCAAACCAAGGGGTTTTAGACCCTTCTACGAATCTCCGCTACGATAACATGTTATTCGCACAGATCGACGCAGTTTACTCCGCCCTTTCCTCTTTAGGTTACAAGAAGCTTCCTGTCCACATTTCCGAGACTGGTTGGCCTTCCAAGGGTGACGAAGACGAAGCTGGCGCAACCCCGGACAATGCCAAGAAGTATAACGGCAATTTAATCAAGATCATCTCTCAGTCTCAGAAGAAAGGGACTCCCATGAGGCCCACCTCAGACTTGAATATCTATGTATTTGCTTTATTCAATGAGAACATGAAGCCCGGGCCAACCTCCGAGAGGAATTACGGCCTATTCAAGCCTGACGGCACCCCTGCTTATTCAATTGGCTTCACTCAAAACGTCACGGTCAGCAACACTACAAGTCTTGGAGGATCCACGCCCACCCCAAGTTCGGGTGCAACAACTTCGACGCCGAGTTCCTCCAGTACTGGTTATTTGTCTATTTCCTCTGCCACGGTTAGTACTTCCGCTTTTCTTCCTCGGCTGTTTCTTTCAGAAGATTGAAAAAAAAAAAAAAAAAATTTGTCAAAACTGCTTCTCTCTCCCGCATGTGGAAAAAAAAAATAATAATAACAATAATGTGAGAATTGAGATTTAGTGATTTACTAATTAGACAAGTGAAATAACGTGTTCGGCTCTGGTGTATAAATTTATACATTAAACAGATTGGAAAAACTAATGCAATTAACTATTAACCAATAACCATGACTTTTGAGTTGTTGTTTTTTTTTATTAGTTTTCCAAGAATTCTTTTAGGATGATTTTTTTAGAAATTGACTTGTATCTATTGCTGTTGATTAATTGCTCTTTACTGTGGATGTGTTAAAAAGTATTGATGCAACTGGTAGCCTAGCCAGCACACTGCACATATATATGTTGACAGACAGCTTGGGTGCATAATCTCTTTCAGCACACATGTATGGTTTTATTATGTCAGGAGAGAGACCATTCTCTTGGGCTTTTGTGCTCTTTGTTGCCATTGGTGATAAAGCTAGTCGTTTTGGAGTTTTGAACATGTTTTCGTTCCATTTCCATCCGACAAGAGAGGAGGCAGCTAGGAAAGCAATGGAGAGAAGAATGAGAGGCACGGCACCTTTCGGCATGGAGAAAGGTATTAAAAGAAAGAAAGTTCTTTTCTTGTACGCTACTTAATGTTCTGAGAATCAGTCATTATCCTCATCACAAAGCGCATATGTACGTACTCATCCATCGTCATTTCCTCTGCTACGTGTTAAAATTCCCCATGAACGTGAGCTGTGAGCATAACACGGTGTACCTGGATGCTTGGCTTCAGTGCTCAGCTTTGTTTTGTGATGGCTCATTTCAGATTATAAAATTATACTAGCCTAGTAGAGGTTCTTTTCCTTTTGGCTGTTGGTAGTTGAACGTGATATTTCCTTTTTGGTTTTGCAGGACCAAGGACACCAGGGAGGATATTTTATTCTTTTGGATATCAATTTTAGTTATATATCAGTAGACTTATAATAATAAATTAGACCATTGTCGAAAAGTACATGAATAATCCTATTCAGTTATTGTTTGGTTATTGCTTTATATTATTCAGTTAGATTATTGAGCGACTATTTATAGCAGAATTTATTTCTTCACTCGTCTCTCTCGCTCGTTTTCCTTCCTAAACTCGAGCTTGAGATTTTTGTCTGAGCTTGTTACAAGTTAGAAACACTACACTGGTGCCTGGAACCGGAAGAGGAACAAACTGAATACAATCAACTAGCAGCTTAATATGATTTATGCGTTGTTGCATTGGCAGCCAAAATTTCTGTATTTAAAATAATACGGATTACACTAACAGCAGCTTAATATTATTCCTTAATGCCTTTCCCTTCCAGCCTGTAGCTTGCCAGGTTTCCTAGCCAAAGTATTCATGAATGATTACTAAAACTGCTTCTAACAAGGTCAGCTCAACTTTGTGAGAAGGAACCACAAAAATCCAAAAAAAAAAATGCAACAAGTGCCCCAATTCCTAAACCTTGCCTTCAAGAACCACTAGAAACTTTCGAGGTCTCTCCTCCCATTGTTGGTACACTTCTAACTCTCTCATAGAACAACACATAAGCCGCTGAAGATTTTATCTCTGATTCAACAACTTCAGAAACATGACTGTCATCAAAATGGTACCATCTATTTTCATTGACCAACTGCATATAATCAGTAAATAGCATGAGATCAAATAAAACACCTTAAATCAAGGGCTCAATATGATTAACCATGAAGCAATAACACTACCCAGTAATGGAGTGAAAAATAAATGACAGATATTATTACAAATTCATTCTGTTATGGCATGTTTTTTTATTAAGCCCCTATTCAAGCCAATCAAGGGGAGCCTGGGCGACTTCTACAGGTGCAAGTGAGCGGAGCTCAAGCCAAGGGCAGTCTCATGCTCGCATTAGATTTTGACGGGGTTCAAGCCCCGATTCACATTTAGCTGAATCTCAGGCTCGAGCTGGGATCGTCAAATGCTCGTTAGTCATATCTATAGGCTAACATAAAAGCTCAACATTTCTTTTTGTATGTTTTTACTTTGATTTGATACTATTTAAAGTTAACTTATAACATATCTTGTCTAGGGTTTTCTTTCTAAGTATTCAGACAACACTAATTAATATGATTATAAATAAAAACATATATAATATTGATAGCACAAGTATACTGTACGACTACCTCTTTGACAATTACATTCTAGTAAAAAAAAATTAAATATTAAAAATATACTAAATAAATTAAACGAGTTGGAATCACAAGCTTACAAGCCAGCTTTTGTAAAGTTTCAGTCCAGCTCATTTACTAAACGAGCTCCAAGATGAACTTGACTCGTTTAGAAAATGAACTAAGCTCAAGTCAACTAGCTCACGAGCAGCTCTAATAATTTGCACACTTAACTACATCTCTTACCTTAGCATATGCAGTGTAGTGACCACCACCTAGACCACCATAATGGTTGCTGATGGCATATAGCTCATACACATAACAATGACCATCCTTGCTTCTCACGTATTTTGTCAAATCAAGATTGTGAATAGGAAAATTCACAACAGTATCAAGTTTGTTTTTCAGATATCTGCTGTACGAAAATCGTTTCAAATGAAAAACAAGAATCTCAGGTAACTTCCACAAGTCCAGCTTCTTGGTAGCTTGTCTATGGTCCTTGCACCTAGGGCAGTACCTGTTAAACATTTCAAAGAATAAATAAAGGAAGGAAAGTTTCCGATTGGAAGACTCATACTACTGGTTCAAGACCCTACCTCAAAGAATAAAAAAAATTAACTAATAAGGTTAAGCACTCTTACCACATGTCATCAGGCCCTAGAGGTTCTTCTCTCAAGAATGCCTCCAAGCATGAAAACAGAGATATAGCTTCTTGCCTTGTTTTCTTCACAGTGACACCTGTCTTTTGAATCTCAGGAAGATCCCTCAGGCAACTGGCATCATATACTTCATGTTCTTTGCCAGTCCACAGAAGAGAGACTCTTATGATACCAGTATTAATAACAAAATCCTTTTCGATGGGCTTGCAGATCACTCCCCTTTCATCAGTTAAAAATAGACATAAGTCCCCACAAGTCACTCCTTGTACTCCTTTGTTGTCCATTGTCAGGTTCCCCAGTCCAGATTGAGCATTATAGCTGTTTGATGGTTCATCACTGCCTGCCGAGACAAAACCATTTTCATTGTCACTAAGAGACTTAGTCGAAGAATAAGCTCTTTTTAAAGGTGACAACATTCTGTAAACAGCTACATCAATATCAGCTCCATTCAGTGCATCCTCTCCCAAAAATGTGACCAAAGGCGTCCCGAACTTTTTCTCTGCAATCTTCATATTGTCTGGCCCACATCTGGTTTATATGCTTCAGTTAAAAAGTTTGAACATGAAAAAGAAAATGAGCAATACATTATGCTTATGTAGATCTAAGTCAATGCACCAGGAAGACAGTAACCACTATGAGATGAGTGTGGAGTCTATAGTGTTCAGTACAATACATACTATGGCAATATGTGTAAAGCAAGTGTGAAGCTTAATATTCATTATTGGATACATTTCCTATTATTAAGCTTTTGAAACAGTATGATATCCAGTATGATGTCATAGGCTATTAGCTATATACGTAGTCTTGACTCTCGAGTTAATCCTGAAGATACATTCCGTAAATAAAAGACACAGGGAGAACATTATATTCAGGGTTAAGACAGGCCGGTTTGAGAAGCAGAAATTCAGTATAGTCAATACTTTTCTGGCCCTGTTCTTCTAATGTCAAACTGACACCAGTCGTTAAAACACCAATTTGTGTTCCAAGGGGTGAACCAAAGGGGGAAGCATACCAACACAGATTTTAATTACATTTGCATGTGAAATCCTATTATTGTGAGAAGGAGCTAGTACCAAACTTCAATTTTGCTATAGTACCTAAAAGATTATGTCATGTTGAAACACTGAAGGCAGTAACCAGTGCATCAAGAAAGGTAGTTAAATTATCTATAACCCCTAATAAGTCTTATCAGAAAGAGACATCAATCACAGAAAGATGATTGAATAATACAATTGTTGCAATGCTCATAGATACAGGAGGAAAATTCACAAAAAGTGTCAAATTGAATAATTCAGTATCGTCACTTTCATACTTCCTGTGTTGATTCAGAAGCAATTCCTGGAAAAAATTCCAGAGTTTATTTCTATCTATGTCTAGAGGACCGTTCAGCCCCTTACATCAACCCACCCATTACACAAGAGGCCTTTTCTTCTTCTTCTATCTTGTCTCCCTCTCAAGCTCCGCAGTTCTGTGTAAGCAAGTTACTAGTCACCTATACCTCTCGTTCTCTCTGAGTATGAAGTACCCTAACTTCAGCCTGGCCATCTCAGTGCTATGCAGTGGTTACTTCTCAAATAAACAACCTTTAATATGTAATAATAAACCAATTTTTTTGTGATTTTATATAATTTAAAACGCTACTAACTTTATACATTCCTTTATTAAGACCAGTCATAGAATTTCATTCCTTTTTCACCATTACAAGGGAATAGATAAGTCCTCTCTAAAAAACATGGTTAAATGAACCGATAGATATTAGACCAAAAAATTTATGCTTACTTCTCCAGCCATCGATGAACAACTTCTAGCTTTGTTTTCTGTGCTCCTTTTTTAAATCGGTAGGCCACAATATGTTCATCATCCTTTATTGAAGTTAATGGTTGCAAAGGGATATCCAGATATCGGTATATCTGGTGCTCATAAACCTGAGAATTAGATATTTAGTACTTAAGCCACATGAACTAAACTCAAATGGAAAGATTAAACTTAGTTATAATTTCTGCTAATGTGCTTACCTCAGCAAGAAGAAGCATTTCATCACTTTTCAAGAAACACACAGTACCCAATGCATGAACAAGATCTTTACAGCATCCGTGTCTTAAAACTGTCAGAGTGTATGCCATGGGAAGACCACTTCCATTGCCATAAATGACAGTTACCGTCATTGACCGGGTCAAGGTTGAAGGTAGCGGCAATGACAAGTACATGAATGGATCAAATGTAATTGAAATTTTTCCACAGCTTGGGCAAACCAGAGTGGACTTGTATTGGCCCTGAGCATTTTAATGCCACACATCAAAATTCCATTCTTTAATACTAGTAATTCAAGTTCTAGTCACTATATTGGTAATTTAAGAAAGGTGGAACAAGAATCGTTGGTCAAAATACACAAGATACTGGGGCACATTCATTGCAAACATGAAGAATTAAAACAAATGAATCAGCCACTTGTCCAGTCAGATTATCTTTGATAAATCACATGGAACCCACATAATATGCAACTATAATAAATTTACTCACTTGGCAAACATCGACAATTAATGAATCATTTCTGGCATTGTGATTGTTCCAACACTCTAAGGCAACTTCCTCATCTGGTCTATCTTTTGAATCCTTCATCTCAATGTAAGGCTTTTGCTTGACTCGATTCAAATCTTCATGTAGCCCATCCAATAAGTAAGCAAGCAGTTCCTTAACAGAAGTGATATTATCAATTATACTAAAAATTGTCGAAAAGGGAATAAGAAAAAATATCCAATGGCTTCTCAACATTTAATGCAACTGGCAATCATCAATAAATAATAATTAATGGAGAAAACACAGTAAAATTATAGGAAGCTGACCAAAAGAAAAGGAAAGGAAATATGTAATCATGAGTCTCTAAATCAATTGACTGTGATCTCCATTAAGTTTCAGTTGGAAGATCTTGTTACACATCAAAGAATATCTTATAGCAAAAGCTATAAATTAAAGAACAGAAAAGGGAGAAAGCAATAAAAGATTCATTTGGAGTTCATCTAATCCTCCAGTCACTTTAAAAACTAGTACAGATGGTCTGTAGGACCAATAAACCGAGCAGCTTCCAACAAGAAGATTACATCATGTTTCTAGATACAGCTTCAGTATCGTAAATGACGGCTCCTCAAACAGCCTCGTATATTTGTTTCTGCTAATAAGGCAAGAATCCCAGATTCCAGAATGCCTACATGCAACTTGTATATGTAATGTGGAGATGTCCAAGTATAAGTACAACCTCCATCATTTCACTTAACTATAGAGGTACAAGTCTACTCCTGCTCCACATATATAAAGATTTTCTAATGTCAAGCTTCACGCATATTCAAGTAAACAGACATGCCGTTATGCATATATTCACTCTTATAATCTCCGGTCAAACATCTTAACGAGTTCCACAAGTGTTCTCAACAGGCCTACCCAAAAACTATGAAGTTCTATCCAATTCTCATCAGATGGCAGCATGTCACTATGAAAACCTTTTAGGTATGTATTTCTGAAGGAACCAGAGAATGTGGTATTCGATAATGAACATGTCCTTTACAATCGTGAGACAGCAAACTCATGATAACACTTCATGGACAATTCAATTGACAGCAAATCCAAAAAGTCAAGTTCTAAGACACTATGCAGAAACTTACTTGAGAGTCATGCTGGTTGTATCCACTGAATTGGGGAGCAAATTGAGCCAACTTTCCCTTGAACACGCGAGGTGCAACAGTAGTTCTGCCTGAGGACCACAATTTCCTCAACAACTCGCCAAATGAAATTGCAAGCTCACCCTGCAAATCCGAATCCCATGTTAGAAATTTAATAAGGACTTCTACAGAAGAAAATGTTTCATGGTATCCAAAATGTATAAACACATATGAAACAAGCAGAAACTGAAGCCAATAAAAACAGTCACCTACATGCATTCCTAAAGGATTTTCCGTGTTGATCTCCTCACTGTAATCTTGCAAGAAATATTCGTGAATAGGGGGAGTGTGGACCAAACACTGAAGAGCACTATTCATAAAGCAAGTATTTCCCAGATTCTGCAATCCTGCCATTCCAACTTTTTCTCCTTTATAGATATCATTTCTGTCATCCACATCCATTACTCCAGAGTCATAAGAAATTCCCTGATACAAATTTAATCTATACCCAGAAGAATCACCATTTGACATGGCTGGCCCTCCCGCAATTGACAGAGATGACCTTGAAGGTTCTAATGGTACCAAAGCCCACTCATTTCCTGTTGAAACCATTCCAGATTGAGAAGAATGATCTGCATCAACTTGTACCTCCAGAAGGATCTGTCGAGCAAAGGATTAATTAAGACCAAAACTGAAGAGAAACTACCTGTACAAATTCTGTTACAAATATATACTGATTCTCTATCAGAAGACATTCATTCTACTAAACATTGCTTAAATGGTTATGAACTTACTTATAGAAAGCCATATCACTAGAAAAATTATTTTGTTATGTCTTCACTTTCTATGCAATTGAAGTTTCAGGAGAAGAATGATATAAACATACATCAATACAAAATATTACAAATAAAAATGACTTCAGGAAATCAATCAACCTAAATGCACCAAAAAAGAATGTCTCTAGATCACTCACATCTTGGTCCATCATCAAATTTGTCTCCTCCAGAGTTTGGTCTGAAACAAGCAATGATGAACTTTTGTACTTGTTGAAGTAATCCCAAATACAGGCCTGTCAATATTATGAACCACAAGGAAGTGGGTGGGGGGGGGGGGGGGGGGGTGGTGGGGTATAAGTGTCAATTTTCAGTAACTACTATAAAAAAGTTAAATCATTATCAAATAACCAAAAATGAACAAAACCTTCTCTTGCTCTACTCCACTAACTATGCACACCTTCTCATAAAGCTCCCGTATAGTAGCCTGCAACATATAACAGAAATATAAGCACATGGTTTACAACCATATAATGACATTACAATACAATAATTTCACATAGGCAATCAGATATTTCTGGATCAAAACCTCACATCTTTACCACAACAAACATATGCAACAAGCTTTTGTACTTGTATGGGAAAATTGTTCCAATCATTTTTCAAATGCAAACTACTTGGCAAAGAGAAAATTCAAGCTCATGAGAAGGACTCAGGGTGGCAAAAATACCGACTACACATCAACTTAACTATACACCTAAACAAATACTAATGGATAATGCAGTTTAGTTCATGGAACATATATCAACATTTACTCATTGGATATTGCTTCTCCATTTGTAATTAATGGCTATGCCCATAAATACCAATGGGTATTCATTTACAGAAGAAAAAAAAAAAAAAAAACACATCAAAGATGACTAGGGGAATATACTATTGATAAACAGAAATACTAGTTTAAGTAAAATACATAGCCATCACAATGAAGAAGACTAGGGGAAAAGAGACTGATGAAAGTCAAAGTAGTACCTTTCTGCTAAACTTTATAACTGACTGGCTGTTATCTCTGGAATCAATCACCTTGAGACAAAGCGGATAGACCTCCACATTATATTTCTTCTGTTGAAGCCCTTGTGAAATTAACTTCCTAGGTAACGCTGGTCCTCCTTTATACCTTAAAGATCAACATGCAAAGACATAAATATGGGTACTTTCCAGTCATGCACCATTCCTTGACCATTTGATTTAACAAGAAGAAGCCAAGGGAGAAACATTACAATGTGTAAAAGCAAGCAAATATATTTGGCATTTCAAAAATCTTAGACATGGGGTGATAGTCATTAAATCAAATGTTAACAATTAAAAGAGTAAACAAAACCAGTTAATATTAAGTTACAAAAGAAATACCCGGGGTTACAATTAATTAGATAGTTTAGCTATAAGTTTTTATGCATTAAACATAGTCAATGAAAACAGTGCAAGAACTAGTGACCTGCAACGAGTAATTCCTACTTTGCTTGACCCTTGAAGTTCGATGTGAGATAATCATCATGGCCAAAAATCACCCGAAGAGTTTTTAACTCTTCACTTGATTAGAAATGACATCAAAAATGGACAAAAGTATGTAAGAAGAGACCACAATGACCTTTGAAGTTAGATAAGAAAACAAAAAGAAACAAAGAAAAGGCATTCCTCTTGTACTGCTCTACATCAACAATCAGTCTACTGATATCTACACTAAATGTTAATATGAAATCCTCTAATAGTTCATGTACACCAGAAACTATGAAAGTAAGATGCAAAAAAGTAAGTATGGGCAACTATGCCACCTGATTTGTTTATTTTTACATAAATATCCAAATCTAAACCAAGATACTACTAAAATTTGTTTTGAGATACCGTTTCAATAACACTAGAAATGGAAACGATTTGTGAAACGACATGAAAACGTAAATTGGTTGGAAAAGCATGGAAATATATAACACATCACATATTATAGTAATTGTAAGTATCCTACATGATTATTAGTACATAAAATGTTCATAAATACATACCAAAATAAAAACCTTAACATAGACATAAAAATTGAAGGAAAATATCAAATTGTAATCACATCCAACCCTGACATTAGGAATGCTAAGGAAGCTTATATAATACTCAACTCAACTAAACTTTAAATTCCAAACTAGTTGAAGTCGGTTATATAAATCATTTTCCTCCATTCGCATCAATCCAAGACATGATTTTCGAAAATACCTAAAGCAGTCATATCCTTCTCAATGAATGCCCCGTATAAATTTCGGATTCCCTCTACCAAGTCTAATACCTTCCACTGCACCAAGTCACATTTTCTAACAACGGCGTCCATGGACTGGCATTGGATATTTCTATACCAATGTAAACAATTCTCTCATTTTCTCTTCGATAAGTGTTATCTCCACCTTCTTATAGATCTTCTCATTTCGTATTCAATCCTTCCTTATATGTCTATTCATCCATCTCAACATTTGTATTTCAGTGATTCCCATTTTATATGAGTGTTGTTTCTTAACTGCCAACATTCGAAACCATACACCATAACCGGTCTCACTATTGTCCTATAAAATTTTTCCTTTCAACCTATTTGGAATTTTAGGATCACATAAAAATCTCGATGGACTCCACCACTTCACCTGCCTTGCCTTGATCCTATGATTCACATCATGCTCAATTGTGCCATATTTTTCTAAAAATGAACCTAAATACTTAAATACATCTTTTGTATGAATTACCTGATCATCTAAAATTATTTTAATTGAGCCTTCTCTAGTGTCACTGAAATCGCACTCCATATACTCGATTTTTGCTGGCTCAACCTAAGACCTTTAGATTCTATCGCGTTCCTCCAAAATTCTATTTTAGAATGTAAACTTTCTTTAGTTTTGTCCACCAACATCGTCGGCAAATAGCATGCACCATGGAACCCTATCCTAAATAGCTGAAATAAGTTCATCATTGATTAAAGTAAATAGGTAGGGAATTAGCAAGCAAATTTACCAAAATCATTCTGTTTCAAACGAAAAATTGAACATTACCCATGAAAACGAGTAAACGACAGCTGAAATTTCACATTTCGGATTGGATGGGGTGTTTTGCTTCCATCACTGTCAAAATGAAAACGATTTGCCCGTTTCGTAATTTTAGTTTCATGATCCAAACTATTATAAAAGATTGTACGTTAACTCTTCTTTAAATTACACCCTTTAAGTTCTTTTTCCATCTAGATATGCAATATTACTTGATTTACTTCTCAGGTCAATAAACAGCCATCCAATAAATAAGACTGGTGGTAAGAATAGAAAGAGTAATTTGAAAATAGAGGGACAAGTACGAGAAGTTACCAATGAAATAGGGGAACGGAGTTACTTGTTATACAAACAAAATAGAAAACCAATTCAAAATTCCATTTTATTAAGAAAATTTTTACCATTCCAGCAGCTTTTCCCAAACTTCTTGAGGGACTAGAACGTAGTCCAATCCCTCCTCCAGCATTTTAAGAATCTCCAAATCATTGCCCTCAAAATCACGTTCATTTAGAACAATATCCAAGTTATCAATTGGCCCCGGTCTATCTGCAATCTTTGAGGGAGCCACATGGCAATGCTGAGAATCAGAAGATTGATCATCAGTTGAAAATATACCAACGCTGGGTCCAATGTACCTCTGCCACCTTGAAAACCACCTGCACAAACGAGAGAAAGAAACTGGTCTTAAACATGCACTTATCGCATTCGATATGTGAAAAAAATGAATTTGAAAATCAGTAACTGGAGCTAAATTGGCTGGTAAATATGCATAAACTACATAATCAACACATTTGAAAGAAGGATATAGAAAAATTGCTAGAAAAGCTTCCATTGTAAAAATAAGATGTATGGTGAAAGTAAAGGTTTTCTTACAACACCATGCAGTTCCACAAAAACTCTAAAACTGAAGAAGAAAGTAAAATTTTAAAAAATACACGTACACACAGAACAACAACAACAAGCAGCCAACTTCCATAAGAAGCTGTGCAAAGCCACCAAATGCCACCTTTCTCTCCTCATACATATGCAAACGTGCACCTCAACTAGCTAATACCAAAATGTTGGTGGCAAACCACCACAAAAAGTGAAGTATGTTCCCCCATTTAGAGGATTGCACAATACATGGAATGTTTATCTTTCACCATAACAAATAACGTCTCTCCTCAGAGTAAATCAGCATGCAATACAAAATCACGTTTAGCTTTAAACTGAAAAAGGGAAAAAAAAAATCGACGACACCTGTTGGAAATAACATAGTACAGGTTGCCTTCTTTCAAATTAGACTCAGATTTCTTCATCAACTCCGCTATGATCAGATTCTCTTCCTCTGGCGGAAGCTGCAAGTAACTTGCTTCATTCTCCATCAAAAAACAAGAATCAGCGATCGTCATGATGGTCGATCCTACACAACAAGGATATACAGAAGGAAGATCTGGAAAATCAGAACAGAATTCTTTGCAGAAAAGCTCAGAATCAATGCTGAAATCGGCTATATAAAGAAATTTCATGAAATTTGTGAGAAGGACGGACCTCGGGTTCGAAAAGCTACTATAAGCGCAGCCTCGCAGGGTAGTATGAGCGCTCTTAGAAATAAAAATATATAATAATTTGTACAGAAAAAGAAAATGAAAGAGAACCGAGGATATTCGAGGAAGCCTAGATTACAGGGTTGATGTAATGATCGTGTAGAAAACAACTGAAGAAATCTTTACGTCTTCTTCAACGACTTCTTGTCTTCTGATTCAATTTCAGTTTTTGTTTTTTTCTCCTCTCCGTCCTCACCCGTAGGATCTCCTTTCAAAGTTTCAGTAGTATATAATTGGCAAACATTTTTTTTACTCAAAAGTTTCCAGACAGTATTACCTTTACTTTCTCCTCATTTTGATGTCTCTATGTTATGAAACTGACCAATATTTATTGTTACTCTCAATTAACCTTTTTTGAAGAAATTATACAATTTGAAAGTATAGACTATCATGCTAATACGTGAAATATTTTTAACCATAACGTGACATGTACTTTTTGTTTACTTCCCAAAAAAACCGGAGTCCTTTAAAGAGATCATTTCACCACCTCAGCCAGTGATTCTCTAGCTGCTTGTTCGCGTATAAATGTCAATGTTAATTGTTAAGCTCCTATGAAATCCATGTATACAAAATAGCAAGTGACTTTCGTTGTTACTGTACAAGATATACAAACTCAAGACTTGAACGGTTTATGCCTCAGTCACCAAAAAACAGCACCCACAATTTCAGAAACAATACATTTATTATACACACTGTAATACAATCTTGGCTCAGAACCAAACACGCATCTAATAGTTCTTACATGCACCTAGTCCTCGGCCTACAGGGATCTCGCGACAAACATTCTGTGTATCAAAGCTAGCCCATATAGCAAGTTACCTGTGTCTAGCAAGAATCCTATAAAGATCTGAATTTCAACCCCCCGTAAACTATGTGTTCCCTGCCTCATCTGAACTAGCAGAAGCCTCACTTACTACTGGACATGTCCCGCCACCCTGAATATCATCCTCACTGAACAAGCTCTCCTCGCTAGAATTAGAGAGGGGACCAATATCCTCATCAGTTTGCAAGTCCGCTCTGTGTCTTCTCCTCACATCCTTTACTGCTCTTCCCTGAAGAGCCAGTCGCCTACGTTTTCTTGCTTTCCTCTTGCCTTTGGGAAACTCTTCTTTTTGCAACTCAAGGCTCTTACCTTCTTTCACCGATCTGCCCTTTCCATTTTCATTATCATCCGATTCTTCAGCATCAACCTTTCGCCTTTTTCTATTTGAATTTGTCTGGAAATTTGACCCAGGTTTCAGATTTTGTAATTTAGAGTTGCAAAATACATTTAAAACAAATGGAAGAAATAACAAATGCAAATCAATCACCCAAGTTGAGATTTGAAATGTATAAAAGGTTGAAAGGAAAAATGAATGAATGATGCAAGAAAATAGAAAAAATGAATATAATTCCTGTGAATTTTAACTACGAAGCTTGGCATAAAAGCTTCGGCTTGGTACCTCGCATCTCTGGAGTTTCCTTGCAGCTATGCTTCCCCAACATTTTCTAATATTGGAAAAGAATCATGATTATATTTATACCTAAGCTATGGCTAGTCAACCTAAATGCTATAGAACGTGGCCTCACTTCTAACTAAAAGATCACATGGGCTACACTAATTACCTAACCAATCCCCAAACTGGGATCACTCATTCCAGAGCATGGTAAAGTTCCAAACGAACAAAATTGGTTATGTATAAGTGTGTGCGTGTTACAGAAAATTTTCTTTAATTCTTATATCCCGTTTTAAAAGGCATTGAGAAAATTGAAGACCATTCAAAATAAAAACATTCCAATAATCCAAGGTAACTAACTTTTCACATAATGAAAGTTAAAATTCATATATCTGTGTGCATCATTGTGCATGTGTTTACCCCAATTGTTCCACGTTCTGGGGAGTACATCCCAGAACAACCCATGCATTGGTAACATTGAACATGATTTACATTTGTACTTTCTAAATTTCCTCTCCTTCCCTCCCTCCCTATTGGTAACATTGAACATGGTTTGCATTCACTTTCTAAACTTCCTCTCCTTCCCTCCTTCCCTCCTCCCTCCCTGCCCCATAAAGAAGAAAGAGGAAATAAATGAGTCTATGTTTAATGTGGGTTGAGGGCGAGCCTTGGCGCAATGGTAAGTTGTTCCTTTGGTGGCCTGTAGGTCACGGGTTCGAGGCGTGGAAACAGCCTCTTTACAAAAATATAAGGGAAAAGCTGCGTACATGTGCGCCCACATGTGCGCCCACCCTCTCCCTACCCCGCAATAGCAGGGGAGCACTTTGTACACCGGGTGAGCCCTTTATGTTTAATGTGGGCGATTTGGCGAGAGGAACAATCACATTTTCAACAATGTGGAAGCGACTGTGCAACCTAAAGAGGACTTTGTTAACTTGTGGATCCTTTGGGTTTCTACTCACCTACCCTCTTCCTCACTAGGATCTATTTTTTTTTTTTAAATTATCAATAAAATCATTACTTATAAACAAAATGACCCATCAGTTCCAAAACATGTGTGTAAACTGAACCCACCTTAGGAAGGAGGACCATTGAGGTTAAGCAAACACCGATTACAATTAATAACTAATCATATTAAAAAGCATATGGCCCTAAATAAATGGTGCAAAAGCAATCAGTAATGAAGCTTACTTTTTATTTTTTTTGATAAGTTTATGATGCATTGATGCTTATCTTAAGCACATACCTTTGGACCACGATCTACCAACCGTGCCCATTCATGACGGTTCCTCAGGCAATCAAGAACTGCTTGTGAAGGACTTGAGTATGCATAGCGCTCTCCATTGTGCTTCCTCAAGTTATGCCAGTGCTGCAAGACATCATAAAAAAGATAAAAAAATTTCAATGGATTTTTCTCCATCTATAAAGGCAACCAAACAATGCAGAAACCATAGGAATAACTATGTCTCATAAAGCAACCATACCGGCAGGACAGCATTACAGAGTTCCTCATATGTCATACGCCTACCTTTGCTCATAATCTCATTAATCAGACCTGCATATGGATAAAGAATATAAGGAACTATGAAAAATATACATGACAGGTGGGACATTTTAGTTGGCTAAAACAATGGATGTCTAGTAGCATATTAGAAGCATGACTAGTGACCAACAAGTAGCAACTGCGCATTTTGTCACAACATTTGGGAAGAACAAATAGGGTTCCTGATGATAATTTTAATTTCTTTCTGGTATTGGCAAAACATGAAAAAGAGAACCGATATGAAATAATCAAATGTTACAATGATTTTTCAAAGAATCAGATGCGGGGAATATTCTCTTGCTATTGAAATAACTAAGAATGGCATCTTCTACAAAATGACAAGGAACTTCTTAGGAAAGGCCGCTACCAGGTAAAGTGCGATGAACTGGCCCTCCTACTGTGCTTGTATCATCATCAGAAATATTCCTCGGTGAATCATGGATAGACGACAAATTTCGGTCGTTGGGTGGGGAGGATGGATCGCAATTTGAAGTTGCAGTGGAGGCAGAAGGGACATTCTGCATGACAGGTTGCACTGCCGTTGAGGAACCGTCCCCTTCATCCTTAACAGAAGCATCTTCTGTGTATTTTGTATCTTGCTTCCTCTGATCAGGAAATGATGAAACCCTTTCCACCTTTTTAGCTTCATCTTCAAGCTCACGAGAGCTGCAGAACCCATCTCTAGAAGTGTCCCTGTACTTTCTTCTAGAAACCTAAGAAGTTTAATAACATCATTAATCACTAGTTAGAACCAAGTTAACGACACTTGCTACCTGAAGACCATATATTCTTACAAGGAATTGATAAATCGTTTATAATATCATAATTATGAGTTTAAGATTACGGGATGAAATCCTACCAAACTGTGATCCTTTCCACCGGAACCAGAAGTTCGCTTTATTAGTATGCTTGTAGCAGTGGGAGAAGTCAATTGAGGTAGGCTACCTGCATGACGCGCACGTGGTACACGAGGTACTCTAGGAGAACTATTCAGTTCTTGATGCAACAATAAGGCAAGCTGCCAAGAGAAAGAGAGGTAGACTAAGGGGAAGTTATAATATCATGCAAAGCAAAACCACTCAGGACTAACTGAATCCAAAAGAATGGAAAATGCAGACCAACCTCTTCATCACTTAGAGCTGCAGAATTTGATGTTGTGGATGGATACACGGACAGTGCATTATTCTGGTTCAACTTGGAGGAGGAATGGATGTTTGTCTGGTTAGGCCTTTCGACTCTCTGTGGTAAACCAGAAATTGAACTCTTACTCAGTGCTTGTAAAGCTTTTTGATGGTGGAACAACCCAGTGGACTCACCAGGCATTGAATTAGTTGCAGTATTCTGTGCTGACGATGCTTTTGAAGATGAGCAAATCACAGGATCTTTTGAATCTGAATTGATTTGCTTTGAGACAGAATCTTGTAAACTCCTGCTTGAATGCAATGCTCTAAAAGTAGTTGTTGTTGAGTATTTTGTACGCTCTTTCACTGTCTTCCTTGGCAGTTCATGCAGTTCTTCGTCCCTTACTACATCAGTTGGACCACCATCTTTCTTAATGTGAACATTGCAATCAGTCACCATTTGTTGCTTAGCTATAGAATTGGGATTTTCAGTATCTTCAGGTTTAAGTTCATTAGAAGGTGACTTGGAGACCATGGTAGATGAAGTTTGAAACAACTTTCCACCAGATGATAACAGTTTACTCTCACATACTAGTGCTTGAGAGATTGAAATAGTCCCACTTGATTTTGATTGCTCTTCCAAGCCAACTTTAATTTCTGAGAAACATTTATGTGCGTCCATGGAACCTTCTGACCCCTCTACTTGCAGTTTCATTTGGCCAGATAATTCATCAGCTATATCTGTATGCTCACTGACTATTTCAGGAATTTTTCCAACCTCTTGCACTTCACAAGATAGTAAACTGCTAGCTATTGCATTGTTACCTTCAGAATTATCAGACATGTGATCAGAACTCAAGAACTTACTGGAATTAACATCATCTTCTTCTCTCTTCACCTTAAAGTTATGCAGAACAGAGCTCAGAGCCATGTCACCATTAGATTCCAAAGCCTGATAACCCTTAAAATCTCTTGCAATAGTGGGCAAATCTTTGCTGGGAGGACGGACAGCACTTCCAACAGCAACACTATTAAGTGAAATATCAACTGCCTGGCCATCTCCCTTGTTTTAGGAACACGACATATCATTACAAGACAATAGAACATAAATTCTCAAACAGTACAACAGAATTAATAATGTAAGTATGCATGATGCATAAACCTTCTAGTTATAAAAATCACTAGATATTAGAAAGATGTCTAACGGTGGGGGATCCCACGTTAAAGCTTTCAGCAATGCAGCATCCATTGACTGGTTAAAAAATTTTCAATCAGCCTCTTGGGATGCCACATGTGCATCAACGAATTCCCGATCTAAAGAGTGTTCTTGGCAGTTATTTAAGCTATTAGAAACAATAATTGATTAGTTCAAATGAGTTTCAAAGTCCAAGAGTATTTCAGTACTATCTACATTTGCTGAACAGGTTCAGTCACTGTCCTCCAAATTTCATTTTTGGATTAGTAGAAAAACAAAATTGTATTGCAACTTATAATTTATGTAAACTGGGGCGTAATCCTGAAATTAATGAGTTTAGAGATCCTAATCCAATCAGATAAACACCAGTATGCCTGTGGAGGTGCCATATACACATCTAGTATGGACCGAGTACAGCTCGATATATTCAATATGCACTCAATAACTCATCTTCTTCATTCTTATCAAGGTACTCTTCTTTACAACTTGGGCAGCAGCAGCACTTTCAGGTTACGCCTCTTCTTCACCTCTTGATCAGCTGGTTGCTTTCAAGATATTCAATAGCCAGACTAGGTACAAACCCTACCAGGAACATGTGCCCATACCGCTGCTTCTTGGCTTTTGAAGAATTATTAGGGTCCAGTACTGAGATTTGAGTTATGAGAATTTTAGAGGGATTGAAAACACAGCCCCTAAATTTGCTCCTCTCTTCAATTCTACCCAAAATAAAACCCCATCCATTACCTTTTATGGACCCATATTCTCGCATAACGTCCCACCTTTACTTAGGGGTGAGCAATCGGCCAGGTCGGTCGGTTTCCCCCTTTTACCAACCAACCTGCCTATTTCAGTTCTAAAAATTTGACAACTGATTAATCAACCGAAAAAATCGGTTCCTACATTTTGTCAACTGCCCGAAACACTGCCTTTTTGGTCGGTTCTTCAATCTTCATCCACACAACCATCAAATTTCAAATTTTAGACTCCAGTGACAAAAAATCAGTAACAAGAACATCTTAACTTCAAAATGCATGATTTAAATTAAAATAACATTAAAGACTAAATTTCTCACAAATCTCATAAAACTGAAAAGAAAAAAAAGAAAAAACACTAGATCTAAGGAAACTAAGCCACAAGGAAGCAAAATCAACCACAATACAAACCGTACCTCAAACATAACTTGATTTTATATTGATTTCCAAACTGTACCTCGAACATAACTTGATTCTATATTGATTTCCAATTGAAATGTCAGCTCCAAGTTTTGGGCGACATGTTTAGAGAGATGGTGACTACAAGATTCTTGCTTGTGGAGATGAAAGTAAGTCTTGAAGGCTGATTTCCACAGTTCAAAATGAGAGAATGATGATAAAAGATGGAGAAGAGAGGAAGAGAGTTTGTGGGTTGCAACTGAGTCACTTCACTGCATTTGGCTTGAAGAAAGGAGACTGTGATAGAGGAAAAGCATAAAGGAAGAGGCAGATCTGGAGACATAAATTCTCTCTACCGTCAAGACTTGAGGACGAGTTGAAAGAGAAAAGGTAAGGTTGAGTTAGGTTTTTGTTTGATTTGGGAATGAGGAGTAATCTGGTGTAGGATAGATGGAGATAGGAGAGTAAAGTATCTTTTGTGTTAGTCAATACTTGTCTCATTTGGGTGGAAAACATGTTATGTGTGGTGAAGGTGTACACCTCAACCAATAGGAACAAATCTTTATATATGAATATGCAACTTTCGATTAGGTCGGTTACCGACTTCAAAAAATTTCATGGACCGATATTTATAATCGACTCGAAAAAGTAACAATATTTTCAACCGACTCGAAAAAGTAGCAATATTTTCAACTGACTCACTTAAAAGGGATTTCGGACTGGGTCAGTTTCGGGTGGCATAAATTGGTTTTGGGTCGGTTTTTCTGGTATTTGGTTCTGATGCTCACCCCTACCTTCACTGATAAAATCCTATCTCTAGTCACCTAAAACCTGAATTCCCTGCTGTCCAGAAACTCCAGCATCAATTTCTTTAGTCAGGCCTTTGTTCTCCCTGAATCATCCATTGTTCTCCCTGAATCATCCACATCAAAGCCTAATCTCACAAATACCCTAAATCTTTTTTTTTAAATAACCATAGAGCATTAAATTGTGAATTTCCTCGATCATAACCCAAACAAAATACAAGTAACCAAACTTTCTGAAATCTATCTAACATCATTCAGCTAGGAATATATATTTTGCCAACTCAATTTTACATAGAACAGTATAGAGAGTTCTAGTACTTATATCAATTTCTTGGAATTGAGAAACAACTATAGAACTCCATATTCAATTTTTATGTAAGACTTTAAAAACATCAGTCGAACACTTTTCATACTAAATATATTTCACCAAATCATGTTAGACTGTCGTCATCCACCCACCATCTTTGCCAGTTATCATGTCAAAAACGACTGCCGGCTCATCAGTAACTACCACCACGTGGAGATATCATGAGAAGAACATAACCACCATTGCAAACAATGACATCTATTGTTGAAAACTACCAAAGACACTGTTGCAGACTAACGAAGACTAAATATGTCATAGTGTTCGGGACAACAAACAATACCATCGAAGAATGCAGTTGCCGGCAAGTCCTATTGGCTACCATATTTGATCCAAACTTATAAATTGTGATTCTAAAAAATTCCAATTGTAATAGAGGCCCGTTCTGAAGTCTTGCAGAAGTATTTCATACTAATAGCATATGCTAATGTTCAACATCTCCCCTCCATTTTCAGGTAAATCACCTAAAACCCTGTGCATGAATCCCGTACCTTATTGACCTTCTATCATCTACTTAATATCCATAGCCTTCATTTAAACTCACACTTTAGAAAGTGATTAGGATTACGGCTTGCTGTCAGCTGGAGATCAACAGATAGTATGAAACAAGTGGTAGCAATGGTAGTATACAAACACAGGCAGGGAAACATCCACATATACTCACAAACACAAGCAGGGAAACATCCACGTATGCTCACAAAGTCAATGGAGTAATATATTGAACTTTCTGGGAAATACAAGTGACAGTGGATCATATCATACCTCTTCTTTTACTGTAACATCCGTTCTGGGGGAAATCTCAGTCACTGTAGGAACTTTGTGGTTAGACTTGACTTCTTTAGGTACTGCTCCAACTAATATAGCTTGCATGGGAATGTCAGTGCGTAAGTCTTTTGAGTTGTCAGCAGATGATGGTACATTACTGTTGAGCTCCTCCAAGTTGGTCTCTGAAACATGATAATCATCTCGCACTTGTTCCTGAACCACAGTGCCTCTAAAGTTCTTATTATTTAGTCTCCAAGTGTCAGCTTTGAAAACATTCGGACCTCTGTCTTCATAAAATTCCAATTGTTTTGCACCACTGGCAGGGGTAAACGCTACTAATAAAAAAAATGAGGAAAAAATGAGTCAACAAGCGCAAATTAAATGTTGCATGATGTCACTAAATTTTTATACCTTACACCAGGATGCAATGGGATGATGGAAAAATAGTAACTTTATTTGCTGACATTGACAATAACAATAATAACCTGTTTTAGAAGAGTTTGAACTTCTCTTGGCATCTGCCTCTTTGTCTGAAGCTCTAGTCCTCTTCTTCCCACAACGATCTTTGGATGTCCTGTAGTCTTCTTTGTTACGCTTTTCAGAATGCATTGCAACAGGACTAAGTAAGCTTCTCTCCTTCATGTCATGATTGGCAAGCCGAAGACCTTCTTTATTGTCGCTCCCCCATTTCATCGCTTTTAAAGATGTCTTCCTGCCAAAACCATCTTCTTCGTCCCTCATACCAGGCAAAGTTCCTAGGGGGGTTGCCAATACATTCTCTTTCGACAAAGAAAAGAGAACGCCAGCACCTTTGTCCACGAGACTCTCATTCTCTTCCATTCTGGAATCGGGATTTTTCTCATCCCAACAAGGGAATTCCCTATATTGAAAATTGAACTTTTGGGGGACATACCCAGTGCATTTCCATAGCTGTGGAGTGAAAACGGAGGACAGTCCCCCAAACAGGGAAGAATCACCACCCGGAATCCCCTGAACATGTACCCTCTCCTCAATAGGAATATCTGTCCAAAGCCGAAAAGGGCGCCGTGAATGCCCATTCGATGCAAATGAAGTCTCCATTCTCATGGTCTTAGTGGGAAGCTCAACCAACAATTGAGCCACCTCAGTCTCCGCAGTATCATTCCGGTTATTCTTACTTTTGCATTTGTCACAAGCAAATACGTCATCTCCCTTCACGTATCGAGAGCATCGCGTATGCACCCACACACCACACTCATCACAATTCACCATCTCTTCCCCATCATCGAAGGTAACACCACAGACGCAATCCACAGTCCAAGAGCCGTCAACCCAATCGTCGGGAGGATCCGAACTCTGAAGGCGGTGCGATCGACCCCTCATAACTTTGTTCTTTTGTGTTCCACAAACGATACAAATCCTATACCTAAATCTAATTCACATGCTCTGTGAATACCTAATAGCAATCGAAAGCAGATATTGGTGGGCCTTAGCTCACGCCGAATAGAAGTTTCAAAGCATGAGAAAATTCGGTTTCAATGATAAGTACCTGGAAAATTCTACCTTGAGATTAAGTTTATGATTCACTATTTATATGCGACTCTATCTTCGGTTACGTCCGCTAAACAATTGCCAGTGATTAACAGAGGCTATGATACTGTCTTCTGCAACCTTCCTGTTCATAGTTGCGATATCTGGTTCTCCATCCAAAGATAAATGGCTTCTAGAGCGAAAACGGGCGGAACTGAAAGGGAGTTTTGAGTTTCGGGTTATGGATTTCTTTGGCGTCCGTTCCGTTCGACAATAAGCAGCGGGCTCATAAATATAGCAACCCGCCTGTGGGTCAATACAAATTGACCCACGACCCGTCATTGGCCGGTTATTTTACCACAATCGATCCAATTTACTCTGTCCCTTATGTCGCTATAATTAAAGTTATATTATCATAAACAAATCTTCTATTTATATCTATATTTTTTAGTTACTTCTATTTATATTATACTAAAAGGCATAACACTGTGCTCTAATTTTTTAATTTAAATAACATATTAAAAAAAAAATAGTGTCATTCAAAACTTTTGAATTCTTTTTTCAATTAAATTTTATCATATATTAGAAACTGTATTTTTTTTTTTTTCAAAAAAAAAAAAACCCTTCTATGACTTAGCTCTTTTTCTATATTTTATATAACAATTATAATAGTTTTTATATTATTTAAAATAAAAAAAACCCTTGAACACGTGTTTTGTGTTATGGGCTAGTTATTTTAAAAGCAATAAATCTTTATGATCTTCAATTTATTTCATACTATACAATTATTTAGATTTTTTATTTTAAAAGTTAAAAAAAAAAAAAAAAAAACTAACCAACAGATACCGACCTCAAAACAACTAGTGTTATATACACTAGAGAGTAGAGACCGTGTGAAAAATTAAAAATTGATTAAAGTATCCTTATAACTTCTTAGTTTTATTAACTTAACCTTTAATTAAAAATCTTAAATGTAATGATTGTAACTACTACAATTTTGTACACATAATTTTTTGATTAAAAGTCATAACCATAATTCAACTAATTGTTATTTGAAATCTTAAAAAAAAATGTTCACTAAAAAAGAAATCTTAAAATATATGATAATAAAAAAAATTATATTTATAATTTTGGACTTAATTGTTATCATTTTAATACATAATTTGATATAAAAAAAAATTATTTATTTTCCACAAGTAGCATTATTTGAATACAATAGATGAAGAGATTTTCAAAATAAACAAATAAATTGCTCCTAACTAGCTTATAATTTATTAAAATTATAAAAATATTCTTTATATTTTCAAATTTTACACGTGTTAATCTCATTTATACAAAATAGCTATTTTTATCATATAATATGATTTTGTAAATATAAAGGAAGTATGAGTAATTTTTTTAAAAATATAGTTATTTAAAATTTTGTTTTATGAATTTATTATATTTAATCATCCAAAATAATTAATAAATGTAATACGCCACGTAATAAAATAAAATTTTCTCAAATAAAATATTAATTGCTAATTTTCATCTTGTAGAAGTAAAAATGGCATATATTAGTTCATTGATTAATGTATATGATGTAAAAGATTTTTTGTGAATGGTATCCTTAGTAATTTTCCTTTGTGATTTCTATACTCTTGAACATATTTGTTTATAATGTGACTTCATGAAAAAAAAACTTTAGTTCATTTCTCCGTGGAGAATTCGCATTGAGGCTTTTGACCATCTGTCTGTTCAAGATCGGTTCAATTTTCTCATCAATAAAAATTCAGTCCCAGCCACTCTTCATCTTGATAATAGAGAATTGCTTTTCTTTGCATCTGTAGTTATTGACTCATTCTAGTTTTATAGGAACAAGATCACCCATGATCAAAATTATTGCCTGCCTAATCTTGACAGAGTAAGCTTTATATTAAAGAAGTGGTTCCAGGAGCTGACTGGCCTTCTCACTTTTAGATATCATGATCTAGCTTCAAATATTTGGTCCCCACCTTTTAAGGGATGGACCAAAATTAACTTTGATGTTGTTTCTGGTAATACCAGTACTTGGATAGCAGCTCTTGCAAGAAATCATGCTGGACACATCCTCATTGAAATCACTGCCCAGATATGCAACACAAGTCCTCTAGTTGCCAAAACTGAAGCATGTAAACTTGCAGCATCATTATCCTAAAGACTCTCTGATCCAGGCGATGTTATAATTAAAGATGATAGCCAAAGCTATTAGTAGTATGCCTTACAAGCCAATGATATTAGATGTCTATGGTATATTACTTATAAATACAGTCATATTCAGTTATTAATAAAATGAATATGTTTCATTGTTATATGGTATTATTATTTATCATGTCCTTTAATTACTAGTTAATTCTTTAATATGAACATGATAAATCCCATAGAATATAAGCAATGAAAATAAGAACCATGATGTGATCATGCTTATGAGATATATTTTCTTAAGATTTGTTATTAAATATTCCTAATCATAGGATCATTAATAATGAGAATTAATGATCTGGTTAGATTAGTACATGTTATATTAGCTCAAATGTTGAAGGTGATTGATCTCATAATCACTTGTGTAGTTAACACTATAATAAACATGTAGGTGCTTATTAGAGAACAAGTTCACTGAATTGACTCAATCATAGAATACTCATATGGACTTTTACATAGTTATCAATGAGTGTTATTCGTTGTAGTGGTGCAAATGATCTTCAGACCTGAGACATCATATATACCTTGTACATAGGTTATCATACTTTGATACTATCTAAGTATAATTCACCATGGGTTATACAGAGATAGATGTTGAGTATGAATATCTATGTATGAAAGTATATGAGTGTACAATAAGAGATCTATCATTCTCAGTAAAGAGAGAGAATGTTCTATGTTATCTAATTAAGACATAACTCAGAATGTCATTGGTCAGGGTGGTGTGAAACTAGATTAAAGAATTCAGGTTTCATTATTTGAGTTGTGACTTATAAATAGATACATCAGATTAAACAATTTAGGGTTTGACATTAATCCATATTCTAAGTTTAATCAGGAACATTAAATGATGGAAAGATTGAATTGCATGGAAGCTAACAACGGAAATGTTCACAAATATATTTATATTATTTGGATAGTCATCACATGCTGCTAGGCATCAATCTTGACTTGTAGGTAACCCGAGAATAATTAATTCTCATTAATGGGTAAATCAAATTAGTTTTGATTTAAATTAATTAGATGTGGATCTAATTGAAAAATACATTAAGTTAATGTGGCCTACTGCCAGTTTAATATGAACCTAAAGGGTCACACACAAATGGATGCAATTTGAGTAAGAGAAGTTTTAGGCTTTCATGTAATTACAAACAAATGATATTTGAAATTTGAAATTTAAAATAGGATTAACTTTGATGAGATTTTCCTATTTTATCTAAAAGTCTCTAATAGATAAGATCTGATCTTATCATTTAGAGTTCAGTTATATCATACTTAAATAAGGTTAGACCTTATATGTAACGTACGTAACTTTTATTCAGATATCATAGAGAGCCAAAATTCTTCGATTATTGGCAAACTGAGTGTTTGTGAGACGTGAGAAAATCTCATCACTTGTGCTACCACACAAGGAGATTTTTGGCAGCTAACACATAGCTCTTGATCAAGTCATTTGGTGTGGATACACTTAGAGGTTGTACACCCTGTACAACTTGTGGATCAAAAGTTAAAATAGTCTCTATTTATAAGATTAAAAGAAAAATATTGGTTCATAAACAATAGAGATTATCCTAAAGATTTGATTATGCCGAATTTTTTTAAAATTTTGCTATGTCTTGTATAATCAAAATCCCTACAAAAGCATAATAGCTGCTTTGAACAATCCAAACGATAACTCAAATCGGGAGATAGAACTTGTCATTCAAGACTCACTTCTTATTCTTTCCTCATCCACTACGTGGGTTGCAAGGAAGGTCTCTCATGCTATAAATTTTGTTGTCAGCAATCTGGCTAAAATGGGCTCTTTCTACTTGTACTGCTGGAAGTGTAACTAGCCATATGCCTAATATCGACTCCTTAATGGAGTCTTTTGTATCTATTTCTGTTATCCAATGAATTACCTCTTAGCAAGAAAAAATAAATTAATAATAAGTTATAAATAAATGTGAGAAATATATGAAAAACCACATATTAAAGAATAAGAAAAATTACACAATATTCAAACAAAAATAGAAATAAACATATAATAATTGAATTTAAATAGATTTTATAACTATTAATAAGGAAAATAATTATTACGTAATATAATAATTATTATCTATGTTAATGAAAAGATATAGATAGTAGAATGAAAAAGGCAATTCATCTTTAAATAGTCAATAATAAATTATGAGTTTTGATTACATGCTCGCCTGATATGAATTTATTACTCTACCTTATAATTAAACTCTTCAACAGTGTCATGTGCTAACTTGTCAAAACGGAACCTAAATACCTTCATATATATATATATATATATATATGATTCGTTTTATTATGCTTCATTGAAAGTGAAACAAGAAAAAAAATGAAATGCAGATAGTTGTACAATTTTTATAATTGAATCACAATTTTAATTTTCGCAAAACGAGAAAAAGAACACAATTAGGTACGTAGATAATTTGTTTGTTTCTATTTTAGTGTACTGTGTTTGATTTGGTTTTTAAACTAGTTTTTGGGTTTAAACTTTTTTCTAGAAAACTGTTTGGTAAATGAGATTTTATTTTTTGAAGTTTTGCAAAAAAATATTTTTGAACTTTTAGAGTCCAAAAGGCTAAAATTAGAAAAGAAAAATCTTTTCCAACTAGAAAATAAGAAAAGCTAAAATGAATTTTAATAAAAAAAAGTTATTTAGACGTATATAACCATAATATTTGTAAAAATTATTATTTTTTTGATAATTTTAATACTTAATAATAAAAAATTATATCTCACTACGCTTTTACATAACTTATCCAAACAGTTTTTTAGTTTTTTATATAACACTTCTTAAACAACTCTATTTAAAAAGTATTTTTTTTCTTAGAGCACATTTACATACTATTTAACCATGCAAATAGACCCCCGAACTACTAGCCATATGCACATGTCAAATAAATTTAAGTTTTTAAAAAGTATAAAGTGGTAATTTTAAGCTTGAATCCTATTTAAAAGATAAAATATAAGTTAGTGTGTGAGTGAGAATGAGAGTGAAGTGGATAGTTATTAAAATGTTAATTATTTTAATCAATTTAAATTAATACAAAGTATTTAATTTATGTGAGTGGTTAGGATAATAGGTAGCTATTAAAAGATTGAAAGTAACTTAAATATATTTTAATGAATTTAACTAAATAAATCTATACTTATTCTAAAGTATGAGACTATAAGGGTTTCTAACTTTTAGAATAACTAGTCTCATTACATGCGCGGCACGTGTTTAGAGGGTTTTTTTTATACTATTTTTATACTATTTTATACTCTTTTTTTATACTATTTTTAAAATCTTTTAATTTAGTGTGGATAGACATTAATTTTTACTTATTTTTAGATAAAAAATTAAAAGTAAATAAGAATTAAGAAATTAATGGAATAGTTTTTTTTATTTTTTCTTAAAAATAGATAAATAACAAATTCTAATTTTAAGATAGAGAAAAATTAAGAAAACAATCTTATCACTATTAAAAAATTTATTTGTGTAAAAGTAAATAGTTAGAAGTTGAACTCTAATAATAACTAAATTATTTAAATTTAACACAGTATTATCTATAATTTAAATTCACATTGAACTTTCCATTGCACATTTTATCTTAACATTGTAATTGCTTTTGTTCTATTCATATTATTAAATTTTAACAATAATGAACTATAATAATAATTAATTTTCTTATTTTTTTTAACAAGTTATCTATAATTCATCACAATATTAAATATCTCATATCACTTTATTTTATTGTACATAAATCATTTAAAATCATGTATGTCTTGTTGTCGAGTATTATAGAGAATGGTTATACTTGCTTAAGATCTAGATTATTTTATCAATGGTTCGCCAAATTAAATAAGTTATATTTTTTTCTTCTTCTCATAATAAAGTCTAAGATTTTTTATTTTTTTTCATTTTGAAAATATTTTCATTCTATATTAGTTATGTTGTTTATGAGAAAAAAAAAATGATTGAAAATAACAAAATAACTTAATATACAAGTATGTTATTAATTGTTTTTATTTATTAAGTTTATAAAATAAGAAAACAACAAAATATTTGAGATAAGTTATTTTTTAAAAATTAGTCAGTTTTAAGGAAAAACACATATGACTCTTAAATTTAAAGTAATGTTTTGAGATCATTTTGAAAAAAAAAAAAAAAAAAAACTGTTGATAGCAATTAAAAGTCTTGATAATACTAATATTTAACAAAATAAATTTAAATTAGTTGTGATAAAAAATAGTTGATTTCTAAGTATTAATTAAGAAATAGAGAAGATGTAAGACAATTTAATACTAATTTAATAAGGTTTTTAATAAATATAGGATTACAATTATCTTATATGTGAATAAGTTTTTAATAAAAAATAAATTCAATTAACGATAAAATTTAAATCTAATTTACGTAATTTTTTTAATTTTTAATAATTCATTAGAAAAAAAAAAAGCATTAATCAAAATCAATGGGAGAAGTATTATTCAAACCAAAACTCAATAGGAGAATGATAATAACTGATTTCTAAGTATTAATTAAGAATGACAGTAGATGTAAGATAATATATATATATATATATTTTATATACCAATTTAATAAGGTTTTTAATAATTATAGAATTGTAATTATTTTATATGTTAATAAGTTTTTAATAAAAATTAAATTAAATTAACGATAAAATTTAAATCAAATTTACTTTGGAGCTAATTTTTAATAATTCATTAGGAAAAAAGCATGAACCGAAATCAATTGGAGAAGTATTATTCAAAGCAAAACTCAAAGGGAAACATGAGACATGAGGGCATTCTCAACCAAACACAGATTCACTAAAGACTTTGCGAGCTAACAAATGGCTGCACAAATTACCATTTCTCCTAACCTTATTCAACTGCCAACCACCAAAACAATTCAAGGTCGATGGAATGTCTTCATTCTTCTTAAAGAAGATACACAATAGATAGTTGAATCGGTTTCGAAAATGGCCTTCCTTATTCCACAGTCTATTAAGCAAACCTGACTCCTTAATGATAATTAATATACTGGGCACACAGAGTTATCCCTCTGCATATATACTCGTACATGCGTGGGATTTGATCAGATTCAGTCATTCAGAGGTGTAGAAGACATCTCAGTGACTTTCCAGTGACCAATAGCTCGAATGCTTGGTTTATCTGGTCGAAGGGAAGCTCGTGAGTAATGAATTCTTCTAGATTAACCACCTGGGAGAATAAATAAGTAAATTAGAGTACTAGTTTTTATATAATTGCAATGTAATATAAATATATATATTGAGGCGAATTTAAGAGAGTTGTTTTTTTTAGTGTTTACCCCATTCATGCATTCTTTGGCAAACTGAGGCAGTTGGGTCTTCCCTTTAAATCCTCCAAACACAGATCCAACTATTCTCCGACCAACGAACAACTCCATAGGATGGATGGGGAGCATATTTGGTGTAGGATGGATTCCCAATATCACTGTCAATCCCCAACCCTGCTTAATTCATCCATCCATTACAAAATTATAATTAAGAATTTCTCATATTATATATACAATATACATACAGGGATCGACCATACCTCATGTGCAGACAAGAAGGCGTCCCGGAGAACATCCAAGTTTCCTGCACATTCAAAGCTATAGTCTACGCCACCTTCAGTCATTTCCCTAATTTTCTGCAACAATTCAACTGTATATCTTTTTGAATAGGGTAAATAATAAACTTCATTGGTATATTAATCAGAGAATGGACAAACCTCATGCACAGGCTTCTCCACGTCAATTGGATTTATGAAGTCTGTAATTCCCATTGATCGTCCTGTAGATGTTTGTTTACATAGAATATTAATTAGTTTAACAATTAATCTAGCTAGCAACCGTACAAAAGAAACTAAATTACCTTTGATGAATTTATTGGGATTAATATCAACACCTATGATTCTGGATGCACCTCTCGCTCGTGCGCCTTCTGCCACCTGAATATTGAGTCATTTGTGAAGTTTCACGAATTTAAAGTTACCAGAAAACAGGGACTTTTATTTGAAAAAAAGAAAAGAAAATAAAGTTGATGCATGTTAATTAATGAAGTGAATTTGAGAGTTTTTACTTTTTTACAGAATGAATGAATGAACTTACAGCAAGTCCCACTGAGCCTAAACCAAAAACGGCTACAGTTGAACCAGGTTGGACATTGGCAGTATTCCATGCAGCTCCGACTCCTATATCATATTAAATTAAATAGTTTCATTAATTTAATTTCCCAAATCACATATATGTTATTAGAATGTATAAAATAAAATAAAAAAATGAAAATAGTGGTAAGAAGAGTAGATATTGGGATTATTGATAGTTAAAAGTTAGAATTGATCAGATGGAAAGGGCATCTAAAGCACAAATTAATAGTGAGAACTTAATTAGGAGGGTAAAATGAAATGAGTAATACATAAAAAAGTAAATAGTAAAAGGAGTAATTACCAGTGGAAACACAGCAACTAAGCAAAGTAAGTTTCTTGAGATTGAGGGAGCTGGTGGAAGGTGGAGGGGGGTGGTGAGAGTCAAGATTGACGAGGCAGGCGGACTCAATGACTGTGTACTCGGTGAAGGTGGATGTATTGAGAAAATGGAAAATGGGTTTGCTGTCCTTAACAGTGGAAAACCTGGTCTTGCCATCAAACATGACCTTTTTCATGGGGTCCACCCCGAACCTCTCGCACATGTTGGTTTCCAGGCACCTGCAGTAGGTGCACTCACCGCACTCTCCATTGAAAATAGGAACCACATGGTCACCTTCTCTCATGTCCGTCACACCTTCACCAACGCTCTCTACGATTCTATTTATATATATATATAATATTTAATTAATTAATTACAAGAGAACCGAGGAAATTAAAGAGCTTGGCAAATTGATTTGTGCAATTACCCACCCGCAAGCTTCGTGACCAAAAATTCTCGGATAGGCCCGCTGAGCTTCATTCTGTAACAAATTAAATACCCCGTTAATTAGATTGGATTAGTTAATACAAATTAAAAAACAAATACTTGCAGTACTAATTAATTTAGAAGAAAGATCACGTTACGTACATAGCCTTGCCAAGCGTCGAAATCGCTATGACAAATTGAAGTGTAGAGGATCTTGACTCGAACCTCCATTTTTTGTGGAGGATCAACCTGCACTTGTTCCACCACGAACGGCTGTCCGGGTCCGTAAACCACCGCGGCTTCAATATTTCATCAATTAATAACGTTGTTATTATTTATCATTAATTAATTAAGAAATGAGAAGAAGAAGAAGAAAATTATAACAACTTACAAATTAAGCGTACCTTTGCAAGTGATGGTCTTCCCACTGGTCTGGCTTGGATTGAAGTTCAACTTGGACATAGTGTCGGTAATGTGATCCTGCATTTTAATCACCGGGCCAGCCGCTGGGTAATTGGTCCTGCCTGTTGTGCTTGACTAGTAGTCGATTTAACAATATCTATATATCTGCCCAGTGGCTACCTCTGAATGAATGCGTCTTAAATTAGGGTCAACGCTTAGCAGCCCCTCTTATCCGGTGGCTGTCTTGTTCTGTTTTTTTAATTATTTAGTAGTTGCCAGTTGGTTGCTGTATCAATCACCTTCTCTCTTTGAGACTTTGACTAAATTAAACATTATTATATTACCGGAAATTAATTGAATCAAGTTAGTTGCACAAGCTAATCTCGGTATATATATATATATATATATATATGCTTATTCATATGAATGAATTATCACCCCTCTTTTTGTTCGTTTCTTAGGAATACAAAATATAATAAAATGCTTACCCCTAGAAAATTAGAAATACGGATAATTGATTTTTATCCCATATTCTAACAACTGCAATTGATATATTGGTAGACAAATGTACTTTAGTATAATTTTTTGTTGGCATTGGTTCTCTCTCGTCCTTTCCCTCTATCTTTCTCTTATCAAATCTATTATTGAAGAACACTTACTAAGTTTCAAATTATATTTATATCTTAACAAATATTTTTAAAACACCCCTCCAATATCATCATATTTACTTGTCATTACATAAAAAGATATTCTTTTTAGTTGGAAATGACAACAGACTAGCATTAATGCATATTGCGGGATTTAGATTCTCTTTTGAATTTGAATCCTCACAATGCGTGATAATTGTTTCAGAGCATTTAAGGATACAAAACTATTTTGATTGTTGTGCTGCAAATTGAAATAAAGTCTTCACTCACCGTTCTTCCGCCCCAGGCTACCTAGTCTTTTGTGTATTTAATACGGACACTAATAAATCCGCAACATTGGCTTTAGCTTTCTAGCTCATTTGGAAAGAGAAAAAAAAAAAGAAAAAAAAGGGAAGTGAGAAGCTTTAGTACAATAATAAATTTGTAATTGAAATTTTGTTTTTTGTTTTTTCAAATGAGGAATTGTAAATAAAGGGATATATATATCTTTTCGAAACATACTTATTAAATTATTCTAAATTCGGAAAATAAAAAAAGAGAAAATAAAATATATTAAATTTTTTATTACACTGACTTTTAAATTTTTGATTAATATTTATTATTAAATAAATAAGAGCAAAATATATTATCTACTCTCATTCATCAACTTCTAAACAAAAGTATTTAACCTACAAGTAAGACAAAATAAAAGTTATTTTTCTTAATTGAAAAAGACCAGTAGCATCTAGCATCCAAATGTAACTGATGCCAAAGGCGAAAGCTTTATTCCTTCAATTTGCAAAGTTTGTCACCACCACACTCATATAATACAATCTAGCAAAACTAAGGAAAAGCTGCATTGCACTTCAGCCCAGTCCAGAATTAGGTTCAATGTAACAAGTACTGAAGCTGCTAAAAGTGAACAAAAGTAAAGGAAACTAGAAGCTTTAAATGGAATTATCAAAATTAAAACGATCAAACCAAGAAAGGGTTTAGTGATTCGATTGTCCACTTGAACCTAGAAAATCTTACCATGCTCTCAGGTACAGAGAGGGCAGAGCACTAATCCATTTTCATTACAATCAGGGCATCTCGCCATAGAGCTCCTCCCTGTTTTCTCTAATTCCGCAATGAACGTCAAAATCTTGCAGCTCCCATTACATCGGAAACAGGGTAAAAACCTAACATCGCCACAACCCTCGCAAACAGCCCCAACTCTTTTCCTGGGCAACCCATAGAGTAGCTCCCCCAACCAGCCTTCTTCCACTATCCGCAAGACCTCCTCCGCCCCACCCACATACCTTCCCTTCACAAACACTCTTGGAGGTACCGTTGCCTCTCCATCTTTCCCTTTCATCAACTCCCTCAGCTCTTGTTTAAATCCACGATCCATTGATACATCTCGCTCGCATACTAGTACTCCAGAGCCATCGAATGCGGCCCTGACCGCAGTGCACGCCTCGAATGTCTTCCGCACCCCTCTCAGGGTGGTGGTATAGATGACTACTCTGTTTTCACCGTTTGGTGGGCATATCCTCTCGAACCCATCCAGCGATCGTTTAATTGTAGAGGGCTTCAAGATCTCCAATTTTAAGGGCTTGTGAATACCGGATCCGTTGCTACAGTGGGACCGATTTGGGTTCGAATTTTCCTTTTCTTTATTGGAGAAATCTACATCTTTTCCGGAGTAAGGTTTGGGTGGTGGGTGCGGGTAGAAGCGGAAACTGTCTGTGTCAAGGCCAGCCATAAGTTCCCAAGAGTTAATGACGTCTGGTTCAGAACGTAGAGGCCTGGGTTCAGACCACAGGGACTTGGGTTCGGATAGCGGGTTCGGAAGGATGGAACCAAGGGTTAATCGAGAAGGTGGGGTGGATGGGGTGGTGGCGCTGAAATGGGTCGACTGAGATGGGGGTGGGTCTATCGAGAGAAGGCCATATGTTGTGGATGTAAGTGAGACAATGTGATGGCTAAGAGCTGAGCTACCGAGTTGAGTGAACTCGTCCTCGTGGTTGAGCAAATTGGAAGAAACACAACCCATGTTTCTGAATCCTGGAGTTCTACTTTACTATTCTGGGTTTGATGAATTATCAGAAAAAAGAAAAGTACAGGGTTCAAATCGAGTGTAAGAATGGGGGAGGAAACAATGAAAGAAAGAAAAGACAAAAGTTTTGGGAAATCAATACAAGCTTTTATCTACAGTTTTTCTAGTTCAAAATTTTCAAATTCTTATGGTCAGTGCTCGCGTGATTTGAGCGCTAAAATTAAATTCAAATTAATCCCAAGTCAGCAACTAAAATTAATTTATTTACCACATCATAAAGTTCAAAGGTACAATTTGGTCTTCATCAATGATTGGGTAAGGGATAAAATTGGGCTTGAACTTCAGTACTTGAAGCCCGTTTGGTTAGGGCTTTGAGGCTCGGCCAGGGCCTGTATTCCCCCCGTCAGGGAAGCGCCGCACGTTGCTCGGCACAAAGTCCTGGTCCAAGTAGCCCCCCTTCTTGCAACGCGCCACGGCCCACAATTTTTTTCTTCCCTTTTGTCCTTCTGTTTTTTATTAATTCTCCATTGTGTCCCTTCCCGTAATTTACCTAATTACCCTCTCCTTTTCCCCTTTGCCCTTATACCTAGCGTGTCCTCCCTTAAAAAAAAAAAAAAAAAAAAAGATCATCAACCGTCAAATAATTCAATTTTTTTAAATGCTGCCCAACGATAAAAAAAAGGACAGAAATTATTATTATCTTTTGTACATTTTCTTAATTCTATAAATATTTAATTTAATTTTTCCCATTATTCTCAAATTCAATTGAAGTTGATATACTGGTGCAAGTGTCATTGAATAGAAAAACTTTCATTGTACTAAATAATCTGAATTCTTAAATTAAATAAATTAAGTTCAAACTTGCTTGAAATGAAGAAATGGAACAGCAATAATGTATTTTTTTGTTAATTTAGTATTTGCTTTTATTTTTTTGGTTTTTATATATTTTTTATTTGTCTTTTACTTTTATTATAATTCAATTTTAAAATTTCCTATTAAAATTTATTTGTGTGGAGATAATTAGTCTAACTTCAATAAACCTCAAAATTGAATTATTTATTAAATAAAAATAAAATAAAGCTTACTTTTTGAGACAGAAAAAATATGCTTTTTTTATACCTGACTGACCCTGACCTCCAGCGTTAATCCAAGCTAAAGTAACAGCTATTATCTATCTATTTATTACATCTATTACACTTTTATTTACACTTTTAAAAGAGCAAGTTTTGGTTAGGGAACCCCTTACTGTACATTCTACAGTGGGGTTTCCCGTATCAATCATCATCTATTTTTATTACATTACACTTTTTAAAAAGCAAGTTTTAGTTCTGTGAGGAACCCTCACTGTACATGCTACAGTGGGGGTTTCCCCCATCAATCATCATCATCAACTCTTAAAAGAGCAAGTTTTGGTTCTGTGAGGGAAACCTCACCGTACATTTTACAGTGGGGTTTCCCTCACTGTGGCCATTATTTCTTTGGAGAAATTGTTCGTGTACGTTGCTTACCTCATTTTTTTTGCTTTGGAGCAGTTGATTTTGTGGAGCAGTGGTCAATGGATGTGCACAAAATTGGGATAGCCAGATTTTGAGGGATTTTGGTGTAGGATACGGGGGTTAATGGTGTTGGTATGGCCAAGCCCCAAATTAAGGAAGGCAAAACACAATTGCCAATTTTTTTGCTTTCCTCATATGCGACTTCCTTTCTTCTCACTTTCCTTTTTTCGTTTTCCTCTCTTCCCGTAATTCCTGATTTACACAATTGCCAATTTTTTTGCTTTTCTCATATGCGACTTCCTTTCTTCTCACTTTTCTTTTTTCGTTTTCCTCTCTTCCCGTAATTCCTTATTTACACAATTTTTTTACTTTCCTCATATGCGACTTCCTTTCTTCTCACTTTCCTTTTTTTGTTTTCCTCTCTTCCAGTAATTCCTGATTTAGGGAGGATATTGACCCTGATTTGAGGTGGATTTTTGGGAGATTTGCGGTTGGTGTGGGAGGAAACATAGTTCTCCAACGGTTGGTGGCCTTGATTGAGCAAGTGAGGGGTCGTTGAAATTCCTTTCATTTTTGTTTATGTCGGATTTGTTTTATTCTCCTCCCAATACACCAATTTCCTAATCCATCTCTATCTTTCTACCCTTGACAGAAGCTCCTTTACAAAAATGGAGAAAGTTACAACCAGAATTCTTTGGTAAGCATCGGTTCATATTCACGTTTGGGATCTTCAGATTTTCGATCCTTTGCTGCGTGGAGGTTGGGTCTTTCAAGTTTTTAGATTTTTCAGTATGTTGATTTTCTTTATTTGATTTCTTTATTGTTTACAAGGTTCCTCTTTTAAAGCTAAAACGAAGAGGCCAAGGAATGAAACAAGGTCTTTGTTTCCTTAAAAAATGATGGATGTTAATGTTGAACTTAGGGTACATAATGGAATCAAAGAGGGTTAGACTAGAATGAAGTCGGCTCTTTGAGATACAAACTCCATCCTTTCTTTCAAGTCCCAATTGTTCCTCTTTATTAATTTCTAATAAATTTTCGAGGAGCTCTATATTTATGATTCTTCAATTTTAAACCAGGCCTTCGTTTTCTTCTTATCCATTTAGTTGGAAAGGGATTGAAGATTGAGAAATAAAAACACTGAGTTTTGCGTGAAGTTTCCGAGAAGATATAAATTCCAAAATTTCCAGATTTGTGGTATTTATAGAGATGCCTTCATTTGTGGTATTTCTCTTTTCCCCTCTCATATTTATGCTTCGAAAACTCTATACAGACAGCTCAAGGCTTACCCATTTCTCTGAAAAATTTTATCACTTCAACTCTAATTTTACTTTAGGATTTTGATTTTGATTTTTTTTTTTTTTTCGATGCCAAATATTTATTGGGATTTTACTCATTTTGATCAGATTTCAATTATGAAGAAACTGGGAAGAAGATGAGGCAGAGCAGGTTTGTTATGATTCTAACTTCATAGCATACAATTTGATCCTTATTTACGTTAGAGAATTTAGAACCTCTGTCTCTGAATAACTTTTTTTTTTTTTTTTACTTTTTAACTATGATTTCACTTTCCTATTCTGAATTTCTAATTGGGGTTTTGCTGATTTTGATCATTTGACCCACAAGACCTTCATAAATTAGGAAGAAGTTGGAAGGCAGTTCATGTTTGATCCAATTCTAACTTCTAATTGCTATAATTTGATCCAAATCAACTTTTTTTCTATTTGTAATTCTTATTTCATCTGCTATTGTTATTTCCATGTCCTTTTTTTTTTTTTTGGTTGCCAATCATGCATAATCTCAATGAAAAAAAATCAGTTTACATGATTGCATTTGAAGATCATGATGTCAAAATTGGCAATAAAAAGAAGAAAAATTGTCAATACAAGAATTTTATTATTTTCTTACAAATTAAATTATGAAGTTCACTTTGGCCAAATATAAGTCATAATTATTTGTAGCTTTGTTATAGAGATACAATCCATCTTGATCCACACGCCAATAGCACTGCCCATCACCACACTTTGTTCTATGAACATTAAACAAGTCAAAATGGCATTTCAGATTACCCTAACTCATATTACAATTGAAAAGGGTAATCCTCACAATGTTGGTGTTGAATTCCCAATAGAAACAACCTCCAAATGGAATCACATAAGTTCCCAAATCATCATCTTTGAATTGGAAATGGGGGTTAGGTTTGTATTGTCTCCCAAGTTTTTGATGATAATCATACAAAACTTGGCCAAAGCTGGGAAGTTTCAAAGGCTAACCCCAAAACAATTAGAAGAGCCAAATAGTTAGTTTGGTTTATTTCTACTATATATACTCTGCTACTAAATTATGCAAGGGTTCCTGAAGTACAGTTCTTTCATATGTTGTATGCTTCCTTTTTAACCTTTTACTTTTATTAACAGATATTGTGTATCTAGATTCCAGTTACTCTGAACAAGTAATTGTTTATATTCATGTTTCTATGGAATGCATATTACATTTACTGTATGCTATGTTATTGGCTATAATCATGAGATCTCTATCCCATTTAATATTTCTTAAACTTATTCTTTAAATAAATATGCTTAGTAATAAGGACTATTAAACTGATATATGAACTTCAATATTACGGCCTTGCATAAGGTAGAAGCAAATGCACAGTTGATGAACCAGGACGATTTTGAAAACTTATGTAAGCTTTTGTTTCATTTTTTTGTTGAATTGAATTCTTATGTAGTTATTCAAGTAATCAGGCAATGAAATTTGTTCTTACTATTATTAACCATTATCATCTTTAGTTAATGACTAACTTTTGTTGTACTATATACTTTAGGGATTATGATCAATTAGCTAGATTGTAGATAATTTATGAGGATGTTTAGTTTTGCTCTATATTGCTCTTCTCGATCAAATTTATTCCCTATTTTTCTGTTTTGATCAGTGATATTGTTAGTTTAGGTTCCTAGGATTTGATTTGATTTGAATTACTTAATTATTTTCAAATTGCAGCAAGTGAAATTTTAGTTATAAAAGGAGTTGAATCTATCATGGTCCATAGATCCAACAACCTTTCCTACTCAGAGATTCACCATGTCAGAGTCCGACATCTATTTTCTGCTATCTATATTTCAGGTACGTGATGATATTCAAAATCGCAGTGCAGAAGCTAATGTAAATGCTTATATGTGATTTAGAATTCTCATGTATGCTCTTGGGTTGCTATGCTGGAATTTAGTGGATGCCCTCCAAGTGAACATTGCATGATTTCTAATCTACAGTTTGTAACTGTTTGTCGTGTTAGTTATGCATATATTATAAGATGTAAGAGAAAAGAAACAGATAACAAGAAATTTTCTCAATGCTATTTTTGGAATTAACATGCTTCAAATTGAACATATTTTGTACAAAAAAAGAAAGAAAGAAAGTTTTACCCTTTTTTGATTATGACATGTGTACTCCTATAATGAATGAAAACTCCTTACACTTAGATCATATGGAATTTTGTTTTCAAATAATTAAGTATATGTAGATAAGATTTTTACTTAATAAAAGAGCAGTAGCTTATGTATATTTCTCAAAATTTGATTCCTCCAAATGTAGTTCTCTTTCATATCAACATTATTTCTTCGACAGATTGAATTGGAACTCTTTCACAGTCAAGGAGTCATGGTATGTTTCATATCCTCTCCTTTTTTTTTTTTTTTGGAGTTTAGGTTTGTTGACTTTGTTTATGATATTCAATTGGTTACGATTATTATTTTGATATAGTAATTATATTTGCTTTTGGTGAATCCAAATAATATAAGCCATTGAGAATTTTTCAACCGAAGCCTTCTGTTAAGTTTTATCATCAATACATGTTACCATTTAATTTAAAACATTATTCTTGAATGATTTTACAATATATTGCAAAATTCATTTTTAAGATAATCATAACTTCTAACATTTTCTTTTCTAAGTATTCATATTCAATCTATGGAAACTTCGAATATACAAAGAGGTCTTCTCTAATTTAGATGTCTACTTAGTGCTTACCACTAGCTCTTTGTGCTGGAATGAATTATAATTTCTATGCTTCTCGAAAGCATAATTGTAGGAGTAGTAAATTGTTAAGTTACAGTCAATTAATTTTAGCATGTATTTTCTGCAAGATGTGTAACCAACATATAATTGTTCTTCGATTTTCTTAAAGTGGTTGTCAATGTTATTCTTTACTTTTGAAGCTTAGTGTTTTTTTTTTATTCATTAAAGCTTACAAAAGTATATTCTAAAATGTATCTACCAGGATGTTATTTAATGCACGGTCTAATAGATAATGCTGTTAACATCTGTTGGCTCGATGAAGAAAACAAATTCTCCAAAGATGGACAATATTATATTGTATTCTCAACAAGTCCAGTAAAGGATGGATATAGGGTATATGATAAGGTGAATATGAGGGAAATTATGCATTTTCAGCTAAAAGGCTTAATATTTGTTTCTTTTCCATTTCTCTTTTTAGGAAAATAGTGTAGCAAAGATTTTGATTTGTCTTGGAATGTTGAAATTATAGTTCCAAGTTCCAACAATTTTAGATGTTTGAATTAAGTCTTAGATAGTTATTTCACAGGTTACACATGAACTCCATCTCCTTTACAAAAGAAAAAAAGACTATGAAGACTATGAGTAATATCGTAGAAAATCAAGCATACTTTCATCTAGAATTTAATTTGGAAGGGAGCCTTTCCATTATGCTAGACAATCTATAGTTGATTTTGAACTATAGATTTGGTATCAATTTCTTAGAAAATTGTTTGATCTTGAGCTTCTAACCAATGGATACATTGATTTTGAAGTAGAAAGGAAGGAAGTGGTGGTTTTGTTTGGTTCTAAATTTTTTTTTTCCCCGTGTTATGTGCTACAAAGGAGCTTATTAGTTTGAAAAGATTAGGTGTAACTTTGAAGTGAAATAGGACGGCGATTGCTTATTTGTAGCGTTTTTATTAAATGTTGCCATGTCTATTCAATAATATTATGCTTGAATTTATTTATAAGCATGTATATATGTTTTGCAGAGTAGATGACTTAGAACATGGAAAGTTTGTATTAGTTGGTGGCTTTACTTTGAAGCGTAGCCTGCATTTCCTTTGTCCTTTTTAATGTTGTGAATTGCAAATAGAGGCCAAGGAGTTTTAGGATAGTGTAAGAAGATGCAGCATATTTTAGTTTGTTTTAGAGGTGCTAACATACTATGTGTAATGCATTCCAAGCCATTGTATGAATGATGTGAAGAATCTACCCGTGGTTCATTCATATGGACTAATGTTGTTTTTTATTACAATAATTTTATAATGTATTATTTGTTTTATGAAAATATTCAATAACAATTATTAAGATGCAATGCTTCTTTGCATAACCTTTGCAACCCGTGCCAAATGGCACGGGTATCTATCTCCCTAGTGTTCCATAAAAGGCGCAGAAATAATCCTGTATAATATTATACACATCAGTCAATGTGAGAAAAGTGTCATCTGAGTTTGTGAACACACTGAAAAAGTAAATTACTATGTATTTTGAACATGATTTCAATTTGAATTTGGCATCTTCATGAAGCTAAGAATAATTTTTTATCTTGAATGATGAATAATGTTAATTTATTTTAATTTTTAATTCAATATTTTTTTATCATGATTTTCATCTTATTGCCAAACCAACCTCATCTTTAAAAATCAATGAGTTGAAGAAGTCTATATGATGATATATCATTTCAGGAAAAAAACAAACAAAAAAAAATTGGAGGAGTCTTATTCCAAATGTACAAGTAGGTTAGTTGGGTTTGGACTTTGGACCGTGGAAACTAAAATGGAAGCCTAAAATGTAATCCAGAAGAAAAGTCAACTCACGGATTTTAGCTCGGCTCACTTTCTAAAATTTATAATTTTAAAAAACCTTTTGAGCCTAAGTTCTAATTTAGAGTTGACACTTTAATGAACTTAGTTTTTGATTTTCTTAAATATTTTTATGAATTTTTATAATTATATAATTATCTTTAATTATTATTTTAATATAAATAAATCATTATCTTTTTTTTATTATAATTTTTTTACGTTTTATTATTAATAGGATTATAAACATTAATTTCTTTCTTACTACCTCTTTTCAATTAGAATAAATTTATAACCTTTTTAATAATTATATATTAATAACAATTAAGATTGACTTTTTCAATTTTTTTATTTAATAAGTTCCTACATAATTTTTTAAGTTATTCTTAAATTAATGGATTACAATTTTAAAAAATAACTATTAATTAAAAGAAATATTAAGCTTGTTTTAATGATTATAATGTTATTGTTTTAACTTTAATTCAAATTTTTTTTTTTTAATAATTATATTCTAATAGTAGTTAATATTGAATTTTTTTATTTATTTATTTAATAAATTCTTAATAATTATAATATTTTTTAGTTATTCTCAAATTTATGAATTAATTTTTTAAATATTATGAATTAAAAAAAATATTGAAAATATAATTTTGATGAATATTATTGTTTTAATTTTTAATTCTTCTCCCGTCTTAAGAATTAAAATATACATATAAATTTATGAATTAACTATTTTTTAATTAATAATATTAAATGTGGAGAACTCGAGTTACAAATAATTAAATTTAACCTGCTAAAAATTAACTAAAACTCGTGTATGTCCAAGTCGTTTAATACTACATGAAGTTGCATTTCCGTACCAAACCATTAATATTATAATTAATTAAAGGAGACCTTTTATACTACTACCCCGATCAAACATATACTGTATTTAAAATCTATTATACTAACATTACATTTACCCCATGGAGTAACATTATTTATTTTTCTTTCTGGAAATACACACAACACAAGACGATTATGAATTGTAAACAACAAAGTAACAATGCACAACGAGTAGAATCCTTAAATGATGGGGGTTGTTTGTTTGAGTAGAATCCTTAGCTGAGCCTTCTGGCACTCCAGTTTAGTAGAACCCCAATGCCTGCCTTTGGATCCGATTGCTGGAACCACTCTTGGAAACTCAACAAATCCTTTGATCCCTCTCTTAATGTGAGGATTCTCAGCGTCCGGTGATGCCCTTTGCTGCTGAAGTTTCCCATAACTACAATTATAATTATCATTATCCCTCTTCTGATCTTTGCAATAATATTGAGCTTTCTCATGATCACGGCCCTGCACAATCAACCTGCAGCAGCTACTAGTTTTATTATTATAATAATCAATAATCGAACCCTCCAACTCCAATGCCTCTGACAGCTTCTGTTCAAATACAATCTTGGCCTCGCTGAGTTTCATCTGAACTCTCTCTTCCCTTAACACCTCCGCCATCCTTAGCATCTTCCTCTCCTCCTCCATCTCTCTCTTCATTCGATCAGTCTCTGCTTTGTCCGATGAAATTTCTTTAGCCAGCTTTTCACACACCCTCTCCATTGCTTCTCTTCCCCTTCTCTCCTCCGCCACTTGTTTTGCAAGCCTTTTATTCGTGGACTCTGCCTTCCTACGCGCCTTGCGTTCGTACTCTAGCTCGGCCTTCAAATCCATGACCTGAGCTCCAGCAAATTCTAACCCAGTTTCCATTATATTTATGGGCCTCAAAAATGACACAGCGAGCTTACGAGCTGAGAGCTGGGGGAGCTGGCAGCGCCGTTGATGATAATAATGATGATTATGTTGGGAATTATACAATGGGTTTTCATAAAGTTTCCAGCTTGGTTCAGTGTTGGGGATGGGATCCGCATGAAGAATGGTTTCATTTCTGGGATTTTGAGGACTAGTGATTATAATCATCTCCTCCATTTTTCTTTTTTTGTAAATGTATATGAATATGCTGCGTGCGTGTACTTTTCTTTCTTGTTCTGGTTCCTTTTTCTTTTTCTAATGGCGAAGCAATTAAGCAAGGCATGACAGCGGGATTTCACTCAAACTTTCAGTAAAGCAACAGGACAGGGGAGGCCCCATCCAGTAACTTGCTTTTGAAGATGCGGGCGTGGATTGCAAAAGCGAAAGATCACATGCACATGCACATGCACATGCACATGCACCTCATCCATCGTAATTAAAAACTACTTACTGCTTTTCTACTACAAATTAATACACCTACTTATTAGGGGTTGCTAATTAACTGCCTAATTTGCTATTTGCTTGGGTCAACGTCACTCTTCACTCTAATAATTAATAGGTCCCTCCCTCTGCGCCCTTTCTTAATGAATGCTCCCCTTGTTTTTCATCCTCATTAATTCTCAATACCACTAACCTTTCAACAGCATTGATCCAACTGACTAATCTGATGAGCACCATATTCAAGCCCTGGACAGCTGTGGGATGCTAACGCCCCAATAGCTCAGGTTTGCATTCCGCTTTGTTTTTTTTTTTTGTTTTTTGTTTAAAATAAAATAAAAAGGTCTTATGCTTTTAAACGACGCGTGAGTACCACATCCCATCCTCATGTGACATGTTATATTAATTATTTATTCAATGGAAGCAAAAAGAAAACCAGTAATTCATCCATAACAGTTCCACCTGGCCCTGCATCATATTCATCCGATTATATGCTTATTGTATTTATTAATAAAACTTCCACAAACTACATCAAGGTTAAAGTTAAAATAAAATACCCTTATTGTATTTAGTTACAATTTTAAAATTATTCCATTTAATTAATAATAACATATTGTTATTCAAATTAAATTAAGATAAAAAATAAAAAGTAACTTAATAATAATACAAAATTGTAAACACATAACTTCATATTCTTTAAATATTATATAATTTCAAAAAAAATTTGTTTTTAGAATAATTAATTAATAATTTATTTTTACTTTAATAATATCATTTAATACAAAATTAATTTAAACACTAAATGATATCTCCTAAAAATAAGATTATAAAAATATTTTATGCATTTGTTCTTAAATATTTAGAGTTGGGACCAAGTTACATCTTGTTTTCAAGTTTCAAGAGAGATGTGTTGTAGATTTTAAGAATACAAAATAAATTTGTCCAACATCAACATAACACAGAAAAGTTGAAATAATTTCCTCTTTTTTTAATTTCTATTCTAATTTTCTAATTCTATGATTTTGACTTTTTTTTCATAATATGCAAACAATAAAGGTTCCTCTGCGTTTTTATTTTTTTTATATTTTTTGTCGGTTAGATCATTCATCCCAAAACTAATCTTCATTTGTTCATCAAATGCGATATCCTAGTTCAATAAATATGGTATCAGAACTAAACATCCATAATCACTTCAGATAGATAGTCATTCTTCTGCAACTAACAAGCAATCTATATTCCTGCAACGTAGGTTTAGTCCCCCATCGCTTCCCTGTGTCTGTTAATATACCTAACTTGGTTCCACTTTCACCTAAAGTGAAATTAGGTTTGGGCTGAGCAAAAAACACGCAACCTATATTAACTTCAATCGAAGAGGACATTAGATAACAACATTTCCGATGGTTTTTCAGCACCACATTTAGGCTTTATACAATCTGATTCAATTAGTACAACCAGACATTGCAACACAAAAATGACTGAGATTTACATATAACAATATTAATATACGCTCTCAAGTTATGCATAAACTGAACTAGACTCATAATAGACAACTGGCAACCGCATAATACAAAGATAACTAGCAGTTTTGAGCTAATTCTAGCAGAAATTGTTCACCTGATATTAACCAGAGTTTTACACCAAAACATGTGAAACATCATCACGAATAGAAGACATCCATAATGTTGAACCTCGTAGAGGAAGTACCCACCTAGAGAATAGAGACTTATTTTCTTTTCTCCACCTAGAAAATGGACCTCTTTTTTTTCCATAATCTTCATTATTTTCTCCAACCTCAACAACACATCTAATTAAGTTAATGAATATGTTATAACTATCTGTCAGTTTTGGGCAACATTTCAGAATAAATTTTCACAAAAGATGAAAATACTTTGTCATTTGGTCCAGGATAATTTTCAAACTCCAGAATACAATCCAAATAAAACCATGTCTGACAAACTTTGCAAAGTATTAAGTACAAGAATACAATGAGAGTCGATAATCTATGATATTATGTTACTAACTCCAAAAAAAAAAAAAAAAAAACTTATGGGCGACATGGATACCAGAGCACAAATTCTAGCTCAATAGTGCCTAGTACTAATCATACCGAACATAAAAATCTTGTAGTTATTGAGTTTTACCTTAATGTTCCCAATGTGATTACTGCAGCATCCTCTTCCAACATCGTACTGTCTTGAAAACTCTATTTTTTTGGTTCTCCAATTTACAATTCAAACTCATCTTCAAGCTTTAATGCCTCAGCAGCAGCCTCTTCCTCCTCATCATCAATCACAAAGTATGGATTGTGCGCCTCAGGCTTAAACTTGTAACCCGTAAACACATAGAAAGCTAAAGTGGCTAACTCAGCAGCCACCACACTAGTCCAAGAATACCGATAAGAGGTTATCGTCTCCAATGCATAGACCACAACCCTTGTAAAGTAAATGTAGCAAATAACAACAATGTAATAGTGCCTAAACAAAGTCAATTTCATCAAATTCACGGCAGCCTTCCCATCAGTTCTAGCAGCTTCACGCAAGTTCTTGATCGACCACACAATCGGAAAGAGAACGGCACAGCAACAGACGACATCGACAAGTAAGAATACCTGTTTCCAAGTAATCCAATCATGGCCATAGGGTCCACTCTCATCGATGACAACCTGAGCAATATTGGCAACCACTTGAAGCGGGATAACAATCATCAGAACCTTCTTTTCCTTATCCTGAAGATAAGGTTTCAAGAATGACCAGCCAGTACCAATCAACACAATCAGAGTAAACAATGTAATTCCCTTCAAGAAACTGAATATGTAAAACAGGACATCCCAACCATGAGCGCTACCGGTTCGTTTGATATACGATTTATCCTCAGCTTCGCACAAAAGATTCAGCGCCTTCAAGATCACAACGGAGAGCATAAAGAAATGGATGCCGAAAACAGTCAACCTCTTCTTGTAGATGATGTAAATCCAGATACCAGCTAGACCGGAATAGACCAAAGAGAAGAGAAAATAAACCCTAGGAAGGATGGTTCTGCCAGCAGATAAATAATCGCGGTTACCGCTCTTTCCATCAAGATTGTACATGGCAGATCGGACCTTCATAGAGACTTTGAGCTGTTCTTGGTAACAGTTGGCAAAGACCAGGTTGTACTGATCGGCATCGTTTTCAAGGTAGAGGTTATCGAAGGAATTGGAACCTTTGAGGGAATTGAAGGTATACACGGGCTTGACGAGGTCAGATTGAAGAGCGCATCTGATCTCGCCGTCCTCGAGTTGCTGAAGCACATGGAGCCAGGCATCGAGGGTACAGAGGAAGAACCCAACCTTGGACAGGTCAAGATTATTGTTGGAGAGAGAGATGTGCGAGACGTTGAGCTCTAGGCGACCAGTAGGGGTGAACCCGAACTGGTCGAAGGGGATTATGGGTCGATCGTCGTTTCGGACCTCGGAGAATCGAATCTCGGCAAGAGAGGGAGAGAAACATAGGAAGGTGAACAGAGAGAGGAGAAGGAGGAAGAAAGATGACGAGGGTAAAGCCATTTACAGAGGATCTGGATCTCAGATTCTCAGATCTGGACTGGTTGGGGTTTGGGGTTTGGGATTGGGAATTTCTCGGATCCTTTTCCGACTGATTTCGTCTATGCTGACAGATCACAGATCAAAGAGGGTTCGGATCTCAATTCTCGGATTCTTCTGCTCTCTCGGAACTCACTGATTTCGTCGATACAAACTATTCAGAAGAAGGATCTCTGGATCAGAGGCAGAGCAGACTAGCCTCTCGAGTCTTCTCCTGGAATATTGAGTATTGAGCATTGACTGACGGGGCCGGGCTAGTAAAGTTATTTTGATAAAAGAACAAAATGTCATGTGAGTAGCACGTGATTTGGAGATGCACACCACTTTCTTTGTTTTGAATTTTTTTTTCAGAGAAAAAATTAATTGAAGCAATGATCTGTTTCTTATGATTCGATTCCTGGTAGCATCTTTTCTTCTAATATCATGAGGTGCCGAGCTTGTTTGTCCTATTAGTATTTGTCATCACATTTTTATAACATGGTTGCTTCATATTTGAGTGAGACTCAAAGTATAATAATATATAACTCATCTCAAAGTCTTAATTTTAATTTAATTAGGGTTAGTTACTTCTGATTCTTAGAATAATTACGCATCCCCAACATATAAGATAAAGAATTTTGTAACAAGTATCCTAGAAATATTTATTGCTATTATAAATAAAGAATTTATTATATTAATTGACTATAATTTTAATGCTATTTAGTATATAAATTATAAATTATTAATTATGTATATTTTTAATTTTCAAAAATGATATATTGGCTAAAGTCATTTCCACAGCCAATAGTATATATAAACAAACTATTTATTACTTAAAATTTAAATATGTTAATTTATTTCTATTAAATGTGTACTCTTTACGACCTTACAATCTCTGCCTCTTTGATTATAAAACCTTCGAAACATCCTTTGAACTAAATTCAATTCGATCTCAAGCCATTATTCAAAAGGACAATGTATAAATTTTCGATTATGCGGCTGATTTCAAGTGGGATACTTTTCACTTCTTTCTCGTTTAGTTTACTTTTGATTTCTTCCAAGTCCGATATTGGTGGTTGTTGATTTGGGTGATGATATTTGTGAATGGTAATTAGCTGTAAAAGACTTAAGTCCATAGATGAAAGCGAATTTTGCTGAGGATTAATGGGGATGAGCATGTAAGGATATTGAAAATTTGAAATGTCAGACAAGCTATAATTACTACTGAGTAAAATGGCTGGCCCTGACCAATTCTTATCTTATATTAAGAGAAAAGAAAAAAGTGATAAGACAACGTAATTAGTTAGTGGGGGTTTCGGCCGAGAAATAAGCTGCAACACCAACAAATGGTGCATTAATATATGTTGCTGGCTCCGACTGCTGATAGTTGTTCCGGTCGTCAGAGAAATTGTCTCTACTATCAGGACCACCAACAATGGCTCCAACAAGGACATTCGGATTGGGTGAGCCAGAATAGAGGTATTGAAATCCCTTGTTGCAGGCAATATGTTGAGGTTGTTCATGAATGGATGGCAGTGAGGAACCTCTGTGGTGGATGTGTTTTGGATACCTCCCCCCAAATCCAACCAGGTAGGAAATCTTGGATGGATTGTCACCTAAGATGTAATCGACCTGCTTCTTAGCCAGTGCAGTGAGCTTTTGTGGTGTGATGGTTGAAGCACCGCATGAGGCAACTCCTCCATTTCCATTTGAGCTAAGATACTTGGAGTATGTCACTAGGAGGAAGGCTGTGGAGGTTACATACTGCAAATTGCTCTCACTTCCTTTAAAGAGAAGCCCCCCTGCAAAATAATTTTATGTATGACAGACTTTCTTCTCCTCTCAGAATGTATAATAACACTGCCACTAGTCACTTGTATAAAGCTTCACACACATCCATAAGAACGGCGTCAACTATTGCGTATAAGTTATTGCTCTTGTCCATTCAATAGAGAAGAGAGCTGCGCCTGCGCCCATACCATAGGCTAACTTTTTTTTTTTAATTAAAAACAGGGGAATAAACGGAATTGCTGACGTACCTGGGGTGTACTGCGCCTGGAAAGTAGACGTTCCTGACATTAGAGAACATATGTAGTTGTCCGCATGTGCTTTATATAGTTGAAACTCTTCAGCATTTTTCTCCAAGAATCCCTGTAGAAAATCCAAAGAAAATTATGTCTTTTGTATGAGGAAAAAAAAAATTAAAAGAATTGGAAGAACAAAGAAATTAAGGGAAAAAGAACCTTGGAAAGCAGGACTTTTGTTCCAGCTCGCTTGTCATCCCAACTGAAGGAGTAGTCATCATCATCTGCGCCCAGTATGTGGCCATTGGATTGGATATAAGCCATGTAGGAGTTGTTACCGGAGGCTCTATGAATCCATGATGCACCCCAGAGAAGCTCATCCTAATTAATTAATTATGTTGGGGGGGGGGGGGGGGGGGTAACATCGATTAGAACCTATATACTAGTATAAGTTTTTCTTTGAACCAATTAAGCAATAAGCAGATGGTTTGTCTTACATGGTATCCCGAGTAAGAGCAGTAAAACGGGCAGACCACTGAATTTAAAGAGTCACTGTAAGACCCCCGATACCTGTCTGCTAAATCAAATACCTGCATTATTTATGTCGATTAGATTTCAAAGCTTATTTAAAAAATTAACTCGTATTGCATAGACAGAAACATAGACAGAGTGGACTTTTACTTTCATAGCTGTCTGAAGCAACTGGGTAGAATAAGTAGGATCTGAGTCTTTGAACACTAATGATGATGCTGCCAATGCTGCTGCAGTCTCGGCTGCCACATCAGAGCCAGGGTTTTGACTGGATATCTTGTACACATTGCGTGGCGTGTCCATATCCTCAGGCCTTTCCCAGCAGTGGTGATCCATGTTTGGATCTCCTACCTGGACCAGCAGGCACCACGCATTAGCTCTTGAGCACTCTGGGGGGTTGTCTTTTTTTCCTTATCTCCTTTTATATGTAGGAAGCTTGAAGATTAACTATTTCATTCTCTCATTTTATTTTATATATATTCTTTCATTCTCTCATTTTCTTTTATATATATTCTTTCAATTTGTTTAGTAGACTATTCTTGTATACTGTTTCATAGAACATTTAAAGTGCACTTGGAATAAATAAATAAAATTGTTATCGGCTCACTTGGACATATAATGTGTCAGGGGTGGCAGTGGCTGCCTTTAGAAGATAATCAGTGCTCCAACGAATAGCAGCTCTGGCATTTTCAAGTTGGTTCTGCATTGAGCCTCCAAATTCAATGACACTCCATGCCAATAATGTAGTAGTGAAGGCCATGGGAAGCCCAAACTTGACGTTATCTCCGGCATCATAATAACCACCTACTAAGTTCACCTGAATCAGCAAGCAAAAAGAAATATAGAGGAAGTTTCTGTGAGCAAGTTATATAATTAGTAAAGTAGGAAGAACAATTGAATTTGAGGATAAACAAAATTTGTTGTTACATGGTAAGAGGAGCCATCTGACAAACCAGAATCCCCCCTCCACGTGAGCCGCTGGTTGGATGGCAATTTTCCTGATCGCTGACCCTCAAAGAAGAGAATAGATTTATCGAGTGCGTCAAAATAGTGTTGAGAAGTGAATGCAGAGCAAGGTAACCTGAAGGAACAGAGAGTTATGAGGAACAAAATTGGCAAGATTGTTGTAAATGCCATGCTATATTGCTATTGTGTCCCTTTCTTGGATCCTTACTTAAAAATGAAAGAAGAATAGCAGTGTAGTACAGCAGTCGATGTTGGTTCCCATTTATAGAGAGTAGAGACCAAGAGGATCGAAGAAGGAAGGTGGGAGGTTCTTTGGCCGTTAAGAATTAAGAGATAGAGAGAGAGAAACTGAGTGACCTTGGTCACGGGATCAACTGCGCCAAATGGGATGGTCTAGTTGGGAGGACATGGGACAAACTTTATCCGTTGTATTGGGATTATGTTGGAACCTCAAAGTCATGACTTGAAGAAGAAAAGAAATGGACACATCAAAGAACACAAGTTCTGCATACATTAATTGATTAATTGTTAGTGTTATTTATGCCCACAAGGCTTATTAGATGGCGTAATTAACGTGCAGAAAGTTTGGGGTTAATTAGTCTTGGTCGTGTTTTTCTTCTGTAGCAACGAAGTCACGGATTTGAATCACATGAGCAGCCAAACCAAAAAACCAGAGAGAGACAAAACAGTGGGTTGTTCAGTTCTTTTATAGCAGATTGCAATATTGCATGAATGTTTTTATGAACTTGAAATAAAATTAAAATACTCCTAAAAGTCCATCCGTAATTCCAGAATCCAATATCTCTTGATAGAGATGTTCACATGACATGAAGGGTCAAGCATTTCAGCATTTCTTTCGGCGTGAAGAGCAAAATCTTATTTTCAATGCATTATTCACGAGAGAGAGACGCGGCATAATTTTTGGACTCCCCCAAACAATGCAAGAGCCGCAATTGTTGGTGTTCACCCCTTCACTTATACACAGGAAGTTGATTCTTTTTGTACCAAAATAAATTCAAGAAATTTGCAATGCTATGTCTTTCTTTCCTTTTGCTACGTATAGTATAAGAATTGGAATTTGCAGGAACACTTGAGTTGACTTTTAATCAGAGGCACAATGTAATTTTCCTCTTGAAAGTTCAGGGAAATATTCACCGTCTGGAATGTCAAATACACATTCACCACATTTGTAAAACTGTTTGGAAATTTGTTATCTATATCAATTATCAAGGGTTTCTCAATGCAAATAAACATGAACACTGTATCAAGAGTAAATGATGCCATATCACAAGGAAAAAGAAAGGAAGCAGCTCCAAATGTAACAGTAGGAGGCAATCATTAATATTTATATGATATGTTTTTCCCTTTATATATACTCTGGAAACCAAAATCTGATATACAGGGCTTGCGAGAAATCAAAAACTAGTTAACCTAAGAAAGAAACTAATGCTGCTACCAATGTTTGAAGGATCCAAATGATATAATCAGCAACAGGGAAACCACAGGTGGAAATATCAGCCATTGTAGTTTGTGATTTATGTTATGAGAAATTTATAAAAGTATCGTTTCTGCTCAAGCTTGTAGTTTAGGACAGGCACTGGCACTGGGGTTCGCCACTGAGCCTGCAGTTGATGGAACTGTTAGGGATTGGGAAAAATTTCAACTCTGTTGCAAATTGAAGGTTCTACTTACGGATATCTGCAAAACAAGGCTGTTTGGAGACTGGATCCTGTTCAAATGGTGGTGGAACTTGGCCATACACCATGTCACAACTCATATCTTCAAAATCTGAGGACCAACAGACACCGGAATAAATTTCATTCCTTGTTGCAGAGTATGTTAATTAACCAGAGGCATAAATCAAAGCAAAGGCATGAATGACATACTAGGGATCATTGTCAATGGAAGTCCAAATTCATTGGTGAAAAAATCTTGAGTAGGAATCTTGCACATATTGACGCACATACCAACACACCCACTGTTCTCCAGGTACCTTCACAAAAGACAACGTTGTAGAGAACTGTTACAAAGACTACTTGATTTAAAGGACAAGAGATCATCACCTATTTCAAGTACAATTACTAGCTAGTGGCTACCCAATAGTTACATATTTCAAACAAAAGATAAATTGCTTCTGTATTCAATTTCACATTAGAAGAAAAGATTATACCTGCATTTCTTTATATGGACTCCGCTTCTTTGCTTCATCCCATTTACTTCTACTTCCACAACCTACACATTGGTATTTAAAACATCAATAATAAGACAATGAAATAAAAACTCTAAAACTGAAATTCATAGTTATGCAGCATTAAGAATCCCCATATTTAAAGCTAGTAAAACTCAAATAGAAAAGCAGGTCACATTTCTGCTTCAGGAACGGGAAATGAATTTTTGTAAGAAAATGAAGAAAATATATGGTCTTGACTTTAACTGCAACAGTTTTATGCCAGACTAGTGGAAATAATTTATTTAAGAAAATGAAGACAATATATGTAAAAACTGAATTAAGATATGCTTGCGACTTCATATATACCTCAGATGGCCCGACTAGCCAGTGGAAGAAAGGCACTGTCAATGCAGCATTGAATTCTGCAGCCCACTTCGTTGGTGGAAATAATTTCCTGAACTGCAGTATCATAATTGAAGTTACTTAACAAATTAAATAGTGGTAACAGATATAAACTTATAATCCAAATTCCCAATATAGAGATGAATTTTGCATGGTGCATTCACCAATGACCCAGGACAAACCAGCTCTTAACCCTTCATCATGCACCATCAATGTGCTTGAAGTAGAAAGATCACAATCAGGATTGAGCAAAAAAAAAATTATCACAATACTGCTAGTTGGAGACTAAAAGTAGCTGCTACAGACTACAGTAGTAGGATCAGCCTGTATTTATCTTATATATATTGAACCATCTAAAATGAGTCAAGCCCAAATTAACAAGAAGAAGGGAGAAGTATCAATTTATATATATATATATATATATATATATGCACCTGAGCAGGCGCACCTGGAGGGAGCATAGACAATAGCACCTCTCGAACTACTTGCTGCTGTTGCATACGAGACCTTCCCTGCATTACCCCCCCTTGACACATCCACAAAACTCTCGTAGTCATACTCCCACAAACCTTTCTTCTTCTTATTGTCTGTCCCAGCTTTTCCAGTAGGTGCAAATCTCTCCATCTTACGAGCGAAGAGAGTCATGAAAGCCTTCTCAAAAAAACCGTCATTGTACCTTGTCTTCTGTCCTAAAGGAGCCGGTTCACCAGAAGGCTCAGCAATTCCACACCTAATTCTAATACTTCTACTGCCTGTGCTTGGTCTGCGTAATGACAGATGGTGAGGAGGGGTAAGCTGGACAACATGGGGGTTTAAAACCACCATGAGTTCTGTTCAGACTATGTAAAAAATTAAGCTCAACCGAAGTGGTATGACCTTATTATCATAAGATGCAGTGCCTTTTTTTTTTTTTTGTGTACAATGATGCCCTTCGCAAATTTAATTTGTACTCGATCAGAGGTTCTTATGAACTTCAAGGTTTTCCAGAAAAAGAAGAAGTTCATCACTGTTTTCTGATCAATACACATATGGTTGGTTGAGTTTCTTTGTGGCAAACGATGAATACTGTCCATACATTAATACATAGTTTTCCCGAAGGAGATTATTCCTATTTTATTATCCGTTTTATTTTTTTTGGTGTGACCAAAATAACCCCCCACCATATTATATTATCCTGTAAAAGCCACAAAGCTTAACATCTCAAATGCAATGTTAAATCCATTGTCATAAACAGGGCCATTTTGGAAACTTGATGCTAATTTTGACCAAGGCCTTGTACATGTACAATCAGGCTATTAACTAGATTTAATGGGAAGGATGTGAGGCTAAGAAAGGCGCCACGCTTGCAATTTATTCACTACTCCTTTCGAAATATATATGTATATATATACTTCCCACTGATGCTCATATATTTTCTTATTACATGAAAAATGCATAAAGTTTGTCAGTATATTTTTTTATTTTTTATTTTCCCAGCGTGTCAAATTTTTCTTGATATGTATTTATCTATCATGTAGTAAGTTCTAGTAAGTTCTAGAGTACGACAAATTCTTTGCATAAGGTGTATTGTACTCCAAACTAACATAGATTGTGTCATGTTCTAAAACTTACTCTCTGATAGAAAAATATACTGAGAAGAACTTGACGAGTTAATACATGAATATCTTTACCCCTTTCCCTAAAAAAAGGCTAGTATTTTTATTTTTAATTTTGTGTCGTCCACTTATTCCCTGATTCTATGGTTTTGTTTATTGTTTTGAATAAAGGAAAATTATGGACAGAAAGCTTCAATTTCGACAGGCTACTAATGGCCAATGAGTATAGGAATTAGGATCAAATTCTGTTAACGGGAGCAAACATGGTGGCTGCTATTTTGTCTAAGTTTGTTTTAAAAACAGCACCATCGGTTATTATTTTGGGATCTATGTCATTCTTTCATGAATGAATGTACTGTTTTCTTTTGTCCAAAAGTAATTAAAAATAATAATGGAACACTTATCAATGATTATGCTTATTCATCAAATACATAATTCTTAATAAAATTAACAAAACACTACTCGTAAAAGTCAATCCACATTAAGACGTGATTGTAGTGACCATTTGTATTGTCAAGTTCTTGGTACTAATAACAAATATGATAGAGATACTATATGGAACTCTCTAGCCAGTAATTCCAGCCTTCAACGACGGCTCCAACAACTCATGGCAAAATACACCAGCTTCATAATGTTATGCGGATTCTCATTTGTGTTCCTAACATCAATAATCCCCTTAATCTCTTTCAATCTTCCAGGGAATCTGTCGACGCTTTATATTCTCATCTTAATTTTTTTTTTTTTTTCTCTCTTCTTTTTATGGAGACAATAACTAAAATCTAGTATTATATATCAATTGTCTAAGTTTATTGTTCCTACCAGACAGAGCTTTGCGCACTCGATATGATACCAGGCTTTTAAGTTTTTCCAATTTTATGGACAGTATAATAGAGCGACCAAAGTGATGTTCATTCCAACATGACGAAGAAGAATTAATATCAATGCATGATGTCAAAACAAATCATGAATTAACCATTTCTCAGTGTCATCCCTAAAAAACAAAAATAAAATAAAATCCATGCTTCTGAACATATTTCAATCAATGTTTCAAAAACCAAACCGGTAATCGACTTAAAAAAATTGTCAGGTCTCTTGTCATTTGTTCAAACAGGATCGGACCGAAAGTGAAGTTCATTCCAACATGATGAAGAAGAATTCATATCAATGCACGATGTCAAAACAAATCATGAATTAACCATTTCTTAATGTCATCCCTAAAAAAACAAAAGTAAAATAAAATCCTTGCATGCTTGAACATATTTCAATCAACGTTTTAAAATCGGACCAGTGATCAACTCTAAAAAATTATCGGATCTCGGGTCATTTGTTCAACCGGGATCGGACCGGATGACGTCATAAGTATATTTAAGTATATATTTTAAATATTATACAATTATTAATTAATTATAAATATTAAATACACAATAAAATAAATAAATAATTCAATATTCATTAAATAAATAATAAGAAATCAAATCATAAATAGTCAAAAATAGATATTAATAGTTAATACAATAACTAAATAAATTTTATTGTGAATCACAACATTTAAGTTTTAATTTACGAATCGAAATAATAAAGGTAATATCAATTAAAATATCATTATTTAATTAATCTTTAATATAAAATATAAAAATTTTACTAATCCTTAATATAAATAATAATTTTTAAAAAAAAATCCCGATTCGGCTTGATCAACATGACACTGATTTTACTGGTTCTCATGATTTTGATCGGTTTTAACCAGTCCAATTATCAAAATACTTTTTTAGTTTAACTCGGTCTAATTTATTACCCAGATAACGGTCCAACCGATCCAATTTTCAAAACATTGATTTCAATCTCTAATAAATTAATACATAGTACTGAATATAAAATAAAATATAAATATCTACTTAGTAATTACAACATGATCTGAAATCTCAAAATGTAATTTGTCAAAAGGCCTTCACTTTTAGACTCCAAAGATCCATAGAGTTATCAACATAAAAAATAAAAATAAAATAAAGAGTTTGCAATGAACTATGAGAAAATGGAAAGATGCTACAATAATTTTAAATTTTATCTTGAAAATTAGCAATAGGAAAATGTGAAAGCTAAAAAGAATACAATATCAGAACCCTTGAGAGAATAATTATGCTACCATATTTATCCTGAAACAAAGTCGCATACTATAAATATGAGTTCCAATTGGTGAGAGTAATGCTCTAATTCCTGAAATTCAATTAAATAAAACAAATATAATAATGAAACAGAGAAAGGGGATCATGACCTGAAGTAAAACATAGAAAGGAACCTCATCCACCATCGTTTCTCACCTTCACAACTCGAAAAGTGAATTAAAAAAGTTTGAACATAATATCTGAATGTGAACGTTTGGTATCTAAAAAATGAAGAAAAATTAATTGAACAGAGAAATACATGTTAATTCTCTTCAGGACAGCATTAATAATCTAGAAAGAATATAGTAGATGAGAATCAATGGGAATAGAGAAACTGATTTGTGCGAACAAACTGCCTCAAACAGGAATCTGTAGAAACTATATATCTCACTCAGATGGATGATAATTGATAAACCACTAATGAATGCCTACAAAATACTTAACGTCAAGAAAATCTCATCCAATAGTTTTGTTAAAAAAAGGCTCATACCTCTGGACTTGAGGAAAAATGAGCCGAGGCCGTTAACTATCTTGTTGAAACTGTCACTGTACTTAATTTCTGCTCCATCGTGGCATTCAGATCAGGCGGAAAACATGAAAGAGAAAGCATAGGGAAAAGGATTAGCTTTACCAAATCTAGAGTGTCAATTACTGAACCTCCGTTTCTTATTCGAAGGTGGGATGATACACGTTTAGAGATAAATTGATAATTTCATGAATTATTGACCCTTGTGATCCATATAAGAATAGCAGCTCTGGTGAAACACGAAGAAATTCTTGCCTTTTAAACTCCAGTCATTTAGGGATGCGCGATAATTAAAATGGGTACAGACAGAGTCAGCTCGTTTCTTTTTTTAAAGAAAAAATAAACCTTTTTACTATAGGGGCTGATATTATATCCTTTTGGTCAACACAGCGCATGTCTTCATGCAATATATCGAAGCGTAGGAAAAAATACGTGTCAACTTGGTGGATAGGTGTCAAATACTTCAATTCCAGCTATGTGGTTGGTGTAAGGATAATTTTGAAAATTTTGAGGTGGTGGGCCCTTGTTAGAGAGGAGGAGACTAGATTTTTGAAATACGGGTGTTGATTTGTAGGTGGGGTTTTGTGCAAATGAGAAGTGGAAGATATCATAGGAAGAAAATAGAGTAATGCAAATCAAGAAGAAAAAGGAGCCGTGAAGAAAGAGGAGAGAGCAAGGAGCTGTTTGCAAAAAACTAACATTTTTTTTTTTTAAATAAGTTAATAAATTAATTGCTAGATATATATCATTCCACTAAATTAACACATGTTTCCTCCAACACTTCTAAACACTCCATAAAAACATATATGTATAATATCAGTCACTTTTTTTTTATGAGTTAAGAGTGTCAATATATAATTACAAGCATTGAGTTTTTAAATGTATTGTGAAAATTAAAATGAGAACTTACGAGCTAAGGGCATCAATATACAATTACAAGTATTGAGTTTTTGAATGTACTGTGAAAATTGAAATGTGAAAAAAGTGTGTACTCGGAATTTTTGATATAAGTAAGTATTGTTTTTAAAATTTCATACTAAGATGTAACAAGTGTCTAGCTTCTCTCCTTTGAAAGCAACAAGAAGTAAATTCTTTAGGATGAGAAGAGATTATGTCCTTAGGATGAGAAGAGATTGTGTGGACTAAAGTATGTATACTCAAGTAGCAAGATCAACTGTTATATGCGATCAAATTTGGGATACAAAGACAAGAATATCAACGGAAGTGTTATGCATGGCAATATTGATTTCAGTGTTTTCAGATCAGAATCAACTTAATTGGGTCTTTCTGGGAACAACTCGGAGGTGAACAACTCAACTCAACGGACAACGGATACTGATCATCATGCATCATGCTTGAAACTAAAGCTAGCTAGGAGGACTATCTCTCTAACTGTCTGTCTCATTATTCATGCTTCGTGCAAACGAATAGCATAGCTTTCTACTTTTTTTTGTGGGGTTTGACTTTTCCTGAGTAAATAACACTGTCAAATACAGTTGTTAGCGTTGACCTTGGCCTCTTTAAAGTAGTGAACTAGTGAGCAGCTTATAAATAAATATCATTAAATTAAATGCTACAGAGTACAGAATCAGATCATAGAGCCCTTCCCTTCTGCTGCTATTACTATCACTCTATTAGACTTGGACCAAGTTATAATTTCACACATGGTAAATTATAAGAGAAAGAGAAGCAAAAGAGAATAGCTAGATACCAGCCTGTAATGCTGTCATTTGTTTTGTATTGATTTGAAGGTGCCAAATATTGCTCTGTTATCTCCCTCTCCTGTCCTGTCCCTGCGGCCTGTGGGTCTCCCATGGCCACTAACTAGAGTCTAGATGGGCTTCAAGTCAATGCCGTATGGCGGTGAATCCGCTTTTGATTGAGATGGTTAAAATTATCAAACAGTACTTACGTAACATGCTAAATAACTTAACTCAGCAGAGGGTGAGGGCACCTCCTTTTCCATATTCATAATTACTTGTGATACAAAAAAGATGAATTGGTAGCTTGTCTTGTTTACCTCTCTCTCTATATATATATGACAATTGACAAAATGCTAAAGAAGCACAGTTCGCATGGCCTCCCAAAGCTGGTAACGAAAATCTTTGAAAGGGTCACTAGCTAGGATTAAGTCCATCATCCATTACGTACTTACCTGCAAATATATATGGGCCTTAGCCTCATCATTTATTAACTGCATTGTGTATTTCTCTCTATTCCTCTTAAGCTAGCTGGCTAGTTTTTCATTTTCACTTTCATTTCCAATTAATTATATCTCTTATCTGTTTTACCAAAAAAATAAAATTATATCTCTAGTCTGTAAATTAAATAAATGAGGCTACCACCATTAAGTACTTTTTGTTGTAACACTTAGAATGACCTCATTCCTTCTTATTTCAGAAATTTTCAAAATTGATGCATGATATGATGAAAATAGCAGATCTAATATATCCTACTTATAATAGACCATTATTTGACTTCAAGTGGTGGTGTGTGAGATTCAGACTTTTAACATGACCACGATCCTTCTTTTATTATAATATTTGACAACCATCGTGCTCTCTAAAATTGATGTTATTCCGCTAAAATAAAAGGGAAACAACATTATCACAATTCACTATACATAGTAAATTAATGTTGTTATTTATTTTTATTTTTTGATTTGCCACCTTAATTATTACGATGAGGATGGAATATATTAAAATTGGTCACAGTTCTAGTACGAAAAATAATATCTAATTCTGATTCAAAAGAAATCATAGCAAAGATATAGGAATATTAATTTAAAAAAAAAAAAAAAAAATAGTAAGTATAGTATCCTCTATCAATTCGACATAAAATATTATACTCACATCATTATTGCCACCACCACCTTTTATTTGGAGAACCCTCATCTCACTTATATTAGAGCCGAAGTTTAGGATTTTTTTGAGATGAGGTATAATCATTTGTGCTAACGTAGATTTACCACTACTTTTAGACTAAAGTCAAGAAGACTCGAAATTTTTTTGAAAGTTTTTTTAGTTCTTTTTTCGTTAGTCAATGTTCTAGGAACAGTATTTGGCATCTGCAGTGTATAAAAGAAAGTTAGTTAATTGGGTAACACAAATTGAAGGCTACTGAGTATAATTCTTAATTAATCTCGATCGGCCAACATCATTAATTCCACATTTGCTTTCCTTCCGGCACACTTAATTAAACGGCGCCCTTAATTATATATTGACGTAACTGAGGGAATTATTGTCAAAATAAGAGCAGTAGGATCATATGCCACCACATGCGAGTTGTTGTTTCATTCTTTGGCTAAATGATAGTTGTACTTAGATCCTTCTTTTTGCTCACCCAATTAATTAATTAATTATATGCTTCTATTGATTATTTGTAATTAAATCGATGCTTCTACGCCATGACCATATCAGAAAGAAAATCTCATGCCAAATTAGTGAAGCAAACTAAATGTTGATGAAAACCACATGCATGATTTAATCCATACATACTTATGTAACGTGCATGGTCTTATATATGGTTCCTAAACAAAGATTTCATCTTTCACCCATCGTTTTCATATTTCCTTTCCTTCCCATCCCCCAAGTCCCCAACCCCCTAAATTATGGAGTATAACTTAGATAAAAAAAAAAAAGGTGTTTGAAAATTGAACATCGACAAGGTTTGGGACGGTGGTAAGGGTTGGCAACTAAGAGGATCGGGTGATGGGGGTCATGTGGCTAAGGTAGCCTGCATTAAATTTTAGAGGTTTGGAGAGACCTAGCTTCTCATTTTGGATCAAGTAATTCTTACATTGATGAGTTAGGTTATTTCCCAACAATTAATATAGTGGATGACTTGTAACCAAGTGGTGAATGTGGAAAATTAAAGGCATCCGTTCTTTGGTCCTAAGTTTTGGAATTAATTAAGATCAGGTGAACGAGTACACTAATTTGAGCCTTCAAAATAAATTTCTAATATTACTAGTAACAAGTCCTTTATTGGTGAAAAAGATTATTTATTTAAAAGTTTTTTTAACAGGTGTCTTACAATTTTATAAATAAATGAATTATAGTATTAATTACGATAATTGAACATGATTTTAGTAATATTCAATATATAAATTATTATTCTTAGGAAGTTTCAATTTCTTAATATTATGTACATTTATGACACATGTTAGAAAAATACTTTATTAATGTAATGTATCATTAATATCAATATATTAATTATTTATCAGAATTGATATATAATTAATTGACTCATACGAAAGGTTATTATATTTATATATGATTGTTAATAATAAATATTAATTAGTGAAGAAGCTGAAAAGTTATTAACAACATGTTGGCACAAACGATATTAATAATTAACATAGGGGAAATTGTTTTTAATTTCTTCACTAAGGTGGGTTCAACTACCAACTACATTTTTCTCCTAGGCCAACAAAGGGTGTTAAATGAACAATGAATTCATTTATTTGCTATGCGTGTCAAATCTCTCTCTCTCTCTCTCTCTCTTATACACTCTGCCTATTAAGTAGTGCTCCTACTATTGAGAGAAACAATTCCACACGCTTTCATCATCAAATGAAACATCTTTCAAGGGGGGAAGGGAATTAGTCCGAGGGGTCAAGAAGCTTGCTGCTCACGGTGGAAAATCTCTTTCCATCACTACTATCCTTGTGCAAGATTAGTACCAAAAAGATATCCAAGACCCGTATTTCTATATTGCAAAATTTCCATTTTTTGGGTACAACATACATAGGATTTGCATTTTAAGAGAAACAAAGGGAGGGGGGAGCCAATTCCGTTGAGCCATCGATTCTTCCTATGCATATGTATTGTAGTACTCTTATTATTAATAAAGTCATATATATGGGTGCCCTCACATTTTCATTGTGATATTCTCTCTTTCCTTTCTCTGCCTTGAATTGCCACTTGCCAGCTCTTTATTTCTCTCTCATTGCTCATTGCTGAAGGCACAAACCTACAGCTAGCTATACTAGTTGATATATCGTGGCTTGGTTAGTGGTTTTGAAATGGGCAAAACCAGATCGGTTCTAACACAAAGTGGCAGAGTTATAAACGAGGCAGTGAGCTTCATTGCCTTCTCAATTCTAGACCTCCTTGATTTTCTGCTGTGTTTTCTTTACAAAGTTGTGGATTTGTTCGTGGAAGCAGATTGGAAGCCCTGCTATTGTTCTTCCGGAAAAGAAGCCATAACAAACAGTGGAAAGATCTTGGTTTCAGAGCAAGGGGAATCCAAGATTGTTTGCCTTAGTTCCAGTAAGTTACATTTGGAGGACATTTCGGACACCCTATATTCTCGTCCTTCTTTGCTCTCCGAGGTCTCCAAGTTAACAGTGAGTGAGTTGAAAAGGCTTAAGTTGGACGGTAATTATCTCAATGGCGAGAAGATGATCAAGACTAGTAAAGCCTCCAACACCGTCCGCACTTCCACCTTCACAATTAACTCCACCATTGTGGAAATGCTTCAAGGAAAGATCGGAAGGCAACAATTGCGTCCCATTCCAAGATGGTCCGACTGCGATTGCCAACTATGCACAAGTTGGGTCTCTTCAACATGTACTAATGGAAAAGGGACTCTGTTTGTTCGTGCTGAAGCCCCCGGCCCGGGCCCCGGCTCCGGCTCCGGCTCCGGCTCCAGAGGTACGTACGTACAATTACAATTAATATAGATAGGAATGGTCTTGTTAATTTTCAAAAATAACATTTACATATCAATCAATTATTTTCTATATATCAGATAAAGCAGCACGGGAAGATGTTATATTCATTCATGGGTTCATTTCCTCATCCTCTTTTTGGACGGAAACTTTGTTTCCAAATTTTTCAAGGGAAGCCAAATCAAGTTATCGGTTGTTTGCGGTTGATTTGCTTGGATTTGGGAGGAGTCCTAAACCAGCCGATTCTCTCTACACCTTGAGAGAGCATTTGGACATGATCGAACGGTCCGTGCTGGAAGCACACAAGGTTAAATCTAATTTCCACATTGTGGCTCATTCTTTAGGATGCATTGTGGCTCTGGCCCTTGCTGTCAAACACCCTCAATCTGTCAAGTCTCTCACCCTGCTTGCACCAGTGAGTACTTAGATCTGTATCTTCTTCTGTAATTATTTTTTATTTTTTATTTTATTAATTTTAATTATTCATTATGCTGTCACCTGTGACAGCCTTATTATCCAGTCCCAAAGGGTGAACAAGCCACACAATATGTGATGAGAAGGATAGCTCCGAGGCGCGTGTGGCCGCCGATTGCTTTTGGAGCGTCTCTAGCGTGCTGGTACGAGCACATAAGTCGGACAATTTGCTTGCTTATTTGCAAGAACCACCGTTTGTGGGAATTTCTTACCAAACTTGTGACTCGAAACAGGTAAATGTTACACATACAACCATGTTTTCTTATGTTTGTTCAACTGAATGAAACAGACAACCTCATCTCAAGTCGGTCAATCCTACCACTTTCCCTTATTTCTCTTCCACTCTCAACAAGTGTCAACCCACCCAACCACGCAGTGCAATTGTGCATTACATTAAATCCTTTTCTCAATCGTTGGACGTTGGTGCGGTGCGGTGTACTTTTTAATCCTTTCTAATTTTCATCTAAAGTTAATGGAATAATAAAAACAGTAAGGGAAATTTGTTTTCTTCATTGTTTATTTATTTTTTTCAAAACAAATTGGGAAATAGGGAATGATTTTTCATGAAAATAATAATAAAGTCCCAGTTTTACTTTTACCCGAACAGAATAATTAGTCAGAGCATTCGTATTTACTATTTAGACGTGGGCCAATTATCTTTTAATGCCCCCCTGGAACCCGAGTGCCTGAACTAGATTGAAGGCGTCAGTGACTAATTGGAGGGCGAACATAAATATTTAGTTTTACTAAAAGCCTTTTTCTTTTTCCCTAAATAATTTTCTAGAAGGAAATTTTTTTTAAAAATAAAATAAAAAATAAAATTGTATTGTCTAAAATTTATTTTTATTTTTTAATCAACAGAAAGGTTTAATTTTTGTGTAGTACTAGTAAGAAAGAGTTCACAAAGTTTGTTTGACTTATTGAACAAAACTTGTCAAAAGTGAATTAATTTACAATATTGTAAGATTCTTCCCCACTGCATGGGGGAGTTTGGGTCAAATGTTGCTCAGAGTTGGAGCAGGAAGTAGATGGAGACGGATGACTATTGCTTTGTATTGTAGTAGTAGTACTATGCAATACAGTAGAATTAATGTTAGGTCCTTCATTTATTATGCCATGATTTATACCCTTTACTCCGATAACTATAGCTAGGGCAGTTGATTAACATATAATATTGTACTATATATTATATATGTTTGTTTGACGAAGACCTGTATCTACCATCGTATATATCCCTGACACTGCATTAATGCTTGCTTGGTTTGTTTTTGGTAAGAATGCTTTCTTGGTTTATTATCATTAAACGTTCACGAAAATGTACAGGGTGAGGACATTCTTGCTTGAGGGGTTCTTCTGCCACACTCATAACGCAGCCTGGCATACTCTACACAACATTATTTGTGGCACTGCTGGGAAACTTGAAGGATATTTGGACACAGTAAGAGAATACCTGAATTGCAGTGTTACCATATTCCATGGCAAAGACGACGAGCTCATCCCTGTTGAGTGCAGTTATAATGTCCAAAAAAGAATCCCTCGTGCCCATGTCAAGGTCATCGAAAACAAAGATCACATAACCATTGTTGTTGGTAGACAGAAAGCTTTTGCAAGAGAGCTGGAGGAGATTTGGAGCAACTCTACAAATTCCAGTTAGAAATTTTATATATAATTAAGCTTTTAATTATTTGTTGCCAGCCAAATTAATATTATGAAACTCCATATAAACACCGGATCATGTCTAGACAAATTGCATGCTTGCATAAATGGCAGGTCTTCTTTCCCTCTAAATTGAAGTTTCAATTTCCTGAGTTAATTATCTATCCCACCATGTGAAATTATTTATATGTATCCCATATTGTATTTTTGAGAATTAGAAAAGAGAATTACTATTTATTTCTCTCTCTATAGCCTTTTTTATACTTTCGATCCCCTTACCTAGACTCAAAATTCACCCTAATCCCTATCTTTTAATTTGTTGTAATTAGATCCATTTAATTATTAAAATTATCTTAATTAAATCTTGATCTTCACCAATTAACATTATTATAATAAATTAGAAAAATAAAGACTAAGAGTTGATTTGGTATGCATGAATAATTTTTACGAAATTGGAATATAAAAGAGAATGGGAATGGAATGCAGATAAAATGAAATGATTATTTCATTCTATTGTTTGGTAGCTGAGTGAGAAATAATCATTTCATTATATTTATTAATTTTCTATGCAGTTTTTAAATATGAAATAATATTAAAGTTATGATAAAATGACAAAAATATCCTTCTATAGATTAAGTAATAAAAATTATATTATTTTAAAATAACAAAAATATCACTCTATAGATAAAGTAGTAAAAATTAAACATAATTTATGAAATATATATATATTTCTTAATTTTTTAATTAATTTTAAAAAAATTATATTATTTATTTATTATTACTTATAATTATTTTATTATTAATTATATTTATTTTATTATTTCTTATTTATTAATATTTTAATTTAAAATTACTTAACTAATTTATTTATTTAACATTAATTAATTATTTATAATTATATTATTTACAATGATATGAAGGATATTTTTGTCATTTCACTACAATGAATTGATTTATTATTATTTTTATATACAAAATTTTTATTTTTTTATTTGATATGATTTTATATTTTTTTAATGTGATATAAAGGTATTTTTGTTATTTGACTAAATTAAATAATAAATATTTTTTTATTTATGAATAATAATATTATTTTATTAATATTCAATATTTTTTATTTATTTAGGAATGAGTAATCTCACTCTCGTAGATAGGTTTAAAAATTTTTATTTTTATAAAATAAAATAACCGAAATTGAATGAGTATTATGAATTTAAAAACATGCTAAGCGAAAAAAATATTTATTTCAAAGAATCAGTAATGCAATGGAATAACTATTTTCATATACCAAAATAGCCTGAATGAATTATGAAACTAAGTAAAAGAATTACTACATTTATTGTCCGACTTGAAATGGGTGGGCAGTTGAGCGACTGTTTAAACAATACCTGAGATAGCGGCGTATATGGCTTTCTTGTTCAATTTGTAGATCTGTGTATGGCATCTCAAATTAATTCTCCCACCCTCCGTCATTAAACAATATATTAATTTTGATAAGAGTTAAGTATTTAATTCCTTTTTGGTATATATTATTGATGTTTAAGCTTATAATAAATTTTGGTATATACTAAACAGTAATACTGAATCTTGTTGAGCCAGTTTGAATTTTACCAGTAATAACGTGAAACCTATTAACGCCTGCACAGTGGCCAGCCAGACTGTTGCAATTAACAGATCCTATATATTTAATATAAACCAAACACCTTTATTTATAAGAGGGAATTATATATCTTTATTACCTTATAATATTGTAATAATACATGGTTTATTTTGTTAAAAAAGTTCTATGCAGTTTGGAGTTGGGATGGAATAATAACTCATGGCCCCTTAAATATATGATGCTGTATGTACGTCTTCGTTTTTTCCAATCTTGGTTTACCGACAAGAGAATCAGAAGTCTTAATGCACTATTAAATATCCACTCACCAATCTATCAATCTAATATTTAAAGTGTGCCTAATTGCCATGTATTTCAAAATCATCGCCTTGGCATTAAAAAATTTGCAATTGCTACCTGCCGGCCGCACCGGTTGTTGTTTACACGCCATTGGCATGGTTGTGAATTGTGATACTCGTTTAGTATGTGTGGTTGGTGAACAATTTTGGCCAGCTGTGTGTGAGAATTGTGAATATCCACTAACGTTCGCTACCTTATTATTACTACTACTATTACTAATTTAATTTCTATCCCATTGCTCAAGGCTTGAAATGTTAAGTATACGAAAATTGGTCCCATTCTTTCTGAAAAGTAAAAAGTTCTTTCGTAGTCTTTCCCAACTCTCTCTCTCTCCACCCCTTCCTCTAAGAAACAGAGTCTTCATTTTCAACTCTTTCCATCACAGAGTGCTTTGTGAAATGTAAGCACGTTCTGGTCACTTGTTCTTGAAGCCTTCTTCTCTGTACCTATAAGCCATAGCAGAAAAACTGGAATAGTAGGCTCTTTGATAATTTGTAACACATTCAAACCGGCAATTGCCCCTGCATCCTTAGTAGCCTGCCTCTGAGAATGTTGAAATGAGCAGAGACAGTAACCCAAAAGAGCCTTGCAGAGGCTCTGCTACCTTTCTCATATTGATTAACACCATGAACAAAATCTCTTCTAGGAACCACCTTGAAAGGCCAGAGCTTCATTTAGATTGAATTGATGGGTCAGGAAATCAATGCCCAATGATGAATAAATCATTTGGCATGAAAATAGTGTTAGAGGAATCACATCGACCTGGATCCTTGCAGTATCTCCAATATTTAACTGTTGAGCGTCTTTTAGTCTATGCCTATGGCTTTGTCTTCCGTCTTACCCGTCGTGACAAAGATTCAGAAATTTTCAAAAACAGTGAAAGATCAATCTTTGGAGTATTGAGGAATTAAGAGTGGAATTCTTTTTTGTAATGCAATAACATAGGATTAAAAATCAAAATTAATATATATTCATGATGAAACACTTCTGAACACCATGGCGAGACTTAATCCTTTTCCTTACACATTAACCTGCAACAGAAATATGGCTGGAGACAAGCATTAAGTTCAACTGATGTAAGGAGGCCCAAGACATCCCATGTCTTTTGGGGTTGGGATGTCAACCGACAGATCGAAATTGCTGAAGGTTTGGGTATTCCAGAATTGGACTCCAGGAAGTGGTGAACCATGAGACAGCTACCGGAGCTACTAATATTTAATTTGAAGTTTGATGAAAAGAGTTAAAATTTCTGTTGGTGGGACAGGGAAGGGAAGGGGACAATAAAATGGGACATGAGATCTGCATCTACTGTGCACTTAAACAATTGAAGTCCTATACATAGCCCAACCCTTTCTTAATTGCACAAAACCTGATAGGACTCCCAGACTGCATTATGCCAGGTCCAAAGTCTTGATACTTCTCGGCGGGATTATATAATTGAGAGTCGCTACGTATGTAGATTTGTTTATGCATAGGTCCACTTGAGTAGCGTAGTTTACCTTTTTTCAGTTTTGTAACGTTTTTTTGTTCTTCAAACTGCCAATTGCTTGATATCAAATTAATATATAAAACCAACAAATGGCATTTATTAATTCTGCAGTTACTACAATACATTCAAAGAAAACAAAAGCATAACAAAAAATATACAAAACCAACAAATGGCATTATGCATAGATGGATGCAAATCACTGTGCAGAAACAACTATAAGTAATTAATTACTACTCTACACTATTAGTATTAGTATATAGTTTTCAAATTCAGTTTTATATATTAAGAGAATAATCCATGATCCTGCATTCTATTAAGTGCCTTTTCCAGCTGATTCCATTTCTGCTCTAGTGTCCCAATATATCCCACTGAAATTCTCACCAGACCTGGTGATATGCCAGCAAGTTCCTTCTCCTCAGCATTCATCTCACTGCTTGTGCTACTACCAGAGCATGACATAAGGGTCTCATAGTAACCCAAGCTCACTGCCATGTAACCAAATTGGGTGTAGTTCTGTAAGTGGTTCATGAAACGATTCGCCCTTTCCTCGGTTTCCATATCAACGCACACGAGTCCACCACACCCGTAATCCTTGTTGCCAATGGATTTCAAAAGGTCGTGTTGTGGGTGATCTTCCAGACCTGGGTAAATCACCGTCAGCCCCATTTTCTTAAGCCCGTTTGCAAAAGCCAGCGCTCGGCGGCTGTGCTCCTTCATTCTCAGACCCAAATGAGGAATTCTCTCCGACAGTTCAAATGCAACCTTTGGGTTCATGGTAGGACCCAGAAGCATTAGGGCCCCTTGATGAAGGTCCATCATGGAATTCACTAGGCTTGCAGACCCACAAATCGCCCCTGACAACAATTGTCATGATAATTTATTCTAAATTAAATATCTTCCTAATATATATATATATCAATTAAATTAAAGAATTAACAACACAGCTAGAATTAATTCAAAGTCTAAAACACCCCCACATGTATATATACATAAATGAATTAAGAGTAGCTGAAGCCTGAAATTAACTAATTTTGTTCTATATATTTAGCCATCAGCATCTTTCCATCATGAGATCTACAACATATTAGAAAAACAAACAAACAAGAAATTAAGTAATTAATCAAGTTTTACAAAAACGGAAAACAAACAACCTTCTCTCTTGGGGAACGTAACGTTAATAGATAGAATTAATTACATAAACTTCTTTCTTAGGAAAGACAAAGATGATTCACGTGAAAAGCATAGGAGCATCGTGGGTGTACAACCGATCGATCATCAAGGGTGGTTTTTATTTATTGGATGGAAAACAAAGAGACACGTACATACGATTACGATGGAACAATAGAGGGAGAAAGAAAACGACAAACATACCCGCAATGATGTCGGCCCCACCGCTGATGAACTTGGATATACTATGAACCACGACGTCCGCACCAAGACGAACAGGAGACAGCACCATGGGTGCGAAGGTGTTGTCCACCACTACCGTCACGCCCTTTTTGTGGGCCACCCTGCTAAGCTCAGGGATATTAGCCACCGTCAGAGTTGGATTAGAGACGGACTCAAAGTACAGCACCTTGGTCTCCCCTTCCTTGATCGCGTCCCTCACCGTGTCCAGATCGTTTATGTCCACGAACGTCGTCGTTATGTTGCAACACCTGGGCAAGAAGTGAGTCAAAAGTGCATGGGTCCCACCGTAAAGGGTTCTCGAAGCAACCACATGATGTCCACCGCTGCTGCACAGCTGCAACAAGACTGACGAAATTGCGGACATACCGCTGGCCGTGCAGTAAGCTGCCTCGGTGCCTTCTAAGGCTGCCATCTGACGGCTCAGATTCAATACCGTCGGGTTGAAGTGACGGCTGTAGATGAAGAAGTCACGGTCGGGGCCAAGCTCTCCGCCAAACATGCGACGCATGGTCTCGGGTTCCATGACCGTGAAGGTGGCGGATGCCTCGATGGACATGTTGACCCCTCCGTGCTCGCCGAATTCATGTCGGGAAGCAGCTAATGCCGCCTCCGGGTTCACGTCCCAGGCTGTTGATGATACCATCGATTTCTTGGTCACCACATGATCGCCACCGTCTATATGATCGGCGGTCCCACTTCGCTTCTTGGTAGATAACACAAAGCTTCTGCTTTCAGCCATTGTGGTGGAGCCACAAATTAGAGAGAGGGTAGATGGTGAGCGATCAAGGGAGATAATGGGAATTAAGGGGATATTAAGAGAGATGGGCGGGGATGGGTGAATGAATGAGAGGCTTTGCTAAATATATATAGGGTGAGTGATGATTATTTTAGTGTAATAAAATATTATGAGGGCAAATATCACTTTGTCTTTATGAGGTATGAGTTAAAATCACTTTGTCTACATGTGTTATTTTTTTGTGTCACTCAACCTACCTATAGATTATAGTTACAACAGTTATCTTATAATTCACTTTTCTTTATATAATTTATTTTTTCTTGAAATTAAATCACATTAGCTTCAATTAACCCTAAATCAATAATTCAAGAAAGTTGAATTTGTCTTCAAATCAATTTTCCTATTTATATTTCATTAACCTTGTAATTAGTTTATCGAAATATTAGTAATTAATTGAATTTAGTACACAATGTTTATTATTCAACAAGTAAATAGAAAACGTGGAAAAATAAAACACTAATTACTTCCAAATCTAACTAAGCATGAGTATTGTAATCTACTTTTAGATGAAAACTAGCTGTTGGGTTAAGGAAATAATAAAATAAAAAGAGGTTGAAGACAATTTCTTGATTTATTTATTTTTTGACCAATGTAATTTTATGCTACATTAGTCTGATTATTTTAAGTTATTTTTCAAAAGTTTGAATTAATTTTTCTAAAAATATATATTAAATAGAGAGAAGTGGATAATAACATAATTGTTACAACTATATATGGGTTAACTAATACAAAAAATATCACATGTGAGCAAAGTAAAATTTATCTTAAAATATATGTGATAAATTTTTAATTTTTTAAATTTCAATAACTAATGCATTTAATAATTAAGTACTCCTAACGAGAACACTCTTTGAAAAAACTTACATCTATACCTTACAAGACCACTCTATATACCTTCATAAGTGAATATCATAGATGGCATGTACACATTCTAAGGATTCGAATACAAAACGTTAAAAAATAAAATATACATTCTTAACCTCGTATTAACTCCTTAAAGTAATTTTTATTTTTAATCTGGTAATTTCTTCTAATACAAAAACCATTTGTCTTGCGGTCTAATGGTTTACAAGATATAATAAATTTTTTTTAATGGTATCACTATGTGTTAGTTAAAAAATTAAAATGGCAGGTGTTATAGTTAAAAAAAATAAATTATAATTAGATCAATAATGACATTTTATATGATTTTTTAGAGATATTATTCACTATCACAATAAAACGGGGGTTTTTTCAATTTAATAAAATTGTATTTTTAAATCCACACATAAAGTGGTCAAATAACTCTAATAAAAAATAAAAAAAAATTAATCACACACATCAATTGATGGTGGGAATTAAACCTAAATTTTTTTGGGTCACAATATTTTTGTATTAACCAATTGAATTAAATATTCATCAACATTTTTTTGTAATATGTTTAATTAATAAAAATAGATTGTCATATATTCGGTTTTAAACATCTTTTAATAAATTTAATATTTATTTATGGATTATAACTTGGATAATATCAAAATTTTGATGTGTTAATTATAAAAATCATTTAACTTACCTCCATCCTCATCCTCTTCATCTTTTTCAAAGGAGTAGTGTAGGAAACAAAAAGAAAAAATTAATGTAGATGCCAGAGGGACTGAGGGAGTCAGCAACAAATGACAATATCTGAGTAGTGGACGAGTGATATTCTTTATTTGTAAATTGCAAAATAATTGAGTTTCTCTGCCTTTACTCTCACAAGAGAAACGTGGTAATTCTAGAAGCATTTTTGTTATTGTTATTATTCTCAAGGGTCAATGATAATTTATGTTCAATTAAGGACAGGGGAGATATATAGATAAAAGGAATATTAAAAATAAAAACAAGCACATGCTTTGTCTAATTAATAATTACAATATTTAAGAAAAATTGAATAAATTAATTAGCATAATCACATTGTGGCAAAACTGCATCAGCTCTTATAGTTGAGTGTCTAATACACTGCAAAAGTATCGAGCGTGAGTTAATATGATATTGGTTAGTAACACAATAAGAACTAATTATATTAGCACGAGAAATGAATATTAATTAATATTTGAAAGGCATGCGCAGACTTTTTCGAAAATCAGTTAATCTTTGACTGATTTTATTACATTTAATTAATACAAGATATTAATATATGTATGTAATAGTCATCAAGCAATATAAACGTATTGTGAAACTTCACTTACCTCTTTCTTGTCTTATGTGGTGCCCGTACCACATGCATATGATGCGAGCACGGGTTTTATAATTAGAAATAAGAAATACCGAATAGTTAGAAAATTTCAAAATAACTGTTTTAATTATGAGTAATGATGGCTTTATAAATTTAAATATGTGATTTTTATCATAAATACAATGTTATCCTATTTGGCTGCATAGGTGGTGGATGATATCAGTTTTAATTATTTTTTAAAAAAATGAATATAATAGAATTGGCTCCTTGTTCTTAATAAATAATAATTTAATAATACATCCTTCAATTATCTAATGACATTGAATTTTCCCCTTTTATTTCGTCCCATCCATTTGTTTTTATTTTTCTCATGGTTTACTATAACAAAATGCTTTTCTATTTATTGTTCTTCTTTTTAATAAACAAAATAATATGGCTCTAAATGGTGCATATAATAAAAGAAGAGACACTACAAGAAAACTGCTCATTACCGACCAACCAAAAGTCGGTCGGTAACGGGTGGTAGGCAAAATCAAGGTTGCTAATACTGACCAACTGGATAGTTGGTCGGTAATTACCGACCGTAGTTGGTCGGTATTGTTTGTCGGTGAAGTTTTTTGGAGAATTAAAAGAAGTTGGTCGGAAATTACCGACCAACCATTAGGTTGGTCGGTGATTACCAACCAACCTTATTGTTGGTCGGTAATACCGACCACCCTTATGGTTATTGGTTGGTCGGTGTTACCAACCAACTGTATGGTTATTGGTTGGTCGGTGTTACCAACCAACTATGTTAATAAGAAAGCATGTGACAATGCATCATTTCACAAAAGTTGAAAGAAAGATGAAACTTATTGAAGATGACGGCATAAGAATGCTAGTATCTACACCCAGCTTTGCTACCAACAAGTTCACAAGATTTTTCATTTCATCTACTTTTTGAGTTAACTCGCTCTTTGTTGTGCTTAACTCATTTTTCAGGGAATCAATCTCATGAGCCATCTCATATTCACGCCGTGAGGTGGCTGTAGAGGAAGTTGATCTACCGGAAGTACTGGCTCGGTCTCCAAATAGAACTTTCGCTAATCCAGCCTTCCCACATCCGTATATTTTTCCTCCTTTTTTCACTTCCCCAGTTGCCTTTAACCAAAGTTCTTCATCAAACTCAGGATGACTAGTAGGATTTTCCCTTTATTTTTCATTCATTAGGCACGTGTAGGTTTCCTACAAATCCAAATAGAAAAATTTGTTAAACATATACACACACACATATACATAGATATATAAATTAGATATTGAAGCTTAGTCAATAAAAAACAAACTGAAGTGGCTTTTGACTTCTCATTCACAAAATCTCCAATTTTAGTTTTCTTGTGAATGCGATAGTAAACTTGTAGTGTGCTCGGTTCCGATCCAAATTTATTTCTCTACAAAATCATTAAAATTAAAAAATGTTAACATTGCATACCAACTTTTAAAATAATAATATTTTGTAAAAAAAAATTACCATTTTTTCTTTATGTTGTACTACTGAGATGGATCCTCCAGCATGTCTAACCAATGAGTCATCTTCTGCAGATGACCTGTTTTGTGACCCAATTGCAGAAAGTTTTTGCCACTTATCAGAGGCCCAAATTTGAAGGAGTCCTCTCCAATTTTCTGCTTTCATCCAAATAGGCTTCCATCCCTCGCATTTTAGGAAGTCATTAGTTTTACATTTTTTTAAAGCTGTGGTTTGTGCTTCACTCAACAGATCTTTTAGTCGTCGTGCAGCTATAATATTGAACACAGATTTAGATTCTACCTCCTCCTTCTCTGTCTCAAACCTATAATGGCCCTGCAATTTAAAAAAAATATTTAATTATTATGACATATTAAGAAAAATAGATATAACCATTATTTAATTACTTTATTATATATAACTATTTACAAGAAACTGTCGAAAACATAATTCTCTAGTCCCCTCTAGAAATTTAGACCAAGTTGGATACGGTCCTGGCATATTAGCACGAATGATAGTTGAGATGGTCTTAACAGTTCTGCCATCATCAAATTCACTGTAAACATGAACAAATTAATACCATTTTAGGATATTGACACTAGCTACTGATAAGAAATATATTTAATATTATGTTTAAGTAAAACATACGTACTCATCACTGATAGCTTTAATCAACTGGCGATCACTTAGGTCTACAGGAGGTGGTTCTAGGTGCGCAGACCCTCTCAGTGCTCTCAGATCAATGGATGGAACTCTAGATGATTCTCCAGTTCCAATTGTACCTACATGTATATAAAAAAAATCCATAATTCATTGACTCCATCGATATTATGAACTTACAAAAATTTATAACATATATCTTTTTACTAAGTGGGGCCTCTGACGAGTCTGAAGCAGGAGGTACAACTATATGCCGTGATTGCGGTGTGTGACTATTTGATTAATTAGAAGTAACATGTGTACCAAGTGATGCTCTAGAGCCAGATCCATGAATACTACGAACCATGATCTATATCTTATATAATAAGAATATACATTTAAAAAAAATTAGAAAGTGTGCTAAAAGAACTACATAAGATATGTTTGTAAATATTAAAATACAAAAAGTTTTACAATATAAGAACAAATCATATACAAGATATGCTAATCATCTTCCATATCATCGTTACTTTCATATTCAAAACCAACTTCTTCATTATCCACATCTAATTCAACATTATCATTTTCATCATCATCTTCCCATTCATCATTTTCTGCGTATTCTTCTTCATCTAGTTGATCATCATCTAAAAATCTAGGCACCGTTATATCATTCAAATTCACTTCTTCCATTGGACAGTCACATAGAAGAACTCCAGGTATATCCAAATCAGCGCCAACACTGACTGGAGTCGGTACATGCAATTCAACCTCCTAAAATATATCATCATCAACTTCTTGCACATTGTCAATAGGATTTTCATGCCATCTAAAATTGTAATTGTTCCTAGCCTTCATGTTGCAAACAGCCCACCAAGCATTTCGTCTTCTATGTGGGTAACAGGCATAATACACTTGATGTGCTTGAGAAGCTAAAATAAATGGTTTATTTGAGGCAAGTCTAGATCTATATTTAATATCTACGAGACCGTGCAAAGAATCTATTTTCACCCCTTTATCAGAATCATACCAATCACACTGGAAGAGTACTATGCTATTGTTAGTTCCAAAATATTGCAACTCTATTATATCAGTTACCATGCTGTAAAAATCAAGTTCATCAACTCCGTAACAACTTCCTTTGACACGAACTCCACTGTTCATTGATTTTTTGCCATCGCCATAAGAAAGCGTGTGAAATCTAAACCCGTTAACAAAAAATCCATTATAACACCTCACAACTTTGATTGGTCCATAGGCAATCTCTTCAATATGTGGATTAGCGATCTTGCGTTCATCAGCCTATAACATAAGGTAAACTAATTCATTAGGAAATGCACATGATTAACTATCACACACGCACGTACACACACATACAGTTATGATCAACCAACCTGTTGTTGAAACCAATTTGAAAATTTAACTTCAACTAACTTTTGGATTTGGTCATCAGAAAGATATGGTTGCTCCATCGATATTATTTGACGAAATTGACTAATTTTCATAACAAAAACGTAAGTCATTTTGTCTACATGGTAAATGTTAGTGTTGCATATCTAAACTTAAATCGGGTTTGTGAAACTTACGTTACATATGGTTCAATTTCTATTGTATTCAATAGAACATATATCTTTGCTACTTCAAACTCATTGTCACTAAGAGATCTGTTCCTATGAAATCCAAATGCACGACCTGACTGGCAGAAAACAGAGAGTCGTCCATTGGAATCCACATATCCACCATCATCTTGACGAGGAACTCGATTAAAATTCGTTTGAACACTTGGCTGGAAATACATTACACAGAAATTTGAAATTTCTTGCAATATATAGGCCTCACATATGGAACCTTCAACACAAGTCTTGTTTCGGGCCTTTTTCTTTAAATTCAACATCATCCAATAAACAAAATATGTCATTACTAAATAAAATGAGTACAAATGAAATCAAAGTAAGGTAAAATAAATTACCTTTCAAACGGATACATCCAACGATATTGCACCGGTCCACCCACTTTAGCTTCATAAGGTTAATGCACTATCAAATGCTCCATTGAATCAAAAAAATCTGGAATTAATATCTTCTCCAACTTACACAAAGTGATAATAATATTTTTCTCAAGCATCTCCATATGCTCCACACGCAATTCAGTTGAACATAAATCTCTAAAAAAGTTACTAAGCTCTGTAAATGCTTCCCATGCACCTTTCGGTAAGTAATCGCGAAATGCGATCGGAATTAGTCTTTGCATGAACACGTGACAATCATGGCTTTTCATTCCGTACAACTTACAATCCTCTATGTTCACACAACGAGCTAGATTTGCAGCGTACCCGTCTGGGAGCCTCAAGTCTTTTATCCATTCACACACTTCCTTCAACTGAGGTTTTGACAAGCTATAAGAAGCTTTTGGCATGATAAGTTTTCCATTACATTCTTTCAATTCCAATTCAAGACGCTTACAAAATAATTTCAAACCCATCCGAGCATTCGGATTGTCTTTTGTCTTGCCTTTTATATTCATCATTGTATTGAAGACATTATCAAAGACATTTTTCTCAATGTGCATTACATCAAGATTATGTCAAATAAGATTAGTTGACCAATAAGGCAATTCCCAGAATATACTTATTTTTGCCCAATGATGTTCTTTTCCAAATTCGAAAATTGTTTGTTTGCCAAATGCTTTGCCAAAAGTGATTTGATTATGTTCAGAAAGACGATCCCACACTTCTTCCCCAGATAATCGTGGTGGTGGCAAACCTTTCTTTATTATTCTCTTTTTAACTTTATCTCTTTGTCGTCTAAATGGATGATCAACAGGAAAAAACTGACGGTGACAATCAAACCAGCATGGTTTACTACCATGAGGTAGACGAAAGGATTTGGTTCTTTCCATACAATACGGACATGTTAAGTTTCGATGTGTACTCCACCCTGATAGCATTCCATATTCAGGGAAGTTGCTAATGGTCCACATAAGTGCTGCTTTCATAATAAAATTCTGACCCCTGTAAGCATCATAAGTATCGACCCATTTTTCTCACAACTCTTTCAAGTCATCAATAAGAGGTCTCAAGTAGATGTCCAGATTTTGATTAGGAGATTTTAGTCCAGGAATGACAAGTGTCAAGAATAAATACGGCTCCTTCATACACATATCAGGAGGCAAGTTATATGGAGTAACAAAAACTGGCCAAATAGAATGACCATTTGATGAATGCCCAAACGGACAAAACCCATCTGAGGAAAGACCCAACCTAGCATTTCTTGGATCTTCTGCAAATGATGGATAGTTGTCATCAAAGTGTTTCCATGATTCACCATCACTTGGATGAATCATTAAACCAGTGGCACATCTCCGATCATGCCATGCCATATGTTGAGTTGTGGTTTTTGACATATATAGCCTTTGTAGCCTCTTTGCAAGTGGAAAGTGACGCAATATCTTATATGGTACATCTTTCTTACTTATTCGGGTCTTGGGTTGATATCTCAGATGCCCACATACACGACATTCTTGTAACTTCTTGTCTGCTTCACCATAGTAAAGCATACAATCGTTGGGACATGCATGTATCTTCTCATATCCAAGTCCTAATTTCTGGACTAATTTTGTTGATCTATAAAAATTTGCAGGCAACTTCTCGCCTCTAGGCAACATACCCTTAACAACTGAAATAATCTGGTTATAACATTTCTCACTCATATTAAACTCTGATTTACAGTTCAATAGTTGTGTCACTGCTGATAACCGAGTATGCCAACTACAACCTTCCCACAACTCCTTGTCAGCATTTTGTAACAGCTCAAAAAACCTTTTTGCATCAGAATTTGGCTCCTTGGGAAGTTGACTCTCCTCATCCCAATTAAAATCTGGACTAGAAGCGTCCATAACCATGTTAACATACCGATCGCTTGAATCTTCGATATCAACTCCTCGGTCATTTGAAGTTTCCCCTAACCACTCTTCACCCTCCCTATGTAAGGTCCACCACTTATAGTTTCTTAAGAAACCCTTCTTAAACAAGTGAACAATTATTTCATCATGAGACATCCACTTTTTATTCTTACAAACAAAACAAGGGCGTCGAATTGTATTATTATCATCTACAATTCTCGGATGACTATATGCAAAATCAAGAAACTTATTTACATTATACATAAACTCATCTGTAACCCAACGGTTCTCAACCCTCCTTTGCATCCAACTACGGTCACCCCCAAACCAAGTACAATCTTCGTCCATATTTTCTGCTCATCAAAATTTTGTAAATATAATGATTTCATGTACCTAGTTAAAATTTCACACGTTCCATTTACATAAGTAAGCCCCTATTTTCACTAGAACTATTACAAGAGGTATACAACATATACAAGTCAATATTATCTAGTACCTTGCATTAAAAGCAAAAGTCTACCTAAAAAATATTACTTGTAGTATACTTGCATCTTAATTCACAACTCAAACAAACTCATCAATCAACATTTAGCATAGACCAAACAAAGAAATAAAATAAAACCATTAGCATAAACATTTAGCATAGACATCTTTTGGTGGATTTTAAACCAAATCATGAAATCAAATCTAATTTCCAATAGGATAAATATAATCTAACACCAAGAATCTAAGTTATTTATATTATGATTGAATGGACCTTTTTCACTAAGGAGAAATAGGAAAAAAAAAAAAAAAAAAAACCTCTAATCTATGTTAACCAACACATGGATAGCCAAATTAAAATCATAAACATCTTTCACTTATGTTTAAACCAAATCATGAAACCAAATGTAATTCCCTATAAGGGAAATATAATCCAACACTAAGAATTTAAGTTATTTACATTATGATTGAATGGACCTTTTTCACTAAGGAGAAATAGGAAAAAAGAAAAACCTCTAATCTATGTTAACCAACACATGGACAACCAAACTAAAATCATAAACATCTTTCACTTATGTTTAAACCAAATCTAATTTCCTATAAGAGAAATATAATCCAACACCAAGAATCTAAGTTATTTACATTATGATTGAATGGACCTTTTTCACTAAGGAGAAATAGGAAAAAAAAAAAACCTCTAATCTATGTTAACTAATACATGGACAACCAAACTAAAATCATAAACATCTTTCACTTATGTTTAAACCAAATCATGAAACCAAATCTAATTTCCTATAAGAGAAATATAATCCAACATCAAGAATCTAAGTTATTTACATTATGATTGAATGGACCTTTTTCACTAAGGAGAAATAGGAAAAAAGAAAAACCTCTAATCTATGTTAACTAACACATGGACAACTAAACTAAAATCATAAACATCTTTTACTTATGTTTAAACCAAATCATGAAACCAAATCTAATTTCCTATAAGAGAAATATAATCCAACACCAAGAATCTAAGTTACCAATTCCAACTCATTGCCTCAGTATTTTTATTAAAATCCAATTTCCAAGATTCCAAAACGTTTCTTAATGATCACCACATATTTCAACATTTGATTCCTATCCTAGCTCCTCTTGGCAGCAAAGAGAGCATAATAATAAATATCTTTTAAAAAAAATGGCAACATAGAAGTATTTAGATGGCACATTCTACCTTTTGTATCTGGAGATCTTTCTTTCTCAGTAATGCTGCATAATCACAAGTTGAGGTAGCAGGGCCAGGAGTTTTCAAGGCGTGAGAAAGGAGCTGGAGGCGAGGGAGGCGTGAGAAAGGAGGAGTTAGGGATTTGGAATCGCAAGTTGAGGTAGCAGGGCCAGGAATTCTCAACTCACTCTCCAGTCTAGCTAGCTCCTTTTGCAAATGCTTGACTAAGGCATGAGAAAGAGAGAGGAACTAAGCAAAAGGGATGGAGAGGAAGAAGGGAGGTGTGAGAAAAGGAGGTGTGGGAGGCAAAGGAGGAGTTAGGGATTTGGAATTCGTTTTCAGAGTGAAAAAAAAAAACACAAAACAGAAGAACCAAAACGCAGGTTTCGACCAAGTTTAAAAAAAAAAAAAAAAAAATTAACCCAGTAAACTGATTTACCGACCAATCATAATAAGGCAAAATCACCATTACCGACCAACCAATCGGTAAAATTCCCCCCATTAAAACCTTTCCCGTCAATTTATCGACCAACCTACCGACCAAAAGTTGGTCGGTAATATATTATTTCTATATTTTGGTCGGTTGGTCGGTATTTTTATATTTTACCGACCAACATTGGTTGGTCGGTAATGACCAAGTTTCTTGTAGTGAGAGAAATAGTTAAACAAAAATAATTATAATAATAAAATTATATTCGAAAAATATAAAATTAAATAAATCTTGAACCATTCTCTTAACCAATTAAAACCTTGAAACTTTTTACTCAAATCCCAGTTTATTTTATATTATTTTAACATGATAACAAAATTTTGACAAGAATTCAGAAGAAATTTTAGAATTTCCAAATTTACACTAGTCCTAACTCTTCGAAAAATGGAAAAGAAGACAGAGAGAATGGAGTTTGAAGGTGGGACGAGATAGAAGGAGAAAAATTAATGTAATTAGTTGATTGAAGGAATGTAAGAAAATTGAACATGAATGATGTTATATGATGTTCATTGGTCTATCTTTTCTTTAGCTAAAAACAAAGATTTTCGTCTTTGGGTCTCCCCTCAAAGTGTTAAAGAAACAGTTAAAAACCATATATATCCAGCTATACGATGTTAATTGTTATATGATGATCACTACGTATACCGGACCAACTTTCAAATTCCAAACCAATCTTAGCGTATTCCATTATAGATGACTATGACGTCCAAAGCAATAAGAACTTGATGCCTTAATGAACGATTGAGTTAGCTAGCTAGCCAAATTAAAGTAAAGTAAATAATTGTAAAAACTGGTCCGCTCCAAATTGAAAGAACTTGGTTCATTATCTGGATGCATGCATGCATACTACACGACACATGAATTAATATATGTATATGCCGAACTATTAAAAGTGGTGTTTGTCACCGTGGACGACACTATGAATTATATATATATATATATATATATATTCTAAAGTTAATTTCTTTCTTTTCTTTTTTTGCTAGGAATTCTAAAGTTGCATCTTAGTATAATGTATATGCCTATCTAATCTATCAGAAATATCACATGAATGAGTACGGTAGGGCGAAAATGGAAATGAATGGCTGTGTTGTGGAGCTTGCAGCATATATACATATCATGTGTAGGGGTATGCAGCTGGTCGGGTTGGTCGGTTGCAGGCCTTTCATCGACCGATCCGATCAAGTCTGGTGATCCCAAACGTTAACCGATAAAATAACTTACATTTTTGGTTTTGTAAAAAATCCAATTGCCTGTAATTTGGTCGGTTACGGTCTGCTAGCGGTCGGTTGTTCATCTACCATAAATTTCTCTAAATCCAATACAAAGAAGAGACGATGGATTATTGAAAGGAAAATATTTTTAGAAACCAACAATCTCAGAATTTGAATCCAATATTATCGAGAAAAATCAAAGATCAAATTGCTCAAATTCTGCATCTTACATGCAAATATTGCACAATCTAACCCCTAACTAGTAGATCGACTGTCATCAACCATAAACTTTTGTATGCAATCTTGTAAAACCAAGGAGGCAAGTAGATTCATAGATTTAGTCCAGTTGGCAGTTGTCAAGTTAAGGAGGGAGAGATACTAAGGTTGAAGAACCTATGAGAGTCAATGCAAAGGCCATCAAACTTTGAGAGAGCAAGTGGGAGAATAGAGGAAGGTAGAAAGAATCTTTGTCATATTAGAGGAGAGGAGCTCTCTGCCTCCCGTGTCTCACAATTAGGGGTGTGTACGGGTCCGTTCGGTTCAGGTAGTGATAAATTTTTGAATCGAACTGAATTTTTTGGATAATAAAATTTATGAACCGAACTAACCGAAAATAAGCATAACCTGAAATTACCAGAACCGAAAAAATATGAGTAATTTGGTTCGAGTATTCGGTTACTCAAAATTTTTCAATATTCACTAAAATTAATTTGAAAATTATATTTTTTTGTTTTTGAATCTTATACTTTTTAAATTCATTAGTTATTATAAAAGAAAAATACAAAAAACATAATATATCAACATATTCAACACAAATAAAAATATAAAATTATAAATTAACACAACAATACATTAAAAATAATAAAATTTAACCGAACCGAATTACTGGTTCGATTCGGGTATTTGATTTTTTCGGGTTTCTTGCACAGCTCTACTCACAATGTGAGACTGCTGAAGGTGAATAAAAAAAAGTTATTCATTTATGCTTGTTAGGTTTTTCAAAATGACAACAAGTTGGGTACTTCATAAAAACAATGACATTTAAGTTTTTTTTGCATTGGGCCGTGATGGGAAGTTGGGTTGTATGTGTAATATTGTATATATAAAAGAAAGAATACCTATATTTTGGTCAGACCAGTTATTTGGCCCATAAATTTGGACGGACCGACAAAACTGACCTAACCAACATTATTATAAAAATCCACACAGACTCAATTAATATGAATTTGGAGCTAAGTCGGATTCGGGTAAAACATTTGATTTAAAAAAGGATTATCAATATTTCGGATTCTATGCTCATCCTTAATCATATGGATCCCATTGATTATATAAGGCAGGAAAGAAAATCACAATCTCTATCAATTAATTAGAGTTGCCTAGAAGATGGGTTGGGTTCCACGTGTTATCACATGCATCTCTCATATTGCCAAGTCGCCCCTCTAATCCTTAATCTTACAAAGGAAAAACCAGTATCCATTAATTAACTTACCTGTAGCTGTTGGTGTATAGCTTGTGACTTGGAAATAATAAAATTCAGGTAAAACATAGAAAAAAGATCATAAGGAATTCTCTTTTAAGTTTAAACAAGTATAGTATAAATAATATCGATCAATATATGATCGGTGATGAGTTATACATTATTATTTTACTTTATTACAATAAAAAAGGAAGCTTAATTAATTAAGTAACATTTACTAATTACGGATTAGGGATTTATCCTCTTGCTGGGTGATGAACGCAGCGACAGGAAAGGACTTGCCAATCCCCATTGGAGTCTTGAAATAAATGTGGTTTCTATGGGGATCTTCTATAGTCATGTCAGTAATTGGAACCCATAAAAACATTTGCTTGCTCTTAATGCCTGTCATCTTCTTCATATTAAACTTGTCCACATAGGCAGTGACTTCAGTTGCATATCTCACCCTGGTGTTGGTACCGGAGAAGAAATGCTCATGGGGAGCCTTTTGTTTCATCCACACGAACCCAGTCTCTCTAACCCTTCCGCACTCCATCAGGTCTTGCAAGGGAAGAACACCTTTTGGGAAACCAAGCTCTTCCAACATTTCTGTGGACTGCCGGTAGCAGTCTTCAGCCCCGTACACAATCTCCGCCCCTGCACGTTCGTTCCTCTCCTTGTTTTCCGGCATCGCTGAGTTGCCGCTGCTGCCCATTAATTAGTTGATTCTGGGATAATTAAATTAATAATCTGGAGAATCAATCTCAATCTCAATATCAATATCAATATCAATATCATCCATATAAACTATAAAGTAAAGATATTTATATATATATTTATATAGTCTCTAGATCATGGATGGAATGGAAGTTGTCGATGGGAGGTTGAGCTGAATATTGAATATTAATTGAACAACTTAATTGAACAAGGTGGCTCACCAAACAGTAGATAATGTATTTGTCGGTGGGATGATCGATGTGCATACGCTTCTCCTTAAAAGTAAGGAAGACAATTTCATTGATCAATTGACTAGTGCATTAGATGTACCCGGTTTGGTGTTTGGGTAGGTTTAGAATTTACTTGTTTGACAATGATTATAATTAAGTTGACATTTTTGCCTGTGACCGTGAAATGGGAAAGGAGTTTAATTTTGTAGGCCATGACATATATGGGCTCGGAATTCAATTTGAGCCCATGACATATATGGGCACAAGATTGGGCCGACTAACCCAAAACCTTATAAATGGGCTTATTTCTCTGGTTTTAGACAGCTCTATGTGGAATGGAGAGAGACAAGTAAGAACTAGAGGCAATCTAAAATTCACCTTGTTCTTCCGCACTGCCCCTACTCGGTTTGTCTCCGCCTCCTTCAGTTTGCCAGTCGGACCAGTACTTGAAAATAGAAAGGTGATCTACTCCGACTTCGCCATTGTTTTAAAAAAATCCCCGTATCTTCCGAGATAGATACAATTCTAGGCTGCCCCAATGTCCACAACAATGGAAGACCCTGAATTGGAAAACAAAGGGGAAGCAGAACCAGTTCCGAGTCTTCCGACACCAGAACCAGAAACAGAAACAACCCCACAAACACAATTAGAGTCAAAGCCACAACTAGAATCGGTATCAGAGCCTGCACCAGTGGTGACCAGTCCAGATCCCAAGATCGAAGAGCCCAAAGATTCAGCGATCCAATCCAAAGACACTGATTACCCTCCCTCCGATGAAGGAGCTTCCCATCCTCAGCTGCGAAAGGACGAAGGAAGCCGAACGTTCACTATGAGAGAATTGCTGAACGGATTAAAAACTGACCAAGGAAATGACAGCGCATTTGATTCTGAAGTTGATAGAGAAGATGCCGACTCTCCTTACAAGTCAGTATTCCTGTCCGAATCAAATCGATGCCAAAATTTAATATCTCTTACGCTGATTTCTTCTAGGTGGATTGATTTTAGTTGATGTAGTAATAATAATAATTGGATTTGGTATGTAAGGTAACGGAAATATTGGATCACAATGTTAAACAAAACCTTAAGTAGATACTGTATAGAAATCCTTGGATATTTTAGGATCAGTTGAATATTATTCGCTTTAACACATTACATATTTCAATCTTGAGCTAGCGGCTCTGTATTAACTAAAATTTGTTTGTTTTATGTATGTAATTGCGTCCAGGAGTTGCATATCTTCTATGTATGGTAGCTTCTGGGAGTTTTCTATGTAACCGATATGAGATAAACTTAACGTTTTCAAGGGCTTTTATTTTTTTCTTCTTTCCTTTTCTTTTTCTCTTACTTAATCTCAGAGTACTCTTATCACTGATATCTTCATTTTAAAAAAATTCAGTGAAGAAGGCTCACAGCAACAACTCTCAGTCCAGAACAGTGCTGCAATGGAATTGATAAATAGTGTTACAGGTGTTGATGAGGAAGGAAGGTCTCGGCAACGGATTCTTACATTTGCTGCCCAAAGGTACATGTTACCCTTTTCTGTAGTTATTTTATTAGTTGGGCTGATCTAGATGTCTAGTAATGATACAACATTAGTGTTATGTTGTTTACTACTGAAAATCTTTTGTTTTGTTTGCAATAGTGTACTTTGCTTCTTATAGTTGCCATGCTTCAATCCTGCCGAAGGGCTTTTCTTTATCTGACAATTGACATTAAGTGGGATCTCTCTGTACCATTTGTTTATTTTGCTTTTTCTATTTGCGTTTTTCCTGCTTTTGGTTAAGCGTATCTCTTTTATTTAAGGGAAAGTCGCTCTAACAAAATGAATAATTTTCTGGAGCTAGTATGCAGTGGCTCATTAATTGTGGGTGCATAGAGTTCTTTTCCTAAATGTCTACTTGAAATTTGTAGGTATGCTAGTGCAATTGAGAGAAACCCAGAAGATTATGATGCATTATACAATTGGGCTTTGGTTCTTCAGGTATGAGGAACTGTCTGCTTTGATTCTTGTAATATTGATATTGGCACTCTGATGATATTTGAAGCTCTTGAGCAGTCTATTTGCTTCAAAAGACTATTGCATATTTACTGCCCCTGATCTTCTTTGCATGCAGGAAAGTGCAGATAATGTCAGTACGGATTCCACTTCACCTTCTAAAGATTCTTTGCTTGAGGAGGCATGTAAAAAGTACGATGAGGCCACTCATCTGTGCCCCACACTTCATGATGTATGTATAGGAAGTGTTATCCTCTGCAATCTTGTTGAATGACTGCTATATGAGATAGTTTGAAAGAATATGGATATACATGACAACTGCCTGCAACACTTATGCCTGATATCAATTTTCTGAAGTATATCTGAGGATTCTGTGAACATTTGCTATGCTTATGCAATAATCAGTGGCAATATGTACCAAGGGCATATGTGTTTAGTAACATCACTTTCCCCTTTTCTAAACAACTATAAAGGCCAAGATAGTGCGGTTCTAGACCTGGAAGATGCTTGTATGTGTGTGACTTACTAATAAAATAGAAAAGAGGCTATGCTCAATTTTATAGTATCCCATTTTTCCTCCTTTCTCCTTCCTGATAAAACACAAGGCTGTGATTCTTGCCTAGGTAGGACACCTCATAGATTATTACCTCTTGCAAATAAATATGTCTAAAGTTATGTAACTTTTCATTTGTCTGTGATGAAATGATCAATTGCCAATTGGAACCCTATAGTAATTTGTTATCACAAATTTCCAGGCATTCTATAATTGGGCTATAGCAATCTCTGATCGAGCAAAAATGCGTGGTCGCACAAAGGAGGCAGAAGAATTATGGAAACAGGTCAATGAAAGTTTGTGTCGTTAGATTTTGTATATGTTTTGTTACATAGGAAAAACAGGTATGACTTTTGGCTACTGGTACAGTTGTTCAAGCTCACTACTTGCTGCTGGACACAATTATGATGCCTGAAATACAATGCATAGTGGATATGAAACACTATAAGAATCTCAATGTGTAAAAAATGCTTATCATTCATTGATCATTTTTCAATGATTATTGATTCAAATCCGATGGAGGGGTTTTTTTTTCTTCCAATTAAGTTAGTTTTTTATTTACACAATTATTTGGGAATGCAGGCAACAAGAAACTACGAGAAAGCAGTACAACTTAACTGGAACAGTCCCCAGGTTTGTATTAAGTATCCTTGTCAAATGAGACATTCACTTTTGAGTCACTGATCTACTATTCTTACATTATTATTTATTGGCTCTTTCTATTAAAGTCGTTGTTGTCAAAATCACAAGTTAACACATAAGATCGTATGATCTTACGAACTCACATACCCCAAACAATTCAAAATGTGTCAAAAATCGTATTTTACCAAGATCGTTAGGATTGGTCCGACCTTGCTGATCTTGAAAAAAGTAGCTGTTTTTTCCCAGTTGGGTTGGCTTTTTTTAATCATTGGTCTTCTATATACCATTACTAGACCCTCTCAACCTCTCTTTGTAAGAAAATTGAACCCTATCATCCAAACCTCACCTATATCTTCCTCTCATTTTTTCATATTGCATTTCAGACTCTCTTTATCAGCAAACAACTCCGTCATGCTCTTCCAGTCGAGAATTGCTTAGAAAAACATTTCCACTCTGATCCAACTAAAGTAAAATAAAAATTTTACCTTTTTTTTATTTATTTTCTTTTTCAACTCCTTTTTAGTAAAAAAAATAATTTCAATCATTAATTTTCTTTTGCTATCTTAGAATCTGTAAGACTGTATCCTAGAAAAAATAAATTAATTACTACATTAATCGATGCATGGTAGCTTACAATATATTTAGCTGACTTATTGTTTATATATTTTTTGGTCATGGTCTGGTAAATATGTGAGTGTTTTTTTTTTTATAATTTTGCTCTTATATATAACATTATGACTTATTACAAGTATATTTATATTTTTATGTGGTATTTTGCAAATTTTGTAAGATCTTATGATTGATCTTGTAGACCCTCTAAAATCCTAGATTAGATCTCGATCTTTACAACCTTGATTAAAGTACATTTCCAATAATTCTTTCACAAGCATGCCCATTTGCAGACTGGACCTTGGTACTAACCGACCTGAATTTTTTCAGGCACTTAACAATTGGGGACTTGCTCTACAGGTATATTTAGTTATATCAGCTTTTAGTTCATGACCTTTCCATGAAATGCAAAATATATTTTAAACACCAAAATCTGTGTCAATGCAATTATCAATTTTTAAGAAACGTGGTGACATTTTCTGAATGACTTTGGCTGTGTAAAAATATTTTATATGTATTAGTGAATTTTAAACTTAAGTTTTCTTTAGTTTAATGAATTTTAAAGATTAGTATCTGAAGTATTGAGAACTTCATAGTTAACTAAACCAGTGTCAGTGATATTATGAGGAATACATACTTACTGCTGATAAGTTTTCCTTCAAAATTTCTTCTATTACTTTCTTAATATTTAGAGTTATAGATCTAAAAGAATCGTCAGAACAATAATCTACACATAACTAGTGAGTGAGGATGTTGATTTTATGGATAACAAAAAAGTCTAAAATGATTTTATGCCAATAAATATGTACTAGTGTTAGTGTGTTACTTACTCTTGATGAAAGCTTCAGTTTAATTTTTTTCTTATGCTTTCTTGAAATTTAGGAACTCAGTGCAATTGTCCCAGCACGAGAAAAGCAGAAAATTGTAAGAACGGCCATTAGCAAGGTAATTATTTGGGGGAAATCACACTACTTGGGTTCATGTATATGAATAAACAGCAAGTGATTTTATATCTGTTATGCCCTTATAATATTCTCCACCACCTCTTCCTTTTTGTTAACATTGTTTTCACTGTCCTTCACTGCAGTTCCGAGCTGCAATACAGTTGCAATTTGATTTCCATCGGGCAATATACAATCTTGGAACTGTTCTGGTCTGTTTGCTCCTTATCCTTACATATATGCTATGAAAAATCACATATCCTTGCAACATTTATTACATTTACAAACATAGCATAGTTTTCCATTTTGTCTTCACATGCAATGCATATTCGGCAGTCATCATTTTCTATTATTTTTTACCCTTTTATTCTTTTTGCAGTATGGATTAGCGGAGGACACATTAAGAACAGGTGGATCAACAAGTGCTAAAGAAGTTTCACCGAATGAACTCTACAGCCAATCTGCTATCTACATTGCAGCTGCTCATGCATTGAAACCCAACTATTCAGTGAGACATTTTTGTATCTTAATTATTTTCCTTTTTCAGTGAATTCCTTTGCTTTCTAGAAATAGAATGATTTCTTAATTTAGATGGCATATGTCTCTTTTGCTGGTTCATTTGAATGACTGAAAAAAGAGAGCTGAACTATGTGTTTCAATTTGGGTGGTCAGCTGTTTGATGCTTTTGGAAGAGAGCCGAACTATGTTTTATTAATATGTTTCAAAGTTTTACAACCCGTTTATTACATGGCATTACAATCCAGATTCCTCCCTTTCTCTTTCTTTCGCCACCTTTATCTCTGTGGAGAACTCCCCAGCAGTCACAGAAAGTTGGGAAGACATTATCTTTACACGGCTTTGATCTGTTTTCCATTTTTCTGTAATTATCTTATTTTTGTCATGTAACACAGGTTTACAGTAGTGCCTTGCGTTTAGTTCGTTCCATGGTGAGTACTCACTTTCCCTAAATTATATTTTAATGGCAGTAATCACTTTAAGTTTACAACTAGGACAACATCATGGCCAGAAAAAGGATTTAAATTTATCAATGAGACTTCACATTAATTGCTACTTTTTCGTGTCCTTTACCTGTAAAATTTTTATGAGAATATTGTTGAATTGGACCTCATCCCCTTTGGTTTGCATGTTAAGTGAGTCAACCATTCTTTGTTAATTGCAGACATTAGTGCCACTGTTTATTCCTTGTCGAGTTGTTGTTTCTTTTTTAGCACTTTTGGTATTGTTGTTTGGTTGAGTAACTAATTGTTTAATAAATCTGACACAATTCAGTGGTTAACAGCTACCTCTGCCTTGCCTTAAAGTTGGATATCTAACAGCACCACCTCCAGGGAAACTGATTGCACCTCACAGCGAATGGAAACGTTCAGAATTTCTTTTGAATCATGAAAGGCTTCTCCAGGTAAAGTTTGTTTGGTTGGGAAATACAAACCTTTGTATCAGACTATGAGCAATCTCATAATTCATTATGAAATTGGTTGGATACCTCTACCACTTGAAATTAATTTTCCTTACTGCATAAAACAGGTTAACAAGGGTGAGAGACAAGTACCTCAAAATCTCTCCGGGAGGTCAATAGATGCAGCAAATATTGACAAGAAGAATGTCAAAGTTGAAATTCCAGATATTGTTTCTGTATCAGCATGTGCTGATTTGACTTTGCCACCTGGTGCAGGCCTCTGCATAGATACTATTCATGGGCCAATTTTCTTGGTAAGCATCATTTCAATTCACTCATCCTTTTCCTTACTGTATCGATGTTGGCTGCATTCTGCTTTTATTCGCAAGTCAAAGCTTGCAATTAAATAGCCTATGTAATATTCTATAGTAAATCCATTTCATCTGAATATAAACCTTTCCTAGATTGCAAGATTGGAGTTGAATGTAAATAATACGTACTATGCACAGGTCTTTTGCCAGACAAAAAGATGAATTCACCCGCCTCCTCCCCCAATTTACACTATTTGCTTACCATGAAGTGCCTTTATTTGATTATTAAGGTGGCTGACTCGTGGGAATCCTTGGATGGATGGCTTGATGCAGTTCGTCTAGTGTACACAATTTATGCACGAGGCAAGAGCGATGTTCTGGCAGGTATTATAACAGGCTGAATGTAAAGGTTCCTTAATCTTTCACCAATGTGATGTTTTTGTTGAGATTATATATTCTTTCTGGGTATATATTGAGAATTTAATGCTGAAATCAAGTGTGTAATATCATGTAGACATAGTCATGTTCATGCATTAATATTTAACAATTTACATGGTGCTTGGATTCACTTATTAATGGCTTGGATCATGGATGTGAATGTGATGGTAGGAGTTTGGACACAAATGGTGTACTTAAAAAAAAAAATTTATTTATTTCCAAGAGCTTAACCTTTGGAAATTTCTATGTAGCCGACCTAATTGTACTAAATGAAATGATGCGGGTACCATATTTTATTTATTTATTATACAGTGCATCATCTCTCGCCACCTCAAGAGACCCACGGAAACCACACTCCTTCCCCTCTCTCCCCATCTCAGACAGACAAAGTGACGATTGATCATTGCCCCTCCGTTATTTTTTTATTGGAAGCCACATCCTTGAATCCGTCAAATTGCAGGACTTGGACAGGCAAAAAAATGCGTTCCCAACAACGAAATTGCAAGATCGGGAAGGCAGCAATAAATTAAGATGACGGATGGTGGAGTTATTTTTGTTTGTATTTTTCTTCAACAGGGCTCACTAATATAGTACAGTAGATAAAAAATAATAAAATATTAAATCTCGAGCCCACAGCCGTTAGCTAGCAAATTCCATCGTCCACTTAGTATCTTCTAATCTAACTGCTTAAAAGGCTTCCAAGATTTTTTCAGATCACTATCTAACCAATAATCAGTAATTTACAAGTATAATATATGGAACAAAAATAAAATTAACAAATCAAAATATCGTTAAATTAAAAAAATCTACAGGAGATATATTTCCCAAAAAATAAAAATATTTTCAAATGAGAATTTATTGTGGACCCTGAGGATTTTTATTTTTTTTTCCTAATCAAGAATCAGCATCTTGCCTCCCCGTTTTTTCATTGAGAAAAATTTACATATAGGAGATGTTAAGTGGCTTTTTACTTTCTAAATAGATATTTCTACATCCACTATATACAAATGCTTATAAAGAATAAGCAAAAAAAAAATATATATATTAACTTGTAAAAATTGAAGTTAATTTATGACATTATTGTATGTTTTCAGAGGTTTGCTATGATTTTATTTCTGTCTTTAAAGAAAACAAATTTAACAGTCTTCATAGTCTAGAATAACTTATAAATTTTTACAAATTTCTTTTTTACCACATTTTTTACAAGTTTCTTCTCATATAAAATTGTATAGCAGTTACCCGTAAATTATTTAAAACTCTTTTAAGCTTTGATGTTTTCATCTTCTTCCTTATATACGTGTCTTGATTCTTTTTACGTTTTTTTTTCAAAGCGTGAGTAATAATAATTGTTATGATTGGATAGTGACATTCTTCTGATCGTCTCAAATCTCTATTTTGAACTCAATCTTGTTTTGCAAGTTAACCAAATACAATTTTTTGCTTTGATAAAAAAAAAAAAAAAATTGTCATCAACGTAAAAATTTGTTCATTACTTATATAATATGTATTGTAATAACTTTGGGAAAAACCATATATTTCACTTTATTATTAGTCATATTGTATTTTGATTTAATTTAAAAAAAATAAATATATATATATATATATATATATACTAACGCATTTCTTTTTAATATTACTACATCTCAAAACCTCCCCCACATAAAATTTGTGAAACACCTCTTGTACACCCCTATATTTATAAATATTTTCCGCAACACACCAACGGTCAACACTAATTACTATTAGCAATTAGCGACATTATTATTTTCTTTTATTTTTGTTCGGTTGGATTTAGCGATGTTAACGTTAGCAGCATCTAAAAGGAGCTTTGCTTTACCAAAAGAAAAAAAAAAGAAGACAAAAGGAGCTTTGCCGCAAGGAGTTCCCAGCCGTTCCTCGTGACGACCTTCCACGTGTTCATATCTGATCACCGAGCAACACTCCCACGTCAGCACTACACATGGGTCTCTCTCTCTCTGCTAGTCTGCTAGTCTGCTAGTCCCCCTTCTCTTTCGCTTCTCATGGCGGTCAACGACTCGATGTATTCTCCGAACACTTTGTAAACAGTTTACACACAAAGAATTTTAGCGTACAGCCGTACAGTTGGTTTCCGAAAGACCCGGAAGTTAGATTCCCGGTAGATTTCGATAGTTTTTCGGAGGAAAATTAGGGCATGGGAAGAATGGGAAGCAATCAGAGAACTTACTCTGCCAATCCTAGTGACTACAAGCTTCTCGAAGAGGTTGGTTATGGTGCTAGTGCTACTGTTTACAGGGCGATCTATCTTCCTCTCAATGAAGTTGTGGCTGTCAAGTGTTTGGATCTCGATCGCTGCAATAGCAATTTCGTTAGTTTCCTGCCCCCCTCTCTTCTTTATCTTTTTCCCTGCTGCCCATTCTTTTAAAATACATAAGAGAGAGATCTCCTTTTTATTTGATTTAGCTGGGACTTTGTTTTTTATTTGATCCTGTTTTGATAGTGCAACTGAAGCACGAAGACCGTGTTGCTCACTTCTTACGTTTCAAGTTGAACAGGGCATATATTGTTCAGTTGTTTTTGCTCATGAAAAACAATTCTATTACCCAAGTCTAGCTACTAATTACATGGGATTCGTTGATGTATGCTCAGCTCAGTCATAGTTGAAGTGTGTAGCACCACATAAAATGTCAATGCATTAAATCTGACGGAGACTAGGTTAGGAAGAGCTGCAAATTAGGTTTGAGGATGAAAGAGAGGAATAGACCATGATATACAAAAAGTTATGGTTCTTGAAAGATCCAGATGATCATACATGAATCAGAATCAAGGGATGACAAAAGCAATGATAGCATCCAGTAAAGCCTTTACGACAATTCCATACTTTACATTGATATATACTGTAGTTTGTTTCAAATCCGTAGTGCCTTCCCTTATTTTGTTCGTTTTGGGGCTTACTGACAACTTGAAACTATTAGTAACCAAGCAAGGACAAAGGCCAAACGTATTTTGTTAGCTTAATTAGAACTTTCTTAAACTCGCCTCAGGCATGTGATCGGTAGGGTATGAATCTTTAGACTATAAATTTGGACATCTATGAAGAATACTTCTTCTTTTCTTTTCTTTTTCTCCAGGGTTTCTTATTTTTTTCTGTTTGTTCTTCTACTTGATGACTTATATCTTTTTGCAGGATGACATACGTAGGGAGGCTCAAACAATGAGTTTGATAGATCATCCTAATGTTGTGAGGGCCTATTGTTCATTTGTTGTTGAACGAAACCTTTGGGTTATCATGCCATTCATGGCAGAGGGTTCTTGTTTGCACCTCATGAAGATAGCATATCCTGATGGATTTGAAGAGGCAGCAATTGGTTCTATCCTGAAAGAAACTCTTAAGGCTTTGGATTATCTACATAAACAAGGACATATTCATCGTGATGTAAAGGTAAATATAGTATAGGATTTCCACATTATATTTTCACATATGGTTTTATTTTTCCCATTTTATGTCAAAAACTGTCTTGGAAAGTGCTCCTTTTTTTTTTTTTTTTTTTTTTTTTTTGACGTTTCTGGTTACAGGCTGGAAACATACTGCTTGATACCAATGGGGTTGTAAAGCTCGCTGACTTTGGTGTTTCAGCTTGCATGTTTGATACAGGCGATAGACAGCATTCAAGAAATACATTTGTAGGGACTCCATGCTGGTAAAATACATTTATATTTCTCTCACTCTCTCTATCTCTCCCTTCTTAATTCATGTATTAGACATTTTTGTTTATGTTTTCTTTCCAGGATGGCACCAGAGGTACTGCAACCAGGAAATGGTTATAATTCCAAGTGAGTTATATTCAATGCCATTATTTGAAAACAAAGTTTTTAAATCTAGAGTTCACCTAATATTATGCTATGGAAGCTTTTGTTCCAAGATCTTTAGGATGGGGCAGTCTCTCAAAATTAGAAATTTATAACTTGCTATGATTTTTAGCTTAGTGGAAGTCTTGCATGGATAGGCGTGATGTTGGTATTATCAAGTCTCTAGTTGATAAGTACACTGGCGCAGAGGAGATGTGTCAATTTGCTATTATTGAGACTTCCATGTTTGGGATCTTACATTAAGGATTTTTATTCCTCTTACACTTTGTCATCAAACTTCGAATAAGTGTTTTTCCCCTTTTAATGGTTTGTTGTTTTGTTGGTTGAATAATAAACCTGAGTGTCATTGATATGTGAGGATCACTATTGTGTAATTCTGGACAGGGCTGATATTTGGTCTTTTGGTATCACGGCCTTGGAGTTGGCTCATGGTCATGCACCTTTTTCAAAATATCCCCCTATGAAGGTATTTACTTCCATTAAGGTTTCAATAAGAGTGCATAAACACATGGATCTCATTACCAATAAGAATGCTTCAATGATTTTTCTGTAACACCTGACATTGTCTATATTTTGTTCTGATAGGTTCTTCTCATGACCATACAAAACGCCCCTCCTGGCCTCGATTATGATCGTGACAAAAGGTTTTCTAAGGTATAGGTGTTCTTTCTGGCTTGATTAAATCAGTGATGGTTATGCATGTGTAGCACAAATATTTTCATTAAGTTGATGCCAATTTGTGGCATGTAGAATCATCAAAGGCTTCAGGTATAGTTGCTGCATTTCAATGCATTTCTTATAGAATAGTAGTCTTATTAGAGTATTTCCAGTTGTTATCAGTCTTTTAAAGAAATGGTTGCCATGTGCCTGGTGAAAGATCAAACTAAGAGGCCAACAGCAGAGAAGTTGTTGAAACACTCCTTCTTCAAACATGCTAAGCCTCCAGAGCTTTCTGTGAAGAAGTTATTCGCCGATTTACCTCCTCTCTGGAATCGTGTAAAAGCCCTCCAGGTTTGTTGTCATATAGATTCCAGGTTGTCAGTTATCTTGGTATGCCTAGTTTTGATTGACTTGGTAAAATCTTGCAGCTTAAAGATGCAGCCCAATTAGCTCTTAAGAAAATGCCTTCAGCAGAGCAAGAAGCAATGTCACTCGTAAGTAACTAAAATTCTCCGATGATTTTATTTGGCAATGAATTGTAAGGAATGTCTGTGAATGAGTTACTGTTGCAACCAAGTTGTTTATGTTTGTTGCCGTAGCTGTTGTTCATATTCTCTACATGACACCTTGATCTTTGTCTTATTCCACTTGGATTGAATTCCTAAAACAAACCCTGGGTGTGATCGTACTCAAAACCGGTACCTTTGTTCATCTAATTTATTGCTCCATTCTTCTCCTTTCAAGTATCACTTTTATATGTCAGATTTGTCCCAGTCAAAATGTTGTTAACACAAAGTCAACTCATTCAACACTTAACCTTCACATCTTCAAGGTTCTTAATGACTGAGGGTTCTCATGGAAAAGTTTTCTATATGTTGGAACTTTTCAAATTATAGCAGTCAATACAATCTAAGTCTGCTGTGGCATGTGTTTCTCCCCTCAAGCAATATAACAACTGCACAAATTCAGAACATTTAACAGTTGGAGATACCACATATCTTTTATGTATTTTTTCATTGGTCTATCAGAGTGAATACCAGCAAGGAGTTAGTGCTTGGAACTTCGATATTGATGATTTAAAAGCTCAAGCATCATTGGTACGTCTGTTGTTATAGTTACTAATTATCTAGATAATTGATATTGAGGGGTTTAGTTCTTACTTACTTTGATTGGTTTTTCTTGTGAATTATTAGTGAGTCTGAACATAAATCTTTCATTTTTATGCTAGGTACGAGATGATGATGACATGGCGGAGATGAAGGAAGAAGATGAAAACATTAAATTCTTTGGTAGTGATAAGGTTGTCAATTAGGATCTCACGCTGCGTGTTCATTTGCTTTCAACTGTTATGTGTCATCTTTGGCTTTACTAAATGCTCCTTTTTTTTTTCAAAAAATAATGCTAGGATGCATCTGATTGCCAATCTGGTTTGGGGAAATTGAATTTATATGACAAATTACCACAGGCTAAGTTTGCAGCACAAGTGAGTGGCAATGAAGTACAACAGGTTGAGTGGTTGAGCAAAAAGGGGAAAATTCTTGATAGTGATTTGCAGGAATCTGGTTGCCCCAAAAATATTATTTGGAATAGTAATGGATCAACAACTGAGGCAACATCATCAACCTCAGAAAAGGATGTTGTACTTAGCAGGACTAAAAGTCAAACAGTGAAAAGTCGGCAAACACAGAGTGGGCCGCTAATGCCTGGTGCTGTGCTTAGTCACTCATCATCAGAAAGAGCACGTACATCTGAAAGGTTCGTGGGTTCATCCTTGATGAGAATAGAACTAACTACATGATGTCTGATTGTTTTCTTTCTGGAAGGTCTTGTTAATGCACCATCCTTTGGAAGGGGAAATTACATATACAACTCAACTCAACTAAGTCTTAAAATCCCAAATTAGTTAGGGTCGGCTATATGAATCCTTTTTCTCCGTTCGCATCGATCCAAGACAAGATTTTCATAAATTCCTAGCACAGCCATATCTTTCTCGATGACTGCCCCCTATGTAAGTTTTGGTCTCCCCTTTCCCCGTCTAACACCTGACACCTGGACTATGTCACCTTACTTAACTACTGCGTCCATTGGCCGACGTTGGATGTGTCCAAACCAACGTAGACGATTCTCTCTCATTTTCTCCTCAATAGGTGCTACTTCCACCTTCTTACGAATCTCCTCATTCCTTATTCTATCCTTTCTTGTATGTCCTGTCATCCATCTTAACATTCTCATTTCGGCTACTCCCATCTTTTGCGAATGTTGCTTCTTAACTGCCCAACATTTGGTACCATACAGCATAGCTGGTCTCATTGTCGACTTATAAAATTTCCCTTTCAATCTATTCAGTATTTTAGGATCACATAAAACTCCCGAAGCACTCCGCCACTTCACCTACCATGCCTTAATCTTATGGTTTACATCATGCTCAATTGCACCATATTTTTGTATAAATGACCCTAAATACTTAAACACATCCTTGGTAGGGATTGTCTGACCGTCTAAAATTATATCATTCGGGCCTCCTCTAGTTTTACTGAAATTGCACTCCATATATTTAGTTTTTGTCCGACTCAATCTAAGGCCTTTAGATTCTAACGCGTTCCGCCACATTCCTAGTTTAGAATTTAAACCTTCCCTAGTTTCGTCTACCAACACGATATCATCGGCAAACAACATGCACCATGGAGCCCTATCTTGAATATTATAGGTGAGTTCATCCATGACTAACGCAAATAGGTAAGGACTTAAGGATGAACCTTGGTGAACACCTATCGTGATCGGGAACTCTCCAGTCATACCATCTACAGTCCGCACCCTAGTCATTACTCTCTCATACATATCTTTAATAACTTCTACATATTTAGTTGAGACCTTTTTCTTCTCGAGTACCCACCACAAGACTTGTCGTAGCATCTTATCATACGTTTTTTCTAAATCAATAAAGACCATGTGAATGTCCTTTTTCTTTTCTTTATATTTCTCCATTAATCTCCTAAGTAGAAAAATAGCCTCCATTGTAGATCTTCCTGGCATAAAGCCAAATTGATTCTCAGAAACTACAGTCTTATTCCTAAACCTACGCTCAATCACTCTGTCCCACAATTTTATTGTATAACTAATAAGTTTTATACCTCGATAATTCGAACAACTTTGAATATCTCATTTATTCTTATAAATAGGGATTAACGTACTTTTCCTCCACTCATCTGGCATTTTCTTGGTTACTAAAATCTTGTTAAAAAGATTTGTAAGCCAAGTTACTACAATATCTCCTAGGCATCTCCAAACTTCTATTGGAATATCATCTGCGCCCAATGCCTTACCATTCTTCATCTTATGCATAGCTTCTTTAACCTCCTGAGCTCTAATCCGAATAACAAATCGACGGGTCGTATCATCAAAGGTGACATCAAGGTCTCCAAAATCACCCCTTGACTCTTCATTAAATAAAGTATCGAAATAAGTTCGCCATCTCTCATTAATCTCGTCTTCCTTAACTAAAACCTTATCAGCCTCATCCTTAATGCACTTAATACGAATTAGGTCTTTAGTTCGTCTTTTCCTTTGCTTGGCAGTCCTATAGATATCTTTCTCTCCATCCTTTGTCTCTAACTTTTGGTAAAGTCCTTCGCAAGCCTTGCCTCTGGCTTCCCTAACCGTTTTCTTAGCATCTTTCCTAGCTTGTCTAAAACATTTATAATTATCTTCATTTCTACACTTGCGTAATCTTTTATAACACTCTTTTTTAACTTTAATAGCTTGTTGAACTTCTTCATTCCACCACCATGTCTCCTTAGTCGGAGGTCCACGTCCTCTACTTTCTCCTAACACCTCTCTAGCCGTATTCCTGATACGACTCGACATCTCATTCCAAATCATGTTAGGCTCACCCTCCACCCTCCAAGGATCACTCTATAACATTTTATCTTTAAAAATAGTCATCTTCCCTCCATTCAAATTCCACCATCTAGTCTTAATACACTTATTACTTCTATGCTTTTGCTTCCACCACTTAACGCCAACATCCACAACTATAAGTTTATGCTGAGATACTAAACACTCGCCGGGTAAAACCTTACAATCCTTACAAACAGCTCTATCAACATTTCTAGTCAGAACAAAATCTATTTGGCTCTTATTCGGCCTGCTACTAAAGGTGATTAAGTGCGACTCTCGTTTCTTAAAGAACGTATTAGCTAAAATCAGGTTATACGCAATTGCAAAATCTAAAATAAACTCTCCACCCTCATTCTTAACGCTATAACCATATCCTCCATGTACGCGCTCAAGACCCTCATTAGTACTTCCTACATGACCGTTCAAATCAACACCAATAAACAATTTCTCACCTAATGGTACTCCTTGAACTATCTCCTCTAAATCTTCCCAAAAAGCCTTCTTAGTAGATTCTTCCAATCCTATTTGGAGAGCATAGGCGCTAATGATATTAAATGCCTCTTTGTTTATCATCAATTTCACTAAAATTATTCTATCACTTTTCCTCTTGATTTCAACAACCTGAACAACCTCGTCTTTCAAATTTTCATCAACAATAATCGCCACTCCATTCCTATTTCTAGTCTTACCGGTATACCACATCTTGAATCTTGTTCTCTCTATCTCTCTAGCATTTTCTCCTACCCACTTAGTTTCTTGCAAACAAGCAATATTAATCCTCCTTCTACTCATAGTATCTACAAGCTCTCTCAATTTACCAGTAAGAGTCCCTATGTTCCAAGTAGCTATGTGAATCTTATCCTGGACTAGCTTCTTTACCCGCACCCGCCCTCGATACGAGAACTTTTGCTCATTTTGCACCACACCCGGGCGTCAATGTGGCGTATCACTAAGGATGTGACGACTCAGCCCTTGCTCATTTCTCACTACACCCGGGATCCGATGCAGCGCGTCGCTAAGAGGGTTACGCCCCAACGAATATTTGTTAGGATTCATCATCATAGGGTTTGACTAGTTTTACGCTGGCCGTCAACCTATCGCAACCCTCCTTCTTTATCCAGGCTTGGGACCGGCAGAGTAATCTCTGGCGAAGTTAAGGGAAAATTACATATATGCAATTATAATTTCTCTCTTATTATGTTTGTCATGCATGATCATGGGACCCACTCCCGTTAATGAACCATCTCGTGGAAGCCAAAGGAATTAATATGCTTCTAAAAATGAATATACAACTTCACTTAACGTCACTCATTTCTCTTTAAGTATACAGAGTGAATTATAGTTTGCCCGCTACTTTTGTTATTATGCACTGGTGCAGGAGTAATCTATCTTCTTGTTATTTTCCTTATTATGTGCCAGAAACTTTTGTAATTGGGTTCTTCTGTTATTCTTGTCATTTCCTTTTGGGGGCATAAGAAATGTGCTATGTTCAATTATAGGTGTGAGAATGAAATTCAGCCATTAGTCGAGAAAGCCAACCGTGAAGTGAGACGAGCACCAAGCTTCAGTGGTCCATTGATGCTTCCAAACAGAGCTTCAGCAAATAGTTTATCAGCTCCCATAAAGTCTTCTGGAGGTATCTAAATCATGACATGTCACATGTGCATTGTGAAAGTATCTTTGTAACTGCTATTTACTGCCACAAATGGTAATTTTTATGGATGTAATCCTTGTTTTCTACTTGATAGGATTTAGAGATTCTTTGGAAGACAAGTCCAAAGCAAATCTAGTGCAAATTAAAGGGCGATTCTCAGTGACATCAGAAAATTTAGATCTTGTGAAGGTAGTGTTTCATTCTTACAATCAGTTTGTGCCATGATATAATTGTCACTAACTTAAGATTGTGCAATAGGATGTTCCTTTAAGTTCAGTTCCCCGCCGATCTTCACAAGTAAGTTGACACATTTGCTTTGATTATTTTTTGGATTGTGAAATTCTTAAGTTTTGTATCTGATGTTCTCCTCCTGTTCTATTTAGGGGTCACCACTACGGAAATCTGCTAGTGTTGGTGATTGGATGTATGATTCAAAACCAATGGTTTGTACACTGACCACGTGCTCTTTATCTACTTCTCTAGTGTAATCGGCCTTGTTCGACATGTTTGTTTGTCACCAACTTTGTCCTCAGATTACAGCCTTGTAAAGTATATAGATACAATCAGAAATAACTTTTCACTTCTTTATGTGTTTTTTTTCTTCTTTTTGTGTGCGTGCGTGTGTGTGTGTGTGTGTGTGTGTGTGTGTGAGGGGGGGGGGGGGGGGGGGGGGTTCGCGTTCTCTTCAGACTTTTTTAGATATGGTAGTCAAAATTGATCTTCTCTGTTTTCATTTTCCTTGTTTCTAACTTTCTGGTTGTGGAACTTGTCGGAGATGTAATCATTGGTCATGTCATTATGATTTATGACTTCCGTAGAATTTGTTGAGTCGGTGAATCTCATCCTATTCTCTTTTATTCAGCCCATCAGTCAGTCCCCCAAAGATTCTACCAATAATAATGTTTCTGCTTCACTTCTCACACCTTACCTTCAGAATCTTTTCCAACAGACATCAATTCAACAGGTAAGGTGAAATTAGACTAGAAACATTGACTTGCTATTTGATTATGCCCGTTGAAGGATTGTTCAACAAAAATGTGCAAGTTTGCTGATTTATATGTTTCTCAAATGCTAGGATCTTATAATGAATCTGTTGAGTACCTTGCAACCAGCAGAGGCCGTTGAAGGTAAGTGAAGTATTTTTAATGATATTTTACTTGTTCAGGTATTTTAGTATGCATGGATTTGAACAAATCAATAAGTTACTTGAAATTCTTGCCAGCTTCTCAGAATGGAAAGCTTCCCCCGCTGCCCCGCAGTTCAGAGAACAATGGAAGTGTGAGTACATTTTATCCATTGTGTACGAGTTAACATTAATCTCCATCTAAATACTGTCTTTTTTTCTTTTTTTTTCACTCAGAAATTTGTGTAGGTTGTGTAATCTAAATTGCAGAGATGCTAATTTTCAGCTTGGTTGATGTTGATTTGATAGTTAACCTGTCTTGTGTTCATTTTAGTAGGACTAAATATTATGAATGTAGACTAATATATCATGAGTTCATTCATTGGTCCTTCACGTTTATTGTTCCCGTCCTTAGATAGGTACTACCTTTAGCAAAATTGGTGCTGAAAATGGTATCGTTTTACATGTAGTAAATTCTCTTTTTCTTTTTACCGCTGCTTTGACAAAAATGCTATGTGGTAACTCTAATGTGGAAAGCTTAGCCCAGGTTTTTTAATATGTATGATGGAGATGTGCTATAAAGAACAGCTTTTGAAGTTTGGTTCTGAGATTTCTAGGATGAAATTTGATTTTTAGTTATGGTAATCTTCTTCATAATCATCATCTCACGAAAAGAACAAAAAAAATCCATGAAGTCTGGCAAATTTCAGCATAGAAATCACGCAAATTGCAAACCCTGCTCATTTTGACGAACCATAACTAAAACATACTGATAATTACTCCGATCAAAAGATGGTGGTATACATGCTAGCAAAGCTGGATACCCCTTCTTTTGACTGCATCACTGATCAGTGTGTTAAATTTTACTATGAGAATTGACAGTTCCATTCTGGATCTACTACATGCAACAGAATATTCCAAGAACTAATAATCTATGTGTTACTTATCACAAACTTTAATTTGCTTGACCTTGTTTCTCTGACTTGATTGTTCACAGGTGGATTCAGCAGCTTCTGAGAAGGAGCGTTTACTACAAATAAAAGTCTCAGAGCTTCAAACGAGGTTGGTTATCATCCATTTTAAGATTCGAGTACTTATACTGAAATTGCTTTTTACTTGTGGAGATTTATTTTAGCCTCTCCTGCTCTCGCTCTTGTTTGTTACAGGATGACAAATTTGACTGATGAACTGACCGCCGAAAAGTTAAAATACATGCAAGTGAGTTTCTGAAGGATTTTTTTTTTTTTTTTTTTTTTTTTTTTGTGTAGTTGTACTTGCTTTTACACCACCACCTTGCATGAGTGTCCACTTGCATGATTTGTGGTTGGGCTTATGTACAAAGAAAAGCCTGGGTTTATGCACATTTCATGATCCATCAGGGTTAGAAAGTAGATGTGGTTAAAATATAAAAGAACAAACTGTCAAGAGGCTTGTAGATTTTGTTGATATTTGAAAATTGATGGCTTTATATCACTTTGACCAGTTGCAACAACAGCTGAATGCTCTCTCCAGTGAGGACCAAAACATAGACAGAAGGGAAGGAGTTGAATGAAATCCACAAATTCTAGTCCGTTGTAGTGAAGCAACCATGGACATCCAGGAAAAATCTGTCAATTATAAACTGAAGCCACATTCTTTCCCTGTGCTGAATGGGGAACCGTTTCCAGATATTGATAGAAGAGGCGTCCATCTTCCAGGATCCCATTTTGCCGTGGCATATCAAGATCTACCCCATTTTTCTTTTGATTCGGATATAGTGAGCTCCTCACTGCTGTTTGATGCTGGAAACCGAAGTTGGCTGTTGAAGTTTCATACATAGAGTTTAGAGTTGTCTTGGGAAGGTTTAGAGCGATATGGCGCAGAGGTTTTGTATTATGACATTGGTACATATTTGAAGTATTAATGATAATTGGACCTGGGCTTGTATTGTATATCTTAGCACTATAAATACTTACACATTCAACTTCTAATGTGCTTTCTAAGTAATTCAATTTTCATTGAAAAGAAAAAAGAAAAAAAAACAGAAAGAGGACAACAATTAAGAGAATAAAAGTGTCTGTTTTTTTGTTTCTTATTTGGGTCTAAAAGTTTTATTTAATCTTTACGACAGAGAATTGCGGGAGATGAAATTGTATAATATTATTTTTTGGCAAGCACTTGGTCCGCGTATGCTAGAACGAGAAGCCCCTTGCGTCTTGTAGACATGATTCTTCCGAGTTTCAGTTGGAGGCCTTCTTCTCTGAGTTGTTTCAACTATCTCTCTCGTCATCTCCGTCCTTCTCTGCTTCCTCCCGTCTCCGCAGGACTAGACCCAACCAGGTAAGCCCTCAGCTCAGAATCTCTGATTTCAATTTGCTTGCCGGTCCTTTTGCTTACAGCTTTACCTAGAAACGGGACGGAAAATGTTGAACAAATGGAAAATTAAATATCATGCCGGCGTTTGCTTAATTTGATGCGTTGGAATGGACGGACTTTGGTTTTGTCCGAAAGCAATTGAAACCTTAGTCAGGAGTCCCTAACTTGGTTACAATTTGTTCTTCTCTGTTTGGTTGCTAATTACTATGATTGCAGAAGACTTTCACGAAAGAAACGTGTGGAGCGCAGCTCTCTGATGACGCGCCGTTTGCTGTTGCAATCGGTGCTTGTATGCTCGGTTCTCTGTTTTTTACGGTTACTGCTAGTCCTGACGAGGATGGTGACTCCGCAATTGATTCAATGGATGCCAAGTTCGCTGTTATGGGGATTATAAGTTTCATTCCTTACCTTCAATTGGCTGGTCAATCTATTTTTTTTTTTTTCACTTTTGTCTTTTGTAGATTTGTTTACTCAGTAAGTATGTAGTTTTAATTCATCCTCACATTTCTTTTTTGGGTTGTCTTCGGTTGATGGAGTTGGGTTTTCGCATGGATGGCGACTGGGAAAAGACGTTATGCTGTGTATTCATTTGTATATTTGGTACCCTACCTAAGGTTTATATCTTCAAACTTAAAGATTCATTCTGTATTCTCATCTTCACATCTCAGGTCTTCATATTCTAGGATTATAATCAGAACCTGCAACGCAATACTTATAGATCTTGCCCGATGCTGTGGGGTAGGGGAGGGTGGGCACACATGTACGCAACCTTTCCTTTACATTTATGCAAAGAGACTGTTTTCACACCTCGAACCCGTGACCTAGTGGTCACCAAAGGAACAACTTATCGTTGCGCCAAGACTCGCCCTCTTCCCTACCTCTGACTAAATTAATAATTACACAGTCACTCCATATCCCAATAGATCAACAATGACATGGTCATTTTCATCATGCTGATCTCCTAGCACCTGCTACTTTTTCCTCTTAATCCGGCAATGTTATTGTATGAGTTTATTAGCATTTTGAACATTTATTGTTATGGCTGCAATTTTCTGCTGAAACTATGAATATTAGTCATAACTACCAAGTATAAGCTGTGAATTACTTTTGTAATTTTGCCTCTTGTGCTACTTTTAAGCAATGTATCTTATACTTATCTGTAAGCTCAGGGAAGATTGATGTTATGCTAATTTTGACTTAATAGTCTGTGAAGGTTGATGTTATGGTTGATTTGACTTAATTGATGACATATTTCATTTAATGGTATTTGAATTATAAATGTTATTATGTGAATTAAACATAATTTTCCTCTGTTTTGATCAGGACAAATTTGTCAGAGTCTCCTGAAGAGAGCTGGCTGCCTATTGCTAGCATTGTTTTCTGTGTTATTCATATTCAGGAACAATGTCTTATGGCACATTGTTTCATAGCATCGGCGTCAAATTTTTTTGCACATTTAAATATGTTTACATGTGCTTCTTTAGAAGTTTATTTTATGAACACTCATAATTTACAGGTTGGAAAAAATAAATATTAAGTTGAAATATTGCCAACGATTGTTGGATGGATTGGAAAATATCAATATACAGTGGCATTTGGATCCAGTCCAATCGTCTTGAACCTCTGATGTTTGACTATACCATTTGTTGAATTTCATTTGTTTTGGCATGCAGTGGGAAGCAAGTATCAGAAACGGAGATATTCAGGCTTTTCAATTTCTCAGGGAGGTCGCAAATCAGCTCTTATTGCTGACTAAAAGGAATGGTCATTAAGTGGGCGTGGAAAACATCTATGGAGGTACTTGCTGCAAAGTGTGTGTTTATGTACTTGGAATATGGAAAAATAAGCCCTGTATGTTTGTCTAACATGAGATTCCATTTTATACATTTAAGGCAAGGAGAAGAGAAAACATGAACTTGACATCCGCTAGAGAACAGTCAAGAGAGACTGGGGGAGATTGGGAGATCCTGAGCAGCCCCAACATTTTCGTGAACACCTGGATGAAGACTCTGATGATGATGGGAGAAGTAAACTCTAGGACGTCAGAACTACATTAGGATTTCGAAACAAATTGTGGGTTTGAATATTTGTCCTTTTTTTCTAACATTGGGTGCAGACTTTCTTTATTTCTAGATATTTCCATCAAATTACTTATTAGAGATTGACAAAATTCCTTAAGCCTAGCCATGTGATGTGCTAGGAAACAGGGTTGCCCTGTCCTCTTATTTTTACTCCAAATGATGACGCGAAGTCAATAATTAATTCATCTGGGTAATCATCCTTCATACAAAAAGAACAACCAACTCTCCTCCTTCAAGTTCCAAGCTTCAAATGCAATGGCTGTCCGTCCAACTGGCCCATGTGCACATTATTTGCCATACGATTGATCTAGGTATTTCCCAATCTAAACCTCTATTTTAGATGCTGTGTTTACCTTTAACCTGTACCCTAGTTGCTAATATGGCTCTAGGCTACGGCTAATATCTAAATTCAAGATAGAGAGAGAGAGAGATTTTCCAAAGTCAGTGAGGGATAAGATGTCTAATCTTAGGAAGCCTCGATTTCGGTTCTTGCAGGCTCTACAGTTGGTTATGTTGGTGGTGCAAACAAAAGTGCACTGCTATCAGTACAAGGTCGGAGATTTGGATGCTTAGGGAATACCGTGAACTGATGATGTCATGGAGAGTAAATTGCTGGAGAGTAATAAAATAGTGCCGTTTCATTATAAAAATAAAAATAAAAGCTTTAGTTGTTTATTATTTTTTAACCCATATGACTGTAAGGGACTGAGTTCTCAGGAAAGTAAAGAAGACTGGTCTTCGTTGTCAGTTTCCCAATTAAATCTTCTTTTGACAGCTAACTATAATAGGGTCTTTCTTCAATGGCTAGAAAAAAACTTGGTTATTTTTTGGCGTAAAAGCAGAGAGGTAAGAGAGGTTACAGGCCTTCAACAGTTTTCAATAGATTTGTCTTCTTCAACGGTAAAGTTTTCCCGATTCATTATTGCAGTGCGAGAAAATTAATTAGAGGGCATTGTCAAAGGATTTGAAGGCTAAGAAAATCTGAATTGAAGATGAAGGCAAACCTGAATAAATCCAATTTAGTTCAATTTACTCGACGTCAACTCAATCCAAATTTTAAGAAAATTTAATTATATTCAACAACTGCAAAATATTTACAAATATCCAACCAAATTGCAATCCAAAAATACTGTAAAATTAAATTGAGAAAACGGGTTTCTCTTGTTGGATTTCTTCTCACGTGCAAATGAAAAACTTAGTCATTTTGTGAGTAAATTGCAGAACTTTCGATTCAAAATGAAAAAGAACCCGTACAAGGAAGGGAAGGAGATGAAGAATTTTTTTAGCAGTAACAAGATTTCTAGTCAGCTTCTTATTCTGCGATTCCAGCTCTGTTCAAGCTTTTAACCTTTTTCAGGCCTCCACAGCCTTCAAACCCTCTGACTGGAGAAAGCAATCTTCTACATCAAATGGCCAATTACCATACTCTTACGATTGGAGATTCTCTCTGCAAGTAGTTTTCACTTCAGTAGTTCATTCCTTCCCTTTACATCAATCATCTTTCTTTTAAAGATATAGAATTGTTCGTCAAATGGCAAAATTAGCTCTCAATGTTCCTATATTTTATGGCCTTATTGTGTTGTTAATTTAAATTCCTTCACCTCTCTTTGTACATTGTTCTTATACGCACCAAGTCAAGATTCAGAGATTCAAGTTACAGAGCAATCCTACAATAGCCGCAACCACACAGATTCAATCTTGTACATGAACAATGGAAACTCTCTGTTCAACATTACTTCCTGTGGGAAATTCTACTTATGTGAAATGCCGGGCCATTGTGAAAAGAAACAGTAGCTCCATATTTATTTGCTTTCTGGAAATGCGTCTGCAAATGCACACTCCTATGGTCTGTATGGTCCCAGTGCATTACCAGAATCAACACCCTCCTATCCTACCGTATTTGGCAACATACCAGCATCTCCTCCTTCTTCACCGCCAATAAACTTTCCCATCTCTGGGTCTTTTTGATTGGATTTGTGGTATCTGCAGTACTCAGTGGCGTCATGTGAATAACACAAGTATATTAGAATCCAATCGGGGAATTTTATTATTATATATTTTTTAAATTGTACTTTTGGTCCACAGTTCCCTGCACTTACAGAACAAGCAACCTTTTGTAAAAAAAGGGGTGCAGATCCACATAATTTTGGATCTTACAGCAATGAACAGACAAAATCCTATGAACAGTGAAATAATTAGAAAGGAAAAGGTAACGCACGGTTTTGCCAGATTCCCTTTCCGGTATCCCAAGTTCCAAACTTCCCAGATAATCCCCCAATATTGTTACATGGTCTACCAGTCTGACTTGGAACCATCATGAAAGGAAAAAAAAGAGAGTAAATGACATGAAGGAAATCCAAGTAACTTTTTTTAAGTCACAAAATTAACAAACTCAGTGTATGTATTAATTCATTAGTCTTTTTTTTGGATTTGCGAGCTTGAAAGTGCATTTTGCCCACGGCCCTACAAAGTATTTGCACTTGGAACGACTGTCATGTTCAAATACGGGAAATCATTCATTGCTATTCGAGAAAGCTCATGGATTAATTATCATTGAGTAGTCTAAGAACGTTAAGAGTGAAAAGTAAAACTAAATCATACTTTTTTCTCGAGATTACAAATACTTATAATAAATTTTCATTCTTCCCAACTCTTTTATTAAAAAAAATTTCTTTTTTATTTTAAAACTTAAATTTTCTATTGACACTTTTTTTATATTATTTTTATTTTTAATATTAAATAAATTAATTTTTCAAAAAATACAAAAAATAAAATAAAATTGGAACTTATTTAGAAAAATAAATAAAATTTAACAGTAAAAATAGAGTGAAAATTTATTTGAAATATGAAGAAAAAAATAAGACTGATCCTTAATCCCTCTTTTTCTCTTGATAAGACACAAACTTGTCCCTCTTGTGCATACTGTCAGCACTTGCAAATTTCTTAAATTCCAAACTACACTCCGATGTTTGTGTAGTATAAGAAATTTGCAAGTGCTGACACTATGCAGTGTAGTTTTGACGCTGAATGAGAACCAAAACTTGACCCTTCTCCTTGAAGATTATCTTGTAAGCTTAATAGTTACAGCAAAGCAACCAATAACATGACATTAAAATAAGAAAAAACAAAGCGACAAGAATATGCAAACTGAAGCTTTTACATACTTTTGACATTACGTTACAACTTACAATCATATCTTCATCTAGTTAAATCTTGGATCAGAGTTTCTCCCTTTTCCGACAGAACCCTCTAGGTTGAACTACTGTTCCTTACAAAGAGGACATGTCACTTTCTACTAACATATCAAGACAACGCTGTTTGAGAGTCAATTTGAATCGTGGTTAGTCAGCCAACAATATCAACCTCAACGGCCATTGCCTTCTCTTCTGAAGCATAAGCAGCTGTTGGACCTGCAGTCTCCACAAACTGCATTGCAGTGGACTTGGATTCTGTAGCTGCGAAAGGACTCCTAATTTGAGCAGCAGCGCTAGAGTCTACTTCCATAGCAGAAGCCCTAGGAGGTGATGGGGGCTGCACCTCCACATCTGGGTAAGCAGCTTTGAACCTTGCCCTCAGTCCCTCATCAACTAATCTAACTCCACTTAACTGATTACCAAGTGACATCCACCTGATGAGAAGGGAGGGGGCCACAATTAGAGAATGTCATACCACCAGAGAGAAGCAGAGAATGACTTTTTCAAGGATTTTGGTGGCCATAAGGCCCACAAATGCAAATGGACACCATATAGACAGCCAAGGGTGGCACGTAAGTACCCTTGGAATTTCAATTTGAAAGTAAAGATACAGCAGTGATGGGTTATCTTGTCCAATAATAGGACACTATTCCTATGATAGAAAAGCCTTCATTTACTGAACAGTGTCATGATGATATTGGATTTCAACAACACAAATGGAAGGGCGTTCAATTTAGAATAGAGCTTAGAGTTGAGAAAACAAACCCTGCATGAGTGTTGTGCATTCGAGCGAACAGTTCCAGCTTTCTTGTCCTTGGACTTATCCTCTCCAGCATAGGGTACATCTGTATAAGGACGAATTTGTTACTTTGCAAGTGTTAAGCTAGGCATAACTTACTTATTTCAAAGATGGTAATCACCACATAAGCATCTTTGTGTATTTCATTGACCAGAGACAAAGCCACTGAAAGCACCAAGGGAATGTATTATCAGGATTTCAAGAAATATGTTCTACAGACCTCATCAGGCTTACGGCTTGTCTCCCGGACTTCGGCAACAATAACATCAGTGTCAATGTTCCTGTTTACTTCTGGATTTCCCTTTATTCCAACAAGGCAATGTTCCTTACTGTGGTTGAGCCAGTGGCCTGTGCGCCCAGTTCTGATTATTCGCTGAAGTTGATTTGTTTTAACCCAAATGATCTCCTCAACACGTCTGTATCCCCATTGTTCCAAACTGCAACAAGCACAGTGACATGCATGTGAGCTAATATAGGAGCATCACTAAGGAGCACGCTTAAGGCTTCAGCACGCTTAAGGCTTCAGCAGGAATGCAAACTATCCAACAAAAAATTATAATCGAACTATAATTGTCATAATCAGAAATAAGCATGTACCATTCTCGTCCAAGCTCCATTGCTCGTCCTGTGACCCAAAGAAAAATCAGACCATCAGTCTGCAAAGCAGGAACATTAAGATTTCGCATTTCATCATCTGCCATAGTCCCATAAGGCAATTCCATATGAATGTCCCAAGGTGGATCTGCCATTATTACTCCGAATTGCCCTAATATGTCCATTCTAAAGTTACGGATATCGCAGTTGATCCACTGTGGTTCACCAAGTTCAACTTCAGAACAATATTCAGCTCGCTGGGGCTTTAATGGCTTGGGAGGTGGAAGACCAGCCGGCCCAATCATCACTGGGGGCACATCAGGTGTTGGGTCATACTCATAATGAACATACTTGCATGTCTATCAAGAGACACAATTACAACATCACTTCTTACTAAAGTTAAGCAAAATTCATAAGGAAACACATTGAAAAATCAGAGGTAAAACATAAACCTTCATGTGACGGCAAGTGTCTAGAAAGGAACAGTCTCCTAAATTCATGTCAGTATGAGGAGCAATAATTCGACGAAAATGAACCTGTGCAGAATAAAATTTGTAAATACAAATCATAAATAGATTGTATTTTTTCCAAGGTTATGTCAGAAATATAACAAACCATCAGTGTTGGCAAAAACCAAAATCCAATAATCAACTCACGAGAAAAGGAATCAAAAGTGTGACTGGTCATATAATGCTTTTCTTTCATTTGAATATATGCCAGCCATTTATTAAATATGCTTGTGTTTAGTTAGAAGTCAATCCACCCCCACAAATTTATCATTAGCATGTTGGCTCTAGTAAGGAATATTTGCAATGCCAAAAGTAAATAATGATATTCAATTTTTTTTTTATAGAAAAACAAATATTATTAAGTCATAAAAGAAGTACATAGAGGAGGATAAGAAGTCCTCCTAAACATAAATAAAACAAGAAAAAGCGTGGCCCTAATACAAAAGTGATTGCCAATCTTGCTGCATATCAACTAAAGAAACACCCTGAAAAGCTCCCGAAGAAAATCACGAAAGAAAAGCATGAAAAATAAATTATCCGATACAAGAAGCCATGGTAGAAAACAATTCCGAAGAATTTGTCCACTATGTTCTAAACACTCCCCAAATCACCACAAAGAAAGCACAATTCCATAAACAATTTACATCCTTCTTTCCCCTAGAGCTTCGGTAGCGAGTCATCAAAAGATCATGCAGTGAACTTGGGCATACCGAGGAGATGCTGAAAATACCAAAAACTCCACCTTAGAGTCCAAACTCCAAACAATGGTAAATCTCTTTCACATCTGTTTTCATATGCTTTCCTAGAATGACTTTGAATCAAGCATCATTAGTGCATGTGCATGCCATGCATTGAGTGTGTTACAAAACTTAACTTTTACAGAATCCATAGAACATTTAGAGAAACGAGACTGGATCACATATACATTCTTATGTGCTAATAAACAATGGTACTCGGTCTATACTGACCTTCTCACATGCTATGAAGGAACCAGACTGACGTCGGCAATCCTCTTTAGTCAAAGATGAACAGTAAACCTTCAGTTGAGAGCCACCTTTTGTTTTGAACTGGACAAAAAAAGGGTATTAAACAGGCATATTAGCTGATCATAAGATCAACTGTAAACACAGAGGTGGGATGTGCTAAAAGCTCATAAGCATAAGTGATAACAGAAAAGGAAGATTGGTAGGCCAAAGATGCAACTTTGCTAAAAGCTATAGACAGAAACATTATACATGTGACCTTTTGTAATACAGGATCGCAACATAACATCTTCTTTAACTTCCCTAAAATAATAAATTTAAAAAGAACAATAAATTACCTAACTGCTGTCTCCCTTATCAAAGAATCTTTTTTTGCAGATTTCATCAGTAATGACATTCAATTCACTTGATCATGGAAAAATAAGTGTAGTCTCAGGGTAGAAAGTTTTAACATTTTGAGCAAGTGAACATTAAGAGAACGTTCAAACCAGCTACAGAGTCTCACACAGGAAAAAAAAAGTGAGAACCTCATCCCTTGAGAGTCATTTTATATCCATAATTCCCTTCCTCCCTTTCTTTGATTCCTTCCAGTGACTCCAATAAGACTGAAATCCAATGTAAACCATACACCAATTGCAAGAGAAGTCACTAAAATTTTACGAACCTTAGCAGCCACAGCAGTTTCCTTTGCAGTTGGTCTATGAATGAGGTCCAAAAGCTCCTCACCAGTTTTTGATTTCTGCATCTCCCTAAAAGATTTCTTATTCAGCAATGCCTCAAGATCCTTCATATCATCCTCTTCAGTTCTGGGTTTCTGTGGCATTGCATTAGGGCTACCAATTGCTGCACTTGGCCCCAATGGAGGTCTATGCATTGGGGGAACACCTATCCCTCTAGGCACTCCCATCATGCCCATAGCTCTAGGCGCACCCCGTGTTACCATCATTGCACCAGACGGTCCACCCCCAGGAAACATTGGAGGCAACCCCGTCATATGTGGCTCGGCAGGTCCCATCCACATATCAGGATTTGGCATCGGAACAGGACCTCCAATTCCACCAGTCAGGATTTGCTGACTATGGTTTTGATTCGCATTCCCATCTCCAGAACTTGATTCAAGTTTCTGGAACTGTGCGCTGTCAGGTAATTCCCTGATGAGCCGACTCCGATCTATATTTAAGACCATAACCCTTGACTTGCCACTCACCACAAACTCTTCCAGTTCAACACCACGATTATCCTCAGCCATTGACCTCAACGCCATCTCCACTGCAAGTATCGCTCCTGACTCCCCTCCAAGGTCTCGCAAGGCTGCTTTTTCAATCGCGGTCACTGTTTGATCATTTTCCAATTTCCTCAACACTGTTGATGAATCAATTGGCGCAAAGGGTTCCCGTCCCAGTAGACAGAGGGAAACCATTGATCGAACCACTGACAACAGACTCCCACTCTCAACAATGGAAAATTTCTGAATTTCAACTGGGTTAGAATCCAGAGATGGATTTTGGTTTTGGGTCTTTGGGGTTGTTGGTTTGGATTCAATGGGGTGATTAGAGAAGGTTTCAGGGATTAAAGGGTGAGTAGGTTCAACTGATTTTTTTGGGTTGAATTTAAGGTCTGGAAGCGGGGGTGTGGCTACAAAGGGGCGACCATTGAAGGAAGATACGACCTTGAGAGAGAGATCAACGGAGGACACGACATTGGGGATTATGGTTTGTAAAGATGCAAGGAGTTCTAGCTGGGTTTTGTGCTGAGACTCTATCCGTGGTTCAAGTTGTTGACGACTTCCTTTTATGGTGGCAATTGTGTCTTTGTTACCATCTGATCGAGTCTCCATGGCTTCCTGTAGGTCTGATTCGACTTAAAGACCGAGTAATATAGACACGGAGAATCAGACACCAGAGATTGCAAGCCAGGAGCAGAGAGTCTTAGGGACACGGAGAGATGATTGACGGCGATGTGGGTGACTGGCAAACTGGGTGTGGAGCCGTGCGGTGCAGCGGCGGTGTGGGTGAGGTGGGGACTCGTGAATTTCGAATGGCGACTTGGACGCCCTACCCTTTTACTTTCTTAATTACTTCAACCTCCCCCCCCCCCCCCCTCCCGGATTTTATATAGTATTTCACATTCACAGGTGACAATCTCACAATAGTAATAACTTATTTTCTTCTTTTTCATTTTTTAAATAAAATTATTAATCATATAATTCTTACTTTTGTTTTTATAAACGGATTTTAGATTACAAAGGATCCTTGGGTATGGCCTGGGTAATAATTTTTTTTTTTTTTTTATCCGGAAAAATATGGTTTGTAATATATTTTAATGTTTGGTACAAAATACTAAATTTTTGCTCAAGCAATTTTGCATTCTCGGACATAAATTTTGGTCAATTTTTTCCACAGATGCAGAAGACTTATAAACTTGATGAAGGTTGAATATATAAATAAAATAAAATAGAAGGTACCCACCCTCATCTCCAAAACCCGACCATCCCTCTCACTTGTTCTCACTTGTAGCACCTATAAATTAGGATTTTGTATATGTAATTGGGATTTAGGATTATGTGCATCTAAAATAAATTGTATTGTGTGTTGAAACCTTTTTTTTTCCTAATGAAATATGCAATTTGATATTGATAAGAGTGTTTATAAAAAAATCATCAATATTTTAAGAAATAGTCCAAACATGAGAATGAGAAACTATTTTAATTTCTTAAGCAAATTTTGTAATACCCAGACATTTAAGAACAATTACACTTTATCCCATGAGCTACCACCATTTTGCATTAACCCTAATGAAATATCAAATAATTAACAAATAACCATCAATCATCCAAACTAAACTAGCCAAGTTTTTTTTTTTTTTTTTTTATGTTTTTAAATTTCTATCTCTTATTTCTTCTAATATCTTTTCATTTTCTAACGATTAAAATCTCTTATTTATTCAATTTTAATATATTCTTTAATATGTAATACAATAATAAGAAAGATAAAAGTTTTGATGAAAATATTATCATTAAACACAAATTGAAACAATATCATTAATAATTTTTATAAATAAGAAAAAAAAATTATGACAAGAAAAATAAAATTATGAATGATTCAAATATTATTTATGTATGCTAAAATTAAATCAAGATAAGAGTTTATGTTTCATAGAAAACCAAAAGAAAAAGAAGTAAAAAGGAGAAAACATAAACTAATATTAAATGAAAAAAATTATATGAGGGTAATTAAGTCTTCTATGAGTTAATTTGTTATATTTAATGACTAATTTAAATTAATGGTGGTTATTTTCTAATTATAACTCAAATAAAAGAGTTATGCATAATTCAAAAATTTATGAGATTATTACAAAACATGTGGTAGGTCATGACAGTAAAATGCAATTGACCCAAATTATCAATGAATAAATTGTCTAGGAAAAGGGTTCTTGTAAAATTATATAACATGATTAAATAAAACAACACAAATAAAATAACACGAACTAAATCCCCCGTACCATTCAATATTGTTTCTTTTTTTTTTAAAATGACATACAAATAATTGGAGTTTTTTCTATATAAATATAAAAATTAAATTAAAGTCATGTACTAAGTTCTGATAATTTTAATTTAAGTATGTACAAAATATTAAAAATTAATATAATATTATTATCTAGTAGCCATGAAAGATAGAGCAGAAGTTAAATGGTGGTAAAGTTGTAGCTGATCTATTAATGGTATTGGGGTAGCAATATGTCATTGCTGAAGTTATATTATAATTTTTTACTTAGTTAAATTTGATTATAATTAAAAAAATTAATATCAAATTATTGTTAATTTTTTAATTAAAACAAAAAATTAAAAAAATAATATGATTTAAATTATAATCAAACACTAAACCTTTAAATTATTTGATTATAATCATGACCAGATTATAATAAAACACAAACATCTTTTAACAAATAAGTTATTAATTTAATTGATAAAATTATTCATTAAATAAAGTTTAATTGTTATAAAATTAGTTAGTTTCATGCTATTGTTTCATATCAAGAAAAAATATGTGAGATCATTACTAATTCAATTGATAAAATTATTTATTAAATAAAGTTTTAATTGTTATAAGATTTAGTTAGTATCATCCTATTGTTTCATATCAAGAAAAAATATGTGAGATCAACTTTAATTTTTGTACAAATGAATTTGGCTCATATTTTGATTATCAACTTCAATAAGATCGATATGTCATGATCTATCAACATTTTATTTTCCATCTTTAATAATTTGACAAATTTAATTAAAGTATGATTGAATTTAAAAATTAGACAATGAGTGTGAGATTAATATCACAATTAATTTATCATGCAAGCATAATAAAATTTAGAATAATTGTATTTTTCTCATCAATTTATCACTTAATGTGTAATGTTTTTCTTTTGTATCTATCAAGCACTTTGTATTTATATTTCTTACCCAATCTATTAAAATTGGCCGTTAAACTTAACTATTTTTATATATATATATATAGAAATTACATAGAAAATAATATTATAAAATGGCTTTTTGAAGGTTAAATCATATTGTGAACATGAAAAATGTTCTGTTGCTCGAGTGTTTCTTAAGTTCATATAAAGGAAGAAAAAAAAAGCTAACATTTTTCTCATCAAGGTTGTGAAGTAAGTTTTTTTCTACCATATATACATTATTCTTGATTACATTGAAATGGTTAAAATTTTATAATATTAAAAATCTTAAATATCAATTGATTATTTTGTCTTTTTTTGGGTAAAAACTATTTTGTCTTCCTATTCCAATTCCCATGAAGTACTAAAGAAGAAAATCATCCACGGAAGATATCTAAAATCTATGTATTTAAAAATGACATCCTCAGAATTTTAGTTATAAAAATTATTTATAAGATTTTATATAAATATAATTAATGCATTAAAAGCATAGAGAATATGATGTTGACTATTATCAATAAATCTAGATAATATTTTGAGTCTGTAAGAAATTGACCTAATCATTAAGAATGTATGTTTCTTTTATTGACTTTTTAGGTTTGAATATATTTTGGAGAAGGTCGCAGAAAGTAAAATTCTTAAATTCTCTAATTCATGCGTAGATGATTTATCGAAAATATAATTAGTCGAGATATGTGTAACATAATCTTATCCCATCATTTATTAATTATTTCTCATCAATAATGTTTTTTGGTAAATCTTTCTCATCTAATTTAAATAATATTATTTTGTCACATCATCCCAAAATTTTCTCATATTTTTCATAAATTAATTACGTAAAAAATGAGTTTATAATTTTCAATCTAATTCCTATTATATTCTCTCTCATATTTACTTTGTCTTTCTGCACTTACAAAATAATTAATTAATTTTTTTTCTCATCTTCATAGTTTTGTTTACTGTTTAAAAAATATATGTTCCTAAACTAATTTAAAATTCTTAATTTATGTACTCACATTCTCTGTATATTACAAAAAAATAATATAATTTATAAGCACATGAATAAATCTAATTTGTCATATCTTTATATATAAACAAAAATGATTTAATTTAAAAAAAATAATATTAAAGAATTATTGTAATGATTAATATTTTAAATAATTTATTCAGTATTTATGAGAGAAATTATGAAAAATTAGAAAAAATAAATATGTTTAAATCAAGTCAAAAATTAGAATTGATGTAAAAAAAATTTAAAAAATTTAAATAAAAAAGATATGCACATTTAAAATTACAAAAGAAGCATTGAATTAAAAGTATATGTAACAAAATGTTTTTTTTGAAATCACAATCTAACGTAAATGCAACTTGTCATATTCTATGAGCATTGAGACTGGGGAACTTTTGGACATAAGGGTTTAAATCCCACCATTTTTGTCTAAAATGGTAATTTTTTTACTTTAATAGTCAATATGGGATAAATTCTGAAATCGTATTTTCAAAAATGGGTTTCTGGGTCCGACTCACCATGCCATGTCACCCCACGAACCTCACAGCACACACCTCACGGGCGTGGGTGAGAAAAAAAAAAAAAAAAAAGCTGAAACCGGCTTTTGAAAAGCTGGTTTCAACAAAATTTTGTCCCCCATGATGGACAAAATTTTAATGGGAGCAGTGGGATCCTGGGAGAAAAATATTATACAATAATTTTTTTATTATATTTTTATAATTATATTTATTTCTATTTTTTTTTTCTACTTTCTAAATTTTACAAATTTTTTATATTGAATATAAAATAAATTATTTGGCTAAAAAAACATAATTATATTAGTATCTACTACAATTTAAAACTCATAAAATATCATATTTTCTTTTTCATAATTTACTCTCCTTTCTAGTGCTTTTATTCTCTCATTATATAATAAATAATTAATTTATTTCTTTTTATATATTATTAGAATAGATTTTATTAACAATGTATGAATTTTTCAAATTAAAGAAATTATGCAAAGAAAACTACTTTTAACAAAAAAAATTAAACAAATAAATTTAAAGTTGAAACAGTAGGTATTATTCAAAGTTGAAACAGTATGAAGTTGAAAACAAAATTGAGGTCAATATGACAGTAAGTATATAGGTATAAGATTGATATTTGTTTATTTGCTATTCTTGCACGCTGACAACCAATGCAATTTCAGTCTTCTATCCTCCTTTACTTAGAGAAATGGGTTAAAGACAGGAGAGGGCAACAAAACAGAGACCTTCAAATCAAAGCTTACAAAATTTATTTATTTTTGTTAAAAGTAGTTTTCTTTGCATAATTTCTTTTATTTGACAAAATTCATACATTGTTAATAAAATCTATTCTAATAATATATAAAAAGAAAGAAATTAATTATTTATTTTATAATAAGAGAATAAAAGCACTAGAAAGGAGAGTAAATTATGAAAATGAAAATATGATATTTTATTAGTTTTAAATTGTAGTAGATACTAATATAATTATGTTTTTTAGTCAAATAATTTATTTTATATTCAATATAAAAAATTTGTAAAATTTAGAAAGTAGAAAAAACAAAATAGAAATAAATACAATTATAAAAATATAATAAAGAAAATTATTATATAATATTTGTCTTCCAGGATCCCATTGAGTCCATCAAAATTTTGTCTCCCGCGGGCCCACCCATGGGAGACAAATTTTGTTGAAATCGGCTTTTGAAAAGCCGGTTTGAGCTTTTTTTTTTTTTTTTTTTTTTCCTCATGCTCACTCGTAAAGTGTGGTGTGTGCTATGGGGTGGGTAAGAACCAGAAACCAATTTTTAAAAATACGATTTTAAAGTTTATCCCATATTGACTTTAGAGTGAAAAAATACTTCTGAACAAAAATGGTGAGATTTGAACCCTTTTATGTCCAAAAGTCCGAGAATGGAGAGCAGAGAAGTCATGGACTGACACAAGTCAGGCAGCGGAGAACCCTAAAACTCCTCCTTCCGAAAACAGTTGATAGGAAACAGAGCAATCATCTGCAAACACCAACCCTTGGGAAATTCTGTTAATTTACAGTTGTAAGTTTCATTTGATGAGCAAGTCATATGGTCACCGATCCGATTGTTTATTTCAGGGCACAATTCACAATCTTCAAGCAAGAAGTTGATAAATTTATATGAAATTGGGTTTCAATTTGTTAAGTTGCATTCAAGATCCACCTGGGTTTTACACTTTTACTTCACTTTTCTCCCGGTGAGAGTATAGTTTTTTAATTTAGTGTTTTCGTTTTTTTTAAATGTTCTGACTGCAATCCTCTGTGTGTAAATCTGCTCTTATATCTTTCTTTCTGGTCAATTATTTAATTAATCTATCTATATATATATATTTGCATTTGTTATCATTTGTTATTCATTCCACAGGTTTCTTTCTCCAAATTGCAGCTAGTTAACTTGTACTATTATTATACCACTTTCAAATTGTTCTGGAATGTGACTGTTAAATTGTATACCATTTTCCAGGGGATCTAAGTATAGGGCAGCAACAAGCTGGTCAGTTTGGTAATAATCTTTGATGGCGGAGTTGATTGGTCCAAGGTTGTACAGCTGCTGTAATTGCAGAAACGATGTTGCTGTTCATGATGATGTTATTTCAAAAGCTTTTCAGGTGAATAACTCAATTACCCAATTTGTATTGAGTTTCTATAGACATTAAAACAATGAGCTTCTCTTCACGATGACATTAAAACAAGTTAAATTAATTACATCTTCAGGATAAAAGAATTTTTAACTTCTGTCAATTGCTTGTTCCAATTACAAAAGAAAGCTGCTATTCTATGAGTATATTTGGTCAATTATTGCACGTGAAACAGATTATCGTTGTTTATGTTTGTTCCTATATTTGCCTGAACTAATTTTAGGGAAGAAATGGTCGAGCCTTTCTGTTCTCCCATGCTATGAACATTATGGTAGGGCCTAAAGAAGACAGGCAGCTCATGACTGGTCTCCACACAGTTGCTGATGTCTACTGTTGTGACTGCCGTGAAGTGCTCGGCTGGAAGTATGAACGAGCCTACGAGGAAACACAGAAATACAAAGAAGGGAAGTACATACTTGAGAAGTCTAAGATAGTCAAGGAAAACTGGTAGTACCTGAAAAGTTTCTGATTATTGCCTTACTGCTCTGTAAGTGTATGGGTGCTTCTAGGTTTTCACCTTGTGCGGAAAATTATCAGCATTGGAATAGAATTCATTTATTGTTCCTTGCTTTGCATTCTCCTGCCTTCTGTGTGGGTATTTGTATTGGAGATAATTTATTCTTCTAATAAATTGTTAATAGTTCTCACAATCATAAAATTGATATTAGCCAGAATTTGAAGTTTGGAACCTAAGGAGAAGTATGTCTGATGTTGGAAAAAACTAGAAGATTATTTGTTTTTCTGATAAACTGTAAATATTGTGGAATATTCTAGCATTTCCTTTTTTCAATCTTCTTTGCTGGAAACAATGGTGCTTGATGCACTGGTCTCACCAGCAATAGTAATTTAAAGTATATTATTTGTAATCCGTGAAGTGGAAAGCACAATGTTGTAGTACTTGTAGATGATTGAGGAGGATATTGTTCTTGTGTTACTTCATTACTTGAAGTCATTTTGAAAACATGTATATTCTATCAAAACAAGCTTCAAGAAGAGACCTGCTTTAATAATTAATTTGTGTGCCAAGAAGACAATAATAGTTGCCATCATCATCATGCAATATATACTACGTTGTAGCCAATCAGTTTTCAACATACAATTCATATACTAAGAAAAAATCAAGTAATGAATGATTTAATCCTGCAACTCACAGTCACAAGGAAAGAAGAATCAATCAATTACAACTAGAAGTAAAAAAAGAAAAAGAAAAAAAAAAGCTAAAATCCTAGCAAGGAAGTTCATTCTAATGCATCATCATATAACTTGAATTTTCTTCTTTGTTAACCATTTCTTTCTGGCGTTTTCTATTGCTTCCTCCCTCATCCTCAAGAGTTCACGAAAGCATTGGCGGAACTGTGTATCAATTGCGTCGAGCTCCAACTTCAACTCATTATACCTGTCGGCTAGAGAGAGAGAACAGATGCTTGACATGTCAAATTTTTTTGACACATTACAACATGAATCAGTACAGGAGACTGCAGAGTTCTTTGTCGACTCATTCATAGCAGAATCACTGATATTAGCTTCATCCTTCTCCTTGTGATCATCTTGATCATAGATTCCAATATATGAATTGAATTCATAGTCATTGGATCCATTACAGCATTCACCAAAACTAAAATAAGCAGGTCCAGAAGTTTTGACATCTGAGGTAATCCCATATTCAGCAGATATATCTGAGATAACAGATTCTTGATTGTCTTGATACTCCTCGCCTGCCAACTGTGAGTGAACATGTTCCTTGACAACTGACTGGGCATTAAATTCAGCCGGCTGTTGCGGCCAATGGCATCTTGGTGATGATTCACCATTCCAAACTACAGGCAAATGGCCATACAAATTATCTGCTCCACACGAAGAAATTTGATAGGAAGATTTCCATCTGGGTACAAACTTCACAATTATATTGTCTATCAACTCAGCAATGACAGCCACATCTTCATTTGACAGATCCAGTTGTTCAACCATCTCCTCCGCAATTGAAATTGCAGTATCAGTATCAAGATAGAATGCAAAATGAATATTCCTTGCTCGATCTATTATCAAAAACAGAACAAAAGAAAAACAATTACTTAGATCACAGAATTACCAAAAGAAAGTACATATGTAAGAACTTTACTTACCATGTGCATCAGCAATGCGCAAGGTCAAAGAAATAGTATTATCATAACTTTTCTCCCCTCTTAGCCTAAATTCATTATTCTTAGTAACCCTCTGTAAATCAAGACCGGAGAACTGAGAGGTTTCTTCAATGCTTTTCATGGAGGAGCCAACTGAAATCCAATTGTAGTTAGCATCAATGTCCATGGGACAAGAATCAGGCCGTGGTGCATTCACCAATTTAGGAATGGGATTGGGTGGCGGCAGAGTGCTGTGATTGATCTCCTTAACATTTTCAGTCGCAAGAAATGGATCCTTCAGAAGTTCAGTTGCAGGCAATCTCATAGAGCCAGGAACTAGGCAATTCTCTATGAACTGCTTCACTTTAGGGTCATTCACTTTACCAAGGGAAGCAGGCTTTATACCCTGGCAACAAATTCATTGATCAGTATAAAATAAAGAAAAACAAACATATAGCTTGACATATCTACTGAGTTCCAACTTCCAAGTAACTATAAACTTACAGAAGTAACTTTCTTATATATCTGTGCTGGATTTTTGCATTCGCTATACGGGTACTCACAGGTGACCATTTCTAACATACACATCCCAAAAGAATATATGTCAACAAGTTCATTGTATTCCTCTTCATAGAGCTCTGGGGCCATGAATTCAGGAGTGCCTGCCCCAAAGAAGAAGAAAAAGAGACCATAAAACACCAAAACTTCAAAGATGCAGTTTAATCAAAGTCAATACTTTGACAATAAAAAAAAAACATAAAAATACCAATAACACTTCGGGCAGTAGGCTGCTGCATGACGATTGCTAACCCAAGATCTCCAATTTTGACTTCTCCATTATTACCATTAACAAAGATATTATCGCATTTCAAATCTCTATGGATTATGGGTGGATTGTGACTATGCAGATAGCATAGGCCTCGAAGAATCTGCCTTGCCCAGTTCTTGATGGCTTTCATATCGACATTCTTGTGCTTATTTCGGTATCTGCTCCCATTTTAATCATGAAGCATATGAATGCATGCAAAACCCAAGTAAGACAGACTGAAGAGAAAAGAAAAAGAATAAAATAAAACAGTTGATGATAAACTTACTGCCTCAAACTGCCAGAAGTGAATAATTCAGTTATCATGTTGATAGTCTTACTTTTATCGTCCACCCAAGAGTTATAGAACCTCATTATATTCTCATGTTTCAATGACTTGAGCAGATGAACCTCAGTGTATAATCGTTCCAACTGTTGGGGTGATTGCAAAACATCCTCAATGTTCACTTGGTTCCAGGCAACTTCTATCCCATCAACTTCATCAAATGCCTTATATCTACAATAAGAGCCAATGCGAGGTGCATACGAATTAGAGAAAAAATAAAACAAAAGCTTTCGATTTTAAAAAATTATCAAATTTTAAGTCTAAGTACTATAACCACAAACAAGAAAGTCAGAAGAATATAGGTCTCAGAGCCATACACAGTTTTGAATGCTCCTTTCCCCAGCATTTCACCATACTGGACATGTAACAACAAAAGAAACAAAGATTATATCAATGAATATAAAGCAAATGCAATTTAAAAACATCACTAGAGCTAGCACATACGTGCTTGTATACTTCTTTTCCTTTAGAAAATATATACTCGTCAAGTTTCAGTTTTCAAAATTACATCAGACACTTATTCAAATAAAAACCTGTGATTATATTAAGTTTCGGATATTCTTCTATATGGATGTGTCTATTGTAGAGGACATAACAGATAGCTCAATTTATTGTTAGATATTTAGAATACAGGCACGAGCCCTAAACTACTAGTTTGCTTAAAATTCGAGGAGATGCACAATGGACCACTCGTTGAAACAGATACCTGAATAAATAAATAAAAAATCCAATAATCTTAAGAAGAATTGCACAATCTCTCAATCACAAACTCATACCTATCTTATTTAGGTGTGACCAAACAAATTATAACTAAGAACCTCTCCAATAAAGGCTTTCAAAACTCAAAACATATATCCACAGACCACAAGCAACTAGTACTAAAGTTAACTTTCTTACCAATTAATTTGTACTACCCTAGTGTTTGGTTGCTAAAAGCAAAGAGTATAGGTTTATGATTTCAAATAAATATATTTGTAATAGCAATGCATAAAGACAGAAATCGTGGTACCCGCATATATCGTCCTGTTGGATCTTTCTCCTCAATGTCACCATCCTCCGTCTCGGACTTGGCCACCAACATACATTCGCCGGAATACATAGCGAAAATGACGACAAACAAAACCCCTCAATAACCAGAAGAGTTCGAACTCCTTATCCTTTCTTTTCTATTTTTAGAGAGAAATCAGAAAACCCTATCAAAGCAATTTGATTTTGACACCGATCGGAATGTGACGAAGACAAACCTGTTCAGAAAATGCCTCGCAAGCAACCGAATACGAATCGAATGCCGATCGGAACCGGAACCGGAATCGGCATCCAACAAACCACATATCAGAAGATTCCAACTCCATACCAAATTTTCGCTTACCAATAAAGCTCCACATCCTTATACCAATCCTAGACTCACCCATAATATTATCAGCATCTTTTGCATAAACAAAAACGACGACGACGACAGGAAATTATTACGGATTATATACAAAACCCTAGAAGAGAAAAGCCGATGATTTGGAAGGGAGATTGGAAAGAAGCAGTTATGGATTTTACGGATTATTATTATATATACAGGAGAAGAGAAGAGACGGAAGAAGCCCCAGTTTAAGACGGTGTAGGAATCTATAATGAAACAACAACTCACTTCTTCTAGAACTGTAATGCCCACGCTGATATAAATGGCGCGTGGATTGTCCTGAAAGACAATTACTTACAATGTAACGGATATTAATTATAAGTCTCACCCTCGTATAACAAAATAAATTATTATGATATATATATATATATATATCAATAACTAAGATATATATCATTAATTAATAAAAAATAATATTTTAAAGATAACAAAATTTAATGCAAAAATATATTTTTTGTAAAAATTTTAAAGATGGAAATAATCATAAAAAATTTATTCTTTATATTTATTTTAATTTATAATAGCTTTTTTTTTTTTGAAATATTTAATTTTTAATATTATAATTATTTTTTATTTTTTAAATAAAAAAAATTAAGAAATTAAGAAATTCGGTCTTAATTATTATTGATATATAGTTATTGATAAATAATTTATTTAAAACAAAATAACAACTAAAACGTATTTATGTAATAATATATACTCATAAGATATTGAAGAAAATAAAATTTCTTTAACTAAACTATTTTTTTTTTTTTTTTTTTTTTTTTTGTGTATTAGAAGTGCTCGAACACAAAAGTAGGGGTGGAGGATAAATATCAACCGCTTGAGCTAAGCTCTCGGTGATACTAAACTATTTTTATACTCATTAACAAATAGATAAATTTAACAAAAATAAAATAAAATAAATTCATAAATATATTAAACATAACTCCTAACTCCGCCAGAGGTTACTCTGCCGGTCCCAAGCCCGGATAAAGGAGGAGGGTTGCGATAGGTTGACGGCCAGCGTAAAACTAGTCAAACCCTATGATGATGAATCCTACCTAGTATTCGTTGGGGCGTAACCCTCTTAGCGACGCGCTGCATCGGATCCCGGGTGTAGTGAGAAATGAGCAAGGGCTGGGTCGTCACATCCTTAGTGGCGCGCCACATCAGCGCCCGGGTGTGGTGCAAAATGAGCAAGGGTTCTCGCATCAAGGGCGGGTGCGGGTAAAGAAGCTAGTCCAGGGTAAGATTCGCGTAGCTACTTGGAACATAGGGACTCTTACTGGTAAATTGAGAGAGCTTGTAGATACTATGAGTAGAAGGAGGATTAATATTGCTTGTTTGCAAGAAACTAAGTGGGTAGGAGAAAAGGCTAGAGAGATAGAGATAACAGGATTCAAGATGTGGTATACCGGTAAGACTAGAAATAGGAATGGAGTGGCGATTATTGTTGATGGAAATTTGAAGGACGAGGTTGTAGAAATCAAGAGGAAAAGTGATAGAATAATTTTAGTAAAATTGATGATAGACGAGGAGACATTTAATATTATTAGCGCCTATGCTCCCCAAATAGGATTGGATGAATCTACTAAGAAGGCTTTTTGGGAAGATTTAGAGGAGATAGTTCAAGGAGTACCCTAAGGTGAGAAATTGTTTATTGGTGCTGATTTGAATGGTCATATAGGAAGTACTAATGAGGGCTTTGAGCGCGTACATGGAGGATATGGTTATGGCATTAAGAATGAGGGTGGAGAGTCTATTTTAGATTTTGCAGTTGCGTATGACCTGATTTTAGCTAACACGTTCTTTAAGAAACGAGAGTCGCACTTAATCACCTTTAGTAGCGGGCCGAATAAGAGCCAAATAGATTTTGTTATGACTAGAAAGGTTGATAGAGCTGTTTGTAAGGATTGTAAGGTTTTACCCGGCGAGTGTTTAGTGTCCCAGCATAAACTTATGGTTGTGGATGTTGGCGTTAAGTGGCGGAAGCAAAAGTATAGAAGTAATAAGTGTATTAAGACTAGATGGTGGAATTTGAATGGAGGGAAGATGACTCTTTTTAAAGATAAAATGTTACAGTGTGATCCTTGGAGGGTGGAGGGTGGGCCTAACATGATTTGGGATGAGATGGCGAGTCCTATCAGGAATACAGCTAGAGAGGTGTTAGGAGAAAGTAGAGGACGTGGACCTCCGACTAAGGAGACATGGTGGTGGAATGAAGAAGTTCAACAAGCTATTAAAGCTAAAAAAGAGTGTTATAAAAGATTACACAAGTGTAGAAATGAAGATAATTATAAATGTTTTAGACAAGCTAGGAAAGATGCTAAGAAAGCGGTTAGGGAAGCCAGAGGCAAGGCTTGCAAAGGACTTTACCAAAAGTTAGAAACAAAGGATGGAGAGAAAGATATCTATAGGATTGCCAAGCAAAGGGAAAGACGAACTAAAGACCTAATTCGTATTAAGTGCATTAAGGATAAGGCTGATAGGGTTTTAGTTAAGGAAGATGAGATTAATGAGAGATGGCAAACTTATTTCGATACTTTATTTAATGAAGAGTCAATGGGTGATTTTGGAGACCTTGATGTCACCTTTAATGATACGAACCGGCGATTTGTTCGTCGGATTAGAGCTCAGGAGGTTAAAGAAGCTATGCATAAGATGAAGAATGGTAAGGCTTTGGGCCCAGATGATATTCCAATAGAAGTTTGGAGATGCCTAGGAGATATTGGAGTAACTTGGCTTACAAATCTTTTTAACAAGATTTTAGTAACCAAGAAAATGCCAGATGAGTGGAGGAAGAGTACATTAATCCCTATTTATAAGAATAAAGGAGATATTCAAAGTTGTTCGAATTATCGAGGTATAAAACTTATTAGCCATACAATGAAACTGTGGGAGAGAGTGATTGAGCGTAGGCTTAGGAATGAGACTGTAGTTTCTGAGAATCAATTTGGCTTTATGCCTGGAAGATCTACAATGGAGGCTATTTTTCTACTTAGGAGATTAATGGAGAAATATAGAGAAAAGAAAAAGGATCTTCACATGGTCTTTATTGATCTAGAAAAAGCGTATGATAAGGTGCCAAAACAAGTCTTGTGGTGGGTACTCGAGAAGAAAAAGGTCCCAACTAAATATGTAGAAGTTATTAAAGATATGTATGAAGGAGTATTGACTAGGGTGCGGACTGTAGATGGTATGACTGGAGAGTTCCCGATCACGATAGGTGTTCACCAAGGTTCATCCTTAAGTCCTTACCTATTTGCGTTAGTCATGGATGAACTCACCTATAATATCCAAGATAGGGCTCCTTGGTGCATGTTGTTTGCCGATGATATTGTGTTGGTAGACGAAACTAGGGAAGGTTTAAATTCTAAACTAGGAATGTGGCGGAACGCGTTAGAATCTAAAGGCCTTAGATTGAGTCGGACAAAAACTGAATATATGGAGTGCAATTTCAGTAAAACTAGAGGAGGACTCGAATGATATAATTTTAGACGGTCAGACAATCCCTACCAAGGATGTGTTTAAGTATTTAGGGTCATTTATACAAAAAGATGGTGCAATTGAGCATGATGTAAACCATAGGATTAAGGCATGGTGGGTGAAGTGACGGAGTGCTTCGGGAGTTTTATGTGATCCTAAAATCCCGAATAGATTGAAAGGGAAATTTTATAAGTCGGCAGTGAGACCAGCTATGTTGTATGGTACCGAATGTTGGGCAGTTAAGAAGCAACATTCGCATAAGATGGGAGTAGCCGAAATGAGAATGTTAAGATGGATGACAGGACATACAAGAAATGATAGAATAAGAAATGAGGAGATTCGTAGAAAGGTGGAAGTAGCACCTATTGAGGAGAAAATGAGGGAGAATCGTCTACGTTGGTTTGGACACATCCAACGTCGGCCAATGGACGCAGTAGTTAAGCAAGGTGACATGGTCCAGGTGCCAGGTGTTAGACGGGGAAAGGGGAGACCGAAACTTACATGGGGGATAGTCATCGAGAAAGATATGGCTGTACTAGGAATTAATGAAAATCTTGTCTTGGATCGATGCGAATGGAGGAAAAGGATTCATATAGCCGACCCCAACTAGTTTGGGATTTTAAGGCTTAGTTGAGTTGAGTTGAGTATTAAACATAACTCCTAAGTTGGAATAAAGAATAATATTATAATATGAAAACCGTTCTCTTAAAATTTTCTTAATTCATAAAATGAATAAGAACTGAAAAAAATTATAATTATTGGAGACATATTGAACAAACAAAAAAAAATTAAAGAAATTTAATTTTAACTACTATTGACATATAATTATTAATATTTTTATAAAATAAAATTTAAAATAATAATATCATAATTATGAAAACTATACTCTTAATTTTTTTTTAATTCATAGTAATTTTAAAAAAAATTAATTCATAAATTTGATATGAACTTAATTTATGATTATTAGGAAACTTATTAAAAAAAAAACAATAAGAAAGATCAATTTAAATTATTATTGACATAAAATTATTAAAAAATTATAAATTTATTAATATTGAGAATAATTAGTAAAGAAGAAATCAACAATCTTAAAGCTATTACAATCCTATAGATCTTCAAATAGAGAAGAATTTGAAAAAAAAGAAAATAATAATAATAATAATAGTATATTTGAAGTAAAATAACAACTAAATGATAATTATGTAATAAAAAAAGCTCATAAAAATATTCTAAAAAATATAAAATTTCTACTGTTGAGTCACTTTTATATATAGTATAGATGTTTTGTTAAAATTGAAAAACACTTTTGGTCAAACACTTAAAGCAGTTTTAGTCTGTTTTTCAAAAATTATTTATGTCTAACTTTTTCATAACACACTTATAGCAAACATAATTTTTATATTTTTTTTAACAAAAATACTCTAATTTTTTTTTTAATATTCTTACAATTTAAAATTACTTTTTTAATAAATAACCAAACAAAAAATAAATTATGATAAAATTAATTTTTCTATAAACTCAACTAGCAAAACTAAACTGGCCCTAACTAAGTATAATTCGAGCTGAAGTCTTATCACTATAATAAACATTCGACGTCCCTTTGTTCCCTTAATAAATAGCGACGTCAGTCTATTGTTTTTGACTTTATCATTTTGCCAATTTCTCACATTTCAGTTCAATATTTATCTTTTCTCTTTGTTTATCTTCCTCCATCCAAGTTGGAGATGAACACAAGATTAATTTGTTGATATTGAAGTGAGAGAAAAGTCCAAATTACCTTCAGTTTTGTGATCGAATTTTAGTGACACATAAAAAACTCAGCGGAAAAAAGGAGAAGAAATTCAAGAATTTACCAAAATGATTTAATTGACGAAGAAAGGAAACAAATAAACTGCAGATTATTAAGTCAGTCAAGTCCGGGCGACGCCAATTTTATTGTTTTTGAATATATGACTATGTTTTGTTTAAAGCCTATTGTTGTATGACAGTTAAGGAGCTCTTATTCCTTTTTGAAGACTATACTATTGGACGTGTCTCTGTTTTAGAATGTAGAATGTAGATCCGTTTGGAGTTACGAGGGGTTAGATTATAGTTTGTAGAAACATGGACGGACGGACCACCTCGTATTCTCGTAGTGAAAAGATGAAGACGTAAGTCGAAGGCACATAGTATTAGAGCCATAAAAAAACAATACAAACTGTTTACCAATCAATCCGCATGTTTGGATCCGTATACAAATGACCCGGAATATTAATAGAACTGATTTGATGCATTTAACCAATAGCTATACAATTCAAAGAGAAGCTTCCTAAAATTGCAGGCTACGTGAAAAATCGATAGTATCATTATTTTAAACCCACCGTCCACGTTATGGCCATTTTCGAAAGAACACGAAATTCCAAAGAGAAACGGTGATCTATCATCTTATCTCGTGTACAATTTCTAATCAAGTCAGAACTTTTGAAATAGAAGAAGAAATGCGAATCACCAAAGGATATCCTACTTGGCAGGTCACATCTTCGACCACTACTTTATCATGTTACATGCATAGAAGAAGCTATCCCCTCACGAATTCAGCTCCACAAAAAGGCTCGCCTGAGGATGCAATCCTGCTTCTTTCAATGACAAATTCAGCTTCTCTTGTCCATAAACAACCCGAGGGAAGTTGGAGACAAGACTATAACTCTCAGCTTCTGAACAGTCCAATGAATCAACATAATCATATAGAGATTGGATGGTCGCAGTGCTTTGGAACCTCCTGTCCTTGCGTTCTCCATTGGGGAAACGTACCAACACCTGATTAGCGAAAAATATACGAAAACAACGATTGATAATCAAACTAACTATTGAGTTGGGAAGGGATAGGTAGCCAATTCAAAAATGTAGGTAAAAGCACAGAGATACTGTGAGGGTAAAGGCATCAATATATATAATCTTTATATCATAAGATTATATTACCTGAGTAACATTAGGTCCTTTTTCAGGTTCAACACCTAGTGAAAGGAATTTCTCTTGCCGCATTTTAGCTAATGCAGCTTGTTTCTCCGCGGCTTCACATGCAGCTCTTTCACGAGCCTCCTCTTCCTCCTTGTGCTTCCTCTCAGCTTCAGCAGCTTCCTTTTCAAGGCGTTCTTGCTCTTCTTTCCTCTGTCGTTCCCTAGCCTGATATTACATGCTATAACATTAAAAGATTGCAAGTGCTTTCCATAGTACAAACCTTTCTGAGGGCATGCCATGAGCCAAAAGAGAATAAGCATGAAAAAACAGAGGACCAAAGTTACAAGGCAGCATACTTGATCCGCTTCAAGTGCAGCTCTGTAAGCAGCATCTTGCTCCTCTCTTAAGCGCATGTTGTTGTGTCTTTCTTCAGCATCAAGCCGAGCAGCAACAAGAACAGGGGCGCTTTCTTCAAGCACTCTCTGTAATATTATGAGCATTTCCTCAGGAGATTTTGGTCCCTCGACCTGAAGAACATGAATTGATAACAACATGCTAAGCACATATGATGCAAATATGCAATTACTAAAATCACAAAATAAGCAAGAATAAGCCATTTCCATAAAACAAGCTGGGCACATAAGTCAACATCACTTACACAAAAATACAGCACCATGAACCAAAATGCTTTGATTTTGCATTTGAAACAATATAAAGTTTGATTATCCCTAGTATTATGTGCTCATATGAACTCATTGAGCTCAAATTCATCTCATTTCTCTAAGATAGTAAATTGATTAGACTGGTAGACGTGAATAATCAAAATCTCAGCATTTTTTTACAAGTAAATATCACAATTTCTTATTTTATTACACTGAGTGCAGAGAATTTTCACATCAATTTGTTTATGCAGGCGGTAAGGAGGAGCTTATATGGAACCAAGCCATGCAAATCACATCATTTAAACTGCAAATGCATTTTCAGCTCTGAAGGAAGTCAGGATGATTTGTAACTAGGATATAGCAATGCTAAATACATATAAGAGAGTGGCAAAAAGCTAGTCCATGCAATGCAATATATACTGCAAAGACATCGGTTAAAATACTGAAACTGAGCAACCAGTCAAGTTCAAGGCAATTTGCTTGTTCTCGCGATAAATGTAGTTTCCATATACGTTTCTGCATAAGTTATTCAATCTACATTTTTCTCAAGCATCAACAAATAAATCTTCGAAGGTAGTGAAGGTGAGCAGAGCTTTGGTTTAGTCTAGATAACTATTTACTGTTCACATGTTCCTCATATTTCCACACGGTACCCTATACACCAACAAGTAACTTCAGAGATGACTCTACCAATAATTAGAAAATCTCTTCCATAATAATGCTCGATGGTCCACCATAACATATTAACACTCTACGCTCTCCTCAGAGTCTCCATTCCTTCATGATGTTCAATCTCAGTAGAGAAAATACAGGATAACAAACTCCCTTACACTTCCTCACAGTAACTCTCACACATTTTCTCAAATAGTAGATATCTTGTAATTTATTTGCAACTACCATGCTAGTCTGCACAAATTCACTCTGAGACAATTTTTTTTGCCATATCCCTTTGTGGCAGAAGAAAATTCAGCAAGTAAAACTTAAAACTGAAACACAGAGAGCAAGCATATCTCCTTTCTGATAATAAGCATCTAGTCCTTTTCCTAGTAATTTCAATGTGATAGAGTTGTGATTACACAGTAACAAATTGTAAGATAAACTTCTAAACATACTTTGTTGACATCTACAATCAAGCACTACCAAGTCTTACTATAAAATATAAAGGAAGACATTAACTGAACCAAGGAAAGCGTCCTCCCAAACAGATTAAATAGGTATCCATGACCTAAATAATGGTACCCTGTGTTCTAAAATTCTATGCATACGCACGAGTAAACTGTACTATATTCTAGAAACAGGTAGTTTATCAGATCAAATAAAGACAGATAGTTTTTGCCTTTGGCTATTTCATAATGTCCTCAATTTCAGAATTTCATGTATCTTTTCCTAATTGCAAACATTTAATGGGAACTGATTCTCAAAAGAAGCTAATGATAATTTTCTGTCACGACTTCACATTACATGCTACAAAATTAAATTAGACAACAGTAGCACGCCCGTGTTTAGTTATACAAGCCCTCTACTAAGCAACATCATGTGCCTCATGAAGAATAAACATATAAATGAGCATTAAACCATGCTCCTGTCAAGAATACTATCCAAACCTAGGTGCGCCCATGGAATTCAGAACTAAAATAACTAGAAGTGGAAAAACTAAAGACGACACCTGTTGAAGCAGTGCAATCCTCTGATTTGTTGCCGCCATTACGACAGCACAGAATGGAAATCTCGAAGCTTTAAAGCTGTTACTCATCTTGAACCCTTCACTAGTCCTAATACTCCCTCCCCAAGACACGAAATTCTCATTCAAAAACGCTGCCAATGTCTCAGAACACAAGGTTCTCTCGCAGAACAAAGGCGTATCCTGATGGTCCGGGGAATGCAAGTACACAAATAAAAGCTTAAATGAGTTCTTGGACCTTTGCAGCGCGTCCGTAAATCCCTCGCTCACGAAATTCGGCCTAGTTGCCCCATATTCCCTCTCAAATCCTGTAACAAAATCAATGGCCTCAGATGCTGCTGCCGACACAGAAACCAACGGTGCTGATGACTCGCCGTGCCGGTTCGATCCCGAGCCCAACCCTATCACACCGAGTGAGTAGGAAAGAACGCCACCGGCGGCCCAGAATCCAAGCCCAATCGCCCCAGAAATTAACCCGAAACTACCGGAAATAACAGAAACAGGCAACGTAATGAGTTTCCAAGCCAAACCAGGAGCGGCGGGTTCCAATCGTTCCAAGGCATCGCGCGTAACTCTATTTAACTCTGCGTCACCAGCGGCTGTTGCGCCAACGCCGTCAACGCTGGCGGTAATCGGTCCAGCAGTAGAAGTATCCGGGGGTTCAGAATTAGTGGAGGTGAAGGATGAGACTGCGAGCTCGAGGTCCCAGCCATGGGCTTCAAGAATCTCTGTGCACAAGTCGGGATCTTGAAGCCCTGTGATCGCTTGGAAATATGCTAATTTATCGGATGCATCAGCCATGTCTGTGTGGAATTGTAGGGCTTGGGTTGAGAATCAGGTTGCTTAGAGAATTTTGGAATAATCGAATCGAAATTCGAAAGAGAGAGACGAGAACAACTGTGCTTCACTTCCCTATGAAGTATATGAACGGACTCGAATGCCGGTTGATTGATTACTTGGGGTTTATGACTCGGACGGAGGATCTTGTAGTTTGACGGTGGGAATTCAGAAGCGACCACGGAATTACGTTACTACCACTAAGTCCCTTAAAATGACGAACTTACCCTTGTTGATTGTGAACTATGAGTTATGATGATTTGCCAGCATTCTCCTTGTGGATCCGCCCCTCCTGGAAATTTAAAAGAGAAAACCGACAATCTAACTGTAACGAAGCGCTGACGCTAGCACCTTTTTCATCGTTTATTGTTTGGGTATTTCTTCGGGCTTCATAAGCCCAGTCCCAAGACCTCCTTAACGTAGAAATGGCCCAAAAAAGCTAAACCATTGATCCGAGCCCAAAAAGAAAAAAGAGAAGTAGAAAAACGTAATAAACCATTTCAATTTTGGTTTAAGACTGATTTCACCTATATGTTGTGGTTTTGATTTTTTTTTTTTTTTTTTTAAAAAAAAAAAAACTAAATTCCATTTTCATAATGTTATATTATATACCTCATGCAAGTAAACATTATGTTATATAATTCGGTATATTGCAACTTAGCTATGGAATTTTTATCCAGAAAAAAGAACTTCTTTAGACTACATGAAGATGAATTAAGTCACTGAATGGTAACAGCGGGTAACTTAATTAACAATTTAGTGGAGCACTAAATACATAGTAGCTAGATTCTTCTGTAAAAGTGTACATACAACCTATCAGTACTGTGGAACTGGTGATGCTCATGAAAATTTTAATTAGGAATTTTATGACATACATGTTGCACCAAAAGCAAGCTATATTGTTGGTGATCGGTCCTTTCCATCGTTATGTGTAGGCGCTGTAACTTGTGGCTACAGCATGCTTTGCCATCCAAAGAATATTCCATATACTTTGGTTTTTTCAGATAGAAGAAGAAGAGTTTTCAGCTAGACCATCTGGATATTAGCTTCTACAATTTGTTGATCTTGATCGTGCGGGGAAACTTTTTTGTTGGGCAAATTTTGTTTTGATCTGTCGGATGGTTGGGACTTGAACTCGGCTAAATCAGCTAGCTCTCTAACAGCTTTGACGATGCCTTCAACACGGGTTGTAACTTGAATAAGCAAAGAAGCTATGGTTACCACTTGAACAATTTCCATGAGAGGGAAGGGCACAGCTGATGATGTGGACGATACTTGTGTTTCTATATTATGATCATTAGTTTCATCAGCTTTTCGATCAGTTGACGGTGTTTCGTGGTAATTGATTAAGGCAGGAGGATAAGATTTTAATAAATTTGCGAGCTCTTGTGCCGCACCCTTCATTTCTGCCACTAAAATATCAGTGCCCGTGGTGGACGACTTCTTCATTGTCTTAATAGTAGTTGCCAGCTCTCTTATGACGATTGCAGTGTTGGTGCTCACTTTCAAGGAGATGTTGCTGATATTCTTCTTTATGTATTCAGGGGTCTGCATGCAGTGCCAGTGTTGAAAGAATTTATTATTCATTATATAATTGGAGCTCTAATTGCTTTGTAATTATATTAGTATATGCTATTAATTAACCATACGTATATTGAACAGTAGTATAACTTAGCTAATTAATTAATTAATTGGGGATGCATGCAAGCCATTCATTAGTTCACCTTATTTTCTGAATTGATGCAACCATTGAGAGTATCTATGCAAGAGGCAAGGCTGCGCATGGATGCCCCAATTTTAAGGTATTGCTTCCATGGGTGCCGGAAGTTGAAACGGCCATGGGCAGGCTCCCATCTAGCAAAATTAGCCTGCAAATTAACGTACACAAATTCATTAACCAAACCCAGGAAAGATTCCACCAGATTTGTTAATATATGATTAATCTACTTAATTTATTTATCTGCACTAGTGTTCACGTACCATAGAATCCTCTGTTGCTTTCGAACTTAGTACACACCTATAGCCTAGTAGCATTTCTTTATCATGTACAGCTTCCTCACTACCAGCTTCTTGGCTTCCACTAGCATTAAAATACTGAGCCACGCAACCTGAAATTAATATATAATTTATAATTTATAATAGGGGTCTAGAATTAATTAATTAGGATCAAAAACTTAATTAAATAAATCATTTAGCTAGAATGAAATTGGCGATGATAAGCAAGCGCATGCACTTACCGTCTAGGGAATTGGCCAGTTTGTCCATGTTACGAGTTATTAAAGCATGGAGCTCCTGACCAGCCCAGATGGGACAAATGAGCATTGTCACCAGAATGCACAAGCAAGTGCCAATTATTATGGTAGAAATTCTTTGGTGTGCCATTTCCAGCAACTTGTCCACGCGATAACCCGATACTGAAACCAAGCTGAAGGTGAGGATGAAGATCATAATACCGTAGTCGAATCGGGCTTTTAAAGTTGGAATAAATCTTGTGAATGTTGCTGCAGAAGCTGAATTAATTATGCCACAGAATAACAAAATTAATTAATTAATACCTTTATATATAGTACTCCTGCATATACATCATTAAAAAACATAATTAGATAAATTAATCAAACCTAATAGAAAAAGTGGGACACCAACAACTATGGGTTCATATTTCTGTCCTGCTTGACTGGCAACCCAGTGAACACCAATGGCTAGAAACCCAGCAATAGAAGTTCCACAAATTCTGTTCAAACTTTTGCTTATTGTTGCGCCTGTCATTAATTAATTATAACAGGACGAAAAAGAAACATAAATTAATTTGAGGATGCAGGTATTATATAAATATGTATGTATGTATATTTGAACAGTATCAACCTGCCGTGTGTTCAAAGACTACGACAACCGTCATTATAGCCCACATAGAATTTCCTCCAACACCTTCATACAAAGGCCTCATATAGTAAAAGAGTGAAACAACCGTAAGCGCCATCCCAACTTTTAAACAGTGGATGACTTTTCTAGGGTCATTTGCTCCAACCTCCCATGCTTTCCTAAAAAAGCTGCAAACTTTGAAAGCCATCCCTTGTATAACAGCCCTTAAGCAATGCCAAAGTCTGCTGGCAAGCCCTTTCTCCGGAACCAAAATCTGGGATGACCCATCGGCCATCTTTATTCTCCATTCCATAGCTCCATTTCCATGCACTTGCTTGTCCTGATCAGCCATATCCTTAATTGTAACTAGCTACTCGATCCCTCTATTAATTAAAGCACAAGATGTTGGTTGATGAGGCGAAAGTTGCCCAAGACCCTAATGTGCCATGCAAAGGGAATAAGCAGGGATTGATGACAAAATGCTGAGTGACTGTTAATGATATATATATACATAAAGGGGGTCCTCGTTATTATAATATATGGAGTAGTACTATGCATGTCACTAGCCATATGGGAAATTAAAAAATAATGAGTAATCCCAATGGCATGGGGATTAGTTATATATATTATTCAGAGTGAGTGAGGCATGGATTTTTCTATGAAATTTGGGTAGGTAAGGCCGAGAACTTGGGATTGTTGGACACAGATGTCTATGATTTTCACTTCCAACTCTTGCTTTCTCTCTCTCGCTAACTCAGATGAGCACACGCACACAAACAAGCGTACATGCACAAATACATGTGTCGTTGAAATACATAGGAAATTATTTCATTGTTTCATTTTGTTTTGTAGGGAACTTGGTTATGAAATTGTTACGTAAATAGTCCAACTTAGTAGAGAGCTAGCTAACTCGCTAGCATGCACCTTGATCATAACTACTCTAACTTAAATTGCCGTTAACGTTGGGTCATTATTTAGCGGTCGGTAGAAAATAGCATATAGATATATGTAGTATTAATAAATAAATATATGGGCTAGAGCGAGGGCTGTTTAAAGTTTTAAACTAAACATACACCGATACACGTACGTTGCCACTCAATTATTTTGAAAAACAAAATCGTACGAGTCATGAAGCACTTCCGATCCAGCTTTATTATTAATGCTCAAGAATTTCAGTTCCGCCCCCACACCCCACGGCCACAGAGACAGAGGAGAGAGAGAGAGAGAGAGATGATGATTTTTGTTATTCATTTTTGTAATTAATGGAATGACCTAAAACCAAACTTTATGTGGCATCCAGCCAGCAAAAGATCATAGAAAATACAATTTGTCCTAAAACTAGATAGAAAGCTAATTAAAGACACATGTCATGTAGCAGCATTTCATTGCCCATATGTATGTGATAGTACTCCTAGCTAGCTTGTTAGTATTCCATTTTCGTCATTTCATCTGATTCTGAGTGGATCTTTGATCAGATTCCTCTCTCAACACGGAATTCCCAGCCATGGATAAGAAAATTAGGAAACAAATACATTATCTCTTAAGATATTTAGTAACTAATTAATATTTACATCTCCACAAATTTTATTTTTTTTTTCCGACTACATTTCCTCAATCTCCAGTAATATATGAATTCATTTTCCTCCTCATTTGGTTTCATTGTGAAAACGTTCACTTTCATATCTTCTGGACCACCAATGCCATATAATTAAGTTACTCTTTTAGCATTTTAATAATTAGTCCGCCCTTAATTAATTTATAACCTAGAAACTGATTACAACATCAATTAAAGTCTCAGTGCGCACTGTGTAAATTTATTTGCCTAGCTAGTTGCTATATATATATATATTTCTTGCGAATTAATCCTCTTATACAATCAGGACCTGTACTATACGAGCATCACTAAAATCGAAAGATCAATGTGCACGTGTCACTGGCTAGCAATGGTATTTTTTTTCTCAAAGTGGAAAACCCATTATGTTAAGGTCTGAATTAATTAAAAGATATGCATGTTACGGTTATATATGAAATGGAAAAATCCCAACAATAAAGTTGCCTTTCATATCATATTATATATATAAAAGAAAAAAACCTTCAAATTTCTGATGGCAACAAAGCTTTCATTAGTTTCTTCCTGTTACTACAAAATCAATTAGGTCATGATTAGGACCTTTCAAAGTTTCACATCTTTATGAAAATGGGGCAATAGAATTTGAAGCAAGGGGTCCTTCTATTGGCCTCTGTACTGTAGATGTCTCAGCTGAATGGATACTGCACTTATCTCCCTTGTGTTGGAGAGAGAGATAGAGAGGACTTTGCATAGCTAAATTCTTAGTGATTATATTGAAAGGCCAACCCAACTATCAAAAAAGTTGCCTTCTCTACATAATTTAATTAAGGTTCACAACCACCGTATGTATATTTTATATATATATATATATATATATATATATATATAATTGTCATTAAAAAATACTGGCTACTTAATTATACTACGTACCTCTTATGTAACATTGAAGTTTGTGGCTTTCAAATCCTAACTTAAATCCTATTTGAAGATAGGATTAAATAGTTTCAGAATTACAAACATATGAAAACCCACTTAAATGATTATTAACCAGCCAAACGACTATTAGTTAATTAATTCTAACAATCGATAAGGAATCTTTAATAAAATTGGTAGGATCTCGACGGCATTAATTAATCTTGATCAATTAATGAGTAGACAACCATAATACTTGACTGGTCGGACAATTGCTTAGGGTGTGTTTGGATTGGAAGTAAGATGAGAATTAATTACCGTCTGAGATCATTATTTCCACAAAACTGTGATTTGAGATTTTATTTATTTATTTATTATACAAATTATTAAAAATGACATATACGAGTCATATTATAAAATTGTGCTATTTTGATTATCTTTAAAGATTAATAAATAATATAATAACTAAAATATTAATATATTAGGTAGTAATACAATTGTTAGAAAATTAAATTTAACATTCAGCAAGAAAGTTAAGTTCTACTCTTCTGTTTACTTTCCAAATAAGGCCTACAATATACAATCTCAATAACTCCTACTTTTAAAATATATTTCTAAGTAAGTCTTAAATTTTAGTTTGATATTTTTTTATACCACTTTTATCCTTATTTTTATTTTAGTTTAAAATGTTAATTGATAGAGTATTTTTCTCAAAAAAAATTATTTAATTTTGAAAACTAAATTCATTTAAAAATTAATGTGATTTTCACCATCCCTTTAATATATTTTTTAAAAAATAAAAATATCTTTATAAGTAAAATAAAATTTTTTGAAAAAGAATATGAAAGGAGATAATGATATCTTTTTATTAATTTTTAGAATTTTCTATTCTTTCAATAATAATTATATAATTGATTTTTTCTTTTTATTTTATACTATATCATTTTTAAAGAAATAAGTGTAAAAGTGTCATAAAAAAATAATCTAAAATTTAGAATTTATTTGGAAAGAAATTTTAAAAATAGGAGTTCTTATGAATGTAAATATATTATAGGACTTATTTAGAATGCTAAGAAAGAAATATGACTTATTCTTATTATTATTAATATTTTTTAAAAGTAAAATAAAAGAAATGAATTGTAATTATAGAAAAATAAATAAATAATCAAACAGTAATATAGAAAAAACAATCACGACCGTTGATTTTTATTTAAGTATAAGTTATGAATTCTGAGATAGTAATGGTCATATGATCGTTGGAGTATAATTAGGCGACTTTAAAAAAATATATATATATATATAATTTTTAAAAACACACCCAAATCCCAGATACCACATGATGATCCCGAACACCCATTTAAAACTCCAAACGGATGTTTGGCCCGCAATTCAAACGGGTCCAAATCCCCCCCAGGCTGGGCCAGCGTAGGCACAGCTCCGGACACTCCTAATTAATTTAAAATTTTGCTTAGTTAAGGTGCCGTATCATATCAAATTAATACATAGAACCAATTTTGAGCTTTGAGCCTTTAACAAGAGACTACCCGCCACTGGCTTTTTTTGGTGAAATTTTAACTTAAATATCAATTGGAATTATTATATTCTAACAATAATTTCAACTTTCGGCTTTTGAATACAATCTTTTCTTTTAACTATATCTCAATCCATTCAGACTTGTCTCCTCTTCTCTTTCTCTCAATATAAGTTCATCACCTCCCTTTTAGCCCAGCCCCTATCAATTTTTATTTTTATTTTTTTAGTTTTGAATAGATCAACCTCATTTCTAAGACATATCTAGAGATTATGATGTTATTACTATTGATAATTTTTATGACAAATTTTAAGATTATTTTTTTAAATTTTTTTTAATGAAATTTCTTGTTTCTCATTTTTTGAAAGATTTAGAAAGATTGATTTGATTTTTAATTTTTCTCTTTTCATGATCAGAAATATCATATGAATAATAATTTTCGCATCGCTACAACACTATGGTGGAGATCTCCGTTGATAAAGATGCTTAGTCATCGAGTATGACAATATTCATGCTTTATATAAGAGTCGAACTTGTTTTTTTAGTTAAAATGAATAAATTAATGTTCATATTATAACAAAAAATTTGATTGGGGTTTTTATCAATCTTTTATTGTTCTGTAAGTGCAGTTAGACTCCTAATTAATTATCTCTCATTTACTTTAAAAAAAAATTAAAAAAAACATTTATATTCTCAAATCATTGTCTATATAATTAGTATATTTATGTTTCATGTATGATTTGATTATTAATTTATATTTCAATTTGATTTTCTTAAAAACAAAACATATTCCACAAGTTATGCAATTTGGAGAGAAAGAAAAGGGAATCATATTCGTATTATCGTTGTTAAATATTAGTTCTTAGTGAAACAACTACATAAAGAATTTTAGACAAATAAGTGGTTAGCCTATCTTAGCTGCTACAATCTACAAACAGCCAAACCTGTCATGGCAGGACCAACACGAAACAGAAGAGAAAACATTCAATCTCTTATGTTTCTCAACACAAACCCCAGCAAAACTATATTGCGATTTTGCATCTTGGTTGTTCAACTGGAGAGCAGAAAGACTCCTTGCCATATTTGTTTGAAAGTATATTTAGTGCATGACTATGTGCACATTCATTTCCTGTCCCCATGAAAGTGAAAATAGAATGAAGAAACTCTTCTTGAATTCCTACTGTCTTCACCTGTTGGTTTTCAACTTTCACAAGTCCCCTTATGGCACATACATGCCCAAGGTAACTCTGTAATGCTCCTCCCAATTAACGAGGTTAATCAGTCAATTGTCTCTCAGCCATGCTGATGGGAGGCAGCGATCCTGGTTTTTGGTAATTGTCTAATGTAGGAATCTCAATATTGATAGCATTATTTGGCGTAACTGAACCAATCTCGGAGGTGTTTGTTTTCTGTAGAAACTGAACAAGAGACCAAAATACATCTAGCCTGGTTACATGCCGATTCGCCTGTAAGACAGTGTTAATTGGATTTTAGATTGACCGGTCAAACCAAAACGAAACCATTATCCGATTTTTGATTGTTTACCTCAACAATAAAACGTGCCCATATCTTGTTCTCCCGACTTTCCATCTTTCCTTTCAATATATTCAACCCAAACCTCCGAATTATGTCTGCTATCTCAAGAAAGAATTCCTGTTCCTCACAGAGCATCTGCAACAGAGAAATGAAAGTAGTATATTCAGGGTTGTTTAAGATAAGGTCTTCAGAATATTTGAAGTAATTAAATTTTTCTTTTTCTCTTCCTTACCTCTATAAGCATTTGGCCTGGCGGATTGAGGTCCTCGACTATAATTGGGCAAACCATTGTTTGACCCCCAACTTCGAATGCCCATGTGACCCCACCAGTATCTGCACTACCACTTACACTGTTGTCCTTCAGAACCACTCCATCTGCCTGGTCAATGAGCTACACGGTTCAAGCAAGTTGACATAAAGTTAGTGAAGGAATGAACAATGATTCTGAATTATGGCTCGTTATTGTTGTTGCAGTGAACGGATAAAGACCGAGCATGTTAGCTTAGGTTCGTCAATAATTTTTTTTTATTTTTTATTTTTACTTATGTTAGAAAGTAAAAAGAAAAAGGCAGAAAGAAGTTGACTGGTTACCTTAGGTTCATTGCCATATGTTAGCTTGTCTGCATATTTTGTGACACTTTGCAAAAAAAGCATGTATTTGATTGTGCGGTCCAACAAGGAATCAATGCTACACTGTTGCATCAACAAAAAATATTTTCAGATATTACTTGGTCATATATCCCAACATCATTCAGCAGCATCAAATTCTGCACCTAATATCTGCAAGTGTTGATTTGGGAGGGGGAAAGTGTTTCATGGTACAAGTTTCTATATTATTGTGATTATGTTTTCAGTCAACGGGGTACTAAAGCTTAGAGGTACCTTTCCAGCATTAGGGATGATCCCTCTCAACTCTTTAAGACGGTCTTGTATCTGCTGACGGTCTTTGGGCCTGGGTCGTGTACTCTCCCCTGGCCTAGCCCTTTTCCTGGTGCCTTTTGCAAGTTCCTCAAGCTTCTGTGATTGTGCTAGAACTGCCTTTCCATTGTTGATGCTATAGCTATCATCAATCCATAAACCTACTTGTGACTTTCGGAGAACATCTTTGCATACGAGATTCTTTGTCTTGTCAAAATTAGACACAGGTTGCATCAGATTCGCACTTGCTCCAGAGCAAGCAACACTAGCAGAATCTACTAGATCACTATTCACAGGTGAAGCTTCTGTTCTCCGCCTTTTATTAGTCGACAATTGATCAACAAAACTAGATCTCATAAAAGAAGTAGAAGTACTAATACCATTTAACACCTCTTCAAGATCCAGTTCTGAGAATAACCCCCTTCGGGGGCCAACCACGGGACCAGTATCCAACTCTGATATGCATTCAGATGCAGTACATGGAGAGGCACTCACCACTGGCATAAGTATATCTCTCCAGCACTCACCAGCTTGGTCACACACTAAATCAAGTCCAATACCATCCAAGATATCATTTTCAGAATTATGCATAATAACGGGTTTCACTTCTTCATCAGAACTACATGTCATAGTTATGGAATTATGAAGAGAACTAGCCAAACATTTGACCGGAATGTCACCGGGGTAATCGCCTCCAAGCAGACCAAATGATGTGGAATTGACTCCCACTGATTGTGAAAGGTCATTATCAAATGTAGTTAACATTTCCTCAATGCTATTCACTGGAGAAGGAGAAAACCACTCAGAAAGATCATCCATAAAGGAAAGCTTGGACAAATCCATTGAAAAATCGACAGGCTTAAGCTCCTCAGATAATCCTTGTAAGGTAGCAACATTTTCTGGGAAATCAACTTCAATCATAATGCTTGAATGAACTGACTTCTGGTTGTCCATTGCACTTCCCAAGTCTTCAAATGATTCCTCTTGGTCAAATAATCCTCCCGTGCTGTACAATGTAGTCAATGTTGAATACTCTTGAGCATTCTGTACTGTATGTCTGCTAGATGTAGACACGTTGACTTTTGAACAATACACATCTGAAGAATCTTGCACTCTCACTTCAGAACCCTGTTGCTCTGATGATGTCAAGAACGAAGCTTCACTATTCCATGTACCATAAACTGCGCTTTTGGGAGATGAATTGTTCATAGAAGAGTTAGAGTTCAAAAACACACTTTGAGTGCTACTAGACTTGTCTGATAATAAGACTTGAGCTTCTGAGGCAGCTGTGAATTGGTCACTAGGAAAAGATGAGTCTCCATAAAAGGGGGTGATCCTTCCTTCATGAAAATTAGATATGGATGTGCAGGAATCAATGAGACTCGTAGATAAATTACCATTCCCCATCAACTCTTCAGAGCTATCAGAAATTAAGGAGTCAAACAATGCATTTAGATCATAACTCTGACTGTCTAGAGACGAAGGTGTGCTTGTAAATGGGTTAAGCCCACCCATATTTTCCATCTCCCTGAACAACCTTTTTGTTTGATCTAAAAATTCCTTTTCCTCCAAAATCTGCAATAATAAAGGCATTACAGTAAATAATCAATTAATCAAGAGGCATTATGTAGCATGCTGATATTTCCTGTATCATATCAGAAGGACTTAAAAGAGGAAACATGGTAATAGACTTTTACCAGTCCCTTGGGTAAGAGTAATTTCTCAGAAAATTTTGACCATGATGTCCAACAGATTAAGCTTAATTTAGAAGAATTTGCTGTCTAGAACACTTTTGACAAGAGAACGAAAATTAGGAAAGGTTAACCGATCCAACTTTAAGATAATTTAGTAACAAAAATATACTTTATTAATAATATTACTAATGAATTTCAATCTGTCTAATAAGTGATAACATCCAGTAGAAGGTCCAATATCAACTGGTTAATTCACCTTGTGCAGATCAAGGGGAAACTTGGTCTTTTGCGTGAATGTTTGTGTCATAAAGTCATAATAGCTGTCTGTTCTAGTCTACAAATACGTGAAGATGAGAATTGTGCTATCACTGAACTAACCTTCCTTGTGGATCCCAACTGTAGCACTCCTCGTGGTTTGACAGATATAACAGCAATTGTCTGCAAACCAGAGCTAATGGTCAAGGTATGAATCTTCTGACTTGGACGAAGTAAAAAGATAACTTTCATATGGCTCCAGAGAAAGATATTCCATAGGATGATACTGATAGTAGTTTGAAACCAAAAAACAAAAAAAAAGGAAAGGGAAGGAAATGGGAAACTAAGTGATACCTTTATCCCAGAGGAAAACTGGTGACGCAATTCAGAATCATCCTGCAGAAAGAATAACAATTTTAGAGTCAGTGGGAAAAAAAACAAGAATCTTTCTAATGGAGTAATGTCCGGAAAAGAACGTTGCACTAGCACCCACAATAATTGATGACAAGAGATCATAAATAATTAATATATAGTTTAGCATTACCAAACTTGGAAGTTGTTTTAGTAGTGCAAAACAGAATGTACCTTATATATGTCTCCGCTTCCAACAGCTTCAGTACAATTCAATTCTCCAGCTTGAGCATCTGAGAACAACCATTGGTGGTTCCCAGTGAAAGCAGCTTGACCAATAATTCTAGATAAGAACATAACAAAAGAATTAGATCTTTCTCTTTATTTGATACAGTTTGTTCATATAAATGACCTGTGTAAATTCCTTTTGGCAAAATTTGGAATTCGGGTATCAATCTACAGAGTTCATAACAATATCTGATGGTAAAACAAACATAAGAAAATAGTATATTGGCCCTACCCTTCTCCTATCATGTGGACCTGTTGAAGCATAATGTTGACCTTCTCCTTCACTTCCTCTTCATAGAATCCATCTTCCACAGTCAGCAACCTGGTAGCATCTCCAATTCAAGTAAAATGTGAAAAAAAATTCAGAGTATAGAGAATTAGCAAAGAAAGACCAAAGTTTCAGTTTGGAACACGTTACATAAGTAAGGTAAGGTAATAATATTACTAGATCTACATGCCAATTTCTTGAGTTCTATTTCGCACACTTATCTCTTAGCATTTCATTTTACAAAATGCCAAAGATTATTATTTAATTGTCTTTTTGAAAAAGGAAAAACTTTTATTTACCCCTTAACTCCACTGCACAAGAGATCAATTGGCTGAATTGCACCAAAATAAAAAATAAAAAAAATAATTTAAAGAATAAACCAGGACGGAAATAGATAGAGAAAAACATTGTCAATTGTTCTGCATGTCAAAACACACAAGTAGTTTGTGCGGAAACAGAAGAGCAATTTAGAAGTCAGCAAGAGAAAGACAAAAAATATATATAAGTAAAGGAGGCTTACGTTGAATTTTGAGGATCAAAGCGCCAAAAAAGCCCGTAGGACCAGGCATTTGCACAACAAAGACTCTTGAGAGTGTTCTTCAGGGCCGAACTCGTCACAGCCTCACCCATTTCACAAAAATCAAATCTTTGCGAAACGATCTAAATCAGAGTCACCGGTTAGAACCCATTAGAGCAACCAAATGCCAATTGATTCAGCTTTCACTGCTATATATGCTTAGAACTGAAGTAAATAAACAAGTAAATATAAATTTATAAAATGAATGACGGTTGGAATCCTCTGAACAGAAAGCGCAAAAGGGGAAGAGAAATAAACACAGAAACAGAAAGCGGTCTGTGACAGGATGTGAGAAAGGATTAAAAGAGGATTTTATAAATTTATAAGAGCCAAGCTATCTTTGAAGAAGATGAAGAAAAAAGAGTTGGTTTTGGTTTTGGTTTTGCTTTTGCTTTTACTTTTGGCTTTGGCTTCGGCTTCTCTCCATCAAATTCAATACGTATGAAATATGAATTTAATGTATTTAAAGACAAAACTAAAATCCGCTACACTCACTCGACTCTCTGCTCTCTGGGGCTAAGCAACAATGAGATGTTGGGTTTCACTGTGTAAATATCTTTGTCTTGGACTTGTGGGCTACTATGGCCGAAAAGACAAAAAGATCTACCCCTACCGGTGCCTTCATTTATTTACCGGCTATAAACGGTCAAAAAATTAATTATTTCTCTTCCTATTTTAATGCCCAATTATTTTGGAATCTTGTCCATAATATCAAATATAATGGCATTGATTGAAGAAAAAGGTGGGATTTTGATTCGGGGTACAAATAGGGGTAGATCTATAGATAGGCAAGGCAAGTATGAGTAATTAGAGAATAGGGAGACATGATGTGGCGTAATCACCCATATCAAATTGGATGCCTATTTGTTTGTAGCAATCATTTTTGTTAATTTAAGATTTTTTTAATAAATTTATTAACGTGATAAATATAAAAAATTTATTATTAATTATATTAATTAATTATATTATATTTATTATATCTTATCAAATGTATTTTAGACATTAATTCAAAATAATTTATAAATTGTATAATAACAAAATTTCAATTAAATACAGTAAGAGTATAATTCACAATATTCTTCCACCTTGACACACAATTTATAAAACATTAATTCATTATTCAATACAAAATTTGATTGGTTATCCTTTTTTTTTTTTTCTAAATATATTCACAAAGAATTAATAGTTAATAAAACTTAGATTTAAAATTTTTATATTCAAAAACATGATTAAAGAATTGATAATATATTTTTATCTTAATAAAAGAAAAACATCATTTTTATTTTTATTTTATATCTATTATCACTTTTAATTTTAACCAAATATATTAATACCAGAAATTAAATATTAAAACCAAATGGAGACTTAATTTGTTTCTAAACAAAAGCTAAGTGACTGAAATGTTGGGGTAATATTGGTGGCATGAGCGGAACTAATGGTGGTGCCCACCTAATAGCTGTGGGGTTTGTAGGGATATTTTTTCTGATCCCACGTTCTGTCACCGTCCCCCTCCTCGTTCCTAATCAGAACAGTTTCGGAGATTAAAATTAAATTTGTTTACCAAAACCCTATTCAACCATGGACTATATTTTTTATTTCAATATATTAAATATTAAAAAAAAAAACTTCAAATTTATAATATTTAAGAATGGTACATCATGCGCGTAGATTTAATATTTAATTAAATGCTTTAAGATTTGATAAGAATAATAAATACAATCTTTAATATTTAAAATATAATAAATTATTTATTACTTAATACTAAAATTATAATTAATTAACTTTTTGCTAGCTTAAAGCGTTATATACAAAGAGAAACTCCATATGATTTGACTGGCTCGCAAGTCTCAAGTCTGAGAAGTCTCTTGTCATTCAAATATATGCAGTGAAGGGTATCCAAGGTCCCAACTGGTTGTAATTTTAGCTGAGGAGACATCCATTATTACCTTTAATAATACAAATAAAGAGAGTAAGTATGTATTGATTACCTATTCTATGTGGTCCCCACTCCCAACATGGCAGTCTCATCCTGGGCTGCTCTCCACAGCATGAGAATATATATTGACTTAATCAGCTCATAGTCATACATATTATATATATATATACCACTTACCACCCCCAAAATTGTATGTTACTGCCTGTAATTTTACCAACATAACATAAATCATAGTTATGCGATCAAAATCATTGGCTTTGATCAAGTTTCAACAATAGATATAAAACATATGTATTCATGTTGTTGTTCATTTGCTAGTCAGCATTAATAATAATCATTAGTAATTAAGATGGAATGGATCATCAGCTGTCTTTTTCTTTTAAATTGTTGCCGGCCGGGTGGTTATATATCCATCTGTGATCACTCATATACAGTGGTGTATTTAGCTACCCAAAGCCTAAAGCCCTAAAGCCTAAAGCCCTAAAGCCTAAAGCCTAAAGCCTAAAGCCTAAAGAATAAAGATAATGAATGACCCACAAACGATTGCAATTTGCAATGCCAGAGTCAAGGCGCAAAGTTACTACCCCCATTATTCTTAGCATCATCAAGCCTCCATTTTTAGCAACCAAAAGCTTATTATTTCGTCCCCTCAAGAGTCAACACAACACACGCTTCATCATAACCATCCCGACATAAGTCAACGCCATCCAAAAGTTTTGCTTAATTAATTACACTTTCTTCTTGTTCTTTTTTTTTTTTTTGGTTTTAATCCATCCACTACTAATTAACTACTAACTATGTATGTATATATGTATCATGGTGAGTTATTACGTGAATGCGTTTCTATATATTTTACAATGTTACATTGTGAGTTTTGACTTGCATCATGCACAATTGTGATAACAAAGGAAAAGAATAGTTGTACAATTAACTCAACCTTACTAAATTGCATGCAGCTTTTCCCTCTTCGTGTTCACACTCGGGAAATTAAACCAAGTATAAATAAATATACTTGACAAATTTCGTAATATATATGTATATGTCTCTGAATACATATTCCGCAGACTAAGATTGTTCAATTCTTGTTCACTCCCAACCGAAGTAATTAAGGCACTATCTAGTGTCTAGGCTGATCTGGTAAAATTTCGGTGCGCTTACCCATTAATTTGTTTGTACTTGGAAAGGAATCTCAGGCCTTTATTGGTTTGCCAAAGCTGACTGGGCCACCGAGCTAGCTGCCACATAAGCTTTATGCCGTATTGCTGTACATTTAAAGTGAAACAGAAGCGCTAATTTCACGGACACGTGTATCATGTGGCTAAATTGCTAATACTACGTACTAATAATATACAAGAGCGAGACCACTCTCTACTCACTAGTCACTAATCACGAATTAATTAATAATACTAAGTTTCCCCACTCGGTCATGAATAACTGGATGGCCTTTCTGTAGCCAAATAACAAAAAGAAGGTGGTCTCCTCTGCAGGCAGGTCCACCCAATACCAATAGATCCCCCCATCACCTCGAATACAACTAGTCCCACCCTACACTACACTCCCGACAATCCTATTTTTTGCCCCCAACCCCTACGCACCCCCTGACCCCACCCTACTAGTGTCCAAAACAGAGAATGTCGATGATTTCCTGCGTTCATTCCTACAGTAAGGAATTCCTGCGGTTCGGAATGATAAAACGATTCCATCCTCTCATTAGTTGTTGGCTCATAGCTGTTGCTCTTCAAATTTCTGTCCTGATGCAGTGACACGTAGCCGAGGCACAATTATCAGACGGCTGTTATTTGGTGGGATTAATGTTTGTGCCGGTGAAGGAGGAGGCAAAATTCAGGTGCTTTTCACTGTTAGTCTGATTCTTTTGGTTACCCTTTTGGCGAGGGGCTCGACTGCTGCGGGGACCATCATTGTTATCTGGTCCCTAGGGTGTGTTAGTTACCACATATCATCATGTTGGGTCTAATCATGTTTGTGTCAGATTGAGTGACGGTATGAAGACGTATTCAATTGCACCTTCTTCTTTTTTTCACTTTCTGCTTCTAGTTTTGTCTTTTTCAAACTTTTTCCTTTTTTTCTTTCACTAATTTTCCAAATCAAAATTCTTCTTTACTATTTCAAACCAATTGTTGGGTTCTCAATTGCCATCTCCATGAAAATAAAAATAAATAACTAAAAGCCTAGTCCAATGAGACTAATGGGGATATGGGCTCAATTAAGACCCACCAATCATTATTAGATGATACAAAAATGAGACTGAGCCGTATATTGATGTGGGCTAGAAGCCCAAAATGCTAAGTCGATCATAAATAAATTTAGGCTCCTTCACTTTTTCTCTTTTTTTTGAACTCACCTTAATTTTTATGTTTTAATTTAATTTTTTAATTATAAAATTAAATTACTTCAATTGATTTCTTAACCTTCCATTCAAATGAACTTTGATAGACGTGAGTCTGATAAAAAAATTATTGGACTTAATGTGATGATATGTGTTTTGATCTCATGACATAATAAATTGATAAAAAGTTATTGCCTAAGTTAGAAAAAAAAAATGTTTAATTGGTATACTTTTTGAAAATATTTATATCTAAAAAACAAAAAACAGTGCAAAAATCAGAAAATATTATTAAAACATCTTCCCACTCGGTTAATTGTAAAATTAAATTGCCAATATGCCAATATTTTCTCTTGAATTAATTAGGGGTTTAGAAAAGTGGATGCAAATAGATGGAAATTTGGGAACGGGTGGTTCCTTCGTGGGCGTGGGCAGAAGCAATAGTTGAAGACTATTGTGAGAGAAAATGTAGTTAGATTAATTTAATTGAAGTAATTTTATAATTACAAAGATCTAATTGTAATAAAATAGAAAATAAAGACTAAATCGAATTCCGAGTTCAATTACAAAAGTCAAAATTATGAAAAAATCATAAATTTATATTGAAGAAGAAGGTTCAGTTTTTATTCATAATTCATCTTAGTATACTAGCAGTTGATACATAGTGCAGCAGTGATAAGAAATTTAGATTATGAGGATATGAATTTGTTTTATTTTTAAAAGAGAAGACAACAGCAACGGTTTCCACCAGCTGGGTCGGGAATGCATTGGACATCTTTAGGATCTGGGTCGAGGGCGGCACATGCGTGGTTACAGTCCGCCGAGGTATTACATGCACCACCGAAATGGCATCCGCCTTTCACGTTCTTTACTGAAACGGCTTCGTCAATGTCGGCCGCGTCTTCAAAATTACAGAGATCACTTTCTGCGTGCAACCACACAACAAATTAAGATCACAATTCATCATCATCATCTTATATATATATTAAAATTAGGTGGGCATGTTTTACCAGCAGGATCTTGGATGGAACGAGAGACAAGGAGGGTGAAAGTAACAAGAGCAGCCAAGAGATGAAGCTTTGTGATTGTCATTTTTTTTTTTCTGTTCAAATTAGTATTGGAAACAAGACAAGATTAATGGAGGCAGTGGAGAGGAGAGGAAAGGAGATGAGATTATATAATTAATTAATAATTACATAGTACCCTTCCTTCATTTATTGGGCCTTACCTCAATTCATTTTAGGGAAACCATTTTTATTACATCCTTAATCAAAATATGACAAGTTTTTAAATTCGGTTGGGTCATTTAATGGGCTGCAATTCATGAAATTAGCGGGTTCGTTGACATTAAAGACAATTATGTCTGTCAGCCGTTTCATGTAGTCAGTCATCAGCTCGTTCTTAGTTTTAAAATAGAATATTGTTAAAATATAATAAAATATAAATATTATAATTTATAAATAATAATAAATAAAACTAAAATTATATTTAATATTATAATTATCAAAAGTTTTAATTTACATATTCGCCTATGGTGCACATTTTTAATTATGCGATGTCATCAAGCCTTGGGGTGAAGCTCCATACTTAATTTAAATCTCAATGTCCTCTTTCAATTTCAATATGCAAAATCTATTTTTGTTAATGTAAGTAGAATATCCTCCTTGCTTGTATTGTATAAAGGCCACCCACCATCTTAATTATGAAAAAAAAACTGAAAGACAGCCATATTGCCAGACACGCTTCCTCACCTCCAATTTCCATTCCTTATCATAATACTGATGCGTATGTTACAAGTTATAGAAATAAGAATCCCTTTAAAAATAAAAATTTAATTACAAGTTATGAGTAAGATTAGAAATAACAATGGACTGACTATAAGTCAACACATATGAAAATTGTGTATAATATATTTTTTCTTTCACCTCTCCCATTTTCTCCTCGTTATTATTAATATTTTTCACACATGCAATGGTGGATTCAAAAAATAGACAAAAATTTATTATTATACACATCGATACCATCAATATTTTTTCTTACAATAAGTGTGCTTCACAAAATAAAATTTGTTACTTTATATAAATATATATATAAATTTGTTTCATGAAAATAATGAACAACCTTATAATTTTAATTCTAATAAATCAAAATTAGATAATGATTCATGAAATAAAAGATATACCGAACAAATGACAATGATAACTGCTAAACACCATTTTAATCACAAGACTAGAAATTCTATTCTAATAGTTGTAAAATTCGTTAGTAGCTAGATAGCATATAATTGATTTATTATCTCATTTAACTCTACAAATAGATTGATCCTCCTTTCTTTTTAATTCTTCAAATCTCTCTTTAAAATTGATTGTATCATGACTCTAGTTGAAAATTTCCTTAAGATTTTCCTTACAAAAAATAATAAAACAAATATATCACCAAAATAAATAATTTAACATTTAATACGAGTATATATGTCAGTGAATTGTTCGATAGACACACTCAATAATTTTATTTTTATTTTGTACTGTTAAGTCTGGATTTGACCAGGCGGAGGTGTCTTCCACGTAACAATATGACCTGCAATATGTGGAGAAGGCGGTCCTCTGGACTTGGAAAAACTCTAATGCCAAAATCAGTATAATTAGAGTAAATAAGCTGAAAAGCTATAAATAGTATGAGTTGTAGAAAGCAACCTGTTTTCTTTTGAGGTTTTGAGCCTCTTTATATAGGAGTTGTGTTAATCACAATAGTTATGACGTCCGTTACAATAATAATGAGCGATAATGGCGTCTGTTATAATATTAATGGTGAGGTAATTATGTTGTAATTTATGTGTTTTGTCAGTTATGCGTATATGTCATTTGTGTCACGTGGCATATCATTATTGGATAGGTATTTTCCTATGTTAACATTTGTCCCCGAAAAAACCAGTGCTTGTATTCACGAACTAAAATGTATCTACAGGGACTGATTTATTTTTGAATTCATTTGCAGACTTGAGCTTGTTTTGTGTGCTATATTAGCTCAATTTGTCGAAGGTAGCTTTTAGCTTATTCCTTAGGGTAGCTTTTAGCTTGCCTTTTCTTTTTGATGAGCTCTTAGCTCTTTTTTTAAGGTAGCTCTAAGCTCGCCCTTCTATTTTGATGAGTTCTTAGTTTGTTTTTTAAGGGTAGCTATTAGATCACCCTTTTCATTTGATGAGCTCTTGGCTCTTTGATTAAGTTGAGCTCTTGGCTCCTTGATTGATTTGAGCTCTTGGCTCTTTGATTGAATTGAGCTATTGGTTCTTTGATTGCTTTGAGATATTGGCTCTTTGATTGTTTTGAGCTCTTGGCTCTTTGATTGCTTTGAGCTCCACGCTCCTTGATTGAGTTGAGCACTTGGCTCATTGATTGCTTTGAGCTCTTGGCTCATTGATTGAGTTGAGCTCTTGGCTCTTTGATTGCTTTGAGCTCTTGGCTCCTTGATTGAGTTGAGCACTTGGCTCTTTGATTAAATTGAGCACTTGGCTATTTGATTGCTTTGAGCTCTTGGCTCTTTGATTGTTTTGAGCTCTTGGCTTTTTGATTGTTTTGAGCTCTTGCCTTTTTGATTGCTTTGAGCTCTTGCCTTTTTAATTGCTTTGAGCTCTTGGCTCTTTGATTGTTTTAAGCTCTTGGCTTTTTGATTGAATTGAGCTCTTGGCTCATTGATCAAGTTGAGCTCTTGGGTTTTTGATTGAATTGAGCACTTGGCTCTTTGATCAAGTTAAGCTCTTGGCTCTTTGATTGAATTGAGCACTTGGCTCTTTGATCAAGTTAAGCTCTTGGCTCTTTGATTGAATTGAGCACTTGGCTCTTTGATTGCTTTAAGCTTTTGGCTATCTTTTTTTTGTTTTTCTTTTCTTTTTGGGCTTGTTACCTCACATAGCAGTGTGCTGCAGCCTTTTTAAGAAGACTTCCTGCAATAATTTTTACAATTGCTGCTAAAAAGCATAGCTCAACAAAAAATTCGTCAAATACGCATATATGAAAACATTTAATGCAATCACGCCAAAAAGAATAAGCAATAATATTTTTACTACATACTTAAATAAACTCTTAGTTTTACCGTTCACAGTATATTGACTGTTCAAGTTTGATGTCTTGATCCCGATCTGTACGTCGCTTGCGAAGGTGAGAAATTATTTCATTATCAGAAACAATTCATTTTCTTGGAGAAATTATTCCAGCAATGAATATCAAAATCATGCATTTATATATATATACACAGATCACCAATCATGTAAGGGAGACAGTTGTAAAGCCCATAAATTTGCACAATTTACATGTAAATTTATAAAGGTATAAAACTAGGAGCATATCATATAATAACAAAGAGTTAGTATTTACTATTTCTACTAAAGTGTAACACAAATATGTCCAAATAAATTAAATAGAAGTCAATATGTAAACATGACTGAGCTTGGACTATATGAGTCAATCCAACAAGCTAACACTTTTATCCTCTCTACGCTAATTTATTGTGCTTGTAGGAAATTTGCATAAATATTTGATACACTTAAAAATTTCTAAAATTCTTATGCACGCATGTGAAATAACTTAGATATTGAATTGAAGGAAGCCGTTATACAATATCATTAAAAGAGATATTTTGATTTTCTTTTATTAGAATTAAATCACTTAATAAATTTCATGTAAATATTTAATTAAGCACTATAATGTACATTTAATAGACAGTTACAACAGTACAAGGCATAGGCAATTATAATACCATTAATCTATTAAGGCAATCTGCCTCTTTCTTTTTCTTTTTCTTTTTAATGCCTATAACTTTTGGAATTAGGGAATTTAAAGCAATAAAGCACTTTTGTCATTTTGATAACGAGCTTTTTTGTCTTTTCTTTGATTACGAGCAACAGCACATAAAGCTTGAAAATAAAACAGCTTACTTTTAATTTATTTTTTGTTTTAACGCACCTGTGGTTCTGTTTTCAAACAGATAAAAAGCTTGGCAATTTGGCCAAGCACACCATCGACTTGCGAAAGTGGGAGGGAATTAGAGTGCCGATTACGATGATCATAGTGGTGCGATGACGGGAGGAATGTTACCTGTGTTTCAAATGGTAAGGTGGGCAGTTGGGTCATCAAAAATTCTGAAAATTTGACTAAGAACTATATTGTTTTGGTTGTGTTCCTGTTGAAGAATTCTGTGGATGTCAGAAACCTAAATTATATGGGCTCTCACAGGCGGTGTCAATGTTAAGTCTGGATTTGACCAGGCTGAGATGTTCTCCAGGTAATAATTTGACCTGTAATATATGGAGAGGGCAGTCATCTGGACCTGAAAAAACTCCGATGCCAAAATCAGTATAATTAGTGTAAATAAGCTGAAAAGTTATAAAGAGTATGAGTTGTAGAGAGCAACCTGTTTTCTTTTGAGGTTTTGAGCCTCTTTATATAGGAGTTGTGTTAATCACAATAATTATGATGTCCGGTACAATAATAATGAGCGATAATGATATCTAATATTAATGGTAATGTAATTATGTTTTAATTTATATGATTTGTCAGTTATACACATATGTCATTTGTATCACGTGACATATCATTATTGGATAGGTATTTTCCTATGTTAACATGTACCACTTTAATAAAATTTTGAAAATTAAGTAAAAATATCTAAATTTACCAATGTTAACTTAACTCACTTATATAATGTCTTTAGTGTTAAAAAAATTTATTATTGGGACAAATATTTTTTATGGTGCAAAGATTTTGCAGTACTAAATCAGTGGGGGCAATATATTATTTTTCATGAACCGGTCAGCTGACTTGTATATGTCATATGGTAGTATTATTCAATTCATTTTTTTAATCAAGCACAATTAACCAAAAGAGTCCAGCAATACATGATTAGTAAAAGAACATAAAAAAAAAAATGCATATCACGTCAGTCGCGTGTACTGACATTTTACTGGGATAGTTGGGTCCCCCCATCCCCGCAAAGAACGGACCCAAATGCACCGACCGGATCCTTTTCGGGCGATGACCAATGACCCATATAATTTAGAGATCGGGAAAAATATTTTCATTTTCTATTTAAAATAAATTATCCTCCCTCATCAATCTCTTTCGCAGAGGCAGAGCCCTTTCCTCCCATTATACATTCATCCAATAAACCAGAGAGCGATAGCGAGTGAGCTTTTGATTCTTATTGTTGATGAGCTTGTCATTAATACTTGCAGGGAGAGATAGTGCATTAGGGAAAAATGTACGTCCGGGCGTCACCACCGCCAGATTTGAACAAGAACACGGAATGGTTCACCTACCCCGGGGTGTGGAGTGCTTACATATTGATACTTTTCTTCTCATGGCTAATCCTCCTCTCCATCTTTTCCTGCTCTCCTGGCATGGCCTGGACAATCCTTCACCTCTCCCATTCCCTTGTGCGTATGCCCTTCTATTATCGCTTTGCTTTGCTTTGCTTTTTTCTTTTTCTTTTGTTCTTAATTATTTTCTGTTTCTGTGCTCATATTGGTTAGATTGCTTGATCTGATTCATTGTTTGGTATTCGTATTGGTTTTGAGTTTGTATGATTTGATTATTATACGGTTGGTTGAAATGAAAGTCTTGTATTTCTAATTTTCTGTTGATCTGGATACTGAAATTTTTTTATTTTTCCTTTTTTACTTTTGGGATGAGATGCTTATGAACAATTTCGCGTAGTCATTAGTTGGATTCTACGGGAGAGCACAAGTTTCCACTTTTATATGCAATCAGCGTGCAATTATGGGTTTTATAAAGTGTAAATGAATAGAAAAAAAGATGAATTGGAGTTCAAATCACTTGAACATTGACCACAGAGATGCACACCAGGTCACTTGCAAGTCAAAACCTCAGGGATAGAGCTCTGGGATGATGTGTAATTGCAAATTTCCTGCTCTATTCTATCTGTTTTTGTGTCATTATTGGTTCAATTAATTGATCTTCTTTTTTTCCTTAACACCTTTTTCACTATATGTGCTATTGCTGGGGATTTTATTTGTGTGATTTGATTATTATGTCTTTTAATATTTAATGTTTTGAGTTAATGAGATTATATCTGCACAACCAGGATGTCAGTTATGAATTTTTGTTGGTATTTTGAATTGATTGGCTAAAGGGAAACTTTTATCTTCTGATTATTAGTTTTCTTTTTGGCTGAGATTCTGATGATTTATTTTGTAGAAATATATGCTGGGGCAAAGTATGGGAGGCAGAAGTTTTTAGTTTATTATAAAGTAAAGGATGTTACACCATTTTATGTTTATTTCACATTTTCAATCTACAGGCAGTAATAGGTTCAAAAGAATCTTCTATAGGAGAAATAAAGATAAAGTCAGACTCTGTTTCACTTGAGCTTGATCCAAAAGATTAACATTTTTTATTAGTCACTCAAGGGCTTAGGAAGGCGGCTCTGAGATAATGTGCAATTACAATCTTTTCATATTTTGTTCTGTTTGTTTGCAAGTGTCAAATGTTCTCTCCATTCTAATCAACTGGGGAAAAATATGTAGTTGATGGGCAGCCATGTGTAACTGACAATATTTGTAATATAGTTGTTGGATTCACTAATACAAGTTCTTTTTAGGTTTCCTAAGGATAAATGCCTTCTGCTTCCTCAATATCATGATGTGCAGTCATCTTATAGTTTTCCATTTTTTCCTGCATCTTGGCTAAGCTGGAAGAAGATGCAGTTTACAATTATAAATATAAACCGGTTTCTAGTTTATTTGAACTTTTCCTTTGAGTTATTTCTTGTTTTTTTTTATTTTTTGGGTTTTACTATGTGGAGTTTTCAGTTGTTCCTCTCTCTCCGTGTATCCCTACCTTTTTATTTTCTATGGTGTGGTGTGAAAAGGCCCATCGAGTTAAAATAGTGGCGCACGTGGTGTTCACTTGGTTATCAGCTCTCCTTAGCTATGACTTAAGTTGTCAATCAGTTATACTGCATCATTAGCTAAGAAAAGAAAATGAATCTTGTATAAGACATGTATATGATGTCTTACATAAATAATTTGGACATCATGGACGAAGGAGGCAGCTTCTATGTCTTTCATTGTTTTTCGTCATAATGTTTTACTTATAAGATTTACTTTGTCTACTTCCTTTCATGGTTTATCTCCTTTCTTCTGTACTTTGTTTTAGCTATTGTATGTAGTATATCATCATATGTCTTTCGTCAGGTTACTTATCACTTCTTTCACTGGAAGAAAGGAACTCCATTTGCTGATGATCAGGGTATCTACAACGGGTTGACTTGGTGGGAGCAGATAGACAATGGCAACCAGCTCACCCCCAATAGAAAGTTTTTGACTGTTGTACCTGTTGTGTTGTAAGTATTTCTTTATATTAATTTCATCTATTTAACTCATAATTGAGACGTATCATATTAGTTATACATATCGTTGTTTTATAGATGTCCTTTTATTTGTGCATGACACATCTCTGTTTTCTTTATTGCAAAAGATGATGTGATTGCTTGTCTGAGTGTTTAGTAGATTGTTGTGTGGTTGTTATCTTGCTACGTTTCTCTTTCTTTTGATTAATTGGTTGAGTTTGGCCTTTTTCTTTAACTGTAGGCTAGTCTACCAAAAACTTCAGAGGTTTTCCATGAAATCACAAGCACATACAGAGTTATAAACTTATAACCAAATGTCTCAAAATATGTTTGCTGAGCTTGCAATTTATAAAGTGCTCAGTTCTTTGATTATGATTCTTGTTATTAATGTTGATTTTGTAATGGTTGGTCCCCATGATTAGTAAACACTTTATCCTGCAGATATTTGATAGCCTCACATACAACAGACTATCAACACCCTATGCTATTCTTTAACACATTGGCGGTCTTTGTGCTGGTGGTTGCGAAGTTCCCAAACATGCACAAGGTCCGCATATTCGGAATCAATGCAGATCACTAGTATGCAAGGAATTCAAGTTTGATTAACTCCACCTTCTTGGTTGGGTCATTTTGGGCTCCAAAGTGATAGCAATATCCCTGCGCAAATATTGGAACTGGAAAGGGTATATTAATTTTTTTATTTTTTATTTCTGAGTGAAGTAAGAATTTTAGCTCTTAATTCTTTTCTCGATAGTCTAGTAAAATATTTCAGTTTGTGTGAAGTTTGTATGCTTCGCAGGGGATGTTGAGGATAAACCAAGTGTTCACCAAATGTGTCTTTCATTCGTTTTACTCCTTATCTTTCTTCCACCAAAAAAAAAAAAGAGAAGGAATTGTTAAATGTTGGTTCGCCAACTTGCCGGACTTGCTTTATGTAAATCCACCAAATCAAGGGTAAGTCAAAGTAATAGATAGCTGGATTCTCAATTCTCCATAAATTACAACTGAAGAGCCCCAGCCCCATTATGACGGCTCATTTTACATGGATATTAACTTACAAATATAGGGAGGGGAAGTATTTGGTGATGGAATTGAAAATTTGATTTAGTCATTCACTTCAGCTTTTCTATACCTAACCTCAAGTACTTGAAATTAGAATTTATATTCAAATCCACTCAATGTTAATTACATTCGTATTGTTGTCCTGGCCTCTCTTGGGTAATGCAAATTAGGTAATGCAAATTAGCTACGTGCTGATCAAATTTTCTAAGATATATAAATGACTCATTCATAAGAATCAAATCTTGGTGTACAACAAAATTTGGTCTACCTAGCTACCTGGACCAAAGCACTGTTTGGACCGGGTGGCTGCCTATTCTGGTTTCCAAAACTGCCCTTGCATGGTGAAAGCGAGGAAAGATGAATCTAATAGACTAATATGTCATTATATGTAAATTGAAAGCAAGAAAGTTGGGCAGAAAAAAAAAACAAAATTGACCTTCATTATAGGAGTTCGGACTTAGGAGGTGATACACATTTAACAGTTGCGAGTTATATATACAAGTAGCTAATACTATATTGTCTTTCCCTCAGTCCCTAGCTAGCAAGTAGCAAATAACCAAATCGAAAATCAATCCGCACTCAAGTAGTTTATTTTATTTATAAATAATAGGCTCTAGATCTCAATGCATAATATATTATGCACATGTTTGTGCCTTTGTGGGGTGTATTATTCTTCAGCACACTTGCCTAGGAGAATGTTTGTGGGTCCCTCCCCGAAGACTAAAGAATAGTTATAGGAGGACTTGTCAGATTTATCTCCTCCATGAGAGAGATAGAGAGAGAGAGAGGTCTAGGGTGGAAATAGGAACAAATGATCAATGGCGATAATGGTGGCAATGTGAGAGGGTCTTCAACTGCTTGCATATGGAAACCAAGTAGGTGAACTAATTTAATACTATTAGTTCCTAATTAGAATGTATTTATACAATTACATTACTTATTTTATAGAGCGGACTGAGGAGTATATATCACTTGAAGGGAACAGTCTAATGTACAATTCTCACCTGGCTTTAATGCAAGGATGGAAGAATATTGATGCTAGTACTGATCAGACCTCAGTACCAGTTCATTTACATTCAAACAGCATGGAAAAGCAAATATGTAATGTGGCCATTCATTCACTCAATAATATATATTTCACATTAATTCTATTTCCGGGGTACCATACCAAGAATCATACTGATAATACAGATCTGGTTTTAGCCACCATAGTCCATATATACCATCTACTTAGTAATTGTTACAACCCTAAAAAAATCTGAGCTAAACTTGATCTCTTCCGTGTATACAAGCATTTTCCCAAGTAAGTCAACCTTGTAAAATTTCCTGAAACCAACTTAAAATAAGCTTCAAGAAGATCCATCCCACGGCCATATCACCGTGTTCGAGATAGGAACACTAATTAAATAAAAGATGATTATAAAGAGGAAAGAGTAAGCAGATTACAACTGAAGAAACCCATGAATCCTATGATCTGTTAGTTTAAGGAGAGAAAGAAGAAGAAATATCCAAACACCTCACCTCACCATATCATGAGAATTATTTTTAATTATTTCTCAGATATTAATTGTTCCTAATTGAATCAGTTAATTACCATGATCCTCCACCCAGCATTCCAGTCCAATACCCAGTTGAATCACCTTGCTCCTTACTATTATTATGATCAACACTTGTTGTGGTTGAGACTTGTTTCAGATCTTCAAATGGAAACAAGAACCTCGCACTGGTCTCTTGATGGTGAACACTTCCATGCCCACTTCCAAGCCCATCCAGAGAGAAATTCAGACTTGGCTTGAAATCATGCAGAGGAAACCCAGATGTGTAAACTGTATTCCGATCCGGACTCGGACCCTGACCCCGCATCGGCGTGAAGGAATTCAGACCTCTTGTTGAAGTGAAACCAGTAAGAAGCTCCAAAGCTGAAAGGTGAGATGAACTGTTGGTAGCTGTAGTAGTAGTTGTATTAGAACGAGAAGGAGAAGAAGCAGTGATCATATTGCTCTTGTTGTGATCCTGGTCAATGATATTGTTGCTTGCCTGAACCAATTCTGTGATATTGCTAAAATCTTGGGTGACAGCTGAGGAAAAACCCTGATTGAGATCTTGGCCTTGAGGATGGATCTTAGGGCTTCCAGTTGTATACGTATGTGACAAGCTTGGAGGATTGATGAGATCAGGGAGTTTCTGCTTGGAATTAGAACAAGAGAAGATAGAAGAAGGAGATGAAGATGATGAAGAAGAAGATCTCTTGTTCTTCCTTGAACCCCCTCCAACAGGGATGTTTCTGAGGGACCCACCTTCAGTCCAATACCTTCTACAGGTTTTGCAGAAGTATCTGGGTTGGGTGAGACTGTAGTTGTTGTAGTAACAGAATTTGGTGTTGGTTGAATGGCACCTTGGACAGTTTAGGGCTTGTTCTTTTTGAGGCCTCGGCTTCCTGTCCAAACCTGCAGTTCCTGCAGCTGGCTTTGGGCATGTATTTGTGATTATTTCTTCTATTGGTTTCACTACAATCTCCTAAATAATGGACAGAATTGAAGGCCAAAACACAGAAAACACATACATGAGAGGAAAACAAAAACTGAATTAACATGTAAAAAATTAAGAAGCCGATCAAACAAACAAACAGAATTAAGTTGATCATCAGGCATGCAATATCAAATTTAAAAAACAAGCAAAAGAATATTACTTGCTTTATGTAAACTTTTTCAGGATCACATCAGACCCAGAAAAAGACTAGTTGGGAAATTATGCAATATTCAAATGGCTAAATGAAAAGAACTTTCATTTCCCCTTTTATCACACTAACTGTATTGAACAACCGTGTAAAATTCAATTCAATTGATCTGTGAGGACTTGCAGAATCAAGAACTGGGGGTTGGATCTCTCTACCTGTGGCCACTGAGCTGTATTCATGGATGAAACTGGAGAAGAAGATGATGAAAAAGAAGCAGATGCTGTCTCCACTAGTGAGAGAGTGAGCGTGAGAGAGAGAGAGAGTTAAGAGATTGAAATTATCAGCTTTTGTTTTTTAGCTTGACACCGGTCTGAAAAGCAGAAAAAAAAAAAGGAATGTTTTGAGAAGCTTAATTTGTATGGGACGTTCTATACATGTATGGATCACTCCTCCCTTGTGCTTTGTGATTTATCATTTCATTTGTAAAAAAAAAAATTGGGAGACTGGGGAAGAAGACAGAAGGTATGGGGGACTTTTGGACAGAAGGGTTCAAGTCTCAAAATTTTTGGTTAAAATGGTAAATTTTTTACCATAATAGCCAGAATGGGGTAAGTTATGAAACCGTGTTTTCAAAACACGGTTTCTGGGTCCGACCTGGCGTGCCAGGTCGGACCATCGCACAGGTCACGCACTCGCGGGGGACGCGCGAGTGCAGGATGAAACCGGCTTTTGAAAAGCCGGTTTCATCCATAAATTTGTCCCCCACTACAGCCACGCGGGGGACAAATTTTGCAGGCTACCCTGCAGGGTAGCCTACATTCCTATTTCCCAGGCCCCCTCTCCCGCACCCCCCCCCCCCCCCAATAATTCCTCTCCCTCTCCCTCTCTCATTAATATATTAATACATATATTAATTAAATTAAAATATTCAAATACAACAATTAACTTATTCTACTTCACATAACTATTCAAATAAAACATATAAATCTTTTAAAAAAAATTCATTACCTTCTTAAAAATTTATTAATTTTCGTAAAAATTTATGAGCTCTTAATTTTTTTCTTAAAATATATGATAATTTAAAAGTGAATTTTTGTTAAATATATCATAATTTTATAATTTAAATATTTATTATATGAAAATTTTTAAATTTAAAATATATAATAATTTTTTAATGTATATTATAATATTTTTTAAATTTAAATATATGATAAATTTAAAAATTTAAATTTTAAGATTTTTGAAATTTTTTAAGTTTTATTATAAATATTTGTAAAATTCATGATATTGTTAAATATAAAGTACTTGTTAATTTATATATTTATATTTAGGATATATTTTAAATTTTAAAATGTTCAAAAAATTTGAAGTTTATAATAATTATATGAAATTATAAATTTATGATAATTTGTAAATTTAGTATATAACAGTTTTTAGATTTTTAAATTTGATATTTTTAGAATTTAAGATTTTTGGTCCATCTTTTCCTTTTCTCGTGTATCCTCCCTTTTTTTCTTCTCCTGGTTCTGCTCTTTTAAATTCTTGCAAATTATTAAATTTTATTATATTTTTAATTTTAAAATATGTAATTTTAAATTTTATTGGAAATGATTTATTAAAAATAAAAATATGAAAGTATTTAAAAATTTTAATTTATTTAGTAAAAATTTTACGGACACCGACAATGGTGTCCGTCTTTGTCCGGTGCCAGTCTAGGCTGCCCCCGGCGCTAGCTGCAACGCGCCCGCTGGCTGGAGGCTGCACGATGCAGCCTAGCCATGCAGTATGAAACCGGCTTTTCAAAAGCCGGTTTCATCTGTCCTCTGCCACGCGTCTCTCCTCCCCTTCTCCTACCCTGCAGGCCCGCGAAAAAATTTCAGACCTCCCCCTCTATATAGAGAAGGACTTCCTCCCTCATTTTTCATTTTCGTATACAAACTTCATCAGTTTTCATTTCTTCATCCTCCATATAATCGTGTTCATCCATCTCCTTCTTCAATATTTTCATATTCTTCATTGTTTGATCTCTGTCACTCTTTATCAGAACAAAATCACGGTAAGTTATATAATTTTAATTAATTAAATTATTTGTTTATTATAAGTCTATAGTTAAAGTATTTTCTTATTAAAAATTTTATTTACCGTTTAATATTTTTACAAATTGTAATGAGTAATATTTAATCAATAATTATTTAAATTATGTATACAATTTAATTTTTTAAAATATACAAAATATATTAAGCATTTAATGTTAAAATCGATTTATATATTTTATTATTCTTAGTTTATTTATGTTTTTTTTAGGATAATTGTTGAGATCACGTTGCCGGTGTTGATATTTTTTGCTCATTTGCTTCTTACCTGGTAAGTCATAAAGAAGAATTTATTTTATAGAAAGTTATATTTATCATTGTTATATGGATGTACCTATATTTGCAGTAGTTTTATATTATAATTGTTGAAATATTTATTTTTATTATATGTTATAATTAAAAATTGTTGTAATTGAAATTCTTATGATAATTGCAATAATTAGTATATTTATGGTATGATAACTTATTAACTTTTTAGGTTTAAATTAGTAAATAATATTTATAAGTTTAAAATAGTAATTAAATGATTTTTGTAGTAATTAATAATTTTATGACATTTAAATTAACTAGTAATTTGGATGGTTTTTAAATTAATTTGTAATTTTTAGTCAATTTATTATATTTATGATTGTTAATTAATTAATGTATTTATTAAACAAATATAATTATTTCATAATATTAATTTTATTATTATTTAAAGTAGAGTATTTGGTAAATTTAATATTAATTTTATTTATTTAAAATATACATTATTAGTATTTTTTATGTTTTAATATGTCATACTTTTTTTTTATTAAATTAATTCATAATAGGAAAAAAGAATTTTTATAATTAAGTTAAATATGAAACCAGAATATTTTAATGTATATTTTTATGTTTTAGTATTTTTAGTAATTTTGATAGTTTTAAATTAATTAATATATTTATTACGAAATTAAAAATTATTTAATTCATAATAATTATGGTAAGTAATATACCTATGATAAAAAGTGATTTTATTATTTTGTAAGAAATAGTAATTTTATTTTATAATTTGTGACTAATTTATAAATAAAAAAATTTACCGATGTGAAATTTATAGTAATAAATTTATGATAAATAATTTTTTTTGTATTTGTATGTTTTAATGTAATTAACTTAAAGATGAAACCATAATATAATAATATAATTATATAATTATTTAAAAATATACATTATAAGTAATAAATTTATCATAAATATGAATTAATTAGTAATTTGGATAGTTTTATTTTGAATTAATTGTGATGTTTGAATTGATTAGTAATATGGGTATTATAATTTGAATAATTTATTATTATTATTAGTCTATAGTTAATCTATGAAAATACTGTGAATTCATTAACAATATAATGAGGAAATTTTATAATATTTTAAAGCATTTTGAAGGTCTAAGTTCGATAATGGAAGAAATTGGAATTATGTGTTACATTAATGGTGAGATGCGTACTGGTTCGAACGGGCTTGAATACGATTCAGGTCCCGTTAAGTGCATTACTGTACCCAAGCGTATCAAGTATGCAGAGTTTCATGCTCGTTTATGCAAGTCCTTAAAGGTTGATAGAAGAAGAGAGTACCTGACTATAATTTGTCGATGTCCAAGTACTATTAATAATTCAACCAACTATAGTCCAGTTGCAGTAGCTGATGATGAGGACTTGTACAGCATGTTACAGCATGCCAGTGCGCAAGGCCCTGGATTTATTTTAGAGATTTATTTACATAGGCACGCACTTCATGATGAGTCTCTGTCTCGTGTTCAGAGTCACGACACACTTGACCCGAATTCTGAAAACATATTCATGGAATCTCGCACCAGTAGGCGCCAATATGATCAGCTCAGTTTTCATGTTGCAGGAGAGGCATCAGCATCTCTTAGGCCGCATTCACCGATTACTTACTCAGAAGCGCCTGGAGAAGATATTGGCGATGGAGAAGATATTCCTGATTTGAACGTTGATCCTCAATTTAACATTGAAGTGGATAATGATGATATTATCGAGGCTCCTGAAGAAGATTTATTTGCCGAATATGTGCCGAATCCCTTTTACACGGACGTGAACATTGCCGGGGCACGTGCCGTAAATCCTGTTATTGTTCCAAATGCACAATGGGAGTTGCATAATGAATTTTACAATGGCATGTTGTTCAGCACGAAGGCCGAGTTAAAAAATACTATTAAATACTGGCACATTATGAACCACGTGGCTTTCATAGTCGTTGAGTCCAAAAAGGACACATGGGATATCAGGTGCAAGCTCCACGAACAGGGATGCAAGTGGAGGTTGCGAGGACATTTTAGTAAAAGATTTGAAAAGTTCCAGATTACGAAATTGGATGCCGCTCACAACTGTGTTTACAACGGAATGACTCAGGATCATTATAATCTGGACAAGGAGATCATTGCTGAATATATCAAAAATACTATCAATGAAGACCCAACTATACTAAGAGCTGTGTTGCTTACAATGATAAAAGATCACTTCCATTATAGTCCAAGTTTGAGCAAAATATTCAAAGCGAAGAAGAAAACAATAAATCTTGTGTTTGGTAATTGGGAGGAATCCTACAATGAGCTTCCTAGATATTTAAATGCACTTCGTGTCACCAATCCCGGCACGCGGTTCGAATGGAAAGTGAACCCAACTAATAATCCTGGACAAGTTATTTTCCAACGAGTATTCTGGGCTTTTGGGTCATCTATCGAGGCCTTCCATCATTGTAGACCAGTTCTTCAGATTGACGGCACATTCCTATATGGAAAGTACACGGGCAAATTGTTGGTTGCAACTGGTGTTGATGGTAACAATAGTTTAGTTCCAGTTGCATTTGCAGTTGTTGAGGAAGAGAACACAGATAGTTGGGGATGGTTTTTAAGTTTGATTCGCATGCATGTAACGCAACAGGGTGGGTATTTGCTTAATATCTGATCGTCATGCCGGGATAATTGCTGCTGCTTCAGATCCTCGGAATGGCTGGACTGAGCCTTATGGTTATCACCGTTTTTGTATTAGGCATATTTTAAGCAACTTTCATAAGACCCACAAGAATATGAAAGCAAAGAATCTCCTCATTCACACTGCGAGTCAAACTCAAAAACGCAAATTTGATAAATATTTCAAAAAGTTTGTTCAGTTTGACTCTGAGTATGCTGCATGGATTGGTAGAATTCCTTTGGAGCAGTGGGCATTCGCACATGATGGAGGTCACCGCTTTGACTTCATGACCACAAACTTGGGGGAATGCATGAACAATGTCTTGAAGGGAGCGCGACAAGTCCCAATCACTGCACTGGTGCGGTTGACATTTTACCAGTGTGTCAAATATTTCGTGGAACATCGGGCGTACATTAATGCTGAACTTGGTGCTGGCAATCAATACACAACCGACACTATAGAAAAAATCCAAAATTGGGCAGAGAGAGCAGGTGGACACGAGTTGAGACAGTTTCATACCGGTTTGGGGATAATTGAAATAAAGACTCAATTTCATGGATGGCAAGCCCGAAAGGGCGGCAACCAGCATACTGTGCGTTTAAATGAAAGAACGTGCACATGCAACAAACCCCAACAATACATTCTCCCATGCTCGCATGTTATAGCAGCTTGTGCAAGCATGCATCTGAACTATAACGACTTTATTGGGGAGTGGTATAAACTGAGAAATCAGGAGCTTGTATACACTCCACAATTCAACCCAGTGATGCACGATGACTATTGGCCAGAATTCCAGTTCCCCCATGTGGTTCCCGACATGTCCAAATTGCGAAAGAATGGTAGGCCGAAAACACATCGAATTCATAATGAGATGGACATTACAGAGTCCTCGAGGCAACTTAGGTGTGGTTTATGTAGGCAGGAAGGACACAATCGTAAAAATTATCCTAACATTACACGATCTTAAAAGACAAGTTCCATTATCACACTCTTTACTTTAATGTAAGAGTTTTCCTATTTATGTATTTGTTTCTACTTTTTTATTATGTAGATATTAGGTATTATGTCCCCCACATGTCATGTAAAATTATTTTGACATTAATAAACATTATTGTCGTGTATGCATATTAACATTATATTTGATTTGTCTTTTGTTATGCAGATTCATGGATCCCGTTGCCCCAGTAGATGTTTCAGTCCTTAGATTACACGATAGCCATCGATCCGTTAGAGTTTTTGCGAATCACGAGGTTTGTAATTAACAAAATCGAATTACTATAAATAATTTTTCAATTTAATTTTATTAGCGAAAATGTTCTTACTAATATGTTTTTAAAAATTTAGAGCGAGGCCTATGTTCTCAGATACCGTCGGAGGGAGGTGGTGTTCGACCGAGAACTTCTTAATAATATTAATCCTCTAGTATTGGAGTACATGACCATGGCAGGTTTTGGCGGTGTGATCAGGGTGGGGTTTATTTCGCTTGATTGGCACCTTGTGACAGCTTTAGTCGAGCGATGGAGGCCAGAGACTCACACATTTCATCTGCCGCACGGTGAGGCCACCATCACATTACAGGATGTTAGTATTCTGTTTGGTTTACCTGTTGACGGTGAGCCTATCTCTGGCCTAGTTGGTGCTGACGTCACAACTGAGTGCGAGCGATTATTGGGAGTTGTGCCCCCTGCTACAGCTGTTAAGGGTAACACATTGAAAATGAGCTGGTTAGGATTGACATTTCAGAATTTTCCAGCCGATGGTGATGACATTACAGCGCAGAGATATGCACGAGCTTATATATTATAGCTGATGGGTGGATTGTTGTTCACCAGTAAGACGAGTACACATGTGCACATTTGTTTCTTATCTCTGTTGGAAAACCTATATGTCACAGGACAGTACAGCTGGGGGAGTGCCTCCCTGGCATGGTTGTACAGGGAGATGTGTCATGCCACTCACCTTGATGCTTCTGAAATTGCTGCACCTTTGATATTACTCCAGGTATGGGCATGGGAGCGACTACCATTTCTCGCACCGAGGAGGGAGACAGACATTCTGTGGGATAATCTTTGTCCTTTAGGCGCGAGGTTTGTAAAATTATTAGTTTTATGCATTTGGCTACTAGGATGTGTGGTACGTAAATGATTTGTAATTAACATTTTTAATTACTTCCAGGTGGAGAGTAAAGTTCAAAGTAACTCAAATCGGCCATAATGTGGTGTCTTGGTATAGAGAGATGCTGGACAGAATGTCAGCAGACCAGGTAATTACAAGTGTATCTTATATCTATGTATCATTTAACAATGACATGTTTCAAGGTTTTATTTATTAAAACATTAACACAGTTTTTGGATTGCAGTTCATATCATTACCCTACATTGATGATGGGGTGAGACACCTGATACCAGACTATTGTTATCGAGACCAGCATATTTGGGGTGCTAAAGTACCCTTAATATGTTTTCATATTGTTGAGTATCAGAAAGTGGATAGGGTAATGCATCAGTTTGGATATCAGCAACCTATACCAGAAAACCCTACTGACATTGAGGCCAATCAAACCTTGCACAAATTTGATCTTCGGGGATGGGGCGTCACTGACTACCGTTGGCTACATGCTAACCACATAGCCATTTGGGGCATGAGATACAATCTGGTCCAGATAGGTGATGTTCTGGGAGTTGCACATGGTCATGCTGCTTATACAACCGAGTACAATGAGTGGTATAGACGTATCAGTAAGAGATATTTTACACGAGTTGGTCTTATCCATGCTGATCCAGCTCTTTCCCATTCTACTCATTCGACGTCTTCATCATCATTGTCATCACAACGTCGCAGACGCAGTAGAACTGATGTCCCTGGACCGTCGGTTTCTTATGGACGTGTTGATGCTGATGTCCGACCATCAGATGTGTATATTCCATCTCCGGCACATATGTCTCCACCTCCTCCACCTCCTTATATGCCCAGTAGTTCATCTATGTATCATCAACTTATGCCGGACTTTGCACTGCAATCAAGCGAGGTTTTTAACTCTCCCATACCGCAGGTGCCATACTTTCAGTATGGTAATACACCTGCATCATATGACCCGGGTATGGGTTCAGGTGTGCAAGCTGAGGAAGGATTTAGCGGTGTTAATGACATACCTCCCTCAGACGATCTTGGTGACAGGGCTGATGTACCAGCTAGGCGAAACCCGGCAAGGAGGAGAAGACCACGCCATGTGGTACAGGAGGTCATTTTTTGTAGATCAGTATTTCCCGAAATCCTTATATAAGTTTTTTAATTTTTAATTTTTGTGTTTGTTACTTGTAATAGGAAAAATCTTCCTGGTTTATATTTTAATTTAGTTATACTTGTAAATTAAAATTTATAATAAAGCATGTAATAATTAGAATGAGTTAATATAAGTGTGTTCCATTAATTTTTAAAATAATTTAATGTTTTTTATTCTTTCTAAATCATTTCAAATAAGTTTACAATTTATATACTTTAAATTAAAAAAATTTAGTAAAACTTAATAATTTACAATATCATGAATTTTAACATTTTAAAATATCATAAACTATAGTAAAAAAATTTATCATACATTATAGAATTAAAAAATTAACAAAAATCTTAAATTGTAAAAATACAAAATTTATAAATTTAAAAACTATCATACACTATAAATTTAAAATTTTTCATATATTTTTAATTTCATATAATTATTATACACTTTAAAATTTCGTGGAACATTTTAAACTATAAATATATAAATTAACATATACTTTATATTTAAAATATATCATGAATTTTAAAAATATTTATGATAAAATTAAAATGTATGATAAAATCTTAAATTCTAAAATTTTAAAATTATCATATATCTTAAATTTATAAAATATTTTAATATAAATTAAAAAATTAATATATATTTTAAATTTCAAAAATATCATATAATAAAACATTAAAATTAAAAATTATCATATATTTAAAATAAAAATTTAAAAACTCATTAAACTTTTACAAAGGTCATGAAAAAAAATATTTGAAGGTTTGTATGTTTTAATATAATTATTATGTAAAATAAAATAATCTAATTTATTAATTAATATGTTTATTAATTAATATAATTATTATCATATATTTTAAGAAAAAATTTAAGAACTCATAAATTTTTACGAAAATTCATCAATTTTTAGTAAGATAATGAAATTTTTTTAAGATTTATATGTTTTAATTGAATTGTTATGTGAAGTAAAACAAATTAATTATGGTGTGAAGTAAAACAAATTAATTATGGTATTTGTATATTTTAATTTAATTAATATAATTAATATATTAATGAGAGAGGGAGAGAAATTATTGGGGGGCGGGGAGGGGGGGTGGGTGGGAGAGGAAGAGAAATTATTTTGAAAATACGGTTTTATCATTTAACCCATTCTGGCTATTATAGTAAAAAATTTACTATTTTGACCAAAAATTTTGGGACTTGGACCCTTATGTCCAAAAGTCCAGGTATGGGTGGATTTTGTTTTATAAAATTCCATCTAATTAATTTAATATATGTGTAGGCCTATGCGTGGGTGTGGGTGGCTTTTTTTTTTTCTTTTTTTTTGGGTCTAATTTGGTTTTTAAATTATTATTATTTTTTTGCTAAGAATTTTTGGTTTCAAATTTGTAATGGCTTATGCGTCACTATTTAGCCATCGAAATTTTCTTACCTTGTCAATACTGAGTGTGACGGTTTTGGTGAAATATCTAGCTAGGTAGCTGAGATTTGTTTGAATTTGTTAATGACTCCAGTACTACGTACGTACTGCCCTTTCATTCTTCAAATTAACAAGTAGAACGTAGAATATTGATCACATTTATGGAAGAGGAGGACAACTTAATTAAGTGGTTGTTATGTTAATAGTGCGTGTGACATTTAATTTGTACGGAACGATGCTAAAAGTTGAGCAATGTTCATAAATTAGAATTAGATCCAAAGAATATTAACCGAATCATCTTAACCGTCCACATGCATATCGTACTGCACTGGCACCACTGCTGTGGGCAGTGGGGTATAGTTAGCTTAGAGTAGCTTAGTTAGGCTCTGTGTGTCTGTGGCCTACTAACCGTGCAGTCACGTTTTCTTAAAAGAAAAAAAAACAATGGGAATGATTAAACGGTCCTGATTGACAGGATTTAGCTTTTGTAATCATGTCCATGGCCTTGATTTGATTGATGGAAATGGGGATCTGTCCATGGCCTCCTTCCTTCTACTCCATCAATTATATAAATATGGTTTTTGCATTCAAGAATAGCAATCAATATGAGGGAGAACCCGACCCGATTGGAGCCCAAAAAAAAAATTAAAACACACACGATTTGCATTAAATTTGATTCATGAATCATGATAAATAGATTGGACATGACTGACTTTCCTGTTTTTTTGAAACCTTGTTCATGCTTTTAAATTGCACATAGATGCTAATTGTGAGTCAAAATAAAATAATTTTGTTTTTAAATATTATTATAATAAATTATTTAAAATTTAATAAGTAATGATAAATAATAAATATCTTATTTTCTTAGGCAATTATTTTGTATAAACTGTAATAAATATTTAAGTAAATAATTAATAAAATTTTATAGATTCACAAAATTGAATTGAAAAAAAATGTTATATATATAAAAATTTTAATTTACGTATTTTTTGTTTTCTTATATAAATTTATACTAACTATTTAACTAAAAAAATTTGGATTATTATTTTTTTTTTTTCATTTTTTCTATTATTAAACTCTTGATATTATTCTAAATTATTTTTTTATTTTATTATATAGAGTTATACAATTTATAAAATTACATTTAGTAAACAAGTGTAAATAATTAAATTTGTGAGTGGAAACAAAATAGACAAATCGTGATTGTTCCAACCTAATTTACTGATCATGATCAAATTGAAAAAATTCAATAAATAAGATGTTTTACCAAGATCTGTTTGTGTTAAATATCCAACCCGATTATATCCATTTACCATTTCTATTTGAATTCTAATTGCTACCCAATTACCAAGTAAGGAATCTGGAATTCCCGATTCTCGTTTCATTTATTACGATGATGTCGTGTGATTGTTTGGGATACTAAGTCCACATGTGTTAGTGCGCAACACAACATTTAGCTAACTATCTTGTCTTTTTGGTAAAAAAAAGAAAAAAAAGAAATTGGAGATTGACTTGTTCATAATCATATTATAAAAGCCAGCCTTTTCGGACAAAGATAAAAAAAATCTCTAGACTCATTTATTTATATTTATTTTTTTATGTAATGTTCTTCTATCAGTTTATGTATGTATCAAGTAATCACTTATTTAATTATATCAAAAAAAATTATTCACACAAAAAGTAAATAATTTATAAATTTTTTATATTTTTGGAAAAAGGTGGAGATTTGAACCCAAAAATGGGCCTTAACATTTTTGGGCCGAAGAGAGAGAGAGAGAGAGGAGAGAGTTCAATTGGGCCTTCTTGGTACACCAAGGACTTCATTTTTCTTCTTATCAATGAAGTGATCTTTCTTTTTAGAGCCCACACCATGTTTGAAATAACCCAAGAAGAAGGAAATGACGGTACAGAGTACAAGTATGAGGTTGAAGCCCATTTAGTTTTTAGTTTTTTGAATTTTGAGGACGAAATGGCCCAAAAGTTGTACGAACTCCAAATTTACCGGAGTATTTTACTATTTGGTAATATTTTTATTTTTTTAATGCCGCAGCGTGTTATTGTTTGCAGTTTTGAGCTAGTCAACATAAAACAAGTTTCTGAATTGGTGGGGATTTGACCATAATTATTTGAGTTCTATTTAAGTATCCACTTATTAACTTAATCTTTTTTATCTTAAACCACAAATAAAATCATAAATTTATTATCTAGATATCTCAACCAAAATCTTTTATGAATTGTAACTTTTTTTTTTTTTTTTTCCTTGAAGAACTATGTTATTGTCTCACATTTCTTTTAGGATGGAGAGTAGACATCTAAAATCTAAATTTTTAATTATCTAAATATATGTAATTATTATATATATGATTCTTAAATGCGTCATGTCATATGTTTTGAATTAACGTATTTTGTTTTATTTTTCAATTAGATCTAAATAAGTCTATTCCTAGCATATCATGTCACAATATAAGTAACATTATACGTTCTCATTTTCGTCTCATATATTACATTAATCTACATACTAAGTAATTATAAATTTGACAACTTTTTTGTTAATATAGAAAGAGTATATGGTTGAGATTGATTACATGAATTTCAAACTAGTTGAGTTTAAGCACATTAATCTCCAACTAATTTGGTATGACTACATAAATTATTTTTTTCTTCATTCACATCCATCGATCTAAAATCTCATTTTTAAAAATTCTAATAATAATCATGTATTGTCAAAAACTTGTTTCTACATCATTTTAGTTATCCTTCCTCTCTCTCATTTAATTCATTTACTAGTCTACTTTGTGCATCTATGTAGGAAGGGCATGATGTAGTTTTTAGTAATTGTTTACTATTAGTACTAGTCCATACTTGTGTGTTAGGTGCTTTTTACTTTATGCTTCAGTTTTGGAACGTGATTTTGATTGTTGACAAATTTAGAATAGTTCTTAGCCGTCATACACGATCGACGACCAGCGTATTCAAACTTTGAAGTCAGACTCTCACTCCTTACCACAAAAACCTGTTATTGAAAATGTGGATTGAAAGTCACAAAAACTAATTTTTTTAAAAGAATTTATCTTTTTGGCCGGCACTTGCGCTTTCCTTCCTTCTTTTTTTTTTTTTTTTTTTTTTTTGGTACAGATTCCTTCCTTCAAGTTCTACAAATCCAGCAGTAACCTGGTTTTTGTGCCTGTTTAGTCATGCAAGGCCCAATAACTTATTTAAAAATTTATCAAAAATCAAAGTTCCAATTGACTATGAAGAGAGTAAAGTCCCGTTAAAATTTGAAGGTAACAACAAAATTTCTCATTTCTTAAAATAAAATTAACATTTAATCCAAAGTCTGTTATAAATTTATGAACAAAAATAAAACACATCAACCCATTTAATTAATATAATAAATAAAAGTTAATTATTTTTAATTTTAATCCTGAAATTGTTATACTTTTAATTTCATTTAATAAAAAAATAATAGTTCAGGCAGAAGCAAATACCAAATGTAGTGTTATGCAGCAAAAGAGAAAAGAAAAGTCATTACAATATTACTGTTACCCAAAAAAGAAAAAAGAAAAGTCATTAGAATTTGCAAAGAGCAACAAAGTCTGATACGGACGAGACGTAACAGAAAAGGTCCTTCCTCAGTTTCTGGGTTCCTTTACTCTGGCCTTTGGGACACTGACCTTCCCTAATCCTTCTTGGCCTAATGGTAAGTACTGTTATTATTAGGTATTAAGGTAATAACTAACCAAGGAGCCAAATGCCAATTACCTTTTTCTGGTTCCTTCTTCTGAAAAAGAAAAGAATAATAATTCTCACCAGTAGTTTTATAGTTTTATTGATTTGCATAATTAGTTTTTATTAATTAATCTTCATCGGCCCTTTCTACACCAGTATTCCTTGCTTCTCGACTGGGAACTCTGTTGGTGTGCACTGGGTGGGTAGTTGTGCGGGTGGGAGAGAGAGAGAGAATAGCGGATTTGCAGGTCCCGGAGATCCCTATAGAGGAACTGGATGTATTTCAGAGGTCTGGCCTCAATTGCACGGTGACCCGACCCAGGTGAGCAAAGACTGCACCTTTTTCGAACACAATCCTTTCGGATTTCCATCCGGTGCTCTGTTTCGGACATTCATTTAATATTAAATACTGATTAGGTCGTCTGTGTGGACTTCATACTGAATAGATTGTCGAAAGATCTTTGTTTGTGTGTCTTTTTATTTTTTTGGAATTTGTGCAGTTTAATTGAAAATTGATTTGGAGAATAATAATTGATTCAGAAGAACTCATTTGAGGTTTTCATTTTTTGGTAGTATCTCATGGATTGAAATCGGAAGAAGGATGGAAATGTTTAGTGAAAGAGATGCGGATCAATTTTTTGATACACGGGACGAGATATCGTCTGTGTCTGATGGGGGTTCAGATGTCTTTGAGGAGTGTACCTCTAGTACTGGCCATGTCAATATTGATTCTCATTGTTTAAAGCATGAAGTTTGGACAAAAAATCTCCAAAGTGTTAAGGAGCGCCGCCGGAATTTCTTAAGATTGATGCGTTTAGATTCAGATGGGAATTTTATAGCGGGAGAGGAATTGGGAAGTTTGTCTAGAATTAAAATGGAGGTCGACCGAGTTACAGAAAATAGTGGGGCTGTGTTGAGAACGTCAGATTTTGACGAGGAGCTTTCATCAACTCAGTCTATGATGGATTCAATGCCAAACGAAGCTTCAGACCATTTGGAATATGGGGCTTTAGTGGATAACTGTGTATGTAGATTCAAAAATTTGGATGATGGAACAGAATACGTTGTGGATGAACTGGGTGAGGATGGAATGCCTAGCAAACTTCGTGTATTAGGTTCCAACCAATTGGTCAGCATGGATGAGTTTCAAAGAAATCTTGGGCCATCGTCTTTGGTTCATCGAGTTTTCCAGAGAAACAGTAACAGTGTAAGGTATTTGGGCACTGCAAAAAAGAAACTCAAGAGAGGTTGGCTAAGGAAATTAGGTTCTGTGGCTTGTATTGTCCATGATAATGGGGGTGCCAAACTGAATCACAAATATCTTGATTCAACCCTCAGAACAAGGATGCAAATTGTTCGAGTTCATCCATATAAAAAGCGTTGTAAGGAACTATCCTCCCTCTATCTTGGTCAAGAATTTCTAGCACACGAAGGGTCAATTTTGGCTATGAAGTTCAGTCTTGACGGACGATATGTGGCAACTGGCGGTGAAGATGGTGTTGTGCGCGTGTGGAAGATGATTGAGGATAAGAGATCAAGTGAATTGGACATTACAGACCTTGACCCATCATGCATATACTACACAATGACTGATTTTTCCCCTTTAGTACCCCTTGATATAGATAAAGAGAAGCTAGATAAGATGGTGAAATTGAGAATAACTTCAAACTCAGCTTGTGTGATTCTTCCACCAAAGATCTTTCGGATACTTGAGAGTCCTCTGCATGAGTTCCATGGACACAGCGGCGAGGTCTTGGATTTTTCATGGTCTAAGAAAGGGGTTAGTATCACTTGGAAGCAATATTTCCTGGATTTTTGAATTGTGCATTGTGTGTGTTCTGTGTATTGTCATTCAGTCTCTAGAACTTAATTAGATTTATATAGCTTTTGTTCCTTTGTGTTCATTGTAGTTTCTCCTGTCATCCTCCATTGATAAGACAGTTCGTCTGTGGCAAGTGGGAACCGACAGATGCCTAAGAGTTTTTTCTCATAACAATTACGGTCAGCCTCTCCTCACTTGCTTACATTGCTTTTTAGTTACACTTTTTTAATGATGTGGCTGATGTGTAGCTCATATTGGTTGATCTGTAATGGTGTGAACATATTCTTGTTTTCTCCTGTAATATGTTGAGTCTTCACATAAGATGTTTTACTACTTTTGTTATTGATGCAGTGACAAGTGTTAATTTCAATCCCGTCGATGATAACTTTTTCATCAGTGGTTCAATTGATGGAAAAGTGCGCATCTGGGAAGTTCTTGGCTGTCAGGTTGTTGATTATATTGACACCAGAGAGATAGTCACTGCTGTATGCTATCACCCAGACGGAAAGGTCTGTTGAATTATATATTTTAGCTCTTAGTGGTAAAATAATCTTAGAAGTGAATTTTTTTTTCTTCTTATCTTTTATATCTTGAGGATGACCCTTTTACTCCATTCTTGCAGGGAGGGATTGTGGGTACAATGTCAGGAAACTGCCGTTTTTATGATATCATAGGTACACATAAGTTATTGTCAGTTACTCCTTATCACCTTAGTAACCTTACTTTGACCTTAACAAAGCTAGATTCACCGAGTTGGTAGATGTTCAGTACATTATGAATATGTTCTTTCTTTTTGAAGTTTATGATTGACATTTGGTGCTTATTTAGTGGTAAATAACTGAAAGCATTATTGTAAGATGTAACAATTAGTTAATCAAAATTTAGCAACTCATATAGGGGCATGTACTACATAAAATTGTTATTACCTAAAGCTTTTTGAGTGTTCTGGAGATTATGATCTCATTTAAGTGTTGCAATTCATATTATGCATCTACTAGTTAACATTTTCATGTGACAACAGAGATTATTGTAAGGATTAATTTTCAATGATAAAATTTGTACATCGTTCAGATAATCATTTGGAATTGGATGCTCAAGTATGTTTACAAGGAAAAAAGAAGACACCACGGAAAAGAATAACTGGTTTTCAGGTGGCTACTATATGCACTACTTTGATTATATATTTACTTTCATCTAATCCTTTGTTAAAACTGTTGAAGACTAACTGGGTATCATTTTGCCCAGTTTTCCCCAAGTGACCCAAGCAAAGTGATGGTCACTTCTGCTGATTCACTTGTCCGTGTTATCAGTGGGGTGGATGTCATCTGCCAGTTCAGGGGTAGATTCTTATCTCCTTATTTTATTTGGTATCTCCCATTTGATATCTCTGCACATTGTTGTCTTATGTGATTTAACTAGGTCTGCATTTCTTGTACCTATGTGGTAGTGGAAGCCATTTGTTTGTAGATATTTTAGGTTCTCTTCTTTTATAGCAATTTAAGTATGTTTTGACCACTTTTGCTTCCTTTTATCTTTAGGGCCCAGAAATGCTGAAAGCCAGATGCTTGCATCTTTTACATCTGATGGGAAACATATTGTCTCAGTTGGTGAGGATTCAAATGTCTGCATCTGGAATTACACCAGCCAGGATAAGACTTCTTCCAAGCCAAAGAACATCCGGTCTTTGGAGTGTTTCTCATCGCACAATGCATCAATTGCCATACCTTGGTGTGGCATTGAACCCATGCCAGGAACACCTTTGTCCCCTGCTGTCAGTGGTGATATGTGGGGAAGTAGCCTAAGGAATGGAAATAAGTATCACAATGTGGAAGAGGATTTGAACCAGAAGTTGTCTATTTCTTCACCTGATTGTTTCTCTCTGAGTCGTGGGTTTCTGTTGGAGTCTTTGCCAAAAGGATCTGCAACTTGGCCTGAGGAGAAACTTGCGGATTCAAGTCCGACAATTGTTTCCCCTACAATGTGTAAATCTGAGTACAAATTCTTGAAAAGTGCTTGCCAGGGAATTTCCAGTTCTCCTCACTTGTGGGGTGCTCTGATTGTTACTGCAGGATGGGATGGACGGATTAGAGTGTACCATAATTATGGTTTACCTGTCCGGCTTTGAAAACCCAGGGTTAGGTTCGTTGGTAGGAAATTACAAAGGCAATGACTGCATAGCCCACGACAGAGGGCGTTGAGGAAGTTTGATAAAAAGATTATTGCTACATTTGGTTTTGAAATGTATAATAGAATAGTCAAGTCACACGTACTGGCAAATTCTTTGGTTTAAATGCAATCTGACCAGGTCGCAAGAAGTGGCTGGGGATTGCTCTAATATTGTATCTTCTATATACAGGTGAATTATATGATTATTTCATTCGTTTAAGGCCTCAGCTTCAAAAGTATGTGATTTTTACGCCCACTGTTTTGCTTCGGCGTCCTTTGAAGAATTGTGCAGTATGTCTTGTGTCTCCGCCCATGAATGATGAAAGCTGCAATTAAAATATGATTTGCTTCTTAAATGGTGCAATGGAAACTATTAAGGCTAAATTGTCTTTTTTTTATTTATTTATTTATGAAAATTCACTTTTATTATATTAGTTTTGTCCTTACAGTAATGGTTTAAATTAATTTTGATAGAACTGAAGCCGACAGATGAAATAGGATAAAAAAAAATTAATGTGGCTAATGATTTAATTAACACAGTGAAAAAATAAATTAAAATTATTTTAATACATATTAAAAAATAACATACCAGAAATTAAAAACAAAACATCACTCAGATATGGGTCCTATAACTTACCGTCATCCTTCAAACCTTAACCACCACCCACCAGAGCCTCCATGACCAATGACCTTCAAGAAAATTTTCAGATCCCATGAAACAAAATCTCACTCCTTATTTTATGTTATGAAGCAAAGGCAGGAGCTGGGCCAACTGGACCAGGAATAACAACTGGGCCTCTCGAGGCATAGCAATATAAGGAAGAACGCGGCGTTTTGATTAATTGTAGTTAGTTAAAGTTGTTAAGCTGATATGGATCCTGTTTAGTAGTTTGCTAGGTTGTTATTGCCTTAGACGTCAGCTAGAATAGTATAAGAATTCATCTGCAAACACTAGTAATTCATTGAGTTGCATATATGAGAAATTCTTGAGTTCTCTCTCTCTCTCTCTCCTTCCTTTCAAGCTTCTGTGATAGAATTGTACTAAGTTGAAGGCTTTCCAAGAAAAGTCTCTAACAGTGGTATCAGAGCTCGTTCCTGGCACAATTGGTGAATGAAAATATAGACAACATCGATCACAAATTCTCTGTTTTGGTATCGAGGATGGAGACCATGGAATCAAAATTCTATGGAGGTTTTTGGCCCTGGGCCTGAAGGAAAGTTACAGGCAGCCCATGAGAAATTGCTGAGCTTCATACTACCCATCGTGGAAGGAAATCAAAATTCTGTTCTGGCGAATCTGTCAACCTGTACAAATGAAGGGGATGATGGAATCTTGAAACAAAAAGAGTCTGTTCTGCCCAATTTCATTGTGGATCACCCAAATTCGCACATGTTTCCTCAACCTCCAACTCTAATGGCAGAGGTCGTCGAAATAAAAATTGTGACTCCTCCAAGAACTCCAAAGGAAGAAACAATCTTGCAAGAATTTCTCAGTCCAAATTATTACAACCATGAACAAGAAATTCAAGTGGGTTACCAATTCAGTAAGTTGCAAAATTTGGGTCCCTGTACATCCCTCAGTGACATTGCAAAATTGATTGAGATGAAGCTGGACAGAGGTCCTTGTGAGCTAGAATTGCTGCAGTTCTTTGGAAAAACTCATTTGCAAGAGAAACAAATTGTAGGCAAGGACTGCTATGATAACAGGTCATCTAATACTGGGTTTCAAGCTATAATGCTTTGGATGGTTGCCGTGAAACATGAAAATAAAAAGAAATGTCTTCAAGTTGTAGTAGATGATAATGAAGAGTCCGAATCCAAACTCCAAGCTACTTTATTAGACACAAAGGTAAATGAAGAGTGGTTGGTTGGAATGAAGAATTTTCAGTCACCAGTCTCTTGGCAGAAATTGCTGCAGTTAAATTGTAAAGTTCAAGTCGATTCACTGACATGGGAAGGTAATGATATGCTAGAAATACAAGGCTTGCCAGCTTCTGGGCTTGGTGCTGGAATTTACCATCTTCAAGAATAGGATTCAAATTATATGATAAGAATATGATTCTTAGTTGAGAGGATGGCAGCAAGCTTCTATCTTGACAAGACAGTACATGTTGGAGTCAAAGCCATCTTGGCATCTCTGGAATCACGGGCTACGGGAGTGGAAAATAAAGTGAAATCTTGAAGAATACCATTCAAGAATCACAGGCAAGAATGATGCAGAAGATGGATTGGATGTTCAATGAATTCCTTGCTCTGTATGGATTGATAACGCTGGACAAGAGGAACCCAACACCTATTAAGTTAACAATGGAAGTAGATACAAAGAGTTTCCCAACTGTACAAGTCAACACAGAGCATTCCCATTTCAGTCCCAATGTGAATTCGCCCATCCAAGAATCAACTCCTACGTTCGTGGTCTCCCAAATATTGAATGAGAATACAACAATTCCACCATTTGTGCAAACCCAAGCAAAAAAGCTACCAAATATTCAAGAATTCATACCTGCTGTTTTCAACAATCCATTGCAAGAAGAACCTGATTGCTTTCAGAATTTTAGCAGGGGAACATAAAATAAGGGTCAGAAGTTTTCACATCTCTATGAGAATTTCAATGAAGGTCCAGTTATTGAGATGAAGACATCCCCTCATAATAGGTTTCAAGCCATAATGGTTTGGGTTTTTTCAATTGGAAGAGAAGGACTTAATTTGAGTTCCGTGGTTGTCTTGCTGCCCACAAAGAAGAGCCTTAGTACAGGTTTTGGTCAATGGTCCAATATCTACAAGGAAGATTGCACATGGAAAGACATACATGAGCTGAAGAAGGGATTTTCAAATTTTGATCTTGTGGTCAAGGATCCTCTGTAGAAAGAGGCATTGTTGTGAAGCAAAGGCATGAGCTGGGCCAACTGGACCAGGAATAATAACTGGGCCTCTTGAGGCATAACAATACAAGGAAGAACGCTGCGTTTTGAATAATTGTAGTTGGTTAAAGTTGTTAAGCTGATAAGGATCCTGTTTACCAGTTTGCTAGTTTGTTATTACCTTAAACGTCAGCTGGAATTATAAGAATACATCTGCAAACACTTGTAATTCATTGAGTTGCATATATGAGAAATTCTGAGTTCTCTTTCTCTTCTTCTGTGACAGAATTGTACTAAGTTGAAGACTTTCCAAGAAAAGTCTTTTAACATTTTCTCTTTGTTATATGGCTTGTTCCCTGCTCCAATCAACTACAAAATATTTTTAATTTTATAAGTAGGTTCTAGAATTTACAACAAATATCCATCATCCACCAACAATTTTGTCGACCCGCCGTCAGCCACCAAAGTATGCAAATACGAGACCGGCCATTGTCAAAATTCGTCAAATATGACAACAACTACCATCAAGATAACTAAAAACGATAACACCTCCTCACAGTACTATTAAAGAAAATGACAACCATTATTACAATCCAAGAGAGCAACAACAATCATCGTTAACATTCACCCATTGTCAAAACTCGACAAAGACAATAAAAACTACCATTAAAAATCTTCAGAGATGATAAAAACTACCATCAAAAGCCATAAAAAACTATGACAAATAATGCCAAAGACAATGACAATCACTACAAAATACTTAAAAGTAAAATTCTAGTTATAATTTTTTGTGCAATCCAAATTCGTGTATTATATAACTTACCAATTCTAATAGTAGAATTGAAATTAATTTTACTATTTGGAAAGTGCATGATTTCTCCATTTCCCTTCCCAATGCAGTAGTCAGTTCTATAGTTGTTGCATAACTAGAGCTAAATCTTTACTATTTCTTTTCTGAATTCACAATAGGATAATTTCAATGCATGAAACCGTGAATTTGCAAATGCTACAGCCTACAATAACCATTGAAACTATGGTATGTTATCTTTGTTTCAAAAGGGCCACAGGTCGCCCCATAGAGATCTTCGGGCCTGGTGATGTAGTGTGGGATTTTTACTCCGTGTAACAACCACGCGCTCAAATGAACCTTCAGAACCATCCCGTTTGGTTGATCGACAGATATTCATTGCAATCTGCCGGCCCCTCCGGACTGGCATGTAGATAATCCTCCCCCAACCACCCCCAAGATCAGCATGAGATGTTTCGGCTTCTTCCTCAGCCTCCTCCTCCTCCTCTTCATTACAGCCAGCAACATCCATTTCTGTTTCCATAATATCAGAATCGTATGTCACTGGATCCACTTCCTCAAATGGAGCATCATCATCTTCTTGTAACTTTAACAGGTCCTCTGTCAAGAAGGAACATGAAAAAATTTGTTTTGTAATTTCAAAATGCACCATCAGAATGCCAGATATAAACTTGTGGAGAGAATTTCAAAGAAAAGCATGTAAAAAATTTAAGAGGTACCATAGTCAATTTCAAGATCTTCTGAATTTCTTTTGGCATGCTGCTCCTTCAAAGTCTCGAATTTCATACCATCGAGAGGCCAAGGTTCCCTAATGAACAAGTGCAACAATCAGAGTCTCTTTATATTATAAAGTATTAACTCATAATAAAGAGGGAAAGAGTGAATGTATTTCTTTTACTCCTTTCTTTTTTTCTTCTTTTGGGAGGGAGTTAAATGATGTGAACTAATACTGTAAGGATACTCATATCAAATAGAAAGATTTGGATACTTAAAAAAGTAAAATAAAAAGAATCTAGGGAACAATAGTGCATCTTTAACAATCTATAGTTGATACGAAGTTGCTAAAACTCAAGTCTGACATACATATCAACATTTAGAAATTGGACACCTTCAAATGAACATTATTACTAAACTTCTGTATATCATCAATCCACAAAAATGAAGGTGCACATAAAACACACCTTGGTCTTTGTCCTCGCCTAAAAGCAACAAAGCAAAACTTCTCATCCTCAAAGCCACGTAAAGGCTCACCCTTGGAACGCTGAAAAAAAGGTATTAGGTCAGAAAGAATTCCAAACTGAGAAACTAGTATTCGCTTCAATTCAGGGGTATTGGGGGGAAAGGGGCAGATCTAGTCCCTTTAGTGTTCTATTTGGACTTTGGAGAAGAGGGAACATGAAGATGGAAATTGCATGGCATAGAAAGTTAATTTATCAAGAATTATGCATCCTCTTTTCCTTTTTCTTGTTTTACCAAGATGTGAAACGGTAAGCACACTAATCATCCGGTGAATCAGAATTAGTTTCGCAAGATTTTTGCTGTTAATCAAAGGTATAAAACATACTCTTCATCAGTGGGGCAAATTCTATACTAACTGGATCATATGAAGATCACTTTTCATTTTCAGCTTTCACACTAAACGGCTGATCATTTTACCTTTTTGGGTATTACTTCTAGTGCACAAATGTTGCACTTGCACCCCTTTGGTGTTCCCACTTAACAATCTTTCAATACAATAAAATTAAAAGTAATTGATATGTACTTCGTTACCCTTGGATCTAGCTATAGGGAAACTAACAATTGGACTATTGATCGTGTCACACTTAGCCTGTCACTAATGGCTTCATTCATGTCCAAGTTAACACGTAAGCCACATGACTCATTCAACAGAAAAAAGTAGAATATGGATTCAAGGAGGAACCTTATAAGCACGCTGGGATGATGTCCTCTCCAAACGCTGAACAAAATGACAGTATTTTCCAGTGTTGGCTAGCGGACATGGTCCATCATGGGCACACTGCATCAAGTGAACAATCAATACAAAGACAAGAATTGGAAGACAAAGAGACAGAGATAGGACTTGGTAAAGGAAACCAAATACACTCACAGGAGCAACTATATATGCCCCACTCTTTTGAGTCACCAAGTCTTTACAAGATCCATTGGTCCCGTGTTCAGATTTACGGCATTTCTAGAAAGTTAGTAACATGCCATACTGATTAGAAGGGATAACAAAAAGCACAACAACAACTAATTTACAAAAAAAGAGGTCTTCAATTTTCAAAAAATTTCTAAAGAACAGTGTACAAGGAATAGTAAACTTGCCCTTTTTTCCATCCATAGTATGTGAGATCGCATCTGAGATATAATATTAGATCCATGAGGTGTACCTGGTTCCACCAAAACCTTCCATACGATTGATACAACAAATGGAGCAAACATCAGATAGGATATTGAGAAGAAAATGTAAAAGGTATCGAGAAAAATAATTTGAACTCCATCATTAAAGGTGTTCTCTTTCCTCTACTTTTCTCAATTGTATTATTTCTCTTTCACAAATAGATGAAAATGGCAAAAAAGAAATTCTTTTTCTTTTTTCATGAACCAAATGAACAAGTAGTGGACAAATGCCACAGTGAATTCAAAATCGCCTGTAAGAAAGAACTGATACCAGAACATCCTGTGTGAGATCCCAAAGCTGGCGCACAATAGTAATCCGGTCCTTTAGTGACGGTATCTCCCCAAGCACATAGGACTTCACTCCATAGAAATATATAAGATAAACAGTACTTAGTATCAAAGAAAGAACACCAGATGATAAGCTTTTTCCAATGTAGAGTGTATGCCATTTTCCATGTTCATGCAAAGAATGGAGCAAAATTATGCCAAAATAGAAACCAAACAAACTGACCGATCTGAGTGAAGCATTTGGACTGATTTTTAATTTTTTTTGGTGGCAAGTTTGTCTTCAGACTCATGGACAGCCACTTAACAAAACAAAAAACTAGTGGCCAAATTACTTGAAAGTGATATAAAAGGATCAACTTACAGCAATTACAAGGTCGTGCTCTCTCTCTGATTTCCGAATATTTTTAGTTAAAGCTTGAATGCTATCATAGCTATGAATTAGTGGCAAATTCTTGAGACCTAAATAAAAATAAAATAGATAGAAGTCAAAATATTTGATCAACACTGACAACTACATATGATTTCCAGGGAAAATAAATTTTCAAACTAATGCCACTAAGAGAATGCAAAGAAAATCAATTAGACAACGACGAAGATGAAGATTTGTTGATCTCAATATAACAGACTGGGTTCATTTTCTTTATTTAAAACATGAAAATGATTATCTAATACAATGGGCAAAAGAAAAGTACTCTAGCTAGGAGTACAGGCTTTATCAGTCTGCTTAAAGATTTGATGCAACTTACATGGCATTCCAGGGTTGACATTATCAGGTGCAATTTTCATCAAGCAAACAGATTCTTTCACAGCACCTTATTCACTCACATATGCTCTATAGTATGTTTCATTTAGCATATATCATATTATTGGAACATAGAAATCTATAATGTTACATTTACAAGGTCATATTATGATATTACTATGTTTCAGATAATTTTGAATCCAAGACTCCGCCAATTGAAATGAGCACACCAACACTGATTTGCACTGCTTCCTTTACGTTTCTCATGCACTTGATAGAAAAGTTGGCTGTCTCACATACTCTTACACATCATCTTCCTTATCCCCACATCCGACCTGCACGTCCAGAAAAGCTAATTAACAATTACCTTGTATGAGGCTCCGACCTGCACGTTGCATAGACTGGGATGGCTCTACTAAATTTGCTTTTTCCAAGGACTGTGGCCAGACTTCTCGCAGAGCCCTATGATGTTAAATGAAAGTTATCATAAAATTAACCATTAAAAGGAACAAATGAATCATCATAAGTAAAACGTAACTATTCAGGGGAAGATAATTCGAACATATTACCAGAACGCAGAACCTGTTCCGGCACCAAAATCTAATACTCTAGCAGGAGAGAAACCAGGAAGCCTTCTACGAACCTGAATAAAATGACAGTTTTCAACAAAATTACCATCATTCAATAAAAATGACGGTCTTGAAATGAAATTTATTTCCCTTGTTATCCCAAATTTCTCTCTCTCTTTTTTTCTTTCATTGTAGTTCTAATTTGTTTAATTTCATCTGCATCTACCTCCTTAAGCACTCTGTAGCACGCAGAGTAAACGGCAGGCATTCGGGATGCGACATAAGCAGTTGTCTCACTATCTCTGTACTTGAGACCGATGTCACCGTAAGAGCTCTTGATCTTCCAACGCTTTGATTGCTCAATGGACTTGAAAGGGTCTTCAACGAGTTCCTTCGAAGTAGATGTGGTCAGCTGGAGATTGACATCCTTGATTGCACTGAACGATTGGGACAATCTCAACACGTTCCTCTTCATATGTGGTTCCTCCTGCTCTATAATCCAAACCGACATCAAAAAAATTTCATAGATTTATATATGTACACATTTGAGGAGCGAGAGAAAGTTAAAAAAGGAGAAGGAACAAGACCTCGAAGGTATTTTTTTATGGCACGGCGGAGACGCACAGGGACGATGTGACAGCGTTGGGACTGTTTGGCTGCATTACGAAGGGTTTCTGGGGTGAATATTTTCTGGGCAGTTTCAGGGATGGCTTGAGTCGCCATTCTCGCCTGAGAGTAAGTTGCAGGGTTGCTTACCGGTTGAAATGTTGAATGGAATGTAGTATGGAGGTGTTTGTGATTTTGATGACAGTCAGTAAGTACTCAGTAGGGTTTTAGGATATTACCCGGCCCGTTATACCCGGAAATGACCAGGGAGCCGCCAATGTCCATTGAGGCGGTGCCGTTTCTTTTCTGCTTTGGAGTTTGGACACTTCAACTATTATTATCATTGGCCCAATAAGCCCAATGAACTAAAGGCTGTGCCTTTAACAACAACTCTGAAAATCACAACTATTAACTAATAGATATTTTTACGAATATTTGTTATAGCTAATGAATATAAAATTTTTATATTGTTACTTATAATAATTGATCATAATTTCAGTACTACGTAATAAATAATTTTTTATTTTTACAATATTTTAAATTTTAAAACCTACACTTATTATATTTTATCAAATATCTTTTGAACACTAATTAAAAAAATTATTAACAAATAACAACTGCTTCTAAATGGAATTAATGTCAGGATGATCGAGTTTCAAATATGGCAATTACTTGGGATTTGAATTGGGAATAAAAGGTTCCTGTCTTAAATGAATTAAATTAAGACTTTATTTACTAAGAAAAATCAAATCAATAAAAAAATAAAAGATAAAGTAGGACTGTGATTATTTTATTTTAAAATGAGATGATTTTTATATTATGATGATCATCTATTACATAATTAATATTAGATAAATTTTGTTTGGTACAACATAAAATATCATACTTAAATAGAGTTATTCATTTCAAAAACGATTTTTACGTGTCAATATTCTCTCAAGCATCATCTAATATTTGAAAAAATATTTATAATTGAGGGTACTAATATGTATACTACAAATATTGTTAGGTGTATTACAAATACACTAAAAGACAAAAATAATAGCTATTATAATTTTTTACTTTAGTTCACCTATCAATATTGAGTAGTACACAAATCACTACCCATAATTAATTCTACATGAATCATGATGATAAATGGATCATCAAAACAATGACTATATATAATTCTAATAACTTGTTGGCTTTAATTAATAATGGTTTTGTGGAACGACTCAGTTTAATGATCAATTAAGTAATATCTATTAAGTAGTTTCAGTTTAAAATAAACACCATGGAAGTCAACAACTTACCACATGGTGGTGGTACTCACCGACTTATCTTCTTATTGCTCAATTTAAAAGCAACTTTAATAAATAAATAAAAAATAATAGCATTAGCATATAATCAACTACAAAATTAGATATTTTTTAGGCACTTTATTAATTTTTCATCATCAAAGCACCCGTATTGATTGACACAACTCAAACCCCATAATCATTGCATGATTATATATAGCATATCTTTGTAATCTAATATATAGTAGAAGTAAAGCACATTCTAATTAAAATAAGACCGAGTAAGAAGTTGTCTAACAAGTACCAACTAATATTTAATATTATACAAGTGTTAATTAGTTGTATATGATTCTATATGTACTAACTAACTAAGAATAAGAATTTGAAGGGGCAAACTAATTAATTAAAAGAAACGAAGGAGCATTTAGCAAAGTTATTCGTCGCCCTTGATAAGTGGGTCAAAATGATCTGATTTTAAAACCCTTGAAATCATGAGTTCTGAGGCGGACCATAACCTGCCTGCTTCACATGGAATGGATCCCAATTTGGAGGTTGTAGCTTCATTGCAGTCAGCAAAGTACTTCCCAGACACGTTTACCATCTTCTTATGACTTGCCACATAACATGTCGTTGCAGCGGCCTACGTTCAAATTTCCCATCTTTCTTTAATTCTTTTATCAAACGTACGTTAATCACACACATAATGTTACGTAATCCAAATGTATTCAATTTCTAAATTCATCAGGTTTTGAGTATAACTAAGATCTCAAATTAAATTAACTTTTCAAAAAAAAATTACCTGGGGAATCGTCTTCAACAGCTTCGAAGCCAGAAAGAACACCAGATCTGTAAATTTTTTTTGTCAAATTAAAAAATTGAACCCCAAGACAAATGCTTTTCACTTTTCAGCAAAGAAGAAGAAGAAAAATAAGGGTTCCAACTTCCAACCTGTGAGTAAGCCTTCACGCTCTCTGGTTAGCCTGGTCCTTACAATCCCAGGATGAACGCAGTTCACAGTAACGTTGGCTTGGCTTTGCTGCATTAATTTGATTAATTAAAAGAAAAAAATTGGATTAAAACAGAGAATGTTTTAAATTAGAAATGATTCAGTTTGAGTACCTTGAGCCTCTGAGCGAGTTCTTTGGTATGCAAAACGTTGGCGAGCTTGGAGAGTGCATAAGCACGTGTAGCGTCGTAATGGCTGTACAAACGTCAAACAATTTCTTCAATCACACTTTATCTGTTATTCACTATTCACATCTCTATCTCTCTCTCTCTACGTCACTGCTGTATAAATTTAGTTGCAGACTTGCAGTCTTGTACCAAATATAAAAAATTAAGAAATAAATTAGTTGCAGTCCTCAGTCCTCACCTTTTGTTACGGGTTATAAGACCGAGGTATCGGATCAAGTCGCCGGAAAACCAGCCGTGGATACTTGACGACACGTTCACGATTCGGCCTTGTACGCCCGTCTTCTTCGCCGTTTCGATCATTCGCTTCAACAACAACTTGGTCAACAGGAAATGACCTGAAAATCAACAGCCATCAAACTAGTATATTTCATTCATTCATTTTTGTAATTCTATAGGTACCTAATTTATTTTATTTTATTTTTATAATAAAATTTGAATATAATTTACCTAGATAATTAGTAGCAAAGGTCATTTCAATTCCATCTTCGGAGATCGCGTGCTCATGTGTAAACTTTCCGGCATTGTTTCTGAAAAATATCAAAAGTTAATTAGAGACTGTTTCTTTCCTTTTCTAGGAAAACAAACAAAGAATTAAGGAATTCTGAGATCAATTTGGAAATTACATGAGAAGATTGAGAGGCAAATCGAGAGGCTCAAACTCCACAACAAACTTGCTAACAGAATTGAGGGAGCTGAGATCAAGCGCCATGACTAGGATCTCCGAGTCAGGACATTCGGACATGATGCGAGATTTTGTGTCTTGAGCAGCTTTGAGATTCCGAGCCGGGAGGACCAGCCTCGCCCCTCGCTTAGCTAAAACCCGAGCTGTTTCCGCTCCGATTCCAGATGTTGCGCCTGGTAATGGAGCCAGATAATTAAAATATTAAACAGTGAGTAATGAACACACAGAAGATATGTGATTCCATTTGCATGTCAGATAAACAGAACTAATTAACTTACCTGTGATGATGGCCGTGATGGATCGCAGGTCGGAGCAGCTTTCCGTGACTTGTTCGGCGGTGGATTTGGAGCCATAACCAGTTGCGCCGGCTGAGCCGATCAGGTATTTCACTGTTTCCAGCATTCTTCTTCCTCTTCTTCTTCTTCTTCTTACGGAAAAGTGATATGTTATAAGACCCGTGGTTATTTGATCTTTTACTTGTACGTTAAAAGTGTCACTCTGCCTCTAATCAAGTAAAGTCGCACTTTGGACTAAATTGACTGACTATAGAGTGTGTGTTATTTATTAGCCAAAGTAATTGGACCATGGATTACGTAATGGTTGTTAATTAGGAAAATTTAAACTAGCTAGGTGAGTTTAGTTTGGGTGTTTAATTTGCAATTTGCAATTTGCAATCTGCTTCTGCTGCAAATGCAATAGATCCAACAAGCTAGCTTAGGAGGCAAACAGCGCTTTCTTTTTCACTGTCAGGTTTTGCAGGCTGCAGCTATATATCGCCCCTTTGGCTCTTTCTATTTAACTCGTCCACACACATTCATGTACGTACAGTACAGAGGGGAGGGGGGAGATCAATAGATGAGATAAGATAGAATTGATCTAATGGCTGGTCTTCAATATTTGAGGATTGAAGAGGCTTGGTATATACATACCATATAGTAATACAAAAAAAAAAAAAAAAAAAAAAAAAAACAGGTTTCAGATTGATTATTGCCTAGAGAAGAAGAAAGGCAGAAAGGGCGTTGGACCGGTGGAGTGGAGTTTAGAATACTACTAGCTAGCTACTACGTACTACTGAATAATAATTAATTAGGATGGTCCTGCTTTGGTTTGGGTGGAGAATAATTTAAGAGAGATTGAGCATTGCATATTTGTCAGTGATAGATGATGAATGAAGATAAAATTGAAATCTTTGCATGATTGGAATTATTTTTTTGTTTATAATTTTATAATTAGTGGGAGCTAATCTAACACTTGATCTAACTAAGTACATTATTAATTACTGTTTCAGATGTTTGTATCTTGTTTGTTTTTCTGTAATGGCCACTAATTACTTTACTTGTATTTTTATCAAATATTATATTATTATTATAAGAGCATTAAGACAGGAGAGGTGAAAATCTAATGGTTTATAATTATAGGGTCATGCTTAATCAATTGATCAAACAAAAGACAGTGTGTAAATTGTATATTTGTATATCATAGATAAACAGAATGGGTAAATACATGGGAGGGAAATTAGCACCAAAGAAACCCAACTGGTCAAAGGGGAATCGCACGTGAGGGTGCCAAACATGATGTGCATCAAAATGTATATATATATATAGGCCTCGAATCTAGCATTTCCTATGGATTAGTTTTTTTTTAAACTGGTCAATCATTCTTTGTTCAAACTTCAAAATCCCGTTCTTCCTCCTCTATTTTCTTCTTCTTCTTTTATTTATTTAATTTCTTTGGAGTCTAATTATATATTGGAATTAAATATTAGGCTAGGAAATTAACAATCATAGGTTTCAGGCAGGCAAGAACTCGTGGTGGTACATAACCTTTTATTCCAGTCGTCCTTCTAGCCTCCGATCTGCATAATCATTAATGTCCTTCTAGGCCCTCCAAAAAATTGTGTCTCACTTGTTCAGGCTTCTATTCTCTTCTCTTCTCTTCTCTCTCCCTCTCTATACAGGGAGAGAGAGAGATGGAGAGTACGTAACGTAAGGATAATAAGATAAAAAGTTCTTCTCGTCCTTGAATCCTTCAGTCTTTTACTTTATATGATCTTGGTTCCTCTCTGTCTAAAATGGAGAACTTTACATAAATTAAATTCCTTGCCTTTACGCTTTCCCCATTCTCCACCGGGACCTTACTTGTATCTTTTCCACCAGGGGAAATTGATTGAATAAAAAAAAGGCTTCCCTTAATTATAGGATTATTTTAGTTTTAATTTGTGTAAATCTTGACTAATCAAAAGTAGCATATGCTTTGCTTATTCGACAAAACAACACATGTATGAAAATATATATAGGAACAATTAATCCCTAACTTATTAATTTATCCAGCTTTACCAACAATGACAGAAAAGTTGAAAAAACAAAAATGTAAAAAAAGCTAGCAAGCTAGGGGAAGCTTGGGGTTGGGTCAACTTGCTCAACCTCAATGAATGGAGATTGGAGATCTACTAGTTATTCCAATCATCATAAGAATGAAAAGTTAGATTAATTTTTTTTTTTTTAAGTAATAAAATATTAATTTAGTTTAGTAGTCTAATAAAACTCCCTTAGATGCACCTTGTAGCCAAAAGTTGGGTCCGATTTGATTTGTCTCCTACACAATATGCAAACTGCAAAGACCCGTCGTATCAAACTTTGGATTTTCTATGCGTTTTATAGTATGTATAATGTATGAATATACGAGCAGCATATCTCTCATTTGAGTGATTAGTGAGCTTGCCGTATTTGACTAATAAATAAATGTGACTTGGCTTTAATTATGTTAATTATATATAGCATCCATTTTTATTTTATTTTACTTTTTTTTTTTTTTTTTGTGTATGCATATAATTTAATTAATTATGGGTTCACTTTAAGACTTTAATGCCATGCTTCCTTCTTAACATATATATTTAATTATATATGCTCTCATAATTGAATGGTGTTATTTGAATAGTCTAATTAATTAACATCCATCAATAATTGCCACTCTTTTCTGTGTTGTTGAAGTTCAATCATGGAGGACACCCACCACTGACCACCCCACCCTTTGATTTAGGGTTAAGCAATTCCATTTTCTTAGTTTCCATAATTTGCGAGACTAATCAGTAACATCCACCATATCAGACTTTTCATTTAATTAATATATAATAGTTGATTGCTATCTCACAAAATAAGGTTGTGCACATCATCAGAATTAGACCATCTTTTATAAACTTAAAAAAGATGCAGGTGGAAAGAACACATACAGAGAGAGAGCGAGAGAGAGATGTGGTACATCGTGGAACACACCTAAAACTAAAATTAAGGTTTAGTGACTCAACACCCAAAAAGAGAAGAAAGGGAAACAAAGTTAATCAGTAGATCAACTCTAGTTTCTACTCCAATCAAATTTAACAAACTACCAAACTTAAATAAAGTAATATAATGCCTATATTCTGTTCTGTTCTGATTCAGCTTTGAGAAAAGTTACAACAAAAAACAAAAACAAAAACAAAATCTTATTTTAAATTTCAGATTTTGAAAATGTTTTAAGATAATTTTGCTTACGAAGTCATCAAATTTTAAGTATCTAAACTCTTTTGTTGAAAAATCAAACTTTTACTTTTTTTAATAAAAATTATTTTTTATTTATATATATTTTTAATTATGCATGATTTTTATTATCATTTTTTTAAAATTTATATTTCATTCATAATTTATTGATTGTTTGGAGAGAAAAAAAAATTGATAGTTTGATAATTAAATGATAAAATTAGTACTATATACATTATTATGGATAAAATATTTTACTTTGGAGAAAAAGTTAAAAGTAAAATTTATTGATAATGTTAAATTGTTTTAGGCTGAAATTTAAAATACATTTTTTTCGTTACTTTTACCGCCTTCTGCTTCAAAAACAGTTTGGAAAATAAATTTTTTTTTTTTTTTTTCCCAATCATAACTTATATTAAAATAAAACTTGTTAGTGTTGCTTCTAATTACAAGTCAAAGTTAGACATTTAAACTCTTGCAGTCTTACTAGCGCATATCAAAGATTTCTGCCTCAGGTCGGAGTTTACTCCCCAATAAATCAATAATGATTAATGAACATCAACAATTTCTGTTTTTTTTTTTCTCCCAAACAACAAACAGTAAGTAATAAGAAGGACATAAAATGTTCTTTGCCACTTGTAGGATATATCTAGGCTATTAATTAGTATATAACTTTAAAAACTAGAAATTAAGGATCTTTCAATAAGTAGCTAGTAGCTAGTAGCTAGTAGCTAGGCCCACCATCAGTCATCACCCACAAAGTAAGCCCTAAAATATTGTTTCCCCTTGTGATGCGTCTACTAAGAATTAAACTAAGGAGCCGAATCCCATAAAGAACAGGACAAAACAAAATATGGTGTCAAATTTTAGAACTTTCAATTACTTCGCTTGTTAATTGTCAACATAATTCTACAAATCAATTCTGTCAATCATTCCTCTCCCTTTAGCAAATCACACCTTTAGTGCCAACTCCTGGATCACAGCCAACTATTATGAGTAAAACAAACAAAACCAGTAACATGCAGTGGATGGTTTTTGAAGCAAACATTCCTTAACATCATTTTTGTGTCTGAACCTATGAGCTTAGCAGATGCAGACATGCAGTTGTAGTTATATCTATCATCCACTAAAAGATCTAAAAAGATGTCAGAATGATTATCAAATACAATATCATCCTTGTGCTTCAACAACAGGGGACAGCGCAAAATGGTATATAGCTTTCAGGATTAAACTTCAAAGTTTCCAGACCTCCCTGTAATACATCTCTCGACCGCTCCTTCCTAGAACCAAACATAACAGCTACCATCTGGCAGGGAGAGGACTATAACTACAAATGTCACTGCATGACTCTCATTTAGCATACAAAACAAAACAACTGCTGGAAAACGTCATCTTATGCAACACAAACAGATGACAACCATTGTAATGAATGAAAACTAAACCTTATTAACATAACCAACAAGGACAAAAGCAGGGAAACAGGGAAGATAACATAAACAGAATGTGTACAATGAAAAATGCTTATCACAGAAACAAGCATAATTCTTCTAGTTGCACCAATAAAAGAAGTTACTAATTATTAAAGTAAATATCCTATAGTCACCAGTTGGAATCTTGTATTAAGGTAGCACTTGGCTTTGGAAGAATTTCCAGATTCCATGTTTGCACGAACTTTAAAGTCACATTCAGTTAAATTATGTCAGAAGGTGTTAAAGAATCTATCATGAGTATAATCAGATGAGCTCCTACACTCTTACATTCCAAAGTCGTCTGAAACATGCAAGCTAACTAGCGAGTGAATCAAATTGTTTCAGATGAGAATAAGAACTAAGTATGGTCTCTTTTGAATTACATGGATATAAATAACGGAGGTACAAAATCTGAAAAGTTCCAAACCCTCAGCCATTCCCTGAAAATTACCCACCTATCAACTCTACAAAACAGTCAACCTGCATGAGATATGGAAATACTATCTATCTCTACACCATAAAAAGATCAAAACCGTGAATTATGATCAGTTCATTGTATCATAAATATTGATATAATTTGTATGCATATCAAAAGGGCAACATATTAAGACCAGCAATGGTTCTTCACTGCTATTTGCATTCAACGCTTGAATGATTAGCATTAGATCCATCCCGCCTATTCAAGAACATTGTAAAATTTACAAAACTATAACTGTGCTAAAGACCTTATCTTCCCTGCACTTCCTCCTATATCTGCTTCCTCTTGTCAGATGTGGAATTTATCATCATAAAATACACACCACACTGGCTTAAGCTGTATCTGCATCTATAAGTAAAACCAGGCTTTTCATGCAAGTAGTCACATAATAGGAGTGCATACCCTCGATTCTAAGGTATCTAACATCTTCAAACCGTTGTTCCTCAGGGTCATACAAAACAAGATCTCTATCACTTCTGACCAGTAGCAACCTACCATTCTCCATCAAGCTCACTACATTAGTTAGCTCTCCCCTCATATCAATAGAGAATAGTTTAACCCAAGATTCAGACACACTATATTCCTTCATAACCCAAATAATACAGTCCTTGCCTGCAGCGAGCTGATCATAATAGAAAAGTAAAAGTGACTTTCTATATGCTGCAAGCGACATTCCTAACTCAGACTTGCCAGCAATACCGTCAGGCAATTCCATCTTACAAAATACCTCATCACTTGTTTCAAACAATACAATCAAACTTTGATAATACTTCACGCCATCGTCCTTAACAGACGCAATCCAGTGGACAGCCCCATTTACATACGCTTGGGATGATTCATTGCTGATAAGATATGGGGGTGCAACCTCAACACTCAAATTTGTCCAATAACCTTTACTGAGGGCATATAAGTTAATCTCTGGTGGAATTACAAGGGTCATGTCATGCCTCTTATGGTACACAACTCTCACCACTAAACATAAGTATGAGAGCCAATCAGCTTATCAAATGCAACAGGTTCAGGAAGGGCTTTGAATTTTCTAATTGATGGGTTCCAAAGAATTAAGCTCTCCTCGAGCCAATTCCATAAGCATATCAACCCATTACACGAACCCACGATATCCACCACACTAGAATGAGGGAAACAGTCGGAACACGGATATTCAAATTTCATATATTTTCAAATGTTTCAGTAAATCGCAGAGAATAGTAATAATCTGCTTCGTTTGCTCTCTCAGGTGGAACAGAGCAATGCCTATAGATTAGGAAATTGTCCTTCTCCTTGAAATTGAGGTTAACAATGGCGAATTTTGGGTGACTGATTACAAAACAACAAAGCTTGGAAACGCACCTGAAACGCAATAAAGATTTCAAAGGTAGCCTGCCGAAAATTTGAGCTAAGATATCTTGAGGAAAATGATCAGACATATTGTGCGACCTCCTTCTCTGTTCCGTTTCCTCTTTTTCTTTCTCGGAAAAGAGCCTGGCTTTCTGTCATGGAAACTTTGACCTTATATAGAACCCTAGAGTTTTTGAATCTTCCCCTTCCTTATTTGGCGGTGTCTGAGAAGAGAAAGAAAGCTTCCATTTATGGTCGGGAAGAAACTTCCAAATATTTTATGTTTTGAGGGCAAGTTTTTCTTCCTCATTTTGGAGGAGGATTCCAAATCTGTATGTCCAACTCATTACTCCTTTTTTCTTTCAAAAGACATAGGGTTATTATTATTGTTATTGTTTTGCTGAAAAAAATAAAATGGAATTAGCATCTTTTTTATAAGTACTTGATTCATAAACCATGCCACTTAAAAGAGTCATCTTCGGGCAAAAATACCTAATGTGATATCTCCTAAACACTGATATTTAACACTCCTGACTAGTTACAGTTATGCTTGGCAAAAAAAAGGTAATAATAATTAATATTTCTTTTCAGTAGTAATAATAACTAATTGATAATATAAAAATTATTTTTATTGGCCGATCGTGAATTAAATATTAATTGTGTAATTAGACTGTAATTATGTTTTGTGCATTGCATGTTATTAATTTTTTTTTTTTTGGGGGGGTTAATTTCTTTGAGTGCAATTATGCTTTGTTTCCAGACTAATTCATCAATTGAGAAAAAAAAAGTAAATTTGCATGGAGTTTTAGGAATATAAGTGACAACAGTGTGCGTGTGTTTATACTTTATATAGTATAAGAACTGTTGTTTCACAGCTCCCAACCAACAGTAAAAAATATAAATTACTGTAGCCGTGTCTTCAAGAAGCACGATTCTCGAATTGCAAGATATAAAATACAATATCTTAATCCCAGAGACTTGATCATCAATTGAGTAAAATAATTGTTACCCCTTAGCACATTATTGAATGTGATCATATTTTCTATCACGTGGAAGAAATAAATTTTAGGTAAACCCCTCAAGAGAACTATCTATGTTAACAATCATGGGATGTTTTACATATATGGATCACTGTAACCAAAAAAAAAAAAAAGAAGCAGCTCGCTAACTGCATTGAAATCCATCTCCTCCATTTATAAGCTCATCAGCAATCAATGTTCTGGTCTTGAGGCCATCCAAACTCCTCCAAGAATGCCAACACAACTCCATTTGACCAGCCAAAACCAGTCTGCATAGCAAGATAACGACAATCAGACTAACACCACTTCTCTACCAGGAACAAATATTAGCAAAATATTTACAATACTTCGAACAAATTTTCCTTTTCTTTTTCTTTTATGTTTAGAAGATTATTCTTTGGTGCTTTCTAAATCCAATTTTAGGCTCTTGTATATTGAAGCTGACTTTTCAATCCATGACAGTGCTACTTAATCATACCTGGGACACATATTCACCCCCCCCCTCCAAAATCTCCACAGTGCTCCACATCAAATTTTTCATGCATTACACCTGTTTTCTTGTAGGCGACATAGTTAGTTCTGATCCACCTGATAGCGATGTCTTCAGCCATTGACCTTGCTTCTTTTGATCCGGATCTTGCCAGAGCTTCCACTATCATATGCTGGAGTGGAGCCCAACCATTTGGAAAATCCCTGTTGCAAGCAGTGTACTATCATCACCAGTACAATTTTCCACATATTCAAAGTTCTCTCTCCCACCCACCCCCCCCCCCCCCCCCCCAACTCCAATCCCAATTTCTACCTCCCTTAATAGATTAATATTTCCCCTCAAGATATTCAACATGAACGATAGATAGATTGCTTACCACTGTTCTCCCGAGTTGGTCAAAGAGGTTGCAATCCCAGCCGCACAAAGCAGGCCAGAAGTTTTCAAACTTCCAACGACTTTGTCCACAAGTGAAGGATCTTAAAGTAACCAGAAAGCAATCTCAATATTCAGCAACTTATACAATAGGTGTTTTGATCATACATTATAAAAAGTGCATGCTAATGGAGGAAGAAAAATTATACTCTAAAATTTCATAAAGAACAGGGGGGCTCCCCATCATATATATGCAACCATAAAGGAACGAAAAAGGATAAAAAAAAATAAATAAAAAAGCAAAAGGAACTGACTGGAAGAGGGCCATATTAAACTCCAAATTCGATCCTAGAACAATTAATCCTAGATTTCTTTATCACATATATCTTGATCCAACTTTTTCTTTATCACGTACATCTTGATCCAACTTTATAGACGTCAAACCTTCACAGGACACTTCCTGAATCCCATTGATATCTAGAAGTTAACTGTTAATATCCTAACAGTTAGAGACAGCGGTATATCATAGGAAAACAATCTCAGGAAGACTTATGAACCGTAATTTTCAAAAGCAATCAGCTCTCATTCATATACTAATTGAAGATAATATGAAGATTCACATCACTCACCGTCAGAATATTTGAGACATACAGAACTTCTGAAATTCCTGCACCGTAAACTCTCTAGAAGAATCTTATATTTTATGTCAAAACAAACCAAAAGTATATATAAGTAGCTATATGTCTTTAGAACTCAGACTTGCAACTTAGAAATTTTAAGCAAGGCCTTCACCAAGCCTGATATATGAAGCTTGACAGATACTTAAGACATTAAACACACCTAGTTTAGGTGGACAGAGCATACCTGAGTAAAATGGCTCTATCCACAAAGGGATAAAGTTTGAAGCAAAAGTATTTTGATTCTGGTGCCAAGCTTCCCAAATTTGAGCTTCCTACAAGTATGAAAAAGAGAGGATTGATAGAACAACAAAAACTATGATATCTGCCAGAATAGAAATTTAGTAATCTAGTCACCACCTTGCATGTGCTATTATCAAGCCAGTAATCAAGCCACTGTCCCTTTTTCTCATTCCAAAAAACAGAGTTAATTGCCTTCTGTCTGGCCACAGAAGCCTCCAGGAAGTGTTTAGCAGTGGTATCATCTCCGGTGAGTTTTGCAAAGGAGGCAATATTAAGTTCCATCTGAGACAACAGGTATCACGATCTAATCTTGTCAATGAATTACTAATTTCTGGACTTCCATCAGTAAATATTTTAAGCCCTACCCCGAGTATAAATGCGTTTAGATCGACAGGTACAATAGATGTTGTAGCCAAGGTTGTGAAATCTGGTGGATTCCTGCATGGAACAAGTAGAGTATCACATTACGTCACTCAAAATTTGAGTGGACAAGCCAAAGGAATATTGAACTTTGAGCACAAGAACCCAGAATTCTATACTACATACTGATTAAGAGAAGGGGAAAGCCTCCTGCTAGCTACTATTAGGAACTTTTGTAAGACACTGCATTGGAGAATTGATTGGTTGCTGAAATATTATTTCTTTTATAGATTAGACACTAATAACTTTTAAATTTCTTGCATACAATGATAGCAAAAATTACTTGCAAGAGATGGGTGTCATGTCATTAGATGCCAATGACATAGAGAAAGGATCATACTGAAACTAACCCATAACGGATGGTCATTAAATTAGATTAATAGACAGTTTCCTTGTACAAATAATACCTCATCCATCTAGTGCTGAAGTCCCATCCTGATTCAGCAGCTGAAGCCAGTTCACGGTAAAAATGCTGCTTTTCTGAAATATTTGAGAGCTTGGAAGCAGATGCCTTGTCCTGAGACATTGAATAAGACAATCATTGGGGTAAAGTGGCTTAATGGATCCTCAGAAAACTAGCTGGTTTTGTGATATGACTGTAATGCTAAAACAAGACACACCATTACTGAAGATTCTGGTCTGGGTTTGTTCCACATTGCATAATAACGATTTAAAGTGAGATCACAAGCTTGAGGGTCCTGAATGGTAACCCTATGTATTCCTAAAACAATACAATAAAAAAATTAAAAGTATTAAAGTTTTCCAATAAAAGAACTATTATAGTTCCATTAATAAAAGGAAAATATGGAAGTATGTTCCAACTATAAACAACGAAGTGAATACAATTAGACAAACTACAGGTGACCTACCTACTGCCATAAAAGGTACAGGTACCTGAATTCCAAAATTGATGCTCTTTCAGCAGGGCAGGTAGAGATTTCTGAACCAGTTTGATATCGCCAGTCCTAGTGTATATCTCATAAATCATTGCACTTAGAAGTGGTGGCTGGCTGCAAAATCATGCAGAAGAGTTTAGGAAAGTGATCCGGAAAATTCTTCTAACTCATTTCCAGAAAAAAAATGAGGTTAGAACGTGAAATCTTAAAGTAGCACTGTAATATAAATAAACATCGAATTTATATCAAAAATATTCCAAAACTCTGTAATGTATGCATAGTAATTGGCATAGTTGCTAAGGGATGATCATAAAATTGCTCCTGGTTGCTTGAGAAAAGGAAAGCTAACAAAAAAAGAAAAAGCTTTACAGAAGTAATCAGAGATACTTTGGTTACAAAATGGAAGAAGTATTGGCATGTCAAGCTTAACTTACATGCTCCTGCACTACTAACAGAAGCAGCAATTAACTGATGAATAGCAAGAGCAGCTAAGGAAAGATTAAGTACCTTCTATTCGTGTAATAGGCCCTTGCACCATTAAGCACGTAACCATATTCTTCAATCAGAAAAACGAGGTTAGTTACAATTGCTTTAGCAGTCTCATACATTTTACTTGCTAGCAAGCCCCTGCACCACAATTATATAACGATGTCAACACTGGAATTAAGATCCATGAAGACATTTTCTGTCCTAAATGTTAATACAATAACTTCAAAAAAAAAAAAAAAAAGCTTACTATCATATCAGAAGCAGTAAAATGGAAGAGGTTCTACATGGACCAAAATTTTCAGGATTTGAAAACTAAGATAAAATAGAAACAAAAAACTAACCGGATTACCCAGTAAGAATCCCAATAATAGACCTCGCGAAACCGGGAGCCAGGAATCATGACAGGTTTCGGCAGGGGAAGAAGAGTATGCAATTGGGGCTGCCTCTCGACCCTGTTGGATACCTTCCGACTCAAATTCTTCCATAGGGAATGCACCTCCAATGCCCAGGCTCTTATCTCATGATTCTCCACTTTGGGCAAGAAATCTTCCGGCTCTGGCACAAAATCTTTCGGTTCTAAGTACTCCAGATCATCCCCAGCACCTTCCAAGTACTGTTCTATAAAGTCTTCCAAATCTTTGGCCAAGACAGACCCATTTTCAGACCTGGGAAGCTTATTCAAAGCCTCCTCTGTGGTCGACAAATTTAACTTCAATGGCAAATCCACGTATAGTTTTGGGTCAAAGTTTGATTTCCCAAAGGTGTTGAAAGCAGTTTCTTGGACACGTTCAAGAAAGGTGAGAAGAGGCGTTGAGGGCTTGACAGGACCTGAATCGGGATGACATGCTGATAAAGATTCTGCAACATTCAGTGTTGTTGTTAGTGATAAAGAGAAAAATAGTGGGTAGATTAGTATAATGAGTTGAAAATCTTGTTTATAGTTGTGGCTTAGAAACTCTGCCATTGCTGAAAGATAGTGAATATTATTAGAGGGCGTTTGGAGCGACAACCTGTGGTTGAGGTAACAGATGCTGACATGATTGACTTACGAAAACGATGAAGATTTGTGCAAGCCGGCAATTGACGTGAAGCTGGTTGGACTCTTTGTTTCTCTCACTCAATCTCCGAGCCTTTTCATCGCTTACAAAGGATCAAAGGTAAAGGTGAATAAAGTACAGGAGAACTTTGTTTCTTATACATCCTCTACTTTTGTTTTGATACTGACACAACGCAAGCATTAGGCATCAAATTATTTAATTTAGTTTATGCATTTCTAACTTAAATATCTGATTTCTTTGCACAAAACTTGAATATCAACCACGTATTTCAAATGTTAAATTATATTTATTTTTATTTTTTGATTTCACTAAAAAATAAGAGGCAAAAGTTTATTCAAAGTTTCTTTACGTTGAAAATAAAAAAGAGAAACAAATTTTATATCTCACATGTCCCACACGTCACCAACACTACCTATTAGCATCAAATGAAAAACAAAAAGAGGGCAAATAATTTGAATTGAACCATGCACCGACGGAAAGATAAGTTTTTTTTTTTTTGGTTGCTGAGAGACGGAAAGATAAGTTATTTCTTTCTCCATATTCTAGATGAATTAAAAAAAAGAAAAGAAAAACAAACTATGTGAAACCCATTCCCTATTAAAAATACACGAATAACGAAACTTGTTTCATTTGAAATTAGAAAGCTCCTCAGATGTCCCTTCAGTTCCACATACTGATAAAGCTTCAGAAATTGGAACGACAAAAAAATAAAATTTGAGGCATCTGCTGAATTCATCATTGGAGCAACAATCCAATACAATACCCACACCACCAAATGAAAATTAATATCAGAATTTTCAGGTTAAGAAGAAAATCATCACCTATGGACCAAGTGGACCATGATCTAAGTACGCTATCGTTATATGAAGAGATTATGAATAAAGTATTGATAGGAGGAGGATTAAGAACTCCCAAGTTCAGACAAGACACTCTACGGACTACGGGGATTGCAGGGGACCAGTGGACTTCATGGATGAGAAGCCGTCCTCCCCTCAATCTCGCCGGCAATCTGATCCTTAATTTTAATTTTTTATTTTTCATCTTTCTCGCTTTTCCTATAAATTATTCAGGAAAGAAACCCAAAGGGCCGATAACTTTTTTTTTTTTTTTTTTTGGTACAGCAAAGAGCCGAAAACTTCGGTCTTAGACGAGAGCTGAGGTTTGAGAGTGTGCGTAGCAAAATAACAAGGTTTTGCATTGGTACTTGGGTCATGACTGGACAACGGATATCATGCTTGACCCTACAGGTGGCATACAAGATTAAAATATCTTTAATTGAAATACTTTTTGTTGTAATCTTATACTTGAACATCTATCCACTTACAGGGATACCTTCCAGTCCTCTCTCCTTCTTCATAAAGCACCCAAATATGAGCTGATTCTTTTGTTATTTCTCCATTCCCTTCCACCTATTCAAACCAACATTTAGCTATGGAAGACCGAGTGAGATCCCAATTGTTTTAAAAACCATAGCAATCCTACTTTGCCTGCAATTTCTGTTCTCGAAACTAGAAATAATTGAGAAACCAAAATTTAGCAGTAAGGGCACATCCACCATATAGGTCATACAAAATAGAACACCTCTGCAACCGCAAGACCTTAGTATAATCTGATCAGTTAAAAACTCTGCACTAATAACTCTCACCTCTCCAGATAATATGAACAAGAAATAGCATCAACAACAACAGCCAAAACAGGGGGAATTAGATCGTGGTCAAAATGACGCAGAACCACTTGAGTTCGGAAACTCCAAGGCTTAACAGTGCTTACCTAGTAGACTAAATGAATATTTAAAAAGAAGGAACGGGATCCAGAACAACTTATATGTCCAATTACCTACAGGGTTCATTTGTCATTTCAGCAATAAGTCGTTGAAGCAGAAACACTAAATTTCTTCATTCATAAGACAAATAAGCCTGGAATTCTGGATGTTAGACTAGGTAAGCAGAAGACAAGATTTTGAAAGCACAAAACCAGCTCCCGGTTGACTGCAGAAATTTTCACCAATTATTTACTATCATCAAAGAAACTGAAACATTACTCTAGTAAGTACTCACTCCTTGAAAAAAATGTTCCTCTGTGAAGAGACTCTTTACAATCTGACTTGAATTCCCGGGGCAAAGCAATGAAGGTCACGGAGATTTCAAAGTCTTCCTCAGAAAAGCAACCAAAGTTCAGGTTCCAAAGAGTATAAAATTCAAGGAAAAGAGAGCTAGGTTGTACATAATCAGGTGTTCCATTTTCATGTTGCTTTGTGGAAGGAAAATGGAGATTAACAATGCTGGTAACCATTCATGCTAGTAGTGTTCATCTCCAAGTGCTTTGAGTCTAAAATTAATAGATTGACTGAGCATAGAAGCAACTATAGCATGGCAGTGATTCTATCTAACAGAACTTAGAAATCTGGAATACATCTGATAGAGAAGGCGTGATAGTTCAATAACTGTTAAATGTCAAAGGCAATAAGTATGAGTTTCTTCTTCACTCAAACATGAGGATGGCATCGTTCATCATTCATCTAAACTTGATTTCTTTTATATTCAGGATCATATTTTCACACTTACAAAAGCAAATAACATGTTCATAGGTGCAACAGAGCAACCAAAAAAGCGCATGCACACAGATACACATGCAAACTAGCAGGAGCCAGAGAAGAAGAGAAAGACAAATCACATAAAAAGGGAAAGAATGGCCTCAGCTTAGTCAACCAGAATGCTCTGATTTCTAAGTTATATATTGCAAGGAGAAATTATAATCATTCATCACCATTTTAGATGTCTCTCCACTTCACTACCTTCACAAGAATAAGGGAAAGAATGGCCTAAGCTTAGGCACCACGATCTTCATTTCACCTATATTTCTACCTCTCCTTCACACAGGTATATTCATATATCCATTTTATTGATTACCAAATCATCTTCCTCTACTCCTACATTTGAAATTTTGAATAAGTATCGTCATATTTTACTTCTATATTGCCTCAAGTTTCCACTCCTCTGGAAAACATCATTACCATAACATTTTCCTTGAGGGATCCTACAAAAGGCTCTAATTTTCATTTTCGTATTCTCCTAATAACACAGAAAGAGAACACCACAAAACTTAAAACTTTTCTGATTTTATCGGTTCAACCCACCACATCATCCTAGTCTAACTACTCGAAAGATACAATGTATCTTTGTATTGTCTTCTTGAATTAATATCATTAGAAATGCAAATAGAATGAAACAAGTACGGTCCCTGCATTGAAATATGGTTCCCTCAAAAGCTTTACTTCTTTGTTAGCTCAAAATAACAGCAACAAAGCAATTAATAAAGAAAATAATTAAGGATCATAAGTAAACTAACCATAATAGTCAGCCACAAATGTGCCCACATAACATTACCGTATAGAATTCGACCAAACAATCAGTTAGATAATAAACCCCCAACTTATACATGGAGGAAGGAAAACGTGAAAATACCAATAAGGTTTATTCTGTCAAACGGGGAGGTTGGCGACATCATGTGGGTGGTGGCCATTGACGTTATCAGTAGAGAAGTTGGTGACTGCGAGAGGACGGTTATTGGCTCCATGGTCATCGAGATCGTCATAATCAGGGCCGTTGGTGGAGACGTTGACGCACGAGAAGCGCTCAAGGGACGAGAAGAAGGCCGATGACAGGGTAGTTCCTACCCAGGTTGCCATCTGATCGATCTTCTCCCTCGATACGATACTGCTGTTGTTTTCCATCCTCGAGGCCAAATCAAATCAGAAAGGCTACAGGCTACGAACCTTATTTTTCTTCATTTCTCTTTCCTTTCGTTTACATTTTGCCTTCCTTTTTTTTTTTTGCCATACAAAATATTTTCTTTTATCTTTTTCACCAGCAGTAATATTTCTTATTTCCTACAAATTTAACTCGTCTTTACTCTTTAAAAAATTAAATTAAATGTAAAAAAAATACAACATTTTACATTTCCATGACCCATAACTCAATTCTGTTCAAATTTTAAAATATAACATACTTGAATGTTTTTTATAAACTTCTTTTTGAAAAAATATAACAGTTAAATCAAATTATAATTTATATTATTTTTTATTAGAAACTATTAACGAATTAAAAATTGCAGACAAATTTAGAAAAAATTAAACACGACTCATTTTATTAAACAAACTCAAAACTAATTCATATAAAATACAAATTGAACTAGATTTAAACCCTCATGTCCTAGTTTGGTATGAATGATTTTCACATAATTAAAATAAAAAAGAGAATGAGAATAGAATGTAGATGAAATGAAATCATCATTCCATTATTTTATTTGATAGGATAAATGAGAAATAATTTATTAATTTTTTTATCAAATTTTTGGACATAAAATAATTTTAAAAATATCTTTCTATAAATAAAATAATAAAAATTAAACATAATTTATGAAAAATATATATTTCTTAATTTTTTAATTAATTTCTTAAAAAAGTATACTATTTATTTATTATTAATTAATTTTTACTTTATTATTTCTTAGTTTTATTATTTTAGTTCAAAATTACTTAACAAAATTATTTATTCAATATTAATTATTTATTTTAACTATATTATTTACAATAATATAATAATATGAAAAGTAATTTTACCATTTAAATCGATTTATTATTATTTTTATATATAATATTATATTTTGTTAATATAAAATATAAAATATTTTTATCATTTGTCTAATTTAAATAATAAATATTTTTCTTTATTTATGAATAATATTACTATTTTATTAATATTTAAATTTTTTATTTATGTGATAAAATTTATTTTATTTTTCATTTAACTAAACCAAACCAGTTTTATAAAAATAAAAATAAACAATCTCATCTCCTAAATAGTTTAAAAATTCCTATATATAATGAAATGACAGAAATAAAGTAAAATTTGACTAAAAACACACCCAAAAAAATATTATTTTATCAAGTTATATATGAAATAGAATATAGAATGACCTAGCCCTCAATATCACAAGCCATATATATATATATATATATATATTGTTTTAAACATCCATATACACTTGCCAAGTGTCATATCTTCCCGGCCGTTTCTAAACAAAACTTCTTTCCAAATATCTGTTCCATCCTTCACGTCATGACGGCATCCAAAAATAGAAAAAGAATACATGTCATTACATTCAGGTTAGTAACCCCTCGTCCACCATGCTTTACTATAGAATAATTTTTCTACGATGACTGTAGTATCTTCTTATAGTCTTGGAACGTGCCATTGAATGGTGACACTCTCCCTTCAGATACCACCCACAGCTCCTCCACACTTCCCGATATTAGGTGCTCATCGTGACTCACCTGAAACATAGAGCACATAAGCAATTTGTATCCACTCTTGCACAAAGCAAGTTGAATTAACTTTGGATTGAGAACACAAGTATACCATGAGAATGCCTCCTTGGAACAAGACAAGACCTTGAATTAGTGCCTCCACAGCATCCAAATCCTACACAAATACAGATCATATTATAAACACTGAAATACTCCAACAAAGCACGCCTTCATTTTCCCATGTAAGACATGAAAATATATCAACCGCTGCAACTCAATCACACAACATATTCACCAACAGGCAACAAATGAAGTAGGATTAAAAAAAGATGACATACCAAATGATTGGACGGCTCATCAAGCAATATTATATGTGGTTTCTTAAATGTTATCTTTGCAAATGCGACTCTGCTTTTTTGGCCACCTAGGACAGCATTCAGAAAAAACACATAAGATACAACTCCATAAGAGTAAGACAATCTGACTAGAAACAATAAACAATCAGTATAATAGAACCTTCCAGACACCTAGGCACATTCTAGAGCCAGAAGACCATTGAAATATTTACCAGAACTATCACTTGTTCTAAATATATAGGTAAACAATACCTGACAATGTATACATGGGCTGAAGTGCAAGATTTCCAGTTACACCCAAAGACCCTAAGTGAGCTCGGAGCTTCTGTTCAGGCACTCCCTGCAAGAAGGAAACTTCAGATTCACTAATTTCAAACAATTCTCTGCATGGCTATTTCTGAGAAACGAAAAAACTGGATTGATCCACTCCCCTACTTAGACAAATTTAACCCTTTCACCATAAAATTCATAATATACTCAACCCCTCCAAGTAGTTTGCAAAAACTATGCTATCAAAGTCTGTCTTCCGAGTTATCATAGATACATGTCAAGGAGGTGTAGAAGAATGAAGATGCAGACTTCCAAATAGTTGCCCACAAATACTCCCATAGAAGATAAGTCCTCAGAAATGTATTTCTTTAACAAAGAAAAACAGCTAAACATAAGAACATTGAGAACTCACAGGGTAGCAGCGCATCATATACAGAAGGGGATTTGAGGATAGGTCCAGTCCATCAACATGGTGCTGACTGAACACAGCAATACGGACCTGTACCCAAAGTATATGTTGCACACAAATATGATTCTCCATCAGATTAAAGCATAAATAGACCACTCCAATTTTGGAAGAAGTTTAAGAGAATATACCTAGTTAAGAGAGAACAAAATATATCACAACCCTCATGATTACCAGCCCCAAGTTAAATGCCATTTACGACTTCAAATAAAATTCAAAGGTGCCACAAAAAAATCATAGGAATCAAACTATGTACTTTCCACTGGGATCTTCTGAGTTCAAATTCAACTTGTACACAAGGGAAGAAGGAATATACTTTGCTCTTTAAAATCATGTGATAAAGATGAGGCATACAGCACTAGAAAGTAGGGTAGAAATGATAAAAGCTAAAAGGATTCCTAAAGAAATCCGATTGCAGATAATGTGAAATCGTGATTTAAGGAGAAAAACAAGTTACCTTCGCAGAACGAAAAACCGTTCCAGAGCTTGGTTGTAGCTCCCCTGCAATTAATTTGAGTATGGTTGACTTTCCTATGCCATTTGGGCCAACCACTGTGTAGTACATGGGAGAACAAATATAGCAACCATGAGAAAAACAATATACTGTAGTTATGCTATACTTTTGTGGAACATCACACCACTAGCATGCATTTAATCAGCAAAACAAAAATTCTAGTGTGCCAAAAGATGCAACCCAACAGAATGACACATTCACTAGAAATGCAAAAGGTTAAATTGCATCTATCATAGATTTCCACATGCAATGAATACTGCCAAAAGTAATACAAATTGAACTGAATATCATAATATACATATAGAGATTATTCAAAAGTTTGGTTGTAAGTGGAATTTGAAGGGATAGCATTCTTACTTGCAATGCGGCTGTCAAGATCAATTCCGAAATTCAAGTTCTTAAATAGTAAGGGGCCCCCAGGATAACCAAATGATGCATCACTGCAATCATATTTAGAGACATCAAAACAATGCAATCATAATTGAATCTAGGTTAACAGCAGCGATATATGCATACAAGAATTTTATATTCTTTTGATTTACTTTTACAAGTAATACTTTAGATTACTATGTGGACAAGAGACCTGTCAGATATATCATTATGAAAAGGTCAGAATTCACATATGCATGTATTTTCTAAGTCCTTGCAGTCAAAATAATATGACATGTCACACACACCCCAAATATATGTATACTTTTGTGTGCATGATATGTTACATTTATTTGCATCTGTTGTCTATGTATATATCTGAGTCTAAATCTTTGCAGAAATAACTCAAAAGAATATATTAGTGCTACAAAAAATTATTAAGCAAAGATAGCAAGCACAAGAGATAGGCCACTCCTCTACCTGAAACTTATTATTGGGGGACCTGGTCTGTCATCAGGAGTTGGGAACTCAAACTTGTAGCTGCAACCACCCAGAGATATCAAAGATATATGGAGCAAAAATGAGATTATGAATAAGCACATAATGCAAAATCTTGAGACTAAACGTTTTCATGGTAAAACAGCATAATTGAAGATGGTGCATACTCGGGATCATTAACAACTTCATCGACATAACCCATACGATCCAAAGCCTGAAGAAGTAAAAGAGATAGAAAGAAGGTTTAAACAGCATAATGAAAAACATGTCAAAGTCAAATCACAGATGTAGTTCCTCTGACAATGAGCTGTACAATATTTAAACAAGAAAAAGAAAAAAAAGGGAGAGCTGTAAAAATTTAGTGATGATTCAGTCATTCAGTCAATCTATAATTAAAATGATATTAACAACAAATACCTTGATTCTCGACTGAACAAGTGATGCCCTCTTTGCATTGTAGCGAAACTTGTCAATAAAGGTCTGCAGTGTGAATGCAAAAATATTGTACGTCAAATATGATCCACCATAAGTTTCATATAGAGTAAACATACCATCACCGTGCTAAGACATTGTAGATTGAAGGTGTCTTTAACACACAAAACTGTCTTTCGAAAGTAATGATCCTATGTATAGTTACAGGGCAAAAAATTAATATCCAAGTTCTAAACAACAAACAAGTCCTATCTGGCACTGGCCACATGCAAGCAGCTCACTTAGTCTAAACAGATAACAAAAAAATTGTCAAGTAAACAATTGGAGAGAAATACTTCACGAAACAAAAACAACATCAAGAAAGAGTCTAGCTCTCACAGATAGATATATATATATATATATATATATTAAAGCAATGCAAAACGCATACCAAATTATAATACACAGAAAAGCAAAAAAAAAAAAAAGACTTGGTGCAATAAGAAAACCTGCATATGAGCTCTTGCACGTTCATTCGCTTCAAATGCTTTTTGTTGGTTTTTAAGTTGCTCCTCTCGAGTCCTCTCAAATGTATCATAATCTCCTTTGTAAGCATTCAGCTTTTGCCCATGCAGGTGAAGAATATCTGTGACTACCTGAGAATACAATTTTGGTGTTAAGAAGCGTCATATGGAAAAATCAATGACATATATGGTATAGAAAATTAACAGCTTAATTTACTATTGAAAATAACTATAGAAACAAAGCAAGATGAGAAACAACTATCACCGTGTTCAAAAATTCTCTAGCATGAGAAACAACTATGAATGTTTTGGGCCACTTAACCAAGTAAGCTTCCAGCCACAGCACCGCATGAAGATCAAGATGGTTCTGCAATTGACAAAGGGTCAAAGATATTGTTTGAAATTCTTACTTATAAAGTGCCTTTCGTGAAAGGAGAACACATAACCCACAGTAGGTTCATCAAGTAGCAATATATCAGGCTCTACAAATAGTGCACGAGCAAGAGCAATTCGCATCCGCCATCCTCCAGAAAAAGTTTTTGTTGCCTTCTTCTGCATGTCTGGAGAGAAACTGAGGCCCTGAAAAATCCGTATTGATAAGAATAATTTTTAAAAATAAATGAAAATATTCTTATCGGAATGTAAAATAATAAGGTATGACAGAAAGACATGCAAAGTATTTAATGGATGTCTTTTTATTTTATTAACAAGTGTCTACAACCCTCAGCAGTCCATTGTCATACTAGCAGCTGCCTCTTCTAATTAAAAAATGACACTCAGAACTAAATGGTAGGATGTTAGAACATTTTTGGGCCAGGATGAAAATATTGAAATTATGATCAAGGATGGAAATTTCTTATTTCAATCAATATAGACAGACAAAAGGACTAAGTTGCATAAATAAAGCATGAAGCATTCTCTTTTTCTTTCAAAGTACCAAACTCTTTAACATTACATATACATACAAGTATACAACACAAAAGCATGGCCATATACATCCTCTTTCCCTGTTATTATTATCCTTATAAATGCAACGCTACTTTCCCAGTTTTCACTTTTGCTACTGAATTACTAAAGCATGGAATGCCAGCGGCTTCCCTAAGTCCAGCTAGCACTTTTAACTTATCAAATGTAAAAAAAAAAAATGCAAATTAATGATGAACTCACCGCAAGTATGGAAGCTGCACGTGACACTGCAGAATCAGCATCAATCAATTCTAGCCTTTTGTATATTTGATCGAGCCTTTGTGCAATTGCATCTTTTTCAACTGCCCCATTTAGCTCATGTTTGTTCTCTCCAGTTGCATCCTCAAACTCCAAGTCCCTCTTCAGGAAAAGCGGACAACAATATAATTAGTTCCGGTTACAGAATATGTCAATATTTAATCAACTAGAAAAACAAAGGAAATGATATAATATTAATCCCAATCAACACAAATATAGATTCACAACTGATGGATCCCTATATATTCACCTGTTGGGCGAGTAAGCGGGATTCTTCTTCCAAAAGCTGGGTTCTCTCAACATCAGAATTAAGAACACACTGCAATGCTATGGTATCATCACCAACCACCTCTTGTTCTACGTGCAATATCTGGCAATTCTTTGGAATGCCATCAATGGCATGCATGGCCATGTACCTAAGGAACGTTGTTTTACCAGTACCATTTCTTCCAACAAGGCCTACATATATAAAAAGAAAACGTTGAATCACACACAAACTCCAGAATAATTGTTACAGCTAGAAGCTGTTTAGTAAACATAAGCAGTTAAGAAACTTTAATGTCACCCAGGAAATTTGAAGAGTTGTCAATCAAAATTAAATCTAACAGGTCATTTCAAATTACCCATGATGATGATTGAAGAAGCGTCACTGAGAAGAAAAGATCTGAAATTCAATCCTTCTAACAAATGTATTGATCTAATAAAATCACAAAATATTTCCCCCATTTATGGATGAGGATTAGATAAGGAGATCTAATTTATAGTCCTAATCCTAAACTTAAAAGGAAGCAGCCTCTCTAAGCTGGACTACGAGAAGATGACTGAAACCTACAGGACCACCAACAACGTCTAAAGTTTATGCGCTCTAAGAGACAGTTTGAAACCATTTGCAGTTCTAACATGCAGTGTACTTCATGACACCCCTCACTACTTCAATGAAAAACAAAAATATGCTGTCTATTCTCTGCAGGGGAGGTAATTATGACTGCAGCTTTAATCACAACGAAATCATTATACCTCAGTTTTTTAGAAAAATCTAAACAATACCCTGCTCTTTTTATAGTTAATAACAGGTGGGACCTTAGAATTTTCCAGTTCTCCATAATATAACAGAGCACAATCAGAAAATGCAAAGAAGGATGATTTGCAAGATGTTAGTTATAATAATTCTTTTCTTTTACTAAGTAGAGATAAGGAAAACTAATCAGTTAACAAGTTAAAATTAAATATAAAAATCAATTTCTTCAAAAAAATATAAAGTATGAAAAAGATACCAAGAACAAGTAATTAAAGTATATCTCATTTTTCATAGCAGCTTCAAGTTTTTCCAGTTTTTTTCTCAGTTCAAGAGCAATAATCATTATTAAAAGCAAACCCCACCATAATGCCTTCCAAATGTAAGCGTGAGAGAACCATCCACAATGAGATCACGGCCACCAACAGATATATTGAAATTCTCCATGTGAATATCTTTGACAGCTGGTCCACCAGCACCATCATGATTTACACAAATAACAGGCATCCCTGCTCGGGCTGCTTCCATTTCAACTAAATGCATTTGATACTGTGTCTGTATGAACAAATAATTATCTTTAAAAACAAGAGAAGAAACAAACGGGGCCAAGTAATAAAACAATGGTTCAAAGTGAAACAGTTTAAATCAGCCTTAAAATTTCTTACTTCCACACACCCACGGATGTGAAATGGAAATAGCAGATAGCAAGCCCAAGCAATATGGTCAGGCAACTAGCAGTATATAGTAAACTTACTCAATGAAAAAAATAGGATCCATGTTTTACCTCTCTTTGGCGCTCATCCTTCCTTTTTCTTCTTTCTAGCTTGGCTCGGTCACGTTCAGTTAGCACAGGACCATCCAACAAGACCTCAGACTTCTTCTTTGGGATTTCCTCATCATCCATTCCATCATTCATTCTAAAGGGTACAGCAAGGCTTCGCACAGTTGGCTTATTTTTTACCAACCCATGCTTTCCAAATTTTTCGGACAGTTTGCTACACACCTAAATCAAATATTAGCAAATTTTCAGCTAAGAACTGAAGGGAAAATGAAGAACTTGATACTAAAAGCAATGTATTGCATAACATTTCATGCCAAAAACAGACATAAGAACGAGGGCGAAGGGAAGAAAAAAGAAATTACTAAGATTAAGTTCAATTAAATCAATGGTCTCAGGAAACCTCGGTATTGCGATAATAAGCAAATCTCGATCTTCATTTCGTTTCTTCTATATTTGCCTACAGTTTCTGCAATACTGAAGAAACTAAACACGAAGAAAGTCTAACTTACCGTTCGGCATTCGGAAAAGTCGTTGACACAGCCAGCAGCAACGAGTAGCTCTCCAACAGAATCGAAAGCTCCTTCCCCATCATCGCCAAAATCGAAGTCCTCATCGGCGAGGACGTTAACGATGTAATCGATAATTGGTTGATCAACGTCCTGAACTCTCCGTCCCAACACTTCGTGCACCACTGAGCTTGCCACCTCAGTCATGTTCGGCAGACGATGAATGAGCCGCGACTCGACTGTATTTCAGAGATTGAAGAAGATACAAGCATGCTAAGGGCAGTAGCAGCCTAAGCCTTGTCCTCAATCCTCTGTTTCCGTGGGCCGTGAAGCAAAAGGCCACATAACCATAGTCTTCGATGTAGTGTAGAAACCCAGTCCAGCTTTGGTCCGTTGCCCAAAAGACAGTCCTATATATAATATACAGAAGATGCAGAAGTCCAAGTCCATGTCCATCTACGCTTAATCCGCACGCCATCTGGTATGACACGCGTCAATCGAATACCTCCAGTCAGAGTACTCTTTTACTTGTCAAAACGACGTCATTCTAACTCGCCAAGGGTCTGGGAGGGAGCTATGCTTTGCAGTCCCTGCCACTTGGCTCCACAACTCAACCACAGTCCACAAAATCGTTTGTCGTTCCCAAGACTGGAGGCCACAAATTTCTACCATCTTGCACGTATCGATCGAGGTCAATTCTACAACCGGTCTAATTTCCACATAAACAAAAGAAGAAGAAAATATTACTATAAAACCCTAAAGTATAACCCTGTTTTGATGAATTCGGATTTTCATGTTTGTGGTGGTTTGTAAGCATTCTTGATTGTGCTTTTAGGTGCAGCTTAGTTGTTCGAGAAGATGAGGCTATTGAAGGTGGCTACGTGCAACTTAAACCAATGGGCTATGGACTTCGATTGCAATTTGAAGAACATAAAAGAGTCTATAGCCACGGCTAAAGAAGCGGGTGCTGTGATTAGGCTCGGCCCCGAGCTTGAGATTACTGGTTATGGCTGTGAAGACCATTTCTTGGAGCTTGATACCGTTACTCATGCGTAGGTTTTGACTAATTGTTTTTAACTCATTATTATTTTTAAAGTTGTGGGTTTTTCAAATTCTGGTTGAGAATAAGTAAAATGAAATAGAACAGTGGGGAATGCAGATAAAGGAGCAAATGAAAATTGTTGGCTCGTTATCTAAGTAATTCAAAGTAATACTTTGGTACTTCGATCACTTTTTTATTATCAGAATAATTGCTTTGCTTTCAAAAAAAAAAAAGTTGAATTTGAAGTGCCTGGCAGTAGCATAGTTTAAGTCTCCTTTTAATGATCCTTGGGGATGATGTGCTTGCAGATGGGAATGCTTGAAAGATATATTACTTGGTGATTGGACGGAAGGGATATTATGTAGCATTGGTATGCCCATTATCAGAGGGTCAGAACGGTATAATTGTCAAGTTCTCTGTTTAAACCGGAAGATCATTATGATTCGACCAAAGATGTGGCTTGCAAATGATGGAAATTACAGAGAACTTAGATGGTTCACTGCGTGGAAGCAAAAAGACCAACTTGTGGATTTTCAACTGCCCCACGAAATTTCTGAGGCATTATCTCAGAAATCAGTACCCTTTGGTTATGGATTCATTCAGTTTCTGGACACGTAAGTGTAAAATTTAGGTTTTCCCTTACACCAACCATTGATTCTGTATCTGTGTTCTCTTTTCTTTTTAAGTATCTTCTTTCTTATGAATCTTCCAACTGTAATTTGTCTAGAGGCATCAGTATTATTCTAATGCATAACTCATGAATATTTGAAAGATAAGCTTTGTTTTGGACATGGTGAATTATCAGGTGATAGAGATATGTTGTTTCAACGTGTTTGAGTGTTTGGTTTCTATAATACTGTGTCTAATTGTTCATTGTATGCATACCTTGTGTGCGATAAAGGATCTTTATCTTCTTGGCATTGTCCAGACAACAATACATGTGAGTTCAAACAATTTTTTGATTAATGTGCTAAATGTTAAGCTTCTTCTTTTCCCCCTATTTTAGAGCTGTTGCAGCTGAAGTTTGTGAAGAGCTGTTTACTCCAATTCCTTCGCATACCGAGCTTGCGTTGAATGGAGTAGAAGTCTTTATGAATGCAAGTGGAAGTCACCACCAACTCAGAAAGCTTGATATTCGTCTTCGTGCTTTTATAGGTGCAACTCATACTAATGGAGGGGTTTACATGTACAGCAATCACCAAGGATGTGATGGTGGTCGCCTTTACTATGGTAAATATTTTCTCAAGTGACTGATCATTTGTAACTCTTCTGTTTTGTTCTTTAGCGGTGTCTGGACTCTGAAATGCCTCCATCACCCTGTAAATTGATCTAGGGATAACTTACCCTTTTTTTAATTCATGGTTGGTTTGATTTAACTCTTTATGGGAATGCTCCTTATATAATTAAGGCTTTGTGGCTTTGTCTAGACTAGACTTCTGTCAATGTGCTGAAGACCTTGCTGGTCCATGTTTTTATTTTTGACAGATGGATGTGCTTGCATTGTGGTTAATGGAGATGTTGTTGCTCAGGGTTCACAATTTTCTTTGAAAGATGTTGAGATTGTGGTTGCCCAAATAGATCTAGATGCGGTACGTGGTGTTTGCTGTTTCCCTGTGTGTGTGTTTTTCCAAGTATCAGTTCATCCATGGGATATTCAGATATCAAAGATGGACTTTGGTCCCTTAAACTGTTTGCTTATTGGCAGGTTTCTAGCCTTAGAGGATCTATAAGCAGCTTTCAAGAGCAAGCAAGTTCCAAAACTAAGGTTCCTTCAGTGGCATCACCATACAAGCTTTGTTTGCCTTTTAACCTGAAGATGCGCCTTTCTAGTCCACTTAAGGTTAGTTCCCGAATGGGTGAGAATTGATTGCCAATCAGGCTGTCAAGTTTGCTAAATTGAACATGATACATCTTTATAGATCAAGTATCACTCTCCTGAAGAAGAAATAGCATTTGGACCTGGTTGCTGGTTATGGGACTATCTAAGAAGAAGCGGTGCATCTGGTTTTCTGCTTCCACTTTCAGGTGGAGCTGATAGTTCTTCTGTGGCTGCTATAGTTGGCTGCATGTGTCAGCTAGTCGTGAAAGGTCAGTTTTGAAGAGTCCAGGATTGCTGTTAAATTCCCATATTATACCTTTAATATTTGTTCCAATCAAGTTGCAATTTCTATTTCTTTTGGTTACTTATCAAGTATTGCTTTAATATTTAGGAGTTGTATGCTGCACTTACCTAGTAGTGGATGCTTATTTCATGAAGAAATATGTCCCCACGAGAGATTGTTGTCTTGCTTATGTTCAATATTACTAGTATGCATTTTTTCAGAGGATAAGTTATCATAAATGATGGACTGCCAAAAATTCAATTTCTTGGAGTATTGGACTATGTTTGTCTTATGAAAATGTGTGCCAAAAGAAATCACCTTCATTATTAAATAGAAAACAGAAATCTAAGCATGGCATTTTTCCTTTTTCAGAAAACCTGCAAAACTGAAATAAAAATGCCATAATATCATGACATTCTACTTATGTGGAGTAATATAAATATGATTTATTAGGCTTGATGGGTTGAATGACTGTGCTGGCAGTCTATCACTGTCAATGGTCAGAAATTCTAAAACTGTAGTAGAGTTAGAAAGAACAAATTTACTCCACCTTGTAGTTATACTGGGTAAAAGTTGTTTTTCAGCGATGCATAATTTCTTGCAGAAATTAGAAATGGGGATGAACAAGTCAAAGCTGATGCAATACGTATTGGAAATTATAAAGATAGCCAGTATCCTACCGACAGCAGAGAATTTGCAAGACGAATATTCTATACAGTGTTTATGGGATCTGAAAACAGGCATGTACAAGAAGCTTGATGTCCCTTTTTTTATATCTTATGTCATTGTGCGATTGAGGGCAAAGTACTTCACTAAAATGTATAAAATTGGGCTGTTTGGTAGATCTGGTTGTTTCTGTTGTTGAAATATGCATATAGTATTGCTGCAGATAAAGTTTTATCATTATACTTCTAACTTTGAAGACCTACTTTGTATAGCTTCTGGATATCTGATGTCATGGTTGTATTTCTTATAGCTATTTCCATGATACTTAATTTGTTAATTCCATTTAAGTTTTAGACTTCGGACTCGAGTATCATTGACTGACCAAAACAATTTTTTATCTTGTAAATTTCTTAAGGGGTTGGTCAGCATTTAGGCTACTGGAATAGTTGTCCTGACAAATGACTTGACAGCAAAATAATTTCTTTATGTTAGTCAGTTTTGGTCAAGTTATCAACTTTTCTCATGTTACTTAGTTTCTGAAAAATATTTCTGTATTCAAATGCCATTGCAGTTAACAAATTTGTTCCCTGCAGTTCTGCAGCCACAAAGTTGCGGGCCAAGGTTCTAGCAGATGAAATCGGCTCCTGGCATCTTGATGTTGCAATAGATGGGGTTGTTTCTGCAATTTTGTCTGTGTTTCACACACTTACAGGAAAACGGCCACGTTATAAGGTAACAGAAGCATATAAACATTTTATGATCAAAATCATAAACAAAAGATAGAAAAGAAACACTTACTTATATATACAGATATATATAAAGAACTTCAGATCCCTCTAAACTGCAAGAGATGCTGTTTCTACATTACAAAAATGGATTACATAAATAACTTGATAACAACTATCAGATTGCCTTCTGTTCTGAAATCTATTAATCTAGTTGTGTCCTGCAGCTATAAGCCATCAACAAAATCTTTTTATCTGCATGGATTTAATTTATATTTTATATGATTATTGGCAAGAGAGTTATGTGACCTTTGTGAAAATTGTATAGAAATTTCCATGTAAGCAACCCAGCATATGATGGACATCTCAATTCTTCAATAATTTTTGATACAGGCAGTCTGACTAAGTTGTCACTAACTATCTTTGGTGCGTCTATTTTGCTTTTCATGTGGTATGTTTTACTGGCTCATTGGGTCAATAATTTTTTGATTAGGTTCTGTGATTCTGTCACAGGTAGATGGTGGATCTAATATCGAAAACCTGGGCTTGCAGAACATCCAAGCTCGAATAAGAATGGTGCTAGCTTTTATGTTAGCATCATTATTGCCCTGGGTACACAACAAACCTGGATTTTTTCTTGTTTTGGGGAGCTCCAATGTGGATGAAGGATTGCGGGGTTACTTAACAAAGGTATTATACATTCTGAAACACAAACTTGGATATTTGACAATCGTGATAGTTTCTCAGGTTTCCCATGTTGTTCAACTTGTGGGATAATTATGATGGGAAATCCCTCTTTTTAAATGTTGTTATGCCTTTCTCTCTGCAAGTTTAGGAATGATGTTTATCCCTTCATATAGTATGATTGCAGCTCGGCAGATATAAATCCAATTGGCAGTATAAGTAAGCAGGATCTTCGAGCATTTCTGCGTTGGGCTGCCATACATCTTTGTTACTCATCATTAGCGGATATAGAAGCGGCTCCACCCACAGCCGAACTGGAGCCCATACGTTCAAACTATAGTCAGGTGATATTTGCCTCCCTGTTTACTTTTCAATCCAATGGATTCGTTCCTTTGCATCTGCAAATTGCAATATACTTTAACAAAAGATTTTCTTAGTTATTCAACTAAGTTCCCCTTTTCCTCAATGTTTCCATCTGTCTAATTTTCCTTTTTTAGTATTTCATTTCCCTTGCCCACACATGCACATATACATGTACTGCTATACAAATACATCAATTAACACAAACAGATAGAGAAACAACTGGTGCAAAGACTGTAGGTTGGATTTTGACTAACCCATTCTTTTATTTATGTCAACTAACATTCAAATCTTTATATCATTACTTTTGCCATATCATTGAGTTAGTTCTAGAGATTGGAAAGTCTATTACAACATTCTGTGTAAAACAGCTTGATGAAGTGGACATGGGGATGACTTATGAGGAACTCTCAGTCTATGGAAGACTGCGAAAAATTTTCCGATGTGGTCCAGTTTCCATGTTTCAGGTATATCAAATTTTGCCATCTTATTTTGTTTATGGGCTTCATAAGGCTCCATTTGGTCTTTCTTTGGCTTATGGTATGGAACTGTGGATAGTGATCTAGGAATCTGTGCAGTATATGTGGTAAGTTGCTTTGGTATTGAAAAAATGATTGCCTTCTTTGGTAGTTGAAGTGATTGATGCTTGTATAAGGAGAGAAATAATTGAAACCAGGAAGGCTAATATAGCCAAGCCCATAATCACTTTACTATTTCAACCATAATTATTCTACTTTCTGTAACTTTTTCCTTGTTACAGAATCTCTGCTATAGATGGGGTGCAAGGTTAACTCCGTCACAGGTGGCTGATAAAGTGAAACACTTCTTCAAGTACTATTCTATTAATAGACACAAAATGACTGTACTGACACCCTCCTATCATGCAGAGGTATGTTGGTAAAGATGTTAATTTCGGAGCTGGGTGTTCTTCCAGTAGAGTATTCCAATTTTATTTATCTTTATCCCTTAGAGCTTATATGTGAAATATGCAGAGTTATTCACCGGAGGACAACAGATTTGATCTTCGCCAATTTCTCTATAATGCAAGATGGCCATATCAATTCCACAAAATTGATGAACTTGTACGCGAGATAGATGATGAAAAAGTTGCCACAGGGGACCACGAAACAATAGGAGCTGCATCAGATGGTGGTGGTGGAATGGGAGTTGTTGCAGTGGGCTCAGGCAATCCAAATGTTGGATTCTAATCTATGTATGAAATGAACATTAACCTGTGGTTGGTTATATAATTCATGCATCAGCTAGACAAACTTGCGTATGTTGTTCTGTCAACTTATGGTATCCGTTTGGATCCTGAATTATTGTTTAGATTTACAATATCAATTCTAATTCAAACATAATTGAAATTTGATCAATATTACAATTTTACAGTTTGGGTCTAACAAAATTACAAGTTAGTATTGGGAATTGCACAGGTAGGTTGAAGGAGAAGAATTAGGTTGAATCGAAATGGACTTTCAAATGGGCCACTCCACCGTCTGGCTTTTGAAGTGAGTTATTAAAATAATAATGTCACGTGGACAAATAATGACACTCATAATTTAATCATTATAAACTAATTCAATTCAAGTAAAATAAGTCGATTTCTCTGTTAAACCATGTTGTAAAAATTATATTGGATTAACCGGTTGGGCTATAACTCACGTTATAAATAATATTAAAATAATTTTGAGAATTATTGTGGTGATTGGATTGATCATTTGAATTTGAACGGTGGTCGATTGATTAAATCGAATTGTTTTGAGAAAAAAAATTACTATTATTTGTATTAAGAATAATAAAATATTTGTATTATATATTGATATTATTTTAGAGGTGTACAATTGGCCATGTCAAGGTAAAATATTATCTAATTGAACTAAGTTGAATGACTAAAAATCTCACTTAATTTTAAAAGTTTGTTCAAAAGATAAATTTTGTCAAGGTAAAATATTATCTAACTGAATTAAGTTGAATGATTAAAAATCTCACTCAACTTTAAAAGTCTGTTCAAAAGATAAATTTTATCAGTATAAAAAGTTGAGTGAGTTGATTGGAGTGGAAGTTAGTCAAAAATAAATTATTTCTTAAATATTGAAGTTATAAATTTTTTTAACTAACCCAACATAAACTAAACACTTTTAATATTAAATAAAATTATAATGTTTAACAATAATATAAAATTAAATATTTCAATAATGATATTTAATATTTACTTATAAAAAATAATTTAATAAATATTAAAAGTTAAAACACATCGGTTTACTCGGTTCAAAACTTCCAATTGAAGCCGAAATTAAGAAGAAAAAAAAACACAACCAAATCAGTTTTTAACATGTTGTCAGGTTTCGCACGTATTCAGACAAGTTGGTTCCGGATTGGCAGATTGTCGATTTGTTTTTTCGCACATCTCTAATATTTTCTTCTTGCAATAGCTTCTCTGTTTTATGTTATCCTTCCTACAAATCTGATTAATTCATCTTTGACTTTCGAGAATTTTATAGGCCCGTAGGGAAGTGGGATTTGGGTTGGAATGAGAGGGGACGATGGAAGAGGAGGGTGTTGCAGTGGAGGGAGGGAGGAGGGGATTATGGTGGAGAGAGAGAAATAGTTTAGACTTTAGATAGAAGGTGGCTGCGCGGTGGAGAGATGGAGGGCATTCTGGTGGAGAGATTGTGTAGATAGATAGAGGCTGCGATGAGTGTAGTGACTCTTATATGAAATTATGAATCCTTGATGTTGTAGTTCTGAAAAAGTACGAACACCTTGGAGATAACGGCCTGAACAAGTATGCCAGCGCATACACCAACCTCACTCCAAGTCCAGCAGACACAGAAGTACTTAGCAAATCAAAACTAGAGGCAAATTGTCAACGATGTTCTTTTGACATAAAAAAAAAATACAAATAGTAAATGAATATTTTCTCCTCCCAAAAAACCATGCCAAGGGGAAATTCTTCACAACTTCCACCATCAGGAAAACTACAGCAAGACTCCCTGCCTAACCTATATATCTTCGTATTCATTTCTAAGTCTTCGATTTCTCAGCAGTGGTCAAATCTAAGTGAATGCCTCTCTAGAGCTCATCATGTGATTCATCCTCATCCTCATCCCCTGATCCACCTCCTGGAGCACCACCAGACCTCTGATACACAGAGCTAATAATTGGGTTACAAACTGCTTCTACCTCTTTGAGCTTTTCTTCGTAGTCTTCTTTCTCAGCAGTCTGGTTCTCATCCAACCATTCAAGGGCCTCCTTCACAGCGGTTTCAACTTTGTCCTTCTCATCAGACTCCAGTTTCTCAGCAAGCTTATCTTTGTCATTTATCTGGTTCTTCATGTTATAGATATAGGTTTCCAGACTGTTACGAGCGTCGATCCTCTCCTTCACCTTTTTGTCTTCCTCTGCAAATTCTTCTGCCTCGCGAACCATTCGATCAATCTCCTCCTGGCTCAGGCGACCTTTTTCATTTGTGATGGTGATCTTCTCTGATTTACCAGTGCCTTTGTCTTCTGCCTTGACATTTAGGATGCCATTTGCATCAACTTCAAATGTGACTTCAATTTGAGGGGTACCCCTGATCAAATCATATAGAATACCGTTAAATGGCAAAGATCAGCTGAGCGGTTGAGTTATAAGGATCAATTGAGACAGGTAGCAAACCTTGGAGAAGGTGGAATTCCCGATAGATCAAACTTCCCAAGCAGCCTGCAATCCTTTGTGAGACTCCTCTCGCCTTCAAACACCTGATTATTAAGACAAGGGTACAACAATTAGCCTTACAATCCATCTCCCAATTAAGTAACATTTGGAAGGAAGACTGTCCCAGCTTCATCTGCTGGTATGCAAGTAAACAAAAACAACTGACCTGAATGGAGACAGTAGTCTGCTGATCCTGATAAGTAGTGAAAACCTGAGATTTCTTGGTTGGAATGACAGTATTTCTAGGAATCAACTTAGTCATCACCCCACCAACAGTTTCAATCCCAAGGGTGAGTGGAGCCACGTCAAGGAGAAGGATATCTGCAACCGGTATGCCACAAATGTTAAAAGAACTTTTACATCAGCAATTTATTAGTGGATCATATTAAGAATATAAAGCATCATCTTCAGCCCAAACCAAACCCAGTAGAATACAATACCTTTGGTTTCCTCACCACCCTCGCCACTCAAGATACTTCCTTGTACTGCAGCACCATAGGCAACAGCTTCATCAGGGTTGACACCCTTGTTTGGCTCCTTTCCGTCAAAATAATCCTTCAGAAGCTGCTGAACCTTCGGAATCCTGGTGCTTCCACCAACAAGAACTATCTCATCAATCTGGTGCTTCTGCAGTCCAGCATCTTCCATGGCCTTCTTCACTGGTCCCATGGTCTTTCTGAACAAGTCATTGTTCAGCTCCTCAAACCGAGCTCGAGTTAGCGGTTCTGAAAAGTCAGTGCCATCAAACAGGGACTCAATTTCCACACGGACCTGATGCTGGCTGCTGAGAGCTCTCTTTGCTCGCTCAGCTTCCCTCCTCAGCTTCCCAAGAGCTCTGTTGTCCTTACTGATATCTTTTTGATGCTTCTTCTTGATCAGTTTGATGAAGTAATCCATAATCCTATGATCGAAGTCCTCACCTGCAGGGTCCAGGGGAGAGTTAAGCACGAAGTAACAACATTGACAATTGGATAATAACTTAATATCAAAATTATATTTTCTTTGACCTATTGTTTAATATATTTTCATCAACCTATATATAACTTCACCATGTCACATGGAACACAAATTTTCAAGATGACACGGGTTAATCAAAACAAGGATAAAGAATCAGAATATAAAGTAACCAAATTGATTTAAAGAGGGGAAGAAACTTGAAGAAAATCCTCATAACATTGACAAACACGGCCCCCTATGTATGTAAAATAGGAAGAATACTCACCTCCAAGATGGGTGTCTCCATTTGTAGCAAGAACTTCAAAAACACCATTGTCTATTGTCAAGATACTGACATCGAATGTCCCACCTCCAAGGTCAAAGACAAGGATGTTCTTCTCGCCACCTTTCTTGTCCAATCCATATGCAATGGCAGCTGCAGTTGGTTCATTAATAATTCTTGCCACATTCAGCCCAGCAATGACACCAGCATCCTTGGTAGCTTGTCTCTGGGCATCGTTGAAATAGGCTGCATATTTGATGGAAACACGATGACTAGACTTATACAAGTAAAGAAGAATTTCCAGATGTCAATAGGGGCACAACAAGTTAAATACCAGGAACAGTGACCACTGCATCCTTAATTTTCTTCCCTATGAATGCTTCAGCAGTTTCCTTCATCTTGGTCAGAATCATAGCACTGATCTCCTCAGGGCTGAAGACCTTGGTCTCACCATCCTTAATTTTCACTTGTATGTAAGGCTTTCCATCCTTGTTCACAATCTTATATGGAACAAGCTTCATGTCTCTCTGAACTTCTTTGTCTTCAAACCTGTGAATAAATAAGTATCTGTTAACTCTACTCTTCTGTTACTCAAACTATCCTAAATAGGGGACATAGATGCATTACTTTCTACCAATGAGCCTTTTGACATCAAAGATAGTCCTTTCAGGGTTGACAGCTGCCAGGTTCTTTGCAGCCTCCCCGATCAGTCTCTCACCGTCGGTGAAAGCAACCCATGATGGGGTGATACGGTTTCCTTGATCATTGGCTATGATTTCAACATGGCCGTTCTTGTAAACACCAACACAAGAATAAGTTGTTCCAAGGTCTATCCCAATGACTGTTCCCAACTTAGTGGCTTCCTCCTTTGCAATGGAAATTGCAAACAGACAACCTGAATGGTGGATTTCAACATGTCAAATAAAAGAAGTCCAAAAGTAGAAAAATGCATTCGATTGCGCTACATAGTACATACAAATAAAAATAAGCAAAGCACATCTTCATTGCGCTACATCACAAACAAGGAAAGATCTGGTGTTAATCAGTTCTAACTAAAAACGCATGTCACCTCTTTATTTCTATTACAGAAAAATAATAAACCAAGATTTATCTATTCTAACGTTTGTACATTGAGAACTCATTCGATCTATAATTGTGATCTGATAGATAAGACACTCATCCGAATTGCAATCAACCAAAAAAAATTATATTTATATTCAAAAACAAAACGGAGCTGAAGTGAATCAAAACAAATGCATCCAAAAATTTCAGATCTGAGAATTAAGAAACCAGCTACTATCAACGATAATCAGATCTGAATGATGAAAAGTAAACACTTACCAAAGGAAATGATGGCAAAAAGGATCAGAGAACCGCGTGCTCTCCACGAGCCAGCCATGGCACCTCCCTCTTTACGTTTATGCGTCGGTCTCTTTCTCTGTGCGCTCAATGTGTTTCAAATGGAAGAGTTTAAGACTTGAGGATTCAGGGAATTCAATTCTCAAAGTGGCTTTGAGTTTAGAATGGCTTTGTTTGATCTAAGCTACAATCGCGCGAGGAAATGAGCTTTTTATAATCGACATTAACGTCTATAGTCCGCTTCTATCGGCAGCTCGTCGTTTTGTCAAGGAAAAGCAATGCGTTCGAGCATGTCATTGATGGTGACGTGGACCAATAAGGTGTGAGTAAGGGATGCGTTGTGCCAATAACATTAATTCTCGTGTTGGGGAGCTCTCGGCCGTTTATCTGAGAGATAACAGACGCGTCAACTTTCTAAATCAAGTCAACTGTTCAGATGTAGTGTTATTCCAAACGACTCTCCAAAATTCTCGGTCGTTAAAACTTCAAAAATGATGTACTTCGGTAATGATTCGGTACAAGTAACATTTTAATTTTTTTGATTTAGCAGTTATTCTGACAGTTTACACAATCCTCCATTAATTAAATTTTTGATTTACTGAAATTAAACAAATTATGAAAATTTTATAATGACTTTAAAATAAATTTATTTGAAGTTTTGTTTAGTTTAGTTTTTTTAAAATAGATAAACTTTATTAATGTACAACAATTCATCAAAATTGATTGAGAAAATTTATTTTAAATTCTTGAAAGTATTGTATAACTCCTCGATCTCTCCCAGTATATTTGTTTTCTTATTCTTCATTTTATTATTACCGCAGGTTCTTGTAAAATAGTTCAATAAAAAAAAGTAAATTATTATAACATTCATTTTAATATATTTATTATATATATACATGAACCTCCTTTTATTTTTAATATGTTTACGCATTCTCTTAAATTTGAAAACAAGCTACAAATATTTTTAGTATTATCAAACTAAATTAATATTGTATCATATCTTTAAATTTAAAATATGATACAAATGAAATTATAAATTAACTTTCAAATTATGATAAAAATGTATGTTTTTATAACAATACATTTTAAAAAAAATATCAAGCTGTTTGTAAAATTTAGAAATAATTATTTTTTAGTTTTATTATTAATTAATTTAATTTTCATTTTCATTTTCATTTTATTTAAGTCTGATAGTAACATTTCATTGTTAAGTTAGTAATTTTAAAGTTATAGTTGTAAGTAGTTGAAATACTCATAAAAAATTATTAAGAATGATCCAATTATAATTCATCATGTCAAACTGTTTATATATTATTTATTTAATAAAATAAAAAAACGTTGCTCATTGTTTTAGATTTTAGAGTTCCTTGGAGAACACATGTTGTGGGATCTTTGAGGAGCATTCAAAAATTTCAAATGTTTTAGATAACTGAGTTTATAAATCACATACTTGAAATTAGTTTTGAAAGTATTATATAACTCCTCGATCTCTCCTAATATATTTGTTTTCTCATTCTTCATTTTGTTATTAAGCAGGTTCTTGTAAAATAGTTCAATAAAAAAAAGTAAATTATTATAACATTCATTTTATTATATATATACACGAACCTCCTTTTATTTTTAAAATGTTTATGCATTCTCTTAAATTTGAAAACAAGCTACATATATTTTTAGTATCATCAAACTAATTTAATATTGTATCATATCTTTAAATTTAAAATTTGATACAAATGAAATTATAAATTAACTTTCAAATTATGATAAAAATGTATGTTTTTATAACAATACATTTAAAAAAAAAAAAAAACAAGTTGTTTGTGTAAACCACATACTTGAAATTAGAACTCTTTCAGATTTTAAAAGTGTTTCATTTATTACTCTTCGGATTGGTTTCTTCAGCTGAGCATGAACGGGTTGGGCCGCAAAATTCTGCCACTAGCCGAATGATTGAGATTTTTCAGCCCATTGGTTATAATTACACGAGTAGCCCACTCATTGTAAGCTACTCCAAACTAGAAGGCCAAGAGTTGTTTGGGCCTTACCCAAAGTGGTTGAACCGGGCGCCGGAGAAGATAACGTGACTACTTAATAAGATTTGAATTATTAGAGATCTACCCATAAGATTTGAATACGACATCTTATGATTATTTGTCAATTTTTTATTGCATCCAATAGACCTAATTCAACAGACCTATTTATAAGAATAAATGATATAAATGAGATATTCAAAATTGTATGAACTATCAAGAAATAAAACTTATAAGTTATACAATGAAGTTGTAGGAAAGAATGATTGAACATAGGCTTATGAACGAGACTCTAGTTTTTGAGAATCAATTTAGCTTTATGCCAGGAAGATCCACAATGAACGCTATTTTCCTACTTAGGAAACTAATGGAGAAATATAGAAAAAAGAAAAAAGATTTTCACATGACCTTTATTGATTTAGAAAAGACGTATAATAAAGTGTCGAGACAAGTTTTGTAATAAGTTCTTAAGAAGAATAAGGTTTCAACTAAATATGTAGAACTTATTAAATATGTGTATAAGGAAGTAATGACTAGGATGCGGATCGTAGACAGTCTGAATTGAGAGTTTCCAATCACAATAAGTGTTCACCAAGGTTCATTCGTAAGCCCCTACCTATTTGCTTTAGTCATGGATGAACTTATATATGCTATTCAGGATAGGATTCCGTGGTATATGTAGTTTGCTAATGATATCGTGTTGGTAGACGAAAATAGAGAATGTTTAAATTCTAAACTAGAATTGTGGAGGAACAAGTTAGAGTCTAAAGGTCTTAGGTTAAGTCGGACAAAAATAAAATATCTGGAATGAGATTTCAATGACACTAGAGGAGGCCCGACTGAAACAACTTTGAATGATCAGGCAATCCCTATAAATAATGTGTTTAAGTATTTAGGTTTATTTATACAAAAAGATGGCACGATTGAGCATGATGTGAACCATAAGATCAATGCAGGGTAAGTGAAGTGGCGAAATGCTTTGGGTATTTTTTATGATCCTAAAATCCCAAATAGGTTGAAAAGAAAATTTTATAAGACGGTAATGAGACTGACTATGTTATATACTACTGAATGTTGGGCAGTTAAAAAATAATATTCATATAAAATGAGAATAACTAAAATAATAATGTTGAGATTGATGACTCAACATATTAGGAAGGAAAGAATACAAAATGAAGAGATTCATAAGAAGGTATAAGTAGCACCTATTGAGGAGAAAATGAGAAAAAATTGTCTACGTTAGTTCAGACATATCCTACTTTGGCCAATGGACTCCTTAGTGAAGAAATGTGACTTGGTGAAGGTGATAGGTGCTAGATATTGTAAAGGGAGACCAAAACTTACATGCGGGCAATAATTGAGAATGATGCCTTAAATCGATGCAAATGGTAAAAAATAATTCATATAGCCGACACCAACTAGTTTGAGATTTAAAGCTTAATTGAATTGAGTTTAGTTTAGTTGAGTTAAGTTGAGTGTATTATTTAGTTTGATTTATAATTTAAAATTGAAATTGTAATACCCAATTTATTTATTAGAAATTTATAAAATAATTATAAAACATTATCTTCAATTCTTATGGATTGATAAATCATGAAAATTACAACTCCAAATAAATTTTTTATTGGTAGACACTTATGTATGGTATCACGTCATGTTATATCGTTGGTCACCATCCACCTGCAACCTACTCCACTCGTTGTCAATTGTCAATAGTGTCAATTCATTCATTCGTCGTCAGTTACCATCCACTGCCATAATCAACTTATTGGGACTTGCTAGAGATAACAAATATCATTGTCAAGACAAATATCACGCTAGTGACAACAACAAACACAATTGTGACTCTCTAAAAAAGATAACAACCACTATAAGGAGCTGCCAGAGGCCACCACCATCATCAAAACAAGTCAAAGACAATGACAACTATCATCAGGACTCGCACAGAGATGCTGACAACCACTATCAAGAATTTCCAAAAATGGCGACCAAGTGCTTGAAGCACAATTCCGATTATAATTTTTTATGCAATCCAAACTCATAAATTGTAATTATAACAAATCTATACAACTTAAAAACTATAAGACACTTATGTTTTCTACTTTAAAATAGTATAAATTAATTATAATATTAACCTCTCATAATAACTATCAATTACCCTTAACCACTCACATACCAATTACAATTTCAACTCCTACATATTTTACCTCTAAATAATTACTCATACCACTCCCCTCCCCCTCCCCACTAACTCCTATTTTATTTTTCCTTTTGAATATGGCTAAAAATCTTTAAATGACAACTTTATATTTTTTTAATAAAGTATTCTCTCACTCACACATTAACTTTTATTTTATTTTTCCTTTTAAATATGACTAAAAAAAAAAAAAAAAATCTTAAAATGATAATTTTTTTTTTAAATTATTGAGTATGTGCCTAAACACATATTACTAGTTCCAATTATAAGAGAATTGAAATTGCAAATTATTTCTATTTCCATTCATTCAAAGAAACCCTAAAAGAAATTCTAAGTTAATGTTACATTTTTATATATATAAAAAAAAGGAAAACACAAAAAAGAAAAATTAAAGAGATAAATGTAATCAAGAAATTAGTTTTATACGAAAATAAAAATTGAAAGGTAAAGACTTATAGACATTTTTCCTTTATTAATAATTGTATTTCTAAGTTCTAACAACCTGTAAGGAGAAAGAATATGCACAATAATGCACTTCAACAAATCAATAATAGAACTATACAAATGAACTTCCGATAGAAAAAGATAAAAAAAAAAATACAAATTAATTTCTGATAAACCACCGAAGAGAAAACACGATACAAATGTAGTGAAATGAAGAAATTAATAACGGTGATAATAATACTTGGACTGTAAAGCCCACAAAGCACACAAAGCGCGTAGAAAAACTGACCAATCAAAATTTCTCCTTATTATGGAAGTATTCCAATCAAACTCGGACCCCCCGATTCGAATCAATCTCCAAGCGATCCTGGACATTACGTGCTCACGCGAAGAAAAACTCGCGTGGCACCACCTGATATATGATTAAAAATCCTGATGGTTTTGTAAATCAAAGCTCCAGCATTGGCGTCTCTGCTTTTCCCACACTCTGCTAGGGTTTCAGAGTCGCCGCGCTTCTTCTTCATCTTCATCACAGTCATCGGCTTCGTTAATCGGGTTCATTACCAAATCTCTTTCTCACCGACGACTCCATTCATCAGCTCAGAGTAATTATTTTACTTTCTCACGTTTCTGTGTTTTATTATTTTTTAATTATAGATTCAAGTTGATCTGGGTTTCCGATCCTTGATTTGTATTTTAGATTTTGTGACTGGTTTGATTTGTTTGTGTCCCGATTCAGTTAGTATTACTTTTTTTTTTCTCGTTTATATCTGCTTTATTGAACTGGATATTTAAATTTACTGACGCTGTATTTGGTTGCTGAGTAACGTAGGGATAGGAAAGAAAGCCTTTAAATTTTCAAGTATTTGGGTCGTTACAAAACAGCAGCCTCCAAGTCTGTTCAATACACTAAATTTTAGAATCTGGGATACAGTATTCGATTTCTTTGAGTTTCGTTAGTTGGATACCTATTTTGTCAAAAACTCAGTATTTACTTATACATACATAAGACTCGCAGTTGACTTGTCAATTCCTTGTTGGAGTAAAATCTGTTTACACAAGTATATATTTGTTTTATAGTCCAACATATTTCTCCAAATAGAAGTTGTCAATCGATCTGGACTATCTCTATGTTGACACCGTTACATGCATAGTATAGGTTTGCTTATGTTATGCTAGTACAGCTGTGGCTTTCTACTCCAAGCCAAAAAGATAAATTTAAAAAGGTTATACTTCCTACCCTAGTCCCTTGTTCCATTGCTGACCTGAACTGCCCTTGACCTGAAATACTATAAACATGTATCAATATCCAATTTACAGTATTAAAATTTAGAATACGAGTCAGATGTGAATGCAGTAGGGAAATCTGCACTGCTACCTTAGTGAGAAAGTGTGTCATGGCCATGGAGGTAGTGTACTGGTAGGATGCTAAAGACCGAGGAGGCAAGGTACCACAATAATGAGAGTGATCTTCCACTTCTATTAACATTAGCTGTTTGGCTGAACTTGTTTCTGTTTGCCACTGCCTTCATTTTAACCTACAAGGCAAAGAAATATAAATTTTAATCCAACTTTCCGGTGTATGACTTATTTGAATCTAGTGAATACATCAAGGCTTTTGACTAACAATAAAGTTACTGTTTTGGACATAGAATCAAGTCAATGCGAATAGGCAAACCTGTTCTATTTTACAGTTGTGAGAATGATTGCTTCATAATTTTCTCTATCTCTTTTTCTGGGGGGGCACATCCCCGCGAACCCCCTGTTGCATCCTGCTTCCAACAACCGAAAGCAGCTTCTGCATTCGTGCCCTCTCCCAGAGATCTCTTCACTTGAAGCTCACAAATTACATATATGATCACTGAACCTTCATGAAGTGTTAAGAGCCTTCATTGCGGATGGCAGGAGCACGAATGATAAAATGCCGTGTTTAAAGTTCGAAAAAATGATTTGAGGCAGAGTAGATCATGACCTTGGACTTTTGGCCAGCTATTGAAAGGAAAAGCTTGCATGTTCTTCCACTGTTATAATGGCCCTGTCTTTGCCCGTACCTATTGTGATAGTTTTCCATAGGTGCTCATTGATTCAGTTGAGTTTTGAGTGTGAGTCTGTATTTATATGCTATTGGCTTACTTTTTCTTAGTAGACTAACTCAAAGATTGAGTCAGGGATTTTCATCATGATAGCAATATTTCATTAAGGAAATTCTTGAAATCAGGGTTATTAAAGGGGCGCCTGAGGTGTGCAAGGCTGATGGTTCTTGTCTAGTTTTCTCAAAGGCAGGTGATTTTACTAAGGTGCCGCCTAGGACCTAGGCACACACCTCTGCTGTATTTTGGGGTGCCACAAGACGCCCAAAAGGAAAACAGAATATTCCAGCTTCTTTTTTAAAAAGAGTTTTTAGCTTCCTTAGAAATAGGAAACGTCTCTTACTGGAAGAGTCCTAGTAGGAATGGTTCATAAAAGATTAAAAACCCTGTATTACAGTTAGGCTTCAATAAAAAACCCTATATCAGCCACACATATGGGCAGAAGACTCAATCAGAACATCCCCTGTTTTGTGTTTAAAGATCTGTGCATAGTTTCAGTGGTAATCCTTCCATTTCTTTCATGTTTTCCTTAAGTTATTTTTCTGTCCTTCTTCTTTCCCTTTTTCTTATGCTAATCTCTATTATGCTACAGAGAAAACAAAGCAATTTGTGTAGCTTAAAGCAGAACTAAATATCCTCTGTTTTGTTTTTAAAAATAGAGCATATTCTTCAGTCTGTGTCTGAGTACGTTATATGTATATATATTGATAACTATTGATCTGTTGGGTCTAATTGAAAGTTGATTATCTGGTTTCAGTCACTACTTCCACTTCTTGGCTTAAAGGAAAGATGCAACTTCATTTTCTTTGGAAGAATATTGTCTCGTTTTTATTTTCATTACGTGCTCCTGCGCCTTGTGCCTGGCTTTTCTAAGGCACGCACATGCGCTTTGTGCCTTTGCCTAGGCTCTAGGGACCCCTCGCGCCTAGTTGCTCCTAGGGCCTTTGATAACACTGATTGAAATGGTCAGTTTGAGGATTTTGGTGGATTGGTTTTTTTTGGTAGTTAGTACTCACAAAAGTTTCTTTCAAATGTTATTCATGAAAATTTCAGTTCCCAAACAAAAATTAGGAAATACGGTCTGAACCATCCACTTGTAATTAGAAGTAAGACTGTAAGATGAATGCTTTACTCTATTTTTTCCATGACCTTTCGCTTCAATGTCCTTGGTGTTGTTTTTAGGATTAATTAACCTTTTATTAACTTTAGGATTTTGAGTTTCTATTCCCCCATCTGTTGTATTGTATTTTCTTCTGTGTGCAAGGTTTTTTTTCCTAAAAAAACAATTCTGAATTTAAAATGATCATATGGTATTTGATGCTTTCTAATGCTGTCTTTCCTATTAAATGTATATGTATTTGATTCAGATGGCAATGGAGGTTACCCAAATTCTTCTAAATGCACAAGCAGTGGATGGCACTGTACGCAAGCAAGCAGAAGAAAATCTAAAACAGTTTCAGGAACAAAATCTTCCAAGTTTCCTGCTTTCTCTTGCTGGGGAATTGGCTAATGATGATAAGCCTGTTGAGAGTCGTAAATTAGCTGGTTTGATCCTCAAGAATGCGTTGGACGCAAAAGAACAGCATAGAAAGATAGAACTTGTCCAGAGATGGTTATCATTGGATTCGTCTGCGAAGTCCCAAATTAAAGCATGCTTGTTAAAAACCCTTTCTTCTCCTGCTCCTGATGCTCGATCAACTGCCTCACAAGTCATTGCCAAGGTTGCTGGCATTGAGTTGCCACATAAGCAATGGCCTGAACTGCTTGGAACTCTCTTGTCAAATATCCACCAGCTTCCTCCCCATACCAGGCAGTCAACACTCGAAACTCTTGGGTACATGTGTGAAGAAGTCTCTCCAGATGTTGTAGATCAGGATCATGTAAATAAGATTCTTACAGCTGTTGTTCAGGGCATGAATTCTTCTGAAAGCAACATTGATGTTAGACTTGCTGCTACACGAGCTCTGTATAACGCCTTGGGTTTTGCTCAAGCAAATTTTTCCAATGATATGGAGCGTGACTACATCATGAGAGTTGTTTGTGAGGCAACTCTTTCTCCTGAACTGAAGATTCGACAAGCAGCTTTTGAATGTTTGGTTGCCATATCTTCAACCTACTATGAGAAGTTAGCTCCTTACATCCAGGATATATTCAACATCACTGCAAAGGCTGTGAAGGAAGATGAGGAGCCGGTTGCACTTCAAGCCATTGAGTTCTGGAGCTCAATCTGTGATGAGGAGATAGATATATTAGAAGAATATGGAGGTGATTTCAGTGCGGATTCCGAAATTCCCTGCTTTTACTTTATTAAGCAAGCACTTCCTGTTCTTGTCCCCATGTTGCTGGAGACACTACTTAAGCAGGAAGAGGATCAAGATCAGGATGAAGGGGCTTGGAATATAGCAATGGCTGGAGGAACATGCCTGGGTTTAATTGCACGAACGGTTGGAGATGATATTGTCCCACTGGTTATGCCATTCATTGAAGAGAATATAACAAAACCAGATTGGAGGCAGAGGGAAGCGGCCACTTATGCATTTGGCTCCATTCTGGAAGGTCCATCTCCAGACAAGCTTATACCTCTTGTTAATGTTGGTTTGAACTTTATGCTCACTGCCTTGATGAAAGATCCTAATAACCATGTGAAGGACACTACTGCTTGGACTCTTGGTCGTATGTTTGAATTTTTGCATGGGTCAGCTTTGGAAACATCCATCATCACTCAAGCAAACTGCCAACAGATTGTTACTGTGCTACTCCATAGCATGAATGATGTTCCAAATGTAGCCGAGAAGGCTTGTGGTGCTCTCTATTTTCTTGCCCAAGGTTATGAGGATGCTGGAGCTTCATCCTCCCCATTGACACCCTTTTTCCAGGATATCGTTCATGCTCTTCTCACTGTGAGTCACCGAGAAGATGCTGGAGAATCGCGCCTCCGAACAGCAGCTTATGAGACTTTAAATGAAGTTGTTAGATGTTCTACTGATGAAACAGCTCCTATGGTTATACAACTAATTCCTGTCATTATGATGGAGCTCCATAAGACGGTTGAGACACAGCAGCTTTCTTCTGAAGAGAGGCAGAATGAGTTGCAAGGCTTGCTCTGTGGTTGCTTGCAGGTGATCATACAGAAGCTGGGGTCGTCTGAGGCAACAAAATATCTCTTGAGTCAGTATGCTGACCAGATGATGGGCCTCCTTTTGAGAGTTTTTGCTAGTCGAAGTGCCACAGCCCATGAGGAGGCTATGCTGGCCATTGGAGCCCTTGCCTATGCAGCAGGCCTTGATTTTGCTAAATATATGCCAGAATTTTATAAGTACTTGGAAATCGGTCTCCAAAACTTTGAGGACTACCAGGTTTGTGCTATTACAGTGGGTGTGGTTGGGGATATTTGCAGGGCCCTGGAGGATAAGGTGTTACCTTATTGCGATGGGATAATGACTCAACTTCTCAAGGATTTGTCTAGTAACCAGTTGCATCGTTCTGTTAAGCCTCCTATTTTTTCATGCTTTGGTGACATTGCATTGGCAATTGGGGAGAACTTTGAGAAGTACTTGATGTATGCTATGCCTATGCTTCAGAGTGCCGCGGAGCTCTCTGCACATGCATCTGGTGCAGATGATGATATGCAAGAGTACACCAATTCTTTGAGAAATGGAATCTTGGAGGCATACTCGGGGATTTTTCAAGGATTTAAGGGATCTCCAAAGACGCAGCTACTGATGCCTTATGCTCCTCATGTTCTCCAGTTCTTGGATAGTTTGTACATGGAGAAGGACATGTAAGCCAATGGTTTCTTGAACTTGCATATACAAAAATACATATACATATACACACAAGAAAAAATACTTTTTGTGACTTATAGTAGAACTCCATGATTTGATTCTTTCCTTTTTGCTTGTGTTTTTTTAGGGATGATGTGGTTATCAAGACGGCAATTGGGGTGCTTGGAGATCTTGCTGATACATTGGGTAGTAATGCTGGCCCCTTGATTCAGCAATCCGTGTCGAGCAAAGACTTCCTAAATGAGTGTTTATCGTCCGATGATCAGTTCATTAAGGAATCTGCTGAATGGGCCAAGTTGGCTATCAGTCGGGCAATTTCATTTTGAGGCCACTGCTGCTTCGTATATTCTAGTTCTTGCATGCATTTGGGTGTGTTGCGTCTGGGTCTGAATTGCATACCATGAGTCAGGTCATCATCATTTTTGGGCAACAGGTGTTTGGGTCATTCACATATCATGTCAGCAGTATGGAGTTTGCTTCATCGTTTTATTTATTTTTATTGTTTTGCATTGCCATGGAGGAGGTCGGTGGTGATGACCAACCTTTCTGCCAACTTGGCAGAAAATATGAAGTTACGAACTTGAACGTACAGAAGAGGAGAATCTGGTTGTCGGTGTGGTCTCAGGATATGAGTGATCCCGCTGAATTCTACCAATACTGTCTCCTGTGGGCCGCCATGAGTGTTCCATTATTGGGGAGTTGGAGGTGAAGATACGGTTGGGAAGTTGGGGCACTCTAGCAGCGGTGGTACAGTCTGCTTCCTTTAATTTTATTTTTTCTTTGGGTCCTTTTGATCATCTTTTGATTCACTTCCGTTCACCAGAATTTGGTGCTTAAAGATATTGCATTGTTACATGTCAATTGTCATAGGGTTTTGTGTCTTGCTTTTATATCTATTCTGTATACTTTGTTCAAATATTTGGGATTGATCAGAGCCGTAATGTCAGGGTAGTCATATGCAGTCAGTCTTGGTTCTATAATTATTCAATATTGTCCGGTTTAGCCCACATGCTTGCTATTACTTGAGTGGTCCATCTTTTAAAGCCGAAACCAAACTTTTGGGCCCTCCTTGGTTCCTTCGAAAATGCCTACTATGTCCTTTTTTCGTGGTCTAATGTAAGATGTGGTGGTTTGGATTGAGGTAGTAATAATCAGAGTTTAAATAGAGATAAGTGTCAGATATGATTGTGTTTTGGTTAAGCTCCTTCAAGAATGAGATCTCTTTCAAGTCCAAACTGATCTCACCTTCAAGTTTCAATAGTCAATTGTACAGCGTCAGGTGGTTGGGCTTTTGTTCGGTTCCTTCAACTGTCAATAACTCAAAGCCCAAGCCCAAACTAATTTTCAGGAAGTCTGAAATATTATTTTGAAAGAATTAATGGTCCAATTACTTATTCTTCACCAATTGTTAATTTAATTGATGTATCGAATTGAAGAGTTTTAATTCAATCTCTGATCTTATTGTATCTCTTTCTCTTTGTCGATATTGTTTTTTACTTTTATGTTAAATTAGATTAGTCATACATGAAATTTCTCGCTAATAATTAAGGGCTTCGTATTTTTTTTTTTTTTTGAATTAATAGTAATATTAATAATGTTATTGTCATGGAATGAAATTTTAAAACATGCAAGTCCCTCTATTTGCTTTGAATTGTAAATCAGGAAATATTCTACCGTTTTTCTGAGGAGCTTTCAAATTTTTGGTTGAGTTTTAGGAAATTCAAAAGTTGATATATAATTCAAGCAAGTCATGCACCTTAAGAAATTAAGAAATTCTGTTTTGATTCATTCGGTAAGAATTATTTTACACACATTTACTATGTTTAATTATTTTTCTCCCAATTTGTGTAAGTAGATATTTAAAGATTAATTGTTAAACTTTTTACTAATTTGTTTGATAGTAGATCTTTCACTTTAAATTGTCATTTCCTATAACAACTCACTAGTTAGACACAATTAATTATAAATTGTCAAGAAATTTATATGTTAATATACATTCTATGCATAATAAATTGTAAGAAATTATGCTAATTCATGACTCAACACATTTCACGGTAAATTGTTCTGTTAATATGTGTCTTAATAACATTTCTCCTTAAATCGTCAGGTATTTTGCCAATTTATGATCAATACACATAAATCTTCAAAAAATAAATAAAAATAATTAAATTGTTATTATTTGATACTAATAGGGGGTAAATTAAAATCTGACCCCTCTGAATTGAAGAAAAATGCATAATGACCCCTACTGATTTTGATAAAATAAGTTGGAATAATTCTGTTAAATCAATATCATTATTTAAAAATATATAAATTATAAATTCAATTACTTAGTTTGATTTTTTTATTTTTTTTAAAATGTATGTTCTGTCATTGCATTTACTTTTTTATTTGATAGTTAAAATAGTATTTTGTAAATTCTTCCTGATAGTTAGACAATTTGAAGTAATTTTTAATGAGTACAATCCTAACTAAAGATTAAATAAAAATAAACACTTTATCATTAAATTTACTTCAATGCTTTATATTTTAAAATTATAATAAAAAATGAAATAATTTGTTTTATAAAAAAATCATTCATATAAAATTAATTAATTAATGAGCTTAATACTAACTAATTTTATATTAAATTTTTAATCTCACTGAAATTTTTTTTGACTCCGCCACTTGACCGTGAACATATTCTACTTAGGATCTTGTAATAATCATAACTGCGGAGTTAGCATGTGGAATGGGATTATTAGGGAATGGGACCTTTGCTCAAATTCAAAAGAACATATATTTTTATATATAGATTAAAAGTAGTAAAAAATACATATTTGGTAAGACAAGTAAGAATTGCTTCCATTGATTCTTTCAATTAAAGTATTCCTTAATTACATCTAATGCATGCATCTTCATTTTCAACCTCAAAATTTATATAGTAAATGTTTTTTCTTACAGAAATTATTTGTCCTAATTATAATCACTGACTAGTGTTTGTGTAGTACTGTTTAGTCTCTGGCAGACAAACTCACCCAACATAATAATTTAACAAGTGATGAGGTACACTTGGAATTGTGAATTTTCGTAGTCAGGCTGATTATTCAAGCATTTAGGCAAAAGGATAATTAATTAAGCTAGCATCTTCTTTTTTTTCTTTTTTCCTTTTTCATTTGTAAATAGCGATATTATTTGAAGGTATCAAGTGGATCAATTGTGAAGTTTTTTGATCTTGTAAAACGAAAATGGAATATCTAATCTCACTTTTATAGGCGTCGAATTAATTTTTTCCTTTTGTTACTATTTTGGATTATTTTAATGACATATGAATGAAAAGATTTTAGGTTTTTTTTTTTTTTTCGATTAGGTGTGTTCGGACTAATATACATGCATATCAACTAATCATTTTTCTGGTCTTGTAAAAAATGGTTAATTCACCTAGGGACTAAAGAATTTATCAAAATTTTACGTCATACAATTTGTTTCAAAGGGATTTGAATACAAAAATCAATAATATCAGATAAAATTGGTACACAAACTAATTAAAGGGATGGCCTTTTTTTTTTCTTTTTTTTTTCATGAATTACAATTTAGCTAGGTTTTGTATGATATATATTCCAAAAATTATAGAGCAAAAAAATAAAATAAAAAAAATTGAAGACGGGACAAGAAAAGAAGGGCAAAGGTGTTGGTACTACTTAGTAAATTGTGCACAAATTACTTTGTCCTAAATCACATACTAATTTTTATGAATCCCATTAGTGAAAATATGAAATATATATATATTAGTCTAAATAAAATAAATAACGATTTTTTTTAAGTGTCCTAAGAGTATTTATTGTGTTGTAATAAATATGATATTTGGAATTTTAAAATTTTAAAAAATAGCAATGAATGTGTTAAATATTATTAAAAACATAGTTAATTACTGTAATAAATATTATAAATTTATTTTTTATATAATCTTAATAAGTGATTTTAGAACACTAGTTAGAAAAATTCAACAAAAAAAAATTATACTATTACATTTACAGACATTAAGCTAAGCTAGTAATTAATAATCCGCTAGGTAGGTTTGTTACCTCGACCAGGGTTTAATTAGCAGCCTACCCTGTTTACTCACAACTGAAGTCACAATATATAGGTAAAGGGTTTGATTGATGAGAGCAAAGATCCAAAGAAACATGCCATTAATCTCTTGAACCAAATTAAGGAATATATTTGGAGTAGAGAAAGAGTAGTTCAGTTTTAAATATTTCTCTATCCTAATATATATGTATGATTTAATTAGTTTGGCTAAAGTTTTATTAATTTAATCTGATATGAGATTCAATACTAAATGCATGAGCAGCTCACACTGTAATCACGACCCACCTATCCCACTTCAACGATAAGGGCGTTCATGGAATCATCTTTTTTGACATGGGCACACTCCCTAGAATAACCAATTCCCAACTCTTAAAATCCAAATACCATTATTTATGATTGTGAAAAAGCCATTGAGAAAAGCAATGAGTCAGTTTGTTCCTGTTAACGCAAGCCTGAGCATCTTGAAGGCAGTGCCAATTCAAAGAGGCCCAGCAGTGAGCCTGAGCTTATAATTGCTTGCTCTCTCTCTCGCTCTCTAAATCTCTGTCTCTGTCAACACTATATTTAAAGACACACATTTCCAGGTGTAAACTCAAAATTACACAAACCAATACATCTCATGCAAGTGACCTACTGAACCTTCCAAAACTGCAAATAATTAAGCTCCATTTATATATATATATATATCGATCACACTACCCTCCTCTCTTCTATACTATATACTACTATATATATATATATATATATAAAAGAGAGTATAAGAGAGTAAGCGGAGAGTAATAAAGAGTAAAGCGTCAGGCACAATTATTTTTGAAAGCTGCAGCCGGCCAGCTCCTCCTAAATCCTAATTAATTACTACAACCAGTTAAGCTCTTCTTCTACTTCTACTTCTGCTATAAAGGCAAAGCACAGTCCGTCCCTCTCTTCTCGCTTAATTTATTTGTGTTGATTAAGATCAGCTAGACATGGTTTCCGCAGACATTGCTCGAACTGTAGTTGGTGTCATAGGTTCGTACGTCTAAATTCATTTTAATTTTATTTACAAACTCAATTAAATTTATCAACCCCATTAAAAAAACAACTTTAATTCAGTTGTTTTTAATTTATCTGGCTTGTTTACTTTCAGGAAATGTCATCTCCTTCTTCTTGTTCTTATCCCCAGTGTAAGCTTCTTTTTGCGTCGGTGATTTTTGTTTCATTAATTTATATATGGCATATATATATATAAGCATAAAGTGCTGATTAATTAGAAAAAAAAATGTATAATTAATTACAGGCCAACATTCGTTCAGATATGCAAGAAAAAATCAGTGGAGCAGTACTCAGCAGCACCCTACCTTGCAACCCTGGTGAACTGCATGGTTTGGACCTTGTACGGCCTGCCCATGGTGCACCCACATAGCCTACTTGTGGTGACCATCAATGGGACAGGGATCGCCATTGAGGTCATTTATGTAATTCTCTTCTTGATCTACTCCGACAAGAAAAAGAGGCTTAAGATGTTGGTTGTGGTGTTGATAGAGATCGTCCTCATCGCACTCCTCACCCTTCTCGCATTAACAACACTCCATTCTGTCAACAAACGGTCTACCGTTGTTGGAACCATATGCATTCTCTTCAACATTATGATGTATGCCTCACCTTTGACTGTCATGGTAATTCATTAGTACTCCATCATGCTAGCTGATTCATGTTTTTATTTCAAGTTTAATATATATTATATTATATTATTAATTAATGGTTGTTGGTTGTTGGTTGTTGACGATTGGCAATGAAGAAATTGGTGATTACGACAAAAAGCGTGGAGTACATGCCTTTTTTCCTTTCTTTTGCTTCTTTTGCTAATGGTGTTGCGTGGACTTCCTACGCTCTAATCCGCTTTGACCCATTTATCACTGTAACGCATTAATTAATCTCTCTCCCTCATTTAATCTTTCCATTCAATTTTCACTCATATACTATATCACCATCCTAATTCCTAGCTAACATAAGAAGCTAAGGAGGAGGGTTATAATATTTGTGCTGCTTGTTTCTCAGATTCCAAATGGACTAGGCACCATATTTGGGCTAGCTCAGCTGCTCCTATACGCTACATTCTATAAGTCAACGCAACGACAGTTGGCAGCAAGGAGAGCCAAAGGAGGAGATGCGGATTTGTCAGAGGTGGTTGTCAATACCAACAGCCGTGTCTCCAACAAATTGGGAACTGCATCTGCACCAGCACCAGCTCAGATTAATGGCAAAGGTCGTACTTCTGTGGTCCATGGGGCTGCATAATTAATTTACGCTTAGTTAGGGTTTACAAAACTCAGTCTGAAATGGGGAACGGGAGCCTGTCAGGCTGTCACTGCCTCAGCGCCTCTGCCCTTCTTTCGATTGAAACTATGTACTAATACTTGCGGTTTGTGAGCTGGGATGGGCAATCCTTCAATGGAAATTAAGTACTAATAGTTGCGTTTTGTGAGGGATGAGCAATTCACTGCTTTCCCAGTTTCTACCCCAACTATTTAATTGCTCTATAACAACAACTTAGAAAAGGAGAAAAAAAAAGAAAAGAGGAAAAGGTACTACTACATTAATCATTGATGGTTGATTTCTTAAAATTTGAGCAGAGTTTAACGAAACCTATTCATTTCCAATCATCCTAAGACTGCAATAATTGGGTTACAAAATACAAACCTAAACCTATTTACAAGTTACAAACCAGTTCTCTTACCCTGAGCTCTCACAGGAGCTCCCGAGGTTGGACATTATGTCATGAACAAAAAGTCTGATTATGTTGCTTCCAGATGATCTTGAAATATCCAAGCACTCCTGGAAATCTGCATCACAGGCCATCAAAACCCATTCTTGATCATCGTCCATATACTTGATATCAAATGTACCCACCTCTAGTTTCAACCTTTTTGCAATTTCTTCTTTCAACTCCACAATACTACAAGTCAAAGAAATTCGAAACCTTATAATATCTTCTCTGTATGTTGCCTTGATGGTCAGGCTCTTCATCTCTTTCTTAGTTGTGAAATGTGCCATTGTAACAGTATCCATGCATTGCTTTGGAGATAGATCAGAACATGGATGATTGATTCCACATGTTTCTGGAACCTGGTCATCCAAAATGGCATCTGCTACAGAAGGACACAGATTTCTTAAATCTTTCGAACTGCCAGCATCCTCAATTAGCATTCCTCCAAATGGCTCTTGAGGTTCTGTTGTCACAGCATCAGCAATAGAACGGCTCAGTTCAACAGTTGGTCCAAGTGTAACTAGGGACTCACCTACTATAACAAGCTTCTCCTGGATGGAAGCAATAAGTGGATCTTTTAGAGGTGAACTTTCATTTGGAGGACTACCCTGGCATGAGCCATGACAAGTAGGGATGGCACTATCTTCACTTGAGCCACTCCCTGTTTTGGACCTGTTTAGGCCTTTACCGAACTCTGCTGCAGACCCACTTTTCTCATGAATCAGTCTCTCTGGACTTAGTAACCTTCCTCCGGGAAATTGATCTTCAATTCCAGCCTGTCTGTTGGCTTCGGTTGTTTGACATACATGAAATTCATTCTTTTCCATCAGAAGTTCTGAAGGTTTAGGGCTAAGTTCATCTTGTTGATTGGACATGTTCAAACTGGAAGTCTGAGGAATGGAACCAACCGCAATGGGAAATGGACTTGGGCTGAGAGAATTTAAACCAAATGCCCCATCAGCACCTTGGACAGATTCAATGACATGCTTTAGCTTAGAGAGGGAACGGTTAACCTTGTTAATCTTGCGGGATGGCCAACGGGATATCCCATGCTGCCTACAGATGCGCTTCATAGTAGTAGGACATACTGTATAGGAAGAATATATTTCAGCTGCTACAGAGAAATAATCAACTCTATATGTATGGATTGATTCAAATATTTTTTTATTAAGCTAACAGAACTACATAAGACTCTTTGGCATAATACAAGGAAAGCTGCAAAATAATTTCAAAACATTAACATACCGCTGAGGCTCTTTGCAGCATCTTTAAGACTCCCAGCAAAATATCGTTGAAGAACCTCTAGGCTAATAGATTTCTCAGCTTTTCCACGTTTCCTCTGTGTTGGTTTCCGTGCACTTTTAATCACTTCTGGAGAAGAAATGAGATTGATGTTTCCAAGAGAATTATCAGCTGCCATGCCTCCATCATTCATATCCTCCAAGCATGCCATCAATTGCTGTTCTGATGAATCTAGGGGCACCATCTCTCCAATATTTTGAATAGCATCAGTCCCAGGTGGCGAATTAGTAGATTGCCTTATTGTAATAGATTCAAACCACGAATGAAGCCTCCCATTTGTGGCTTCAACGATTTCAACTAATCCGTCCTCCCCAAGTTCAACACCAGAAGCAACCTTGATGCTCTGAATATGCTGCTTTATTGTTGCTAATAAAGATCCCAACAAAGTCCTTTGTTCAGAAAAGTTTGTGATGCTAGGAGGCAGAAAAAATTCTAAAATATAATCATCACTTCCAGTATGGGCGCTTCTTAAGCAGATTGAAAAACAGCTGGTTAGACCAAACATGAGTGCATAGTGCACTAAGGGGTACTCAGTCTTGCTGAATTGGGTAATGTTTCCACAGAAGCATGAGTTGCGGGACAAAAATGCTCTCCCAGCAACCCCTTGTCCCTGTTGTAAGTGATGCTCTGCACAGGCCTCTCTGAAACCCCACATATGAGCATCTATGACATAGAATGCCGCATCAGTTGTTGACATGCAGACTTGTCCCATGCAACTACCATCAAAGCTAGAGCAACTCTTCTTCAAACCACCACCATGGACCAGAACACTCCGATGCCTACAGGGAATCCACGTTTGAGCCAGAGGCAATTTGTGTGTTTCACAAACCACTGTCATTATTTCCAAAATTTCTGCCAGTGCATTCTGGCGGCCTTCATTACAAATCTGGTTTAAAAGCATTGCCAAGGATATACATCTGTGAGAACACAGGGGTAAGCTCTAGAACACCAAGATTACAAAGCTTTGTAAAAAGTAAAACCGATTTGGCATGCATAGTTTCAGCTTACCTGTGTGTTCGGATGGTCCAATATTTCGGAACTTTTCAAATTTACAGCCTGCACAAAAACTGAAAGCATGTGACCATGGAATCTCAAAATGTTTGGGCCTATATTCCCAATGTGCTGATATTGGGATAATAAAGCTAAAAATAATCTTTTATGCATCAATTTTCCAAAAGCAACCCGACAAAAGTACAAAGATAACTCAGTACCCAGAAAAATATTAATAATGCTCACAACTTAACATGGATAACATGGGGAAGAAGGCCGAACCTCAAGAGCTTTGCAGACTTTATCAACCTCAGGTGCATAGTTAATCTTCTGTGAAGTCATAATGAGCTCTAGTACACCAACACATGACTGCCCAGAGGGTTCAAACACAGGCAAAGCCAAGGTTCCCCTAACATTGTAATGCAGAGCCTGATCTCTACGTGGATACTCTCGGCACGAATAATACTTCACATCTGGAGTCCATTCCGGTAACTTTTGTTGGAAAACACGACCAGGAAGCCCAACCGCTTCATCACTCTCTCCGTCCACAGAGAACATGTACGTTACAGAGACCATTCTATATTGATGAAGTCCATTACTACGGGGATCAATAATAAAGGGTTGCCCTGAAGTTGTGAGCACAAAACCACACCCATTCCTCACAGGTGCCCAAATCTGAGCTAAGACATTTTGTTCAGTCAACTCTTTGAAGTAGCGAAGTGCTTGTGTCATCCTTTCTTTAATTACATAGAAACCATCTGGGTTTTCTAATGGTGTCAGCGCCAAAATTGGTGCTAGAAGTTTTCTGTTATCATCATTCTCAGACCTTTCACTTACTGAATTCGGATTGCCTGAAACCAAAACAAACAGGCAGCATTGTGTTATCCTATCATAATGAAGTTCTGGCACAAAGATCTTTCAGCTTCTCATCATTTATATTTCACAACTCCTAAAATTGATATTTAAAAGTACCTTCACTTATCTTTCTGGAAAAAAAAGAGAAGGAAATAAAGATTATAGGCGCTACTGACTGTTAAGATGAGTTAGCTTGGCGGCCAGTGACCAACAAAAAGAACACACTTGGATCCATGTAGTTTAGCTATTGGATTTCTCCAAGGGAGATAGTTTTATAAAAGCTAATTTAATCAAAACAGGTACAGGAAACCCTCTAAGCAAACAAAATTTCAAGTAAATTGAAATTAAAATTAAAATAAAAGCATACTCAGTGGCAACTCACCAAATTACAATCGATTTTGAAACATACAAAGTTTATCTTCTTTTTTTTCATGGAAAAAATAACCCACAAAAGTTCATGATTTGACGAAAACCGGCAAACTAATCCAATAATTAATTTTGAAACATACAGGCGAGAAATCTATGGCAATCGGAGAAAGTTGAACTGGTGTGTCCGGCATGTCTGTCGTCGTCTACGTCGGAAAAAGCCCAGAGTGGAGAGCAGGGCTGCTCGCACGACGCGGAGACAAAAAACGGAGATGTGGGATTAGGGCCAAAGGATATCTGTTCCAAAGGCCAGCAGCTATCAAAATCGAGATCGAAATCCATGAGATTTTCACGTTCCCCTGTCCCCTTCAACTTCGGAGGAGAGGAGGATGGATTTTCTTTCTCCGGTTCGGGCATTTTCTCATAAGGCCACTATCCCGGTAAACTTATCTGTACAAAAATGAAGTTGGAGACTTCCAGACAGGGAGCAAGTTGAAAAGAGAGAATAGATGAGTAAATTGGAGAATCCGTAGTGTGATTCCATCTTTACCCCAACAGCACTACTACTTGCCAGTTGCTAACTTGGGAAAACAGATTAAAATAATTGAAAATAAATGGATAAATAATCCTACACTGCTTCACCAACTACCCATAAGCTCAGTAATATCGTCTGTCATTTGTTCTTTCTTTTATACATTTTCCAAACATCTTTTATTAATTAGACACTTTCAATAAATAAACATAAATTACGCGATTTTGATTTTATTTAATTTATCAATTATTATTCTTCCAAAAACTCATAGAATAATACTTTGTAAATTGGATTTTCTTTCAGTCATTCAATACAAGGAGTATTTGTTTTTTTTTATTGTATGTATCTCTTCTTCCAATGCCATAAAATATTTTGTTTTCATTACAAAAGGATAAATTTTTCTACACTAAAAAAAAAGTCAAAGCAGTTAATTGGCAAGTGCATATAACCACACATTACTACAGTAAACAAAACAATTTTTGGTTTGCGTCTTGGATTTGACGTGCCATTTGTTTCTAGCAATATTATAATCAATCAATCTTGAATGAAATAGATAGAAAACGATTATGAAATTTTTAATCATAATTCCCAGCTAATAGCGGTTTCTAATTTGTGTACTTGCTCTGTTGTTAGTGCTACTCTTCATGTATTACCCACTTGCAACATCCCTGTCTTCCTCTTTAACAAGTAAAATTTCAGTGAGTAGTATATCCACTTGATCAATTTGTTAATTGTTGGCCTTTGAATTGTGAATGAAGAAAATGACCTCCTATGCAAAAGTAATTGTAAAAATAATAATAGAGTGGTCAAACGGCTACCATAATCATAAAGATGTATTCTAAAATTAATTTAATATCAAATGGAGGGATACCCCAACTCTTGGTTTTAGTTGTTTAATATGCGAAATATCTTAATCAATACTTTGTTTTTAATTGATAAAGTTGTGAATCAATTAATCAATAATAATATTTTAATTTAATAGCAATTGAAAAGCTAATCCACCATGTACATAATCATTCCAATACAACGCTATAGAATATAAATTGATCCACTTTCATAGTCTTTGTTGCTAGAGATTAATTCTAGACATTAATTGCAATTTATGATTCCTTTTTACCTTTCACAATATTATTGGTTTTTTTTTAGGTGCAAAACATAAATAATTTTTTTAAAAAAACCATCGAACGTACGCCAAACAAGTCCCAAACAGAGTCGCCCAAAATCCAATAGATTTTGCACCCTGCTGTCTGTGGCTGTCCAGTGTCCACCCCGATGTTCATTGCAGCCAAAAAGGAAACGTTCCCATCCCACCCTTCAAAAACGCCGGTTTAAGATCTAACCCAAATCTTTGGTCCCAGCCGTGAACCCCAGGCCACACGTCATTCTACACCTTAATAGGCCTACCCCAAAATGTAAAGCGCTTGTAGCGATTTAACTACGATTCCATTCTTCCGACCTTCATCTGCTAAAAACAATGTAATCGCAACTAATGTGGACTAAATAATCGGACCCGCATGTCTTTTTATTTGCACGTTGCCTCTGTTCGTAGGTGGATAAACCTGGCTAGGAAGAGAAGTCAATTTCATTTTGAAACTGGCTTCCGGGTAAATCAGTCTTCCAAAAGGTAGCTGCCCTCGTAATGGATTGGTGGAGAGATGTAAGTGAACACAACTGGAAAAGGAATCTATACGTGAGAACAAATCTTGATTTGGTGGGTGGACCAAATGTGTTCCACCTTCCATCTCAGTTGAACGAGATCCTAAATTGCCATTTGCCAACAACATGCATGCCACAATGAAAATGATTCGCATACATTTCAGAGAGCAAATACGTGGATAACAATTACCCAGAAAAAAAAATGGAGAAGCAGCCTGGTCTTAAACAAATAAATTTCAGGTCAAACGATGAAAGCAAATTGATTATCTTCTTGTCCTTTGGTAAAAGAAAGCCAAATGGGAAACCTTATTGTAGGTTGACAGTACAAAGCATACACCGAATTACAAGCCACTGCAGAAATAGGCTAGATAATCATGATATGCTCAACGGTAACCAGAGCTTCCGCTGACATCACTTTTACAAAAGCAATTGTGCGTGAATAAATTAAAAATGAGAACGGAAGAAAAAAAAATTATCATATGGACTGACATAATACTATAAACTTTGAAACGACAGTATTCAATTAGTTCCACAAAGAAACTGAGAGCATATATTTACCTAATCAGTAGCTGCCTTCACCAACCAGAGAACCGATGCAAGTTGGTGAGCAAACAAACTGAGGCTATGGCTGGATGTTCTCTTCCTGGATCCACACAGATCTAATGGATAATTTGTATAATGATTATATTACCATCTAAGGTTGCAAAATATTGGCTTCTAATGTTCGTAAAACCAGAATTTGATATCAATGATGCCTTTAATAAATAACTATATTGAAGCTGTCGCTACATGGGAGATAGGAGGTCAATCAGGCTAAGTACAAACACAGGCTCGTAAAACACAAACTGACTGAAGAGTAATCATGGTACTTAAACATTCCCGTGATCAAGGGAAAAAGGGGTTGTATTAACTATTAATATTCACTCTTCAAAAGAAAAGAAAAATCATTGAGACTGAGCTACAAGATACCAAACAGAAAACTATGTCACAAAATTAGGCAACAAACTATTAGGTGAAATTGTTCGGATCAGGATACTTCTAGACATATATGATATAAACTAATGAATAGCAGCCAATGATGGTTTGAGTAAGTCAACAGATCAAAGCAACTCTTTATCAGAAAAATATGATTGACACACCCATCGTGAAACATCCTGCAGCCACCCAAGGGCTCAAACGTTCACCTGCATCATGTTACAATGAAAGTCATTCATTACCTTGTTTACTAGTACATTCTGTGCCTCCACCCTCCAACAAAAAAAACTTGAGCATACTATCCAGTGTGCATTTTGAGGGGAGAATAGATATACTAGGAAGTCTTTAAAGCACCCGTGAGCACAGCTCCTATAGTGGTCAAAATGCTCATTGTAAAGTTCAATGTTAGTTAATTTTTAGCATGGCATCTCTAAGACTTGTGCTTATGTTTCCATCACATACGGATTGTTCAAAAATCGAGAACCTACCTATTCTAGCTGCCTTCCAGAAAAATCCACGAAATCTGCCAGGAGGTGACACCAAAAATATGAGAATGCATCAAATTTTATTGTCTAAGAAAGTAAGAACACACACACAGACTCATGAGAAGAAGATACATCCTCAAAGAAAGGAAGAATGTATCACCGGATTGAAACATACATAATTATTCTTGTGCAGGCACACTACACACTAATGTTATTGGCCTTTGCATTACAAAACAATATGTAAGAAACTGCAGTCTTATTAAGCCACTTCAAAAAACTCCATCAATCCTAGTCATTCTTTACCTTTTTTCTATAACACACGGATGGCTTTTGATTTTATGAACTCTTCCTCCACCCTAGTAATCAAGGGGATAGGAGGTGCTATTAGACCCAAAGGTCACTGGCAATTTTTATATTGCGTCTAAGACTCGTGGCTTTGTAACGGAATCAAGCATATTAGGTTCAGATATCAGAAGCCATAGAATAATAGAAAGTTAGAAACACTTATCACATGCATAAATTTTTCAAGCCTAATTCAATAATAAATTTTCAGATAAATTCCAAGCGTAATCTCTTCGTGTCCAAGCATGAATGGACAGTAAATCATAAGGAAGTCCTGAACTCAAAATTTCAGCTGTTGCTCCAGTAGGGTTAACAAATTGTTAAAAAAAAAAAAAAAAAAAAAGGAATACTTAAGACTAGGAACTTCAGATATTTCTAAAGTCTTCAATCACACATAAACCATGTTTGAGAGAAAAAATTCAGTCGCTGGAGCAATATCTAAATTGAGAAACATCCCCTATATCCTACAGTGATTGTTCTTCAATGGTTTACATCGATAATGAGGCAAGGGAACAACATTCATAGCTCAATCACAAAGTTTACGGCAATAATTTAGAAGCATAGTAACTTATTTAACAAAATTGCATATAAATTATCAATTGCAAATTGTAGTTAAGATACGTTGGATTAGAAACCAACCCAGTTTTCTGTTCAAGAATGGTGGGAAACTGCATCTTCAAAAATGTGCACGCACAGATCACCAACAGCACCACCGTCAAAAATGAATGAAAATTGAAAAGCGCAGACTGCAACCCAAAAACGAAGAAGTGAAATCATGGAAAACCAACCCAGTTTTCATTAAATCACAATTAAATTGAAACGAAATGATTGATACTGAAGAAATCAATTACCATATCTGGTACTACTTCAACTGGTTATTTCCTTCTACAATTTTTCTACTCTTCGTTCGGATCTGCGCTGAAAAAATTGTAGACAACGGAATCATATTTATAAAACAATGAAATGATTGAACTGCAATAGCTAAGAGATTCAAAAGTTAGCTTGCCTCGTTGCTATAATCTAGAACTGAATTTGTCGAATATGTTAAGATTTGCTAGAGCAATGTTTTGTTCCGAACATCAATCAATTGGGTTAAAATATTCTACATTTATTAGTTTATCGTAACCAAGGAGACTTTCAATTTTTTATTTTTTCTATTTTGTGTTTTAATATTAAACTTAAAAAATAAAACTTTATAGCTATTTTATTATTTTAATTATTTAATACAAAATTATTGATGAAATTTTATTTTAATTTACCACTTACGCATCCAACTAAATTAAAAACGTTTTAAACTTACTTCTATACCCTATTTTTATCACACTCTCTCTTTAGTTTCATTATTTTTGTTTGTTATTTTGTTTCTAAAATAAATTATTATTTTTTCATTATGCCACCTATTTTCTTTTTTGTTATTCTAATTTTAATTTTATTCGGTAAAATTACTATTTGTTAGGAGATTAATATATTAAAGAAAATTATTCTACATCTATTTTTTTTTATTATGTTATATAAGATTTAAAATTAACACTTTTTATTTATTTATTTATCAATGGGGACTGAAAATTTAATTTTTATTTTTTCGCACAAATTCAATCTTGTATTTTTGATTTTCTAGTTATGAACTTCAAAACTCTAAATCAATTTAGTAGATTATGAAATTTATTTAAATATTGTTAGGCAATATTTAAAAACTAATTAGTTTGTCCAAAATTTATTAATCTCCTATTTTAATTTTAAATGGGTTGTTATTTTATTTATTTATTATTATTTATTTTTTTTGGTAAGAGGGTTGTTATTTTTTTTTCCTTTATATTGCATTTGAATTTTTAAATAAAACATATATATTTATGTTATAGAAATATAATTATTAGTTATTTAAATAATTAAACCTAGTAAAAAAAAATTCGTAACATAATTTATCAGCTTACGTGGTATCAAAATACTAGTGTCACCTAAAGTGTCATAATGATTAATGACATCTCATCACCACATTTATCTAATTTTTTGAGTAATCATTATATGAATATATCATAGTGTATATTTTTTAATGTACATTTAATAATATATCACTATTGTTTCCATTGATGTGTTAGCACATATATACTTTATCATAAAATTGTGAGTAACTTTATTGATTTATGTATTAGTAACTATTTTATTATAAATTATCTATAATTCGATCAATTTAAGATAACATTTATGTTTAAATCGATCGTTTTTAGTTGATTTATGTGACTTTATTAATTTGTATCTCAGTACACTCAATTTATTATTTATAAATCAATAACTCGTCTGCTCCTTTATGTAAATAATAATTAAACAAATTAAATGTTATATATTTAATATTTCACATTAATTATCTTTTATTAAATATTATTAATTAAATTATAAATTATCACAAAAAAGTTGTAGCTCATCTCATGCTTTAAAACTTTAACGGGGTTACATAACACATTTCATGTATATATATGTTTTTTTTTTTGTCTGTATATATATGTTTGTTGAAAAAATAGCTTTTAGTTAAAGAATTAATGAGTTATTACATATTAAGAGGGAAAAGTGAGTAATTATAAAAATGTGAGTGTAATATTCAATTATTATTTTTTAATTAGTTTAAGTTTATAAAAAATAAATTTAATTTATTGAATATTATATAATAAGTGGCCTTTTATGATAGTTTAGATATCATTATTGTGATTTTATATTAATAGTTGTTGTATTACACAGATAACAATATATCACTATCTTATTCGTAAATATTTTATCTCAAATCTTCAATAATTCTACTAATTTATCAGCATCTAAGCCGATTCATATAACATTTCAACTTATATGAGAATTTTTGGTAATTAATTATTATTTAGTTACTCGGGGTTTAGTAAAAACGCCAATAATATTTAGTAACCGACATTTGATCCGCCTCCGCCGAAACAGCCAGATGACACCTCGTTTCTTCTCAGCACTGCCATTTCAATTTTGTTCTTTTAGGTGGGAAACGGAGGGTTCCCTTCCCGCCAGAGAGGAAAGTTTTTTAAAAGCTTTCGTCATTTTCTCGAATCTTCGTGGTTCAGGGATCACGGATTAACACCTGCAACTTCTTCAATGATTTGAATGATCCATTTCTCAGATCTCCGCATGCGAGAAGACAATGGCGGATGTGAAACGATGGACTGTGACCTACACGAAGCACATTAGACAGAAGCGCAAAGTGTACCAAGACGGTTTATTGGAGCTCCACTCCTCAAGCAACAAGGTATTTTCTGAACTGTGAAGAAAATTTATATTATGCCCAATGCGCATCAAAATACAAATTTAGTTTGGGTTCAGAATTTTAATTTTTATGGAATTGAAGTGCCGATCTATATATTATTAACTATCATGGAAGTTAATATCAAAGTCAACTTTATTTTCCCTTTCATTGCGTACTTGGTGAATTATTATAGCAGGTAATGCTATACTGATGATTGCGAGAAACTCTTGGAGTGTAGGCTCTTGAAGAAAGATGAAGTTGTTATCTGTGGTGAAACACTGACTTTCAATGCATATCTTATTGACGTTGGCAATCCCGATGGAGAGAATAAGAGAATATCTGATCTGACCATGCAAGGAAAAGATAAGAGACCTAATTTGTTCCATGGAAAAAGAATTGGTATTCATTCAGGTGTAAACTTAACTTTATTTGAAATTTGTAAATTTCTGCTTTGCAACTTTATGAGTACATAGTTCTCAACCAAATCTTAATGTTCCTTTCCAGATAGAAAAACAAATGCCGAAGAGAGTAAAGCTCATCACACTCCAAGTCCGTCACAAAAAATTATTAGAGGTTATCATAATTACTCTTGTAATGTAAAACATGCAGCTTTTGTAACGTGCTTTATATGTTTCTTTTTTCCAGTTCCACGATTTCCTTTCAAGTGCTGCTATTATTATAGATTGTTGAGTCTCTGGATAAGAGATAACTGAATCACCATGTCTGAATTGATAGGTTAGATACCTAATTTTATCAGAGATGTTAATTGTTTGTGCGTATCTTACACCATTATTGGTTAGAGATTGATGTTCCTTATTGCATTTGTCAGTATACAAAACCTGTTAACATGTCAGGGAATAGCCTAGCTAATCATAGGAATTCTTAATACTAATCCTTTATGTATAACTTGTAATAGTTGCTAATATTTCAGAGTTCAAGAAGAGGGAACTACACAAGTATGGATCACCAAAGAGCAGTCCTGAAACAACAAAACATAGTTCATCAGGCAAGTACTCTGCCTTTCTTTCTCCTTCGTTATTTTTTTAATCTTTTTAACAATTATTTTAATATAATGGAGAAACAAGTATCGTGCTACTGATATCTGTTAAAATTCAATACATAGTTAACATTAACAGTTAATTACTTCTCAATTCTCATGAGTAATATGTGACAGTTTCATATTTTACAGTACATTTACTTACATTTTCCTTTCCCACTGATTGTTCAACATTTTCTTACTTCCAATTAGAATGGCAGGTCCTGTACACTACACATTTGACTCAAAAGGCAAAGAAGTACCATGATGGCTTCTTACAACTTGCAATTCAGGGATCCTTTGGGAGACAGGTAGAACTCTATTTAGTTTTCTCTATATCACAAAATCTTCATTTTTTATTCTCTCAATGGGAGAACTGTCTTGTACCACTAAGGGATCGATAAATATTTTCTTTCTTTCTTTTTGTTTGGCGTGTTTTTCAATCCTGATCATGTAATCTAGCATTCTTCTTCTTCTTCTTCTTCTTTTTTATTTTTTTTATTTTTTAAATGATCCATCTAACTTCTGTAAGGTCAGAACAGAAATACCATTGATGCATATTATTTCTTTTTGGGGTTCTCTGTCAGGTCATTCTGTTTGATGCAAGCAGGAAATTCTTAGATAGCAGGTTCCTCAAGAAAGATGAAGTCGTAAGAACTGATGAATCTATAGCATTTGATGCTTATTTGGTTGAGATTGGTGAACATGAAGAAGATCAAAAACCCAATGTGAATGGTCAAGGAAACAATTGCAGTACTGTTGCGAGAAGGGGGCTGAAGCATGAACAGAAAAATTATGCAAACACCAATGTAGCTGTTGGAAATGGTTAGTTGCCGCCAATGATTATATACGAAATTGTTACATCTTGCTAGATTCTTTTTCTGACAAATCAGTTCTTTTCCCTAGTTAGATGCTTGAACATATTATTCACTCTCCTACTTTCAATTCAAGCCTTACAATCCATGACACCTTTTGACTCTCCTGCTCGCTTCGTAGTGATTATTGTTATTTTTGATATATACACATGACTGTTAGCTTGTGTTCCAAAGCTGGGGCATTGGAACTATTGCCTAACAAAAGGAGTAAAAAAGCAAAGAGGAAGAGAGAGATATTATGTACAGAATATGCTCATGTCTGTGCTTCACATGGCTTTTTCTGTACATGCTCAGCTGGAAATCCTGACACGTTTGAGGAATAAAATACCACTCATAGCAGATTTGGCTGCAAAATTATATTTAATTAGACTTTTCCATCAATTCATGAAGATAATGAATTAGTCAGAATATTTTTTCCCTTGTTTCTTTTTTGTCTACTTTTATGGTGTTCGGCAAGCTTGATTATCATCAATTTCTCCTGCAGTCAATTGCATTTAATTCTGGTTGTTTTATTCTCCTTTTTTTTTTTTTTTTTCCTTCTTTCCACTGTAGAGTGGCAGGTTCTCTATACAACTCAATTAACTCAGAAAGCCAAGAAGTATCATGATGGTTTCTTGCAACTTGAAGTTTGTGGATCCAGAGGGAGGCAGGTTTAATTTTGGAAAGATTATTTCATGCTACATGTCATACTCGCTGTAGTAATCTGTTTACATTTCCTGTAATCAACTTCATAGTTCATAATTGATTCATGGCTGACGAAATTATTGCAATTCTTTTTGTTTTGTGATGTAACAATTATAGATAGTGCAATAATATTTTATTTTGTTTGATTAGTATTTTTATGAAAATTGATATTTATGCTTCCATTTGTGTTCTCTTTTCAGGTTGTGCTCTATGATTTCAGCAGAAAACCTTTAGAACACAGGCTCCTGAAGAAAGATGAAGTTATAATACCTGGTGAATCAATATCTTTCAATGCTCATTTGGTAGACATTGGAGAGCCTGAAGGAAATCATCAATCTCCTTTGAATTTGAATGAAAATGGTACTGTCGGGAAAACAGGGATAAGACATGGACAATATGACTGTCTTTGGAACAATGTATCTTTTGCTAAAGGTGAGTGATTGACGTGTTTGTAAACCGTTGAGTTTCTCATGGAGTTGAATTACAATATTGCTATTCTCATGTTGTTTAGTGTTTTTATCTTGTTTGTACACTGTTGGTCTCATCGATGTGCTACATCTTATCTGATGTTGGTCATTTACATTTTTCAAGTTTGTTTTGAGTCCTTGTGAGTTGTGACATACTGTTAACATTCTAATTTCCCAGAATTAATAATATTCTTGATATTTCCAGTGAGTCCCTAAACAAATAAGATTGAAACAAGATCTAAAATTTGTACCCAAAAAAAAAAAAAAAAAAAAAGGAAAAAAAAAGCAAGATTTAAAATAATTATCTTATTGATGGTTGTCTAAATAGTTATCTTGTTTCTGAAAATTTGCAATGAGGATCTTGTCATTTCTACACATTTGGTTATTAATTTATACAACGTGGATGCTTTTAACTTTGATTATTTGCTATTTTGTTTTTTGTTTATATTATCAATTTTGTATAGGTCATGATAGTTCTTGCTCACAGTTTTTGGCTTAACTGTGCAGGCAAACCTCAAAATAAGGCATATTCAGGGAAAGTTGCTGATATGAATGTCCTTTCTGATTTCGATGAGACGAAACCAACAAATACAGCCTTACCGAACATGCTTTTGCGCAATGGTATGTATTTCATCCATTGTGTAGTACACAATATAGTTGTAATTTGAAGCATCCCCTATATTCTATTTCCTCAACTGTCTTGTCAAGTTCTTTTCGTCCTAATTTCTTTACTATGTCATTTTATTGATGCCTGGGACTATTAGCTTAAAGCTAGAATTAGGTTTTGTTCCAAACAAACAGAACTGGTCAGTTAGAGGGTAAAGTTATCCTCTGCCAAAACATAAGAGCAAAAGAAAGTAGGAAAAAGAAAATGAAAAGAGAAGGAGAAAGATAGAGGCAGTACATTTGTTACGTCAACAATATTGAGCTTTAATGCCTTATCAATTTTAAGAGAATTAACGGTTGTCCTGCCAACATCCTTTCTCAAAATGTTTAATAGCACAGAAGCCTGCACTGAGAGACACAAATGAGGTGTCTGTGATGTCTCTGTGGGGAGTTACTGTATTATCACTTGACAATAAGCTTTTCTGAACTTAATACACCGCTCCAACAATTTTACTTGTAAGTTGTAACTGATATTTGATCTTCCTGCAGCCAAACAAATATTGTCCATGCTACAAAAACCCGTGGCTCAGGGGATCAATTTTACAGGTTCTACTGAAAACCTTACCATCAAACCAGCTTCATCTTGTATGTTGCAAGGACTTTATAACGCTGTTATATTGGATTCTGTAGGTGGTCAAACACTGAGATCAATGCGACATCATGGATCAGCTGAAAATTTGGAAGATGGGGAACCAATTGAGATCATGGACATCAAGAAATCCCCTGATGTTTTGTCTTCTAAAGGCAAGTTGCAAAGGATTTCAAGCTTTTAGCATAATTGCTTCTGGCTTTAATACATTTGCATTTTAGTATCCTAACTATTTGTTTGATCTGATTAAATTGGATTCTGCAGCAATATGTAGTAGTGGAATGCAACTTCCAGAGAATACTGAAATTGGAAGATCTCACCAGGTTTGGTCTCATGTTCTAGTTATCATCTCAGCAAATTTTTTTCTTTCTTTGACTATAATTATCATCACCATCATCACTTGACTTTTATATGGCTTAATCCAACGGGTGGATTTGAATCATATAGTTGGAAGATCTCAGCAGGTTTGGCATCTAGATAAAAAATGGAATTTTTAGATGATGTCTCATGTTTTAGTTAGCTCTGAGCAGTTATTGAAATAATAGAATGCGTTTTTTAGGTTTTTTTTCTTCGTTTTCAAAAAGGTGTCCTGAAAAAGTTATTCATTTGTGTACTTAAATTGTCTTGAAAATATATCTTATGTGAGTCTAAATGATATGTGGGGTTGCAAATTGTCTTCTATAGCAAAACACAGACATGGAAGCTGAGAGAACTTCTATAGGTGCTTGTTCTTCTACTGACCCCATTAATGATGGAGGTAAGGGTGCTGAGGAGCTTACATATTCAATGAATATGGATGAGTGCCCTAGCTTTGATCTTGGATTTTGACAGCAGGTAATGCAATTCCGATATTCAAATACATGTGTGTTACATGGCCATTTCGTCTACTATTGCTTCTGACTGGCTACTTGCTTTTCCTACATTTGTTTAGCATGTTTGGCAATCTGGTAAACGAAATATTTTCAAATTATGAAAGATGATATGACATATAATATATCAGAGTTTCAATGTCAAAATTGATCCCAATTTATGGTGTATATTTTGTTTGATTCTTTGCGGAGGGGAGATTCCATTTGTTTATACTTTCTAGTTAGATCATGTATACAATGTGTGCATTACAAGATATGTTCACTCTGGATGCACTGCAAAATGAGAAAAAGACTTGCCTCCTTGCCCACATTAGATGCTTCTTCTTTGCCCTCAGTGCTTGTACAAGTATTTATGCAACAGGTCATCCCTTTGGATATATGCTGGTTTAGAAAGTCTGCTTTAGATTTGGTGGGTAAGGAACTGCTCTATGCGTTGCTTTCGGGTACTGATCTAGAAACACTGGGGGAATTTTTGAAGTCAGAATTATGTTGGCATTAACAGTCAGGAAAAATAAAATTGGAAGTATCGAAATTGAGATTTTTTTTCTGGTTGTTCAATAATCTCGAATCGTATTTGCTACTGGCAAGTACCCTGTGATTTTTAATTCTAGAGATTGGAGTTCGGAAATGGTTACAACAGAGCACTCTAATAATATTTGAGTTTCTTTTAATTTTGAGTTAACTATAGCCTGAACTTGGAGGATAGTATCAAAGTAGGCATTTATTTTTTCTTTTATATCGTTTGAGCTATTCATTTGCTTTTATGGTTTTTATATTGTTTGAGACATTATTTAAAATCGGTGATAATAGTTATAAAAAATTAGTGAGCCTTACACATTATAATATTTTTAAAGTCATTATTAAAGGATATCAAATTCCATCAAATTTTTTTTTTTTTTGACTTTAACTTGGTAAAAAAAAAAACGTACAATGCTTAAGATAAAATGCATGTTGGCATTAACAGTCAGGAAAAATAAAAATGGAAGTATCGAAATTGAGATTTTTTTTTTTCTGGTTGTTCAACAATCTCGAATCGTATTTGCTACTGGCAATTACCCTGTGATTTTTAATTCTAGAGATTGGAGTTCGGAAATGGTTACAACAGAGCACTCTAATAATATTTAAGTTTCTTTTAATTGAGTTAACTATAGCCTGAACTTGGAGGATAGTATCAAAGTAGGCATGTATTTTTTCTTTTATATCGTTTGAGCTATTCATTTGCTTTTTTGGTTTTTATATTGTTGGAGATATTATTTAAAATTGGTGATAATAGTTATAAAAAATTAGTGAGCTTTACACATTATAATATTTTTAAAGGGTGTGAAATTCCATCAAATTTGTTTTTTGACTTTAACTTGGTAAAAAAAAAACTTACAATGCTTAAGATAAAATGCATGATTGTTTTTTTCTCCTAAATTTTTATTTTTTTTTTTGATGTTATTCTCCATAAAACAAATCTTATGAATATGTAAAAAAATATTTAGTTTTTCATAAAATTTGTAAGTTGCTTTATAATAGGTAATTAAAAAAATAAATGTAAATGAAAAGATAAAAAAAAAATATTAGTTGATATTAAATTAGTTTAGGAAAACAAAATGTGTAAAAAAATTGACATGTTATAATTTTTGGGTGATTATATTTATTAATTTTTTGTAAAATAGTCTTAAACAATTTAAAAAACAAGTTAAATGCTTTAGACAATATAAAAAAGTAAGATTTTCAAATGATATTTAATTATTTAATCTTCTAATCATATTTTATTTTTTGTTTAATCAAGAGTGAGAACAGCTTATAGGACTAAAACTCTCAGTTAAAATTTGTTATGTAAATGAAATAAATGCAAAATTTCTTATGGGTAGTAATATTGAGAATGCAGTGGACTCGAGCTTAGGAAAAATGACAGTGAAAGGGATAATTACGCTATTAAACTTATCTATGTAAAAAATATTATATCCAATTTTTTGGAAAAAAAAATTCTTATTTTGACAAAGAAAAAGAAGAAAAGAAATAAGTCTGTCATTTTACTAAACTCTAACGTCGTAACTTCGGCATAGTTTCACAAAGTCCTGCTTAATGGACCAAGCGATTTTTTCGTCTGTCCTGCACAATTGTGGTGGGCGTTGGTGCGTACAAAAACTCCTCCCTTATCTGTTTTTTTAGTTTTCGCTTTACTCGTGTTCCTTCTTCAGAGCCCTCTGTTCCAACAGAGCTCGATAATGGCTTATTCTTCACTCACTTCAACTCTTACCTCGTCTTCTTCTTCGCCAAATATCCGATATTGCCCCAAGCATATCTGTAGCATCTTACCTCCTCCAAGTATCAGCTCGTTACGATTCTTTACAAAATCAAGATCCATACGCTACGAACCGAGAAGCAACCCTAGGTTTCCCGTCAAAGCTCAAACTCTAGACTTCTCTAGTTCCTTCTTTGAAGGTGGATTTGGGTCCGATGATGATCCTTCATCTCCTTCGGGGCCGGGCGTAACAGCTGTCGAGGACAAGGAGGAACCACAATGCCCACCCGGTCTCCGAAAATACGAGACAATGGCAGGTTTTGAGGCCTGACATGTCCGAGGATGAACGACTTTCTCTGACCCAGAAGTACGAGGAGGTAAAAGGAATTTCAGTTCAACCCCTACCCCAATCCTCCAATTCAGTGTTTGGTTGATTGCCAAGATAAATTTAGGACAACAGTATCATGGACTTTAAATCCAATTTCGAGCTGATATGAATTATCCAAGTCCTTATATTCTGTTTTTCATAAACAAAAGAATTAGCATAACAATGGCTATATATAGAGCGTGAAATTGTAGAATAAGATGCAGGGATGACATGGACTTACTTAACATTGCCTTCAAATTGTAAGAATGAGCTTTTGTTAAGAATGGTGATGCAGAAAGTTAATACGTTGAGTGGAATGCATGAATACCATGTTATCATGGGTAGGATACAAGATAATTTGATATTTCTGGAATCTTAAGGGAATAAGGCATTCTATCTGCCCTCTAATAAGGGTTTCATATAATTTTCTGCACTTATTATACTGCTAATAATCTGCATTGCATATGAAAATTTACAGGCTTCTTTCTTTGATATGCTGCTATTTTTTATTTGGTTCATTGGTATCCTAAGCACTTTGGTGTGAAATGTAAAATTATTGTATGGTCATTGTATCGTCCTCAGTTGAAGTGGGAGTTTGAGTAGGATGTGTTTGTGAATAGTATGAAAACTCTTATTTTGGTCTTAGTCTTAGATATCTATAAAAAAGCACTTGATTATAATAAAAGACTGATGATGCTAAGGAGCTAAGCACTTTGTGTCCTAATTGAAACTGCTGGACGCATTTAGGAAAGGAATTTCAACACCATCTGTTGGGTGTTTTTTCTGTGCCCTTGTTAATTATGCTCCTCTGCAGTTGCTTGTTGCAGGAGGTGGCATGTATGTCGAGGTTTTTAATAGAGGAGTTATTCCATTATCTTATAGCATCAAGAAGAGAAATAAAGCTGGAGAGACTAACACTTACTTGGATGGCATCTACCTCCTCTTTACCTACTTCACGAAGCCAGAGTCCATTGAAGTTCTTCAGGAGACGCTCATAGCTGATGATGATGTCATCCGGTCAACGAATTTCAAATATAGGAAGAGGAAATATTAGTTTGTTCTTTATCACTTTTCTACCTCTGCAAGGAACAGTTAGGAAAGAATGTTCTTTGGCAATTTGTAATCTCAAATATTTTTAATCTAAATTACTACTTTGGCATTTGGATTTAATTCAACTTTTGTAACATGAAAGGAACATGCAGTTGCTTCAACTTGCAGTCTTGGAGAAGTTTGATTTCCTACTCACAATGATATATAAGTAAAAAATTATTTGTACATATATATACACACATGAAAATTGTACGTATAAATACATCAGTGTGTGAAAATAGGAGGAAAAATGTGTGCCTGTAATAGTTTAAGCTTAGAGGTATTGTATTTTGTTCTATATTTTTCTCAATTTATTTTAGGCTAAAAGGTTCTGTATTTATAGGACCTCCTTTTTATTTCTTTAATCTTTCCTCTGTCTGCATGCTTTTGGGGCTGGAGGGGGGGAATGGTTTAGTAGCTGCATTAGATGTTATGACTTGATGTGCTATCTGTAGGTGCATTGGACTTCAATGTTACGAGCAAAAGAAAAAAAAATGTTACCAAGATAATATAGCTTTGTATCTTTCTGTGGCATTCTCTGCTCTGTGCTAATTGTTAATATTTCTTTTGATGTGCAAGTTCATTTAATCTTTAACTCATTAGTATTTACATGTCTTCCTCCTGCTGCTGATTGTGTTTCATGGGCTAATTAGTATTTCACTATATTTTCTAACCTTGGTGAAATTTTTGGTCATTACTTCACCTAGTTTAGTTAATTATAGCAAAAGTTGGACTGTACTCACGATTTGGTGGGTTTTATGGTGCTTGGATGCTCTTTCTCATGAAATCCTGAAAGCATTAGGATGATTAAACTGTAGGATCTTCCAATGAAATTTCAAAATCATGGAGTCAAATGAAGATTTCATATTGTATTAATATGTTAACTAATGTCATATTTTTCCCAATGCTTACTTTTTGTTGTGCGCCTTGTTCATGGTTGCACATGCTGCAAGGTCCTAATGGGAAATAACAGATGAAAATGACGTGTCGTCACTTGTTCTGTTAGTTGTCTATTCAGGCAGGTCATCAGGCATCATGAGAAGGCAACAAGAAGGATCCTCGAGTTGCCAACAGGCCGCAAGACTTGCAGAAGTCCACATTGCTGGTGAGTAGCAATCATTTTCGATAAGAATTCATAAACTGATCCTTCTTGGAGAGCATCCATTATTATCTGCTTTCATTTTCATAATGTTCACGAGCTTTCGATGTCACCCTCTGCTAAAACTAGCTGTTTATTCTTTTGATCTTTTATTTATTTATTTATTTATCTATGTGAATAGAGTGCATATTTTGTAGCTGCTATTTCAGTGGATTACTAAGCATAAAGTTGGAGAAACTTTGTTTAGATGAAAGTAAGGTGTAAAATGTAAAATGAGGGCAGCAACTCTATAACAGGAGAATCTGATTTAGTGCTGCAGTTTGAGATCTGATCTCAAACCCACTTTGTAAGAATGAGCTTGCTTCATAACACACCAACAAAAGTAAGATCTCCCCCAGCTATAGGAAAAGTCAATCATTTTCCATAAGAATTCATAAACTGATCCTTCTTGGAGAGCACCCATTATTATCTGCTTTCATTTTCATATTGCTCACGAGCTTTCGATGTCACCCTCTGTTAAAACTAGCTGTTTATTCTTTTGATCTTTTATTTATTTATTTATCTATGTGAATAGAGCGCATATTTTGGAGCTGCTATTTCAGTGGATTACTAAGCATAAAGTTGGAGAACTTTGTTTACATAAAAGTAATGTGTAAAATGAGGGCAGCAACTTTATAACAGGCGAATCTGATTAGTGCTGCAGTTTGAGATCTGATCTCAAACCCACTTTGTAAGAAGGAGCTTGCTTCATAACACACCAACAAAAGTAAGATCTCCCCAGCTATAGAAAAAGTCTCCCCCACATCAAACTAAACTACATCCTAGAAAATGATGAAATAGAAGGACAAGAATAGGAATTTAGGATAATGAAAACAATATTATGTAGTGCGGAAGTTTGAGAAAGGGTACAAGGTTCAAGTCCTGTAGATTATTTGATTCTATCCTCATTGGTTGATAATCTTTACATAAGAATGAGATTCAGTCATTAGAGACTATAATCGAATATCTGTACTTGGTCAGCGTGGGATTAGACTTGCAACTTCAGTGGTAATCACATTTTTCTTCATGGAAGAGATCCCAATTCGGAGTTGTCCATGGTCAAGAAAGAAAAAACAAATAAAAATACTTTGTAGAGAGAAGAATTCCAAGTTATAATGTTTTTTAATTGGAAAAGATGTTTGCCACTGAATTATTCAATTAAAACAAACAGGTTAGAAAAAGGGAAAAGAAAACGAAAGCATGGCCACTCCATAAGCACCAAAGACTCAGAGCGATGCTTTTATGATGCTCCTTAATGGTCTGCCCAGTTTATGTGATGATGAAGTGTTGATAAGCACAAATATCACTTGATGTAATGCATGAAAAGAAATTGTTCTCATTTCCAAGAAGAATAAGTTCTTTGATTTTATATTAGTGTTGAACAAAGGTTTGCCCTAAATGTCACTTCAAAATGTAGCGTACACCATGTGTCATTTGTAAAACAACCAAACAGGTGAATATTGTTTTGAAACCCTATCTCAAATAAATGGTCATCAATTGATCACACTTAAAAAGCCATGTTAATTTTGGAGCATTACTAGATTGTCTTGCTAAAAATCAGCTTTGAAGAAACCAATCCGATACAGATTGCTATCTTTTTATCTGGTAAAACAGTGAGGAAGTAGTGTTGGAGGAGAATGAAGGGATTATGTAGTTTGCACTGAGACATTGCGTGATAATGTTTGGGCCCATGCACTTAGGACAACAAAAAATGGGCTTCAGTGTCTGTGTAAGGGCCCATTATATAAAATTAGTGGAGAGTCCTGGGCTTAGTCCCATCATTGGAAAAGAGAATATACATACCATCACTTTATGTAGATCTTAAAATAACAAAAAAGGTTTTTGCTGGTTCCCAAATCTAATTTCTCTTTTCTCCATTACTCCATTACTCCATTGCTCCATATATATAAGGTAACACATTTGGCAAGACTGTTGTAACTGGTTTTGAATGCTGGTGTGAGATATTAATGGGATGTTCCACAAAGTCCAAGCACCCCTCCACACCTTTATCCGCAGGCACTGCAAATTAAGCTATACCAGGCCTTCATATTTTCAATACCAATCCTCTTCTCCATTATTCTCTTCCTCTTATTTTACTTGTTCTACCTCAAGAGGAGGGCTTCCTCTCTCCTCTCACCGCGCCAAATAATTTTAAGAACTACTCCTCCCACTCGAGCTACTCATTCTGTTTCATCGGTAAGTAAGACCATCTATTCTTGCAGTATTCATGAGTTCTTGTCTGTGTGCCTTTTTGTTTTTGTGTCTCACACGGCCACACCCACCCACTCTACCACACAAATATGCAGGCAAGAAAAACCCAAATAATCTATATCATCCAAACCCAAAGGGAGTTATTTAGCTAGCTTTCCTTCGGCTTCATTTTCAATTAACAATACCAATTCAAATTAAATACCTCATGCTCTGTTTTGTTTTTTCTTTTAAATGGTATTCACTATCTTTCTGTAGGACCCTTATATAGAGATACAGCGCATGGGTTGTCGTTTGGACATGAATAAGATGGAGTTCATGGACAGACTTCCTAAAATATTATTTGATGAGGAATTAAGGGCAAGGGATACTCTGTAAGTTTTCCTTCCTTTCTTTCTTTCAAAGAGATTAATTTAAACTATGCGGTAGCTATTTGGAAACATTTATTTAATTAAAAGCTCATTTATAACATGTGCGGACATGATCCGTGAAATAGATTGATAAGCTCAAACAAAACTCACTAAGAGAAGACCTTTCCTTGAAAACCTTCATTCGTAGCTAACAAATCACAATTGCCTTTTTTTTTTTTTTTGGTAACAAATTATGCCATGACTCAGGTCTTGCTAGATATTGGTAGTAGAATTTTCATTTCCCAACTATTTTTCACATTCCATGAGAATCTCAATTGCATCCACTATTTTCTAGTCTAGCCAAAAGTGCTACTGCTACAGAAGAAAAGAAACAAAAGGCAAATTTATAAATAGGAGGAGAATATGAGAAGTGACATCTCTGGAGCTGATCACTCATTTAGAATAAACTTGGAAAAATAAAACGTAAAAAGGTTAACACCATGTCACCCAAGTGGATAATAAGAAATCAAATATCAATGACAGGTACACGTCCCCAATATTCTGAAAATTATGCTAGGGTCATGACACATGGTTGAACTGCAAACTAAAAGCTTGTTGGCATTTACTCTTCTTTTTTTCTTTTTTTTCAATCAGATGCTGCGTTTGTCTGGGAGAATTTGAGGTAATGGAGGAATTGCTACAAATCCCATATTGTAAACATGTCTTTCATGTGGATTGCATACATCACTGGTTACAATCAAACTCAACTTGTCCACTTTGTAGATGTTCCATAAACCCCACTAACAAAATTCTAAACCCAGCTCCACCTATTGTATTAGAACCAGTAGTACTCCACCAAGGTAATATTGGTGTTCCACCGTTAGAACAACAAGAACTAGAAACTGGTGCTACCTCAAATACTATATTGATTCCCAATACGGAAGGATCTTCAGCTGTGACTGCTTGTTCAATGAACCGGGCTCCCTATCAAGGCTCAGTCGTTGTTCATATTGAAGGGAATCGTAATTCATGAAGAAGAAGTGCCCTTTCTTTTTTTTTCTTTCTTTTTTTAGTTGGAATAAATTTGTGTATTGTGGGATATATATAAGTTTCTATAGGCATACATGGTATGTTCATGTATGATGTTGCCTGTTGACAGGCACATTCGTTTTACTCTGTTATTTAAATTCCAACTTTATAAAAGGCAAGGAGATATGTACATCTATCCACATTTGAGGAAACAACCCGTCCAATTTGGTACCCTTGATGAGAACGAACATGGGTGATGGGAATCCAAATTCAGACACTCCATGGTTTTATTAAATCTCTTGCTCAGTTCATCGTCAATTACATTGCTAGTCACATTAATTAAACCAATGTGTTGAAACAAATGCATAAGGACTTTGAGCAAGTACTCCATAAATCCAAACAAGTAGGTTGAAAGTCCTTGATGATCATCCACATATCTGCTTCCACCACCCTTGACCAACTAAGACGAAAGTGAGAAAATAAATCTTGTTCATAGGCCTGCCAAGTTTACCGTCTAGGAAAATCTGCAATAGCCAACATACTAATTTACAGTTACTTAAATCTTCTAGTAGCAAGTTTATAAACAGAGAGACATGAAAAAATAGCTAACAACCCCACCTACCGTATGGAAATATGTAACTTTTTATTGTTTGAACTTTGAACTAAGAAAATGAAAAAGAAAAAAGAAAACGTCAATAGCAGGGTTTCGAACCTGTGCAGGTGAAGCTCAACAGATTTCAAGTCTGTCTCCTTAACAACTTCAAACATATTTGTCACGTCCTGCTGACTCGTTGCCTATATGGCGCCACTTGAGCAACGATTGGGAAGGTTTGTGTGGCGCACTCATACAAGTTTGTGTAGCATTCTAGAAGAATTTAGAAGATTCCGGAAGGTTCCAAAACATTTTAAAAGAGTCCGGATGATTCTAGAACCTAGAGGGTTACAGAAGGTTCGGAAGATTTCAGAAGGTTTTGAAAGACTCTAAAAGGTTCTAGAAGATTCAGGAAGGTTCTAGAAGGGTCCAGAAGGATGTGGAAGATTCTAGAACACTCTAGAAGGTTCTACGAGGTTGTAGAATATCCTAGAAGATCCTCAAAGGTGCAAGAATGTATAAAATGCTTAAAACAATATACTTAGTTCTAGCGGGTCTAGATATTTATTGAAATATGTAAAATATCTACGATATTTTGTAAGAGAATTCTAGATGGGCAATATGAGTCATTAGATAAAATCAATCTCCACCATTAGTTGAGGAGGTGGAGTAGTATAAATAGGAGTAAGGAGTTATTTGTAAGCATCCAAGCAATCAAGCAATCTAAGCATGAAAGTATTATAAGAGTATTCGAGTACTCAATAAAGAGTTCATTTCTTAAAGATTCTCTTGTGTACTTTCCTTCTCGCTTTCTTTTTCTTGAGTTTGAGTGAAAGTTAGGCTGACTTAGCATTCTAGCACGGGGCTTGAGTGTCTAAGTGCCGCACGGGAAGCGTTGAATTTTTCAAAGACCGGGACATATTGACATCTTGCTATTTTTAAACCCTGTTTTCATTACTCAAGCTACACTATTTAGATTGTAATTATCCCTTTTGAAAAATGAATGAAATCCAAAGTAATTCAATCCCTTTCCAAAAGGAAGAAAACAAAGTTCAGCCAGTAATTAATCATAGTTAAGAATTTTCAAACATAAAACAAAGTAGCTGTCTTAATTAAGAAAACTTTGTTATTAACGATAACTAAGAAGTCAAACACGCTTACTCTGATTAAGGATTTAAAGTATTATTTGTTGTACGTGAAATAATTGTATACTATGATCATCTCAAGTCTTACAAAGTTGATGCATAAAGAGCACAAGCCAGACATGTTGAAATAAGAGTAATCTTGGTAGGCATCCTTCCTTTATCACTCCTCATGACCATAGCCTCATAGATTGGCCTTGAATTTATCACAACAAAACCATGCAATGAACATCTGCACAAACATCGCCTTCAAATACTCCAAGTCCAGGTAGCTGTTGCCGCTGCTGCTGCCCCTGAAAACATGTAAAAGACCATGGACAAACGCTGCTAAATTGATTATAGCAGCCATTGTTAGTGTCACAAACATGGATGAGGGGATGCCGAACTCAAAGATCCCTTGTTCATATCTTTTGCTTTGTTCATTGTCGAAAACCTTGCTTGTCAAACTGAAACCATGTGTTGAAATTCCTGCTGCCTTTAGACAATACTCCGTAAATCCAAACAATAAACACGAAACTCCTTTTATCATCCATATTCTTTGGTCATTCCACCACCTTGCAAACGTACTTCCTGCTAATACAAAGTCAAGGCAATCTTTTCCATAGGCCCCCAAAAAAAGGAACACATGCAATATAAACCATGGATCTGAGACCTGCTCGAACACATGCATACATTTTCATCAACAAGTTTAATATTGAAAGGTGAATTTGTGATAGGAATTATACCTTGGGGTAGATACTGACTCCACTAAGTAGAGCAAGCTGGGGAATGAAGGCATACACTATGAGTGGAATTGACCAAATAGGCCCAAAAGCGTAGTGAGCATACGCAAGGCCCATGAGAGGGCCCATGGACCTGAAGCCGAAGGTCAAGGGGTTGTACCTAGAAAAAACCACCTGGAGCAGCCCAATAGACCATCTCTTGCATTGGTTCAGCATATCAAGGAGGTTGATGGGTGAATCACCAAAAAAAGCTGCCCTATCCGGATTGCAAAACACTCCCTTCCACCCATCACATTGCATCCTATAGCCCGTGTAGAAATCCTCCACCAGTGAACCATATTTAAATCCCACCTAGAAAATCAGACATATATGCAAATGAATAGATGGGTAAAAATCCTTTTAAATTAATTCCAATAGAATAAATACCTCGAAGCCCCATTTGGTTTGGTTTTCGTAGTTGGAATTTGCTACAAGACAGGCGCGTGCTAGAATTTGCTGGGAATTTAGAAGTGGGCTTGTGTACAACATGCTCTGGGCTTAATTCGGGTAGTTCTAGCGAAACAAACAGAGATGGGCCTCCAAAAAATGCTCGCCTGTTGAAGAAACAGCAGGCGCCAAGATAATCTGGGCCAGCGAGCCCATCAGTTCCTTCCAAATGAATATGAAACATACCCTTGTATTCGAGAGCATATATGTCATTGTTGTCGAGTCCGTGAAAACGTTGAGGAAACTGAACATAAGCTAATTTGTTGCGAATCTTAGGGTCCAACAGATAGCACAACGCACGGGAAGGTGTTTTGGGGTCGTTGGAATACGTGTCACAATCCAAGGTAAGGATAATAGGTGCATTTGTCATGGTCGCTGACACCCGAAGCTGCAATAGTGCAAGGTTTAGGTATGGAAAATGTACAAATATTTTTTAAGTAAAATTATTTAAAAAATTGAAAAAGTGTTTGGATAAATTAATATAAAAAAATATTTGATTTTATTTTTTAAAAAAAATATTGAGTATTAAAATTATTAAATATATAATTTTTATAAATATTATAGTTAAATTTATCTAAATAAAATAATTATTAAAATTTATTTGAATATTATAGTTTTAGCTTTTATGACTTCAACAACCCGAAATACTTTTAATCAAGTTTAAAAATAAAATCTCTATTAACAAATATTTTTATACAAAATGTAAACTCAAAAACTGTTGTAAAAGTTAAATCGAGTAGTAATTAAATTTGGAAAAAAAAATATACATGTAGTAATACTTACCAGGGCATTAAGGGCACCAGCCTTGAAGTTGTAGGACGAAGTTGTGGTTTTTTCTCTGGAGAGATAGATAAGATTTGGCATTACTTGGCCTTTGATGTCTTTGTCCTTGTCACAATCTAGTAAAACCTGCGCTACCTATAAGATTAAGATACAGTTGAATTATTAATTAACTTAATCACATTGGTTAATGATTATTACCTGAATCACGGTGGGATGGTTTTGTGGAGTAAAAGTATCTGTCCGATATATATTGAAAGCCTTGCGCTCTTGTTCATTTACTAAATCAAAATTATCATCAACCATTCCTTTTGCAACCACCTGTTCCACCTTCGTTTTCATACCCTCAAACAGTATCTACGACATTCATCCATCACGATGGGTAGAAAATCAAACAAGTAGGTGAGAATAATAATATAATATAGATATAATTTAGTAATTTTAATTAGAAATATTGAACACGCGTGCATGCCATCACCACTCACGACTACCAGCTGTTGCATGCGTCTAGACTAAAAAATGTTTAGTGGATAAGGCTGTAACTTTTATTGTCAATAATTTCTACTTATTGAATTTAATTAGATCACATATTATATTATATATTTAATTAGATCACATACTATATTATATATTGTGACTTGTGAAGATAAATTTATCTAAAATTGCGGATCATGTTGAAGCTTGGGCTCATATTCCAAAGTTGTGATCCACTTGTTGCCACGAGTGTGTCCCACTCCAACAGATAGACTTGACTGTAATGATCATCTCAAAGATAATTATTGATAGTGAACAATTTAACTTGACCCAAAATGCACCACAAAAGGACGAAAACAAAAAAAATTTATTCAATTATTGTATAGGACCATTCCAAATAGAAAAATATACCTATCTTAGCTAGCTACCAGCTCCTTTGAACATGTCTGTGATGCAAAACTTTTGAACTAACATTTGACATAATTATATGTTCTCACATCCTCATCCAAGAAAAAAAAAATCATTATGATAACAAATTATGTGATACAAGACTTTAATGTGACTAAAAAATTGCAATGAAATTTGAAGAAAAAATAAAAATAAAAATTGTCATGAATTTGACATATATAAACAGGCAGATTCTAAATCCAAGCAAAAAAAACTAAAAAATTCTAAATGGTTAAGCTTAAAAAAAAAAAATTAAGATATAAGTAATTAATTATTCATCATATATATAGATCCGGCCCTAAGCACGATTTCGGAATAGCATGAAAAACGATAGGATAAATATATCATTAAATCATTCAAATCTCAACCGATCGAATTACAGTAAATTAATGCACAAACTAGGTTAGTTACATTAAATTATAAATAAATAGGTAGCAGAAAGAATATTATATTGGTTTAAATATTTTAGGGCATCACTTAAATTATTAACTTACTTTGATCTTGTGTGTCTCCAAATTGAAAGAATGGGTGGAAGCGAAAAAGGCTTCCGGGGACCTGTGTAGTAGGTTGTTTTCTGTACAAAAAGGCAACCAGTGGGTAGCAAACTTAGCAGCCTCCATGAAAGCAAACAGAGTGAGCTGCGAACCCCCATCATCCGATACATAAACCGAAACTTTATCGGGTGGATACTCATAAGCCATAACCGACAAGGCCGTGTTCACTACGTTCATGGGTGGCTCCTTATATGGATCCGCAGTGCATATAAAGACGTCTAGCGCCGGAAAATCGGATTTGTTACTGAAAAGGAGATTTTCCGGGTATTCATGGCGCTGGACGGGTCGCATGTGGAAAGCCTGCCGGGTAGTCCATAAGAAAGCAAGAAGGAAATCAGAGAGTAGAAAGGTGAGGGAAATGAAAATGGACTCTTGCTGGGTATCGGAGTGAAGCATGTTTAGTTTAGAAACATGGTGGTAGAGCAAGGCCATTATTCCACATGTGTAAACTAATGCAAACAACCGGTTCAATAACGTCCCGCGTTTGAATTTTAACGTGTGAAGAGGAAGACCATCCATGTCAAGTGTTAGTTTGAAGATGAAGAGGGCAAGCATGCAAGCTAGAAGAAAGGCATGGAATGGCACAAGACCGAGTGGTTTTATAGCCAATTTCACTCTTCATTATCATTAACTAACATCATTAGGGTGTTCCTCGATTTTACTATAAATTTTTTTTACAATACTCTAAATTATAATTTTTTACTTTCTCTTTTAAGTTAAAGAATATTTTTGTCAATTTAATCAATAAAAAAAAAAATTAATTGTGAAAAATTATCTTCTAGCAACATCTTAATTCTTTTATATTTATAATTTTTACCTACAAAAAATAAAAATTCATATTTATCTGTAACAAATTAAAAATTCAATCTTTGATATTAATTTCTTTATTAACAGTAATTTCTTCAAACTGTAAATAAACGTATGTAATGAGATTAGTAGTGATATATATTAACAGACGTATGTCAATGTCATCCAATTATACATTTGTAACTACAAGATTGGTTGCACTTGCGTATTAAACTTATATGCTATTCATGGTTAATTGTTTAAATAATTAGTCGAGACCTTGATTAATTACATTTCAATTATGAATAGTTAATGCCAACGAGCTAGCTAGTCTGTGTGGGCTTCCCCGGCCTTTCGGAATGTACAAGTTTAAAGGAGAAACTAAAAGTCAAATAAATCAAAACAAATAAAAATTACAAGGAAGATAACATTTAACTTTCAGTCAATTTTTCAAAATGGTGACTTATCAGACAGGTCATGACGCATGGTCAATCACGTGGCTGGTGTTCCACCATATATTATGTACATCTCAAAAGAAAAGCTAGCTAGCATTACTTGTGAATTTTGATGAGTTTGGACCACCTCTGACCTGACACCCCAAACTGGAATCTTCATATATGTATCATATGATGGATCTTTCCGAGTTGGAGAGAAGGAGTGGCATTGATATTAGATTTTAGAGTATAAAGTTCAAGTCCTAGGATATAGATTAACTGGGATCCTGTAAAACATAAAGCCATACAGCTGAGCCTAATTAAACTAAATGGTACAGACCTAGCTAGCTTCATATGAGTCTACCATTTTTCACATAACCAAAACAAGAAGGTATATAGTAGTCCCAATGACATTACTATTCTTTCATTTTCTCAGTCACTGCCAAGTTTGGAAAGAGAACCAAAAACAACAAAAAGAATCATTTATGAAAATACCAGTAGCTGAACTTTCATGACACAACAAAGAATCTTCGAGGGAAGATTAAACAGTAGAGTCCTCTGAATTAGTTCCTGATTTGTTGATGCTTCTCTACTGTACCAACATTCCAATTTTAACCAAATCTGTAAAACTCTTATAAAAAGCAATAGACGTAAACGTAAAATTATGAAGTTAAACACTCAATTGAACAACACAATGTCTACTTTCTTCTTTTTCCTTCCAGCAAAATAGTTCCCGTATATACACGCAATAGCCCAACATTACTATTCTACAGTTACGTAAACCTTCTTGTAGCAAGTTTAGAAACAGAGAGACATGAAACTACCTACCCCACATACCCTATGGAAAAATGTAGCTTTTGATTGTTAGAACTTTGAGCTAACAAAATGAAAAAGAAAAAAGAAATCGTCAATAGCAGGGATCGAACCTGCGAGCACGAAGACCAACAGATTTCAAGTCTGTCTACTTAAACCTCTGAAATATTGACTTCTAGCTAGTTTTGAGCCCAGTTTCTACACATTTATTTTTATTTAATTTTTTGATATATTTGGAGTGCTGGAACTAGGGTGATGGGTCAAGTACCAACATCTTAAGCTAAACTATTAGTGGTTCATTCATTTTTATTTAGATTGTAATTATCCCTTTTGAAAACTAAATGACTCCAATGTAATTCAATCCCTTTCCAATAGGTAGAAATCAAAGATTTCATACAGCAATAAATCACGGTTAAGAATTTTCAAACATAAAACAGAGTAGCTATCTAAATAATTAATTAGGAAAACTTTGTTAAGTAACAATAGTTAAGAAGTCGAGCACGCTCATCCAGATTAAAGATTAATTAAGATATTATTAACAATAACTAAGAAGTCGGACACGCTCACTTTGATTTATAGTACTGTCTGTTGTACGTGTAGTAAATGTATACTATGATCATCTCAAGTCTTACACATTCTTGGTGACGTGTAGTAAATGTATACTATGATCATCTCAAGTCTTACACATTCTTGGTGAAGTAGATGCATAAAGAACACAAGCCAGACATGCTGAAATAAGAGTAATCTCGGTAGGCATCCTTCCTTTATCACTCCTTATGACCATAGCCTCATAGATTGGCCTTGAATTTATCACAACAAAACCCGCAATGAACATTTGCACAAACATCCCCTTCAAATACTCCAAGTCCAGGTAGCTGCTGCTGCTGCCCCTGAAAACATGTAAAAGACCATGGACAAACGCTGCTAAATTTATTATAGCAGCCGTTGTTAGTGTCACAAACATGGGTGAGGGGACGCCGAACTCAAAGATCCCTTGTTCATATCTTTTGCTTTGTTCATTGTCGAAAACCTTGCTTGTCAAACTGAAACCATGTGTTGAAATTCCTACAGCTTTTAGACAATACTCCGTAAATCCGAACAAGAAACATGAAACTCCTTTTATCATCCATATTCTTTGGTCATTCCACCACCTTGCAAACGTACTTCCTGCTAATACAAAGTCAAGGCAATCTTTTCCATAGGCCCCCAGAAAAAGGAACACATGCAATATAAACCATGGATCTGAGACCTGCACGAACAGCATGCATACATTTTCATCAACAAGTTTAATATTGAAAGGTGAACTTGTGATATGAATTATACCTTTGGGAAGATACTGACTCCACTAAGTAGAGCAAGCTGGGGAATGAAGGCATATACGGTGAGTGGAATGGACCAAATGGACCAGAAAGCGTAGTGAGCATACGCAAGGCCCATGAGAGGGCCCATGGACCTGAAGCCGAAGGTCAAGGGGTTGTACCTAGAAAAAGCCACCTGGAGTAGCCCAATAGACCACCTTTTGCATTGGTTCAGCATGCCAAGAAGGTTAATGGGTGAATCCCCCAAAAAAGCTGCCTTATCTGGATTGCAAAACATTGCCTTCCACCCATCGCATTGCATCCTATAGCCCGTGTAGAAATCCTCCACCAGTGAACCATATCTAAATCCCACCTAGAAAATCAGACATACGCAAATGAATAGATGGGTAAAAATCCTTTTAAATTAATTTCAATAGAATAAATACCTCGGAGCCCCATTTGGTTTGGTTTTCGTAGTTGGAATTTGCTACATGATAGGCACGTGCTAGAATTTGCTGGGAATTTAGAATGGGCTTGTTAAAAACGTGTTCTGGGCTTAATTCGGGTAGTTCTGGAGAAACAAAAAAAGATGGGCCTCCAAAAAATGCTCGCCTGTTGAAAAAACAGCAGGCACCAACATAATTTGGGCCTGCTAGCCCATCCACTCCTTCCATATTTATATGAAACAAACCCTTGTATTCGAGAGCATATATATCATTCTTGTTCAGTCCGTGAAAACGCTGAGGAAACTGAACATAAGCTAATTTGTTGCGAAGCTTAGGATCCAACAGATAGCACAGCGCACGGGAAGGTGTTTTGGGGTCGTTGGAATACGTGTCACAATCCAAGGTAAGGACAACAGGTGCATTAGTCATGGTCGCTGATACTCGTAGCTGCACTAATTAATTAGTGCACGGTTAAGGTATGGAAAAATATATATAGTAATTAAATTTGCAATATATATATATATATATATATATATATATATATAAATATAATAGACTATAGTAAAAATTACCAGAGCATTAAGGGCACCGGCTTTGAAGTTGTGGGGCAAAGTTGTGGTTTTTTCTCTAGAGAGATAGATAAGATTTGGCATTTCTTGGCCTTTAATGTCTTTGTCCTTGTCACTCTGTAGTAAGACCTGCGCCGCCTTTAAGATTAAGATACAATTGAATTATTAATTATTTTAATCACATTGGTTAATGATTATTACCTGAATCACGGTGGGATGGTTTCGTGGAGCAAAATTATCTGTCCAATATTTATTGAAAACCTTGCGCTCTTGTTCATTTACTAAATCAAAATTGTCATCAACCTTTCCTCTTGCAACTACCTGTTCCACCTTCGTTCTCATTCCCTCAAACATCGTCTATGACATCCATCCATCACGATGGATAGAAAATCAACCAATTAGGTGATCTCAGCAGGATAATAATAATAACATCACTAATTTTAATTAGAAATATTTAACATGCATGCATGCATGCCATCACCACTCACCACTGCATGCATTTGGACTAAAAAAGGTTAATACATAAGGCTGTAACTTTTATTGTCAATAATTTTCACTTATAGATTTTACTTAGATCACATATAATATTGTGAGGGATTTTAATTAGATCACATCTAATATTGTGAGGGTTCTAAAATTGTGGATCATGTTGAAGCTTGGGTTCGTATTCCAAATTTTTGATCCACTTGCCACGAGTTGTCCCACTCCAACAGATAGAATTGAGTGCAATGATCATCTCAGAGATCTCCCTCCCTATTTGATGGTGACCAAATTAACTTGACCCAGTCAAGCAACAGAAAAGGACAAAAACAAAGGACATATATTATTCAATTATTGTTAAATAGAATCATTCCATATTTATCCACCTAGCTGCCTGCTTTGAACATGTCCACTCAATCTGCTCCCGAGAGTACCAAAAAAAAAAAAAACCTTTCCTCTCCCCAGCCATTTTGGCGCAAGATAGTTTAAGTCCATGATCCAAAAATTTTGAGCAAACATTTGACATAATTATATGTTCTCACATCCCTCTTATCGAAAATATATGTTCTCAAATCACCATCCAAGAAAAAAAAAAATCATTATGATCAATATACAACAAATTATGTTATACAATACTTCAAATGTGACCAACAAATTGCAATGAAAATTAAAGCAACAAAATAAATAAAAAAAATTGCAATTAATTTGACACATACAAATGGACAGATTCTAAATCCAAGCAAAAAAAAAAAGTAGCAGATTTTAAAGGGTTAATATTAAAGAAATTTCTAAGAAAGAACTAACCAATCATTCATCATAGAATATATCCCGGTCCTAAGAACCATTTTGGGAGAGCAACAGGATAAATATATCATACAATCTTTCAAATCTCAATGGAGCAAATTACAACAAATTTATAAATTTAGTTAGTTACTTATTTTTGTTTTTGGTAGAGTAAGTTAGTTACTTTAAATTATAAATGAATAGGTAGCAGTAAAAGTATAATATATGTTAAATATTTTAGAGCATCACTTAGACAATTCACTAACCTTGATCTTGTGTGTCTGCAAATTGAAAGAATGGGTGGAAGCGAAAAAGGCTTCCGGGGACCTGTGTAGTAGGTTGTTTTCTGTACAAAAAGGCAGCCAGTGGGTAGCAAACTTAGCAGCCTCCATGAAAGCAAACAGAGTGAGTTGCGAACCCCCATCATCCGACACATATACCGAAACTTTATCGGGTGGATACTCATAAGCCATAACCGATAAGGCCGTGTTCACTACGTCCATGGGTGGCTCCTTATATGGATCCGCAGTGCATATAAAGACGTCCAGCGCCGGAAAATCAGATTTGTTACTAAAAAGGAGATTTTCCGGGTATTCATGGCGATGGACGGGTCGCATATGGAAAGCCTGCCGGGTAGTCCATAAGAAAGCAAGAAGGAAATCAGAGAGTAGAAAGGTGAGGGAAATGATTATGGAGTCTTGCTGGGCATCGGAGTGAAGCATGTTTAGTTTAGAAACATGGTGGTAGAGCAAGGCTATTATTCCACATGTGTAAACTAATGCAAACAACCGGTTCAATAACGTCCCGGGTTTGAATTTTAACGTGTGAAGAGGAAGACCATCCATGTTAAGTGTTAATTTGAAGGCGAGGAGGGCAAGCATGCAAACTAGAAGAAAGGTATGGAATGACACGATCGAGTGGTTTTAGAGGCAATTGCACAGTCCATTATCGTAATAATTAATGTTCCTATATAAATTTAATATTGTCATGAAATATCGGATCAGCAAAAATGTAATTTTGAAATGATATATATGAACGGTGCATGTCAACGTCATCCAAGTACATTTGCAACTGTAAAATAGGTTGCATTTGCGTATTAAACTTATATGCTATGGTTTAAATAATTAGTCGTGACCTTAATTAATTACATTTCAATTATTGATAATTAACGAGCTAGCTAGTCTGTCGGTATACCCAACCTTTGGAATGTACAAGTTTAAAGGAGAACGAAAAGTCAAATAAATCAAATAAAAAATTAATAGATTAGTAAGATAACATTTAACTTTCAGTCAGTTGCCAAAGTGGTGGCTAATCAGACAGGTCATGACCCATGGTCAATCACGTGGCTGAGATACATAATGTGGTGTTCCCATCAAAACAAACTAGCTAGCATTACCTGGGAATTTTGATGAGTTTGGACCACCTGACCTGACCCTCAACTCCATCTTCAATCATGCATGATATGATGGATATTCCCGAGTTCGAAAGAAAGATTGGCCTCGGGTCCTGGGTAGTTGGGAGTGTGTGCTGGGAACTGAGAGGGGCTTTAGCGTAACTTGTGGAAAAATTACAATTTTATGATTCTCCGTTCAAGAAGAATTAAGAAAGCAACAATTGAAGAAAAAATGGCTTAGTTACATAATGACTCTTGCTAACCACGCGCTATCATAAACTGTTCAAGTTGGTTGGGTTCATATAGTTAACTCTTTATTTACATAATAGAATTAAGGGGGCACCAAGCCGGACTAGGATCACAATTTTCACCTCCCTCAGGTCTAACTGTGATACAGTTCCAGCATTAGTTAAAGTGCAAATTATCAAGGCGGCAGCAGTCTACAACAGACATTTTACTCGCAACAAATTGGAGATTATCATTTCAAAAGGACAATTATATATACAACCACAAGAAACAGACTCCATAACCAAAAGGTGATTATTCTGTGCCCCCGTAGAGAGTGCTCCATCATAATACATGAGTCCCACCGACCCACACTTTTGTCCACCCATCAGAAAGCATTACCAAGACTATTCACAGATGCTAAGCCTACATTAACCCTATCCCAGTATCCCACTAATGCATTGTAATAACCTTTCGGCTCCACAAACTCGGTTAATGTCTCAAGTCTCAAGTTGGCAGCTCCAAAAATCGAGCTTTAATTAGCTAGTTTTTTCACCTATACCATCAAGCATCCTCTCTAGCTTTAAAAAAAAGCCAACTTCCCTCGACAAACAAACAAACATAAAAAGAACAGCAGCAACTACAACACAATGATAAAGAAGGAATAAAGACAATAATCGAAGATCCAAGTTATGTGTTTTTCAGTTTTCAGCTGAGTCTGAGCTTATTATAGTCCCTTCACCTTCTATGGACGACATCGGCAATTTGCTTCCTGTACTCATCTTCTTCACATCCAGGCTTGAACAAATAAAGATTCTTCTCACCATATTACAGAATTCACTGCAACAAATAGTACCAAGAATAACTTTCTAAAGTAAAGATTAAGTTAAAACAAAAAAAGGGGCATTGTAGCATTTACTAAAAGATAGTTTATAGCATTAAAGAGATCTTACGGCCATGGGTCATCTCCCACGAGCATCATATCCCCTTCATCATCAGTGAAGACAATTTCCCACTTGTTCCTGGGGTGAAGCTGTCCCTTTATGTCAAACATATCCTCCAGTTCATCTATAAGCTGATAATACCCATCCAACATGGTCAAGTCCACTGCACGACCCACTGCAACCCCCTTCATTTGAACCTTTTGGCAGTTTTAACACCAAAAGAAGTTTATTTCAGAAATATGTTTCAGAGGCAAAGATATTTTATTAAACTCAGTTAAATTATCAATCTACTTTTCAGCACCTTTGTGCAACTTCTGGTGGATGTAGAACTTTGCTTGTTCTGAGTATCTTTTTGTGATACTTGATGTTCTTGTTTCTTTTCATTAAAAGCCTTTGCGAGGTCAGACTTATGGTCTGAATCGGTTCCGGATGAGGTACTGACACGTCCTTCTCCGGTGCCGTTGGATACACCAACTGACTGAGCAGGTGCCTTCTCTACAGAATGATTAATTAGGTCAAAACCAAACAAACGATAACTATTAGCACTCTCAACTTTGTTCTCGTTTTCAACAGGGTCAAGCACGTGATCATTGTTAACCCTTGATGACTGTGGGGTTGAATAGCCTGAAAGAACAGGCCAAGCAGAGACACTCTTAGTATCATCTGTTGTGTCCTGATACAGATGCGGCGGACCACTAGAATGGGGAGAAGATAATAGGCTCCCTTCCATGTGATTTCTTGAAATAGTATTGTTGCTGCTGTTTATATCCATTTGCTTATGAGGCCACATGGGATGATTATCACTCCTTTTGTTTCCAACCATAACTCGAAGTTGTGTTATATCAGACTGTGTGCATCCAGAACTATGCAGAGCTGATATACTCGAATTTGTATCTAAAATAAAGAGAGTAATCCAAAAGTCAGCAACTGGCCAACTCCATTCCATTACTACGATAATTAAGAGAACTATTTTCAAGTTTTTTTTTTTTGGCTAATACAAGAAATATTTTCTTACCAAGAGCGGGAATTTCACTGGGAGGCCGTGGCCTCTTATTCTTAATGACAGAAGGTTGAACCAAGGTTGAAGGAGCAGAAGCTGAAAAGGGCTCTATTTCCCACGGTGAAACCCTATCAGGTCTAGTAATGGATGCAGGTTCATCCCATTGAACCTGGGGACAGGAAGAAAGGAAGAGATAAACATAATAATACAACTTTCAGTCAACAAAAAAAAAACTGGAATGTCGAGAAAGAACTTACCTTTAGTGATCGCCATTTTGAATTAACCCAATGGGGAGACATATCTTCTGCCCCAGTTATAGTGCCCAAAAATCTGATCAATCATATTAAATTAATGAGGAAATGCCAGTATTTAGAAACTAAATTAGAAATGAAGGACTTCTACTACCTTCTCTCAGTCTCAGTGGAATCATCCCCCTCAAACTTCATCTTGAATCTCATGCCAACAGCAAACTTATTGTTGATAGCCTCTAAATACTTGTTCAAGCTTATGATGAACTGGCTTGTCCTAATCATTTTTATAAAAGGCACATGGGGAAACCAACCAAAATTAAACAAACTACTTTTTCTAGTGAATTTGAAAGAAGTAACTAATATTACCTTGGCTTATAATATACTACAAAGAGGGTTTGGGTTGAAACAGCATGAGAAGCAGTTGCAAGGACTCCTAAGTGCATGCTCTGACTGGATATCACAGATGATGGCATGCTGCTGTGCTGGCGAGCAAGACGCCTCACTCCAACACGTAATTCTCCATTGTCCCCTCTAGAAAAGTGAAGTCTTATTCAAATTAAAAAGCTTGTAACAAACTAGATGCTTTCTGCACCATATTATTGGAATAAAAATAATAATAATACCTCAGGAAAACAAAGGTATCCCCGGCAACTAATCTCTTAGAAGTAACAAAAGTACTCCATCCTGTTGTAAGCAAGTGTCTCCGTGGTTGACCTAATCATTAATAACATACAGGAGATCAGTGAACTAGAGAATTCAACCGTGCACAAGCACAAGACTGAAATGCATTTGAGACCATTACCTCTGAAAATGTGCTTAAAGCGCCACTCATAACCATGAAGATCCTTGGCGACCAATTCCTGAGTCGGGGTTGACTGGGACATGTCCTGAAAATAATCCAAACATGGTAAACAATGATAACGAAGTTCCCAGAAAGAAAATCTATGGTAGCATGAGAAAAGACATTACCAGGGGAGGAAGGCATTCAGTGGCGTGTTTCCGAAGCACTGAAAAACCACCATGGGTGCTTGTATCAGAGGCAGTTAAAACCTTGCAGAATGAGTGAACCGTTGGCCTTGGACGTGCAGTAAGGGATGGATCAGGGCTTGTAGGCTCAGTTCGCTAAATTTTTTTATTTTTTTTGGATCAGTTAGAATTTTTATTTTTTTGGCTATAAGAATCTAAGACCATTAAGAGATGTTGAAATCCGAAGGAAAATCTATTCTTTCTTACATTGGAGTCTGGCAGCAAAGTAATTTGTGCATAAACCTCATCTGTTTCTTGCTCGGCCTAAAAATATGAAAACCATGTCAAGCATTTTCCAAAATTGGATACTGCAAAAAACTCAGGAGATAGAAAAGGAAAACAAAAGTTCAAATCCTAGGTTATAGATTAACTGGGATCCTGCAAAACATAAAGCCATATCTGCTGAGCCTAATTAAACTAATAGGTACAGCAGGCCTAGCTTCATATGAGTCTTCCATTTTTCACATAACCAAAGCAAGAAGGTATAATATAGTAGTCCAAATGATATTACTATTCATTTTTCTCAGTCAATGCCAAGTTTCAAAAGAGAACCAAAAACAACAAAAAAGGATCACTTGTGAAAATACCAGTAGCTGAACGTTCATGACACGACAAAGAATCTTCGAGGGAAGATTAAACAGCGGAATCCTCTGATTTAGTTCTTGATTTGTTGATGCTTCTAACTGTACCAAAAATTCCAATTTTAACGAAATATGAAATACTCCCATAAAAAGCAATAGACGTAAAATTATCAGGTTAAACACTGATTTGAACAACACAATGTCTACTTTCTTCTTTTTCCTTCCAACCAAATAGTTCACGGAAAATTGGTTACACCTAAAACAGACAAAGCGGATCTGAAATAGAGATATTGCAATTAAACTTACTTGTTCCATATGCCCCTGTGGAAAATAGAATACCCTCTCGCCGGACCGAGGAACATCCACAAGTGGGCCCGCACAAGCCTTCCATAGCTCCAGATACAGATCATCTCCCCCGAAACCTACTACTAAGTAAAGACAACAAAAGCCAAAGTGACAAGCCTCATATTTTAGAAAAATGAAAGGAAATCACCCGAGACCCAAGAAATGAAGCATGAAAAAACCCGAAAAAAACTCACCTTCCCCCGCAACATTTGACTGCGAAAATGACCCTCCACGATTCGACATCTTGAACTCCCAAGTCAAACAACCAAAATTCAAATAGCTCGAATTATACACTTTTTAGCGCAGACGAATCCTCATTAATTTGAACATAATTACCACCACTAATAAACCATAAAGAGCCCTTAATTACGAATTTATCTACAAAATTAAAGCTCCGACTTTTGGAATCCTCCACCTCGCTTCAGACACACTGTAACGAACGCAATCAAAGCCGTAAGCCCGTAACGCAAAACCACCAATCCAATATGCAATCGTTACAAAACCACCTTCACAGCTTGTATAACCGCTTTCCCTCACCACTTTCGCCTCTGAAGCTTGCGCTTTTCTCTCTCTCAAACTCTTTGCTTCTCTCTCTCTCTCTCAGACTGGGTCGTCTTTCTCTAAGGAATCCAGGAAAACGCCGTTACATGGAATAACCAAAACCACTTTGCGCGCGTCTTATTATACGCGACTCTTGTTGCTTTTCATTGTCTGCGACTCTTGTGCTGTGTCTGTCTCCCATACCAACCGCAGTAGCGAATTAACTAGAGTAATGGGTTAACCGGACGGTGTATGTAACGATAAAGTGGTCCAAAAGCCCTATTAGCCGTCACATAACGGCCAGGGATATTTAATATATTTGTTAAATAGGACGGCGCATAGGGATGCGTGCAGCTGGGTTAACGGAACCCGTAATGCGATCTCCGTCACCGTTTGTTGCCGTCTCTTTTGTTGTCTGCTTCGAAGCAGGCAAGGGTTGGCTCGAGTTAACCCGGCAGAATTTTGGTTTGGGGTAATTTAATTTTGTATTAAAAATTATTTTTGTGGGAGTTGTAATGATTTTTTTTTTGACCCCCCAGGTGATGGTAATTTTGGTTTGGCTGGAGTAGGATCCACAACAAGACATGGTTAATGTTGTTCGATCTTTCAACTTTCCCAGACGATCTGGGAGCAGTTAAGTGACCTTCGCCGATCAGAAATTGATTTCAGAACAATGCCAACGACCATTTAAAAAAAAAAAAAGAAGCTTAATAGAATAATTTTTATTCCTTTTTTGTAATAAATATTTTTAGACGTGGTCTGTGCAACTCGAACATTTTTCTTTGATGAGCTCATTGTCATTTGAATTTCCACGTGGTTCCTCTGCATTTATATATTTTCGTTTTAGGGATACACAATGCTTCGTGTTATTAATTGTGGGTTAATTAGATAATTCAGATTCTTTATTGTCTTCTTTCTTTCTTTTTTCCCAATAGAGAAAGAGAAGGCTGATTCAGTTTCTTTAAAATAACACTGGGTCTAAGAAAACTTTAATTAATTTTCTCAGTGTGACCGAAACCTTTACAGAATTAAAATGATTGGTCCTGAGTGCCAATGAGAGTTACATTGGGTCCACGCATGTAAGCTAGCGTTACTGGTTGCTTCATTCATTCTTATTATTGAGTTGAGTGTGGATAAGTAAAGAAGACAAACCAATCACAGTTTGATCATCTGTGTGTTCTGTTATTGCGTGCATAATTAATTAGGTCCCTATTATGAATTTTTGGGATAATAATAATCGTTAAATTTGTATTAATAATAAAAATTATGATATTTATTATTGTATTTAATTAAAATTTCAGTGTTATTTAATATATAAATTATTATTATTATTTTTTTAAAATTTTAATTTTGAAATAATATTTTTACAACTTAACCAAAATCATTAGTACACCCATTAAAAATATTCTTATATTATATCCTATGCATGTAATCACCATTAGTCTTAGTAGTAACATTAAATAAATGAATTATTCTACCAAATTAAGGAAAAACAAAATCTGAATACATAATTTTATTTATTTGAGAAATGTTTTAAGTATTTGAGTTGTAAACATTAATTTTCATTAAACTTAAAAAAATTGATGATATGGTTATCCTTCTTATCTTAAAGTTAAATAAGAAGGATAGATGTGATAGGTACCCCTTGTTTGATCCATGGATAGTAGTCTTCAAAGAGACATGCTGCGGATTCCCCCACCACCGTCAATGGAGGAACCTTTTAATTTTAATTTACTCACCTCATCCCCTAAAATAATGAAAAAGGAAAACAGATAATCAATTCTTACTTTTTGCCATTTTCCTTATTTATTATTTAAACATGATCACACATGCTCTTATGCGTTGTTAAATATAATTTTTTTTCTTACTTAAATCATCCTAAAAATTAAAATAATTATAATTTTTTTATAGAATTATATGATCAATCTCATTCTAATTTTACTTAATAAATTAATGAATGAAGAGTGAATACGAAATATGAATAATAATATTAGATAACTGATTAAAAAAATAATTATTTTTTAGAATAAATATTGAATAAATAGTGAATAATTATTTAATTATTTTTTGTCAAAAATAAAAATTCTCAATATAAAATTAAATAAATAAAAACTTAGATATGTGAATATTATATAATAATTATAACTTAGAATGACGCATAAGAATATTTAAGTTTATAATAATAATATCAATAAATATTGTCCAGAGTGTGCGGGCCTTGTAATTTTAGTACGCACACCCCCATGTGGAAACCAATTTGGTTGGTGTTCCTTGCTTGCCCTTCGTCTGCACAAACCTGAGATCCTATTTGGAATTACACTATTCTTTATTATTTTATTTACTTTTTTTCACTTTTCTTCCTTCTTTTTTTTTCTTTTCTTTCTAAAATTACTAAAATATTTATTAACAAAATGACCCCTAACAATTTGCATTGAAGCCACTCTCCTCATTCTATCCAACTAAAATTTACTATTGAAAGTGGTACTTAGTTTAATATAATTAAATAAGGTGGAATGCTTCTTTTCATATTTTAAATATTAAAATAGACATTAAAGAATGAAGTACTTTGGGTTGGAATCCATGTGAGGACAATCATGGGTGATTCGTGATTGGGAAGAAATTTTTAGGCCCTTTGGGTGGAGGCTACCCAGGCATTACGGCGAATGTGTGTTATTTAAACTAAAATATGGAGGAGAATGAGTGGGATGCTTGGTCCCCACGTTCTTAACTAAAAAAAAGAGCTTAATTATTTAAGGCTTCATTGGCCGTTGGATTATATGATTAAGCCTTAATTGCCTTTTTCAAGTACAAGATGTGGATTTCTTACCTGTTAACTCACAAAGCTTGATAACCACTGGAACCTCATTTCCGGTCTGTCTGTTTGTCTGTCTATCTTTCTGTCTTTTTTTTTTTTTAATCTTTCTGCGCAATCTCTATGGAATTTAATTTATCGTTAAACATATGACGGGTTCAGCCAGTGACCATTACGCTTGTTCAAGTTGTTTCTTGCTTGAAGCTAAACGTCACCGACATCATTGCATTTACTATGACCATGTCGCCACACTGCCATTTGTGGGTATTGGCTCGACTCTCCCTCTCTGAACCTTTGATATATGGAGACCTTATTGCAGTTCTTTCTTTTTAGAGTAAAGTACACGTAATCTTTTATAATTTAACTTGGGGTTTTTCTAGCTAGTGTAAAGGACACTTGATAAGGTGTAATAAATGTGGGTTTTGAAATTTGAAACTTGAAACATTCTAGAAATAAAAAAAATTTATTACTCAACACTGAAATCATAGTCAACCACTACAATTAATAATATAAAATTTCTATATTTATCACCTTAACAAGTATCCCGTTAGAAAAATCTTTTAACTTATTCGCAAATAGTTCCAATTTGTCCAAAATCATTTTTATATATTTTGAATTTGAATGAAAATGTCTCTTAATAACAATTGTTAAACTTAATTATGAAAATACCCACATGCACGACACATGGATTTATCATTGTTATCAATCTGTATTTTTCACTTCTCTAATTTTTCTTTTTCCAATTCGTCAAATTCCTAAATTCTCATTTTCCTAATACCTCAAATCCCTTTCATAAAACTTATCACAATTTTACCGAGCCACCACTACTAATTTCGCTATCTTTTCTACAACTTGCAAGAAAAACGTGTGCTGTAAGCAGGCTTTGTAAGATCCAGAATACACTATTTGTTCACTTCTCTTGTTTTCAGTGATTTACTCTCAACTAAATGAGCGCTCTTCTCTGAGAACTAGTTGGAAAATATGGTTCAATACATGGATGCCACCACTATTGAAAAGCATCTAATGCAGTGTTGTGTAGATTGAATCTTGCAATTATGCAATGCTGCATTGCATCATTTTGTCTAGGTTAGGAATGATATCATACTCCAAGTATCTCTTAATGCAGGGTTCTCCGAGTATCTCTTTAGTGGATTTGGAAACGATTTGAGTTATTAGAGAAATGAGAATTTAAGGATTTAATAAATTGGGAAAGAAATTAAGAATTGTAAAATTATAGTTAAGTTTAACAGATTCCGTTAAGTGACATTCTCATTTAAAATACAGGGATTATTTTTGACAAAATGAAAAACGTATATATATTTACAAATAAGATAAATCACAAGAGAGTCACGTGTACTTTACTCTCTTTCTTTTTTATTTTTTTATTTTACCAATTATTACAAAGTTGAATGAAAAGAATATTGATTCCTTTAACCTAGTCATTAGTTTTAACTTTGCATTTTTTTTTTTTTTTTGGTGAGAACTTTGCATCTCATGTTTGATATTTAATTAAATTAAAATAAGATTACACTATTAAATAAATTGACATTTCTTCTATACATTCCTCCCACTTGTTAGAAATTGGGACAATGGTGTCACCCGACTTAGTAGACCAATGGTCATTTTTAATGGTAGCTATGACAAAATGAATTTTCAATAGTAAAACAAAAATTATTTTTCAAAGAAAAAAAATGAAAAGGAATAACAGATGATGACCTCCGAGCTACTAAATATTAACTTATAATAAGATAAGTTTAATTGTTGATCATCAATGAGATTTTAGTTCAATTAATTAAGACGAAAGTGTTAGAATTAGGAGATTATATAACCAAGTTCTACTATCAGTGATTGATTTTTTATTTTATTTAAAATTTTTGTCCCATCTTTTATGTGAACTTAGAATTGTAATATTGTTAAATTGGGAGAATCCCACTCATATTGATATGATTTGAATAATTTAATTAATTTTACATATTACTTTGAAGAGAGAAAATATAATATTATAACCATCCAAGAAAAGATATTATAATTTGAAATTATTTTTAAAGTTCTTGACTCAAGTTCCAGTAATTTCCAAAACTTTGTAAGATGATTTGTTCTCTTCAATCCATTCATGTTTCTCTCTTGCAAGAATGTTCGCATGAGATGTTCAATATAAAATAAACGAAGGAGAAAAATTTGAATTGGGATAATTAAGAAGATCATATCTTTGTTGGATTGTAAAGTTGATCTTAATATAATCCATTTAATCATTATTATGTTATGATACGAGGTTTAACCGTGTTTTAAAGAGCAATCCTATCAAATAAATGTTAAACTTTAAATTTAGATTAAAATGCAATCAAGCAAGATCCTTCCTAATTAAATTTAATTAGCTCCCACAATTCTTTAATTTAATCCAAAGCAGAGTCATATAATTAATACACAATTGGTGGAATTTATAAGTAAGATATTGCTAGCTTGTTTGTAATCAAGTCGGAATCCATGTAACAACTATCTAATTAGTCAATTACGCAAACCTCTTATCTATAAGATTAGTGCTTTTTGGACAAACAATTAATTTTTATTTAAGATCAGTAAGCTTATATATTAAATCGTATATGATATTATGATTTAAAGTGAAATACGTATATAATTATTAAGATGCAAGTAGAGGTGGGATAACAAAAAAAGCGGTAGACAAACAATTTACTATGAAATAATGTAACAAAGAGATTTATGATTGTTTTAATTTAAAATCACCCATATATTATTATTAAATGGTTTTAATGTTAGCTTACCCACCACAGTCCACAAACATGAAGATTGAACATAATTAGTTGTTGAACCCTGTTTATATTATTCTAAGTTAGGTTGAAATTTTTTATGTCAAATTAAGATTATGACATTGGAGGAATGCCACCAGCCACAATTTCATTCCACAATCATGAAATGATGAATTGATAAGACAAAAAAATAAAAGTGTAAGAAGATTGAAACTTTTGAAAGAACAAAAAACTAGATGAGGTTATGCAGATCAAGAAGCAGCTTCCATATATATATATATATAATTTTTTTTTTCTGGACTTTGATACAACGTAGTCCATCAAGTAAAGGTTCATATACTAAATAATAAACAAAGTTAAATTTAAAATATTAAGCTGGTAAGTTTAGTTTGTTACTGTATATAATTTACTTATCTTATTTTTATTTAATGGGAAACAAATTCGTGTTATCTGAAAGCTCTCCAAATCTCAACTGCCAAGATATTCAAGGATGTGTTTTCATTTCTGTCATTTTGTTCAACAAAAAACAATGTAATGCAAACATTCTTTTTAGTTCTTGATCAGCTTCTGGTGCTGTTGAGAAGCAACCTTGGGTTTATTTAAGGAAAATTGAAGTTAGTGGAAAATACACCAAGGCAGAAAAGAAAAACATAAGCTTTTCGATCCTTTTTAAGTGTGCCATTCAGTCAAAGTGATTCAATTATATCAAAAAACACCAATACTGTGTTAAAAACTTGAGAAGCAAGTTTTATTAATTAATTGGGGATTCTAAAAAGAAAAAGGATATCTGCAATTTGATATTAATTAATCAATTCTATTATAAAGAAAATGGCTGGAAGTTAGAGGACAATCCATCATAATTTCTTTGATTAATTAATCAAGTAATATAAGCATGACATGAGGTCTGAGGATCAAATAGAACCTAGAAGCATATTCTCCATTATTATATATATATATATATATATATATATATATATAACTCATTCAGCTCAAGCTAATGATGCTTTGGTTTCAAGGACCCTAACAATTAGGGATTTCCGTCCATATAAAAGATTAAAAAGTATAGCGTGCAGATGATAATTAAACCTAATCTACTCTTATTTAGAACTAACAATAATAGATGTTTAAGGGAGATAATAGAGTAACTAATTTCTCAATGTCAGCTTCAACCTACCACTTGCATGTGCTGTGTCATTTTCACCAGCCAGTACAGTATTAAGCACTGAGAAATTGGGTTTAATAACTTTAAGTCAGCACAAAAGCTAGATTAATTTAATCTAATGCTACATGTATAATGTATTAGTAGAATCTCAAGGAGAAACACCAACTCGCTAGGGAAGTTTCATTTTGAATTAGTACTAGTAATTATTAGTCTTTGTGACCAACAAGTTGCACAAGCAGGTTGCCAAAGACTCAACCATGCTGCTAACTTCCAAGTCTCTTTTGACTTTGTTTCAACATAATTTCTACTTTGATTATCACAAGAGCTAGTGGGCACAGACAGCGGTGGTTATAGGAAGACAAATACATTCATCTTTCTGCAAACAAGAAGGAAAGAATGAAAGAGTGCATTCAAGTAATGTTGTTTGTCGTAATCCAAGTAAACTCTACATTTTTCAACAATTATTACAATCTCACATCATGGTATAGGTTTGAATATAACTGGGAGTTTGATGGTTCAGTCTGTTTAACTTTTCTTGTCATAAGAAAGCTACATATTTAATTTATCTCAGTTATAAAGTAAGAAGCAGGAAATGAATATGGCCACGAGCTAAAAGTTCTGTTGATTTGAGGAATTAGCATGTAAAACCACAAACTCTCATTGTCGTTGGAAGCAATTTGATTGATGATATAGATGTTCTTTTTGTAACCTACTAATTCCAGATGGCAGATTAACTTCATTATCTCCTTATTTTTAGACAGTCTTACTGGAGTAATTGAACACATAACGAACAAAACAGCAAAATCTAGAGGGGTGATGTTGGGGAACTTACATGAAGCTTCCCTATATACAGGGGAAGACTACACAGAAGTTCAATATGAATCTGGACCTCACTTGAGGAAATCTACAGCAAGTCTTTCACTTGCTCAACTAGTCACTCCCTTTATTAGGGCTGCTCTTGTATATGAGAACTGATGAACTAGTATATCTACTATTCAAATTAGATGAAGCCTTACTCACTTGTAAGCTCATCTGAATACTTATCTCTAACTGAGTTCTCTTTCTATTACTTAGTTTGAAAGAACAGAAGAGATAGTCATCAACAGAAAGTTCCAGAAAATTTTAATTTAAAGGAAAACATCTAATCAATAATGATTTCAGTTATCCAAACCATCAGACAAAGATAACGTTTTTAGTTTATTTGGATGAATAACAAAGACAGTTCATATATCTGCAATTAGCGCAGAGAAGCAAGTGAAGGAATAGCACATCCGAGAGGCAATGCAAGGATGTTTTTTATTCACTGCAGAAAGAAATAACAGTTATCTGCTAATATCAAGATGGTAAGTAGATGGAATATGGTTGAAGTGGCTAAATTGTCTTTAAAGACTCAATACAGCACACTTGATCCGGTGGGTGTAAGCCCCTGTGACGCTTCAAAAACTGAACATCCCTAAGATCGTTGGTTGAGTTGTTTCTAAGGCATGAAGGGGGAGAAGACAACTACTGAATTGTGTCCACCAAAGCCAAATGTGTTAGAGATAGCTGCAGATAAATGTAAAAGACCAGTCAACCAATAAACATTGAAGTGGACAATTTTACTGTTACTTGCTGCCTTAGATGAAAATACATACCAACATTCACTTCGTGCTTCTTCTTTACATTTGGGACAGTGTCAATTGTGACATCAGGCTCCACGTTCTTAGAGAAAATAAGACAGAGACATTAAATGTGTTAGGAACTTATGAAAATTAACTAAATCAGATTATCAGATGCATAAATAGAAGAAAATACTGGTGTTAAGGAAGTACATCTTGGTTAATCGTTGGATGCAGCCAGCCAGTTGTCATTGCTTTTATAGTTGCTATGGCTTCCAAACCACCAGCAGCTCCAAGACCATGTCCAATCATTGACTGAAACAAGAATAAAATACATGTTTGAAAATGAGATAATTCATGATTTAAAAAATAGTAAGCTTGCATATACAGTTTTGATATCGCTTCTACTGAGCCAAATTCCCAACAATATGGCGGCAAGCTTCGAGTCTCGGTACTGAATATGTTGCTTACTTCATATCATTGGGATTTTGGAACTTGAAATACTTCAAAAGTCAAAGGAATATAAGTTTCTCACCTTTGTCCCATTCATCTTTATCTCAGACGTGTCCTTGAAAACCTTCTTGATTGCATTAACCTCAGCCAAGTCCCCTGCTAGTGTTGAGGTGGCATGAGCATTGATGTAATTCACCTGTAAAAGTTAGGATTTACAAATTCCTCATCAGAATCCAAAATACTTCCAAAGCTGATTTATCATAATATTTCAGACAGGCTTCCTTCGGTTCAATAGATTATCAAGTTCTCTTACCTCTTCAGGAGAAACCCTGGCATCTTCTAAGCTCTTGCTTATGCAAGATGATACTCCGAGGCCATCTGACCTAGGATCAGTCATGTGATGAGCATCACATGTTACAGCACCTCCCAGATACTCAGCAATTATTCTGGCTCCTCTTTTCGTTGCACTCTCCAAGCTCTCCATTATCTTTACTCATTCATACATAGTTGACATAATTTAAGTTCACACTCAGAATGAAACATGATAAAGCTGCTAACTTACACAAGCCAATGGCAATACTGTATAAAAATTTCACAGAGAAAATTTCGGTTTGGGATATATACCAGGACACCAGAGCCTTCTCCCATGACAAAACCGTCACGATTTTTGTCCCATGGTCTTGAAGCTTTCTTTGGCTCTTCATTCCTTTGTGACAAAGCACGGCAAGCTATAAATCCGCCAACACCAGTGGGCATCACTGCAGCCTCAGTCCCACCAACCACCATGATATCCGCTTCACCTCTTCTAATGTGATTTGCAGCCGCATATAAGCAGTAATTTGCGGTTGCACAAGCAGTAGAAATGGAGTAGTTAGGACCCATTAGGCCAGTGTCTATAGCTAACAATGCCGACCCCATGTTGGTGATGGAATAAGGGATGAAAAATGGAGTTATCTTTTTATATCCCTTTTGTATAAGAGCTTCAACCCCGTTGCTGAAAGCAGTTAAACCTCCCATTCCTGTTCCCACCAGGACTCCTATCCTTGCCCTGTCCATCTGTAAGAATTCAAAAATAAAATAAAATAAATAAAACAAAGTTCAACTACAATTTGGTCCCCAAAATTAGCCAAAACTTCAAACTTGACAAAATGCGACTCACTGTTTCAAGGACGTCGGATCCAAGATTGGCATCTTCAAGGGCTCTCTTCCCAGCTACTAAACAGTACCTCCAGCAATCATCAAGGCGGCGATCATTCTTCCCATCAATGTAGCCTTTTGAAGAAAAGTCACGTATCTGACCAGCAAAACGGACAGAAAAGTTTGAAGCATCAAATCTGTCTATTAGGCTTATCCCACTTTCTCCCTCAAGGAGCTTATTGTAGAATGTATCAATATCATTGCCGAAAACCGAGACAAGACCCATTCCTGTAATGACTATACGTTTTTTTGGATCTTTTTCTCTTTTGGGAGCTGAAACAGTTGGAGAAGCCATGGCCTTAATTTTTCTGCATTTTGGTGCTGTGAATGGAAGACTCGATTAGAATATTAGAATTCAACCCTCAGGAATGGAGAAAATAAAATCACAGTTCACCATTCTTTTAACATGCGACAATCAATCCTCGGTACCCAAGGTTAAATTGATGTGTAATGCTAATGTCAGCACCATCTTTCCTCTTCTGGATTGCCAGTGGGGGACTCAAATTTAGAATTACCAGAACGGGAAGAATAGTCACAATTTACCATTCTTTGAGCAGGGGATGAACAACCTTTTGTATGTCAAGGTCTGGGTTATTATTATGTTAACGCCAAACAATTGGAATAACATTGAGTACTTATGTGATTAGTTTTATTGTCCACATCATTAAAGCACCAGGAAAGCGATCAATTAATCTTAATGAAGCTCCTTTGTGTGTAGAGTTATTGCCCACCCACTTTGTTAGGCCCAGGCACTCTGAACACTGAAGCAATAATATTCATGTGCCACTACTCTATTAGTGGACACAGCGTTTTTTGCACCACTGGAATTAGCTAAACATATCAATCGTGGAATTAAATAAAGACTAATCTCCACAGAAAGGTTAAGAAGAATCAGAACATTCATCTATTTTCCTATTCACATTCTACGTTCGAGAAGTCGATTTAGTCGTATAATTAGTTCCTTTTCCATGTACATGTAAACAAAAACTTCAACTGAAGCTAGTGGATCAGGGAAACGAGAATGTAAGACAATTGAATTGACTTTTGACAACGTTGAATCCAGAATCCATTACAACAGGATGTTTATAGCTCTGATTGAAATCAGAAAATCAGAAAACCAAAAAAAGACAACGTAAAGGAACATTTTGAAAACCCTGCAATTCTTCGAGCACTGGTGATCATACATTTCCATCTCTTAGCTAAAAATCTAAAACATGGAAAACTGAAGGGCTCATACCTGAGGTTGAAATATACCCACTTGGCTTACTCCCAGCTGAAGCAATTGGCATTCTCTCGACGAGTCTATGCCCATTATAATGAGCCAGAGAAATCCCAATGATTCCTGATTCTCTGCCTCTTAACAGAACACAAGAAGGACAGGTACCAGCAATGCCTGCCATCTCTGTCTTTCTAAAAATGGTAGGCTTTGATATGCATATAAAGCAAAGCAGAGAACTTTGGGTTGTCAGTGAAAGACAAGGAGCTAAGCTAACAAAGAGCGAGCTTTTGTTTTGCTAGCTCCGAAATTCTGTCGGGAACTCCGCCGCCTATTAATTTTAAACAGTAAACTAAAGCTTTGGGCGATGATATTGTAGCAAAAACAGCATTCAATATAGGGAACTTATTTCTCATTTTCTTTAAACGGCTTAACTACCTCAAACAACCACTTGAATCTTATTTAATAACCGAGGCTGTCATAGAACATTCATTGTTGCTCAAGCTCATCATCACTCGCCACTCATGGTAGATGTCCTAACTGCAGTCGCAAAGGCCAACAACTCCTAGATACAGGCCTCAAGTTCTTATGTCATGTGCAAGGCCCAGATGGTCGGAAGCTTAAAAGTGTTTTGGTTGTGGAAATCCCATAATAATTTGTGTTTGGCTGTGTTGGGCTATTGAGACTTAGGTGGACAGATCCCACGTGGCTGTGTTTGGCTGTGTTGGGCTATTGTTCCGTTGAATACGCCATCAAAATAATCCCACGTGGCCTCATATCACGGACGCGGATCGCATCCAATCCAACTCACTGTCACAGACTCTACAGTCCCACTGTGATTTATCACCATAAATAATACGCGTCCTCTTCAAATCAAACCTTAGCACCTAAGTAAAATATATGTTTTGGAAGTGTGAAATCAAACTCACGAACCACCTAAAGTCCAAGACCTTCTAGAAAGTGACAAATTCATATCCAACCTCCCCCACTCACTTTCTCACTCCTCCCCTTAACCCTCCACGACATCCTCATCCCTCTCTCTCAATAACGCGTTTATGCCGTCACCATTCTCTAATTTCGCCTAAACAGAAGGAAAAAATAAATCCAAACACACTGTAATCCCCTTTTTTTTTTTTTTTGTTGGTATAGGGCAGACACCTATCCTAATTTATACTGGTACTGCCTTTCAACTTTGACAAATAAACACGGCATCTAAATCCTCTGTCTTTACTTTCCTCCACGTTTCATTTTTTTCTTCTTCTCAATCCCCTCCACCACCCTTCTCTTATTTAACACTCTTCCTCCGCTTTCTCTCGTTAATTACTCTGTATCTGTTTATTCCATTTTCGTTTGGGTCCCCGTTTCCAATTTTTTAGTTTGGTGTTCAAGTCTGTAATTTTTCATTTGTTTTCGTCGGATTTGGATTTTTCCTTCTTCTGGGTATGGAGAATAATCAACAATCCTTTTGGCAATTCAGCGATCAGCTTCGGGGACAGACATCTAACTTTCCTAACCTTTCCATCAATGATTCGATCTGGAGCAACAACTACACAACCAAAAGGACTGATGAAAGAAGGAATTTTGATATCAGGGTTGGCGGTGAGATCAACTCGTTCAACAATTTGAAGCCAAAAGGGTCTGATTTTAATGGGTTCGAAGATGGGTGGAAGATTGGAAATGAACCAGTCTATGGTGGGTCTCAGAAGAGTACTGTTGGAATTAATGGTGGGTTCAATAAGGGGATTTACTCCAAGCCTGGCTGTAATTTGTTTAATGCTACTAGTAATATCAATATCAGTGTGAAGGGCCACAAGAATGGGGGTGGTAAAGGTGAGGATGATCATGGAGTTAAAAGTGGGAAGAAGAATCATAGTATTAGCAACAAGAAGTATAACGGTGACAGTAATAACGATAATAAGGATACCAAGAGTGGTGCAGAGAAGAGGTTCAAGACGCTGCCACCATCAGAATCTCTTCCTAGGAATGAAACAATCGGTGGATATATCTTTGTCTGTAATAATGATACTATGCAAGAAAATCTCAGGAGGCAGTTGTTTGGTATGTCGTTCCCAATTCTAATTTCTCTTTCAATTTTGCGTAGGATCAACTTCTTTTGGTACTAAATTGTCGAAACAGATTGTAAATACGTACTAGTTTGGTGATGAGTAGCTGAGCAGGAGTAGTAAGACTTTTTATTATTTACCTTAATTGCCACTGTTTCTTGTGCCAAGCAAGAGTAAATCGATCTGCTCTTGTTAACTTGCTCTTTAATTATCATGAAAGGGTGGGGGTGCTTTCTTTCTTTTTACTCAAAATTATCATTTACAGCCTATGTTTTGGTTGGTAAGCAATTACGGCTGGCTTTATTTTTTTCTTTCTGTAATATAACCTTTAATGGTCTTCGTGATTTTTTCCATTATAATTTTGATTTGATGTTTGTAACTAAAAATCATTAGATATATAATTGCCCTTATTCTAATCTTGTGCTTTTATGAACGATCAATGGTTAGGTCTGCCTCCTCGATACCGGGATTCCGTTCGGACAATAACTCCGGGGTTGCCCCTTTTCCTTTACAACTACTCAACCCACCAACTCCATGGCATCTTCGAGGTATAAATAATATATTATATTATATTATGTTATATATATGTCAAAAGCACTTAATTTGATCCTGATAGTAATTAGGACGTTGATGTTGTTATATTGGGAATAATTAATTAATTTGGTGTTTAAATTTCAGGCTGCAAGCTTTGGAGGAACAAACATTGATCCAACAGCTTGGGAGGACAAGAAGTGTGCAGGTGAATCGCGGTTCCCAGCTCAGGTGCGAGTAATGACAAGGAAAGTCTGTGAACCACTCGAAGAGGATTCCTTCAGGCCAATTCTTCACCATTATGATGGCCCTAAGTTCCGCCTTGAACTCAATGTGCCTGAGGTACCTACACTAATGTCTAATTCTAGCTTAATTAATTTCAGAACTAATTAAGAAATCAGTAGCGATTGGGACTTATTTTATTGTTTTGTTTGAATTTCACAGGCACTGTCTCTCCTGGACATATTTGAGGAACAAGACCAATGAGCAAACACTGTATACAGACGTACAGATCATACAAATTACAAAGAGAACGAACATACAAGAAGAAGCAAGACTGCTGAGTAGTACAATAGCTTAATATATAGGAAGAGTTGGTTCTGGTTCATACTTCATATATATTTTCTAAGTTTGAAAAGTGGACGCTCCTATATATGTGATGCGTTACTTGCTGGGTTTTGTATAGAGGCTGGTAATTATATATATTACATCGAATAAGAAAGAAACGCTTTGCTTATGAAAGTAGAGCTCCTGTGTAAATTGAGGATGAATGGAATGGAGACAAAAAATATTATTAAGTTGCTGGGTTTTGCATGTTTTCCTTCCAAACATGTTTCAGATTTTTAGGTGCAATACCAAACATATTTGGGATTGCTCCTGCACCAAACTCTCTAGTTGAAATGAGTCACTGAACTATTGCTCAGGTTTTTCAGTTTTCGTTTCATGGGAAATTAAATTTCAACCCGTATGTAGTATTGCCGTTCAGCTTGACAACTAGTATTCACAGGTGCCTTTTGCTTGGGATTGTAGCAACCGCAAGTTAAATTTGTATATAAAGAAGTTGGTGAACAACCTTACACATAAGTGATGTTTTCCAAATCAAATAAGAAAAACTAAATGGGGGGTGTTTGGTGAACAACCAGCTTTATGAACTCTAAACTCGTTCAGAGAATTGACCGGTGCTGCTAAATCAATTGGTGGAATAAGTTTAGTCATCAAATTTGTTGATGTTGGATGGTGGCTTGTTACCAGGGACATTGAATTTGAATGAAAAAGCTATAACATTTACATAAAATGGAGGAGGACAAAGGTTTAAATATTAATTTCTTGTTAGTCTGTCAGTCTTGGAATTCTAGTTAATCCCCACTATATGGAAAATGGTTGGTTAATCCAGTCTGACAGTTTCCATCACCAATAAGGCCAATATTTATTTAATATCCGGATGGTTTGACAATATATTAGCATTAGCAAGACCGGACTATTGTTCATACTTGACACTCCCATGTTCCAGATTGGTGGGCTAGAATGGAATTTGATCAATTCTTGGTTCAGGCTTACCAGGTTATTATTGTATGTATTATATTTAGGAATTACTACAAATTCCTGAACAGCGTAACTGAGTCCATAGCTCAGTGGTAGAGCATTTGACTGCAGATCTAGAAGTCACCGGTTGGGCCCTGTTTATTATAATTCTTTTCGTCAAAGTAATGGACAATTTCTTGTATATAACAATAATATTAATATTATATTGTCTTCTTTCAATTCTTTAATATTAATATTACTGCTTCCCAGAAAAGGACATTTACAGGTCTTTAAGCACGAGTGATTATACATTTACACGGACCTTTATTATGAATAGTGTGAAATGAACACAAAATCCATTTTCAAACACAAATACAAACGGGGCAGTGCACTAAGCCATTCTCGTTACACTTTGGGCACCTCTCTTTCTTATCCCCACCACTCAACACCACCTTACAGCTTCCTCCGCATTCCAAACAGGGCACAAACCTGACCCCACCACAACCTTCACACACTTGTCTCCCAACCCCTCTCTCCACACGTGCCGCATTCAGTATTCTTCCTAGTCGACCCGACTCGTTCAGCTCCACCACCTCTTCCACTCCCCCCAAATACCTTCCCTTCACGAACACTCTGGGTACCTTCGCTCCTTCCCCCAGCAATTCCTTCAACTCCTTCAAGAACTCTCCGTGCAACGAAACGTTTCGCTCGTCGAATAGCACCCTCAGTCCCTCTAACAAGTCCCTCACACGATTACAATCCTCGAACGTTCGCCGCACTCCGCCTAACGACGTCGTGTACACCACCACCGTGTCACCACCCCCAGGCGGGCACTTCTCTGGGTACTCACTCAGTGGGTTCCGCTTGAGGCTTATCAATTTCTCGAAATTGGACTGCTTTCCCTCTTTTTCTTTCTCTAACTTGTCCTTCATAATGAAAATGTTCTGTTTCACGGGTTTGTAATTGTGTCCTTCCTCCACTCGCGACTCGTTCCCTTTCGTCTCCGTTTTCTTCATCTCGTCCCGCATCGACGCGGTCCTTCTCAACTCGTTCGGCTCAGATTCATTGGATTTGGGCTTGGGCTTGGGCTTGGGCTTGGGGGTTATCTTGGACTCTAGCTCTTCCAACGTATGAAAGGAGAAGCTCTTGCGTGGGATCTTTTTTGTTTGGGCCGGGCTATCTTGCGCCTCGGGTGGCGATAATGAAGCGGGTGGTTCTGGTGACATGGCAACGACGGGTTTGGTGGCGGCGGCAAGGGTGGGCTTGAGATCCTCCAGGGCTTTGCTAACCTCGGCCCACGATTGAGGAGCATCGGTGGCTTCGATCGTGTTGAGGATAGGGTCGGGCACGTGCGTGGGTTTTTCGTCATGTTCCTCCGCCGTATTATTCACCATAAGCCATGGCTCTTGAATGGAGTTGATATTGAACACCGCAAAGCTCGCAGGTGCTGGCTTGTATACATCTACGGCAGCCTCGACTCGTTTGGAAGAGGCACAACCCATTTTGGTATGTTTGGAATTTGGATAACCTTGTGAGCCTAATTTGTGATGAGTATCCTAGGCTATTCTTTTTTCTATATACTATGCCGTATCATAATTTTCTTTTTTTCAAAAAATTGTATTTATTTTGAGGTGTCATTCTTGTTTGGCAACAAGTATGTATATATGTGGCTTTGATTACTGGGATTATCTAATTCTAACATATGGTTTAGATTTTTGGGTATGACGGGTGGTGTTTCGATTGTTCCCGTGGTCCTATAGGAGTTCGCCACATGAAGAAAATTTTCTACCCGGGACCATTGGATTAATGATATTATGTCGTTCCCAAATGACTACCTGTGGGGACGAGCTTCACTGCTTCAGAGTCTTCTCGTTTGCATTAAGTTACAAAAAAAAAGTTAGTGGTTGTGGTGGAGCAATTTTTTGTTTTTTAGGCCATGTTCTGGAGGAGCGTTAGATCCAGAACAAAATGGTGCAAGAGTTGTGTAGTGATTTTCATATCTTTGTTTGCATAGATAGCAATATTTTTTTTTTTTTTACCAAATATTAACTCAAAAGCACAAGGCTATTAGCGGTTTTCCTTCACATGCGAAGCTCTGGATTCTGAAGCGGTGAGGGATTAAAGAATTCATAGGTGTAAAATGTTAGCATCCACATGTGACACTTTATTTGCTCTGTAAAACTATTTTGCATTTTGGAGATGTAATTACTAGTGAATCACAAGATATTCTTTCATTCTTTCTTTACATTGCAACTTCAATTTGGACAACATGCTTTACTTGTCTTGTTCGTGTAGGTTTCACGGGCTAAATACGAAGAATATGACCTCTTCTTTTTCTCCTTCCCAAAATAGAATATTTGAGCAATGTTTACCTTTTTTTCCTAATCCTAAATGTAATATACGTTGAACCTACAAAGAGTCCGACATAGGCAAAATTGAAAAGTGCAAGTTGGGACTAGAGTGGAATCCTGTACAGGTAAGTGCACAACCCCTAGCCAGGAAATTTTGAAAGGGTCTGCTTCTGAAATGTCTGTTTCCTTAATTCCAGGAACTATTAAATTCACCAATCTGCTTATTTTAGTGTTTTCCCTTTGGATCACTCTACCATTTGTTAAAAATAATTTCCCTAACGGTCCAATTTTCACATGGCGCCGTTCAGACATTTTGAAAAATAAAAATTAGAAAAAGAAGTACTATAATGTCTCTTCTGAGTCACATCTCCAACCCCATTGCCTTGCCACTAATTTCTTCTACAATTCTTCCAACTTATATACTATGAGACTGCACTGCAGTTGAGCTCGAGGTGAAAGACGTGAACGAAGTTTGAAGCTTTGCAAATGGGGAATTGCTCTGTCAAAGGGGACACAGGAGAGTGTCACAGCTTTGTCCGGGTTCTGACTGATTCTGGTGCAATTTTACAATTCGAAGGCCCCAAAACTGCTGGACAAGTGCTCAAAGTTTACCCTGGCTATGGCATTTTCAGGCAGGGCCATGCATCATCCCCGTTATCCCAGCAAGAGTTCTTGATCAGTGGCCAATTCTATTACCTTCTTCCCCTCAAGGTGGAGGACGAAAAGGACGAGGATATAGACTGCAGCCATAGGGTAACTGAGGATGTGCAAGGCATCGGGCTTATTGAGGAGGCAGACCAGACGGCTGAGAACGATGAGCAACCAAAGAAGTCAATGGGTGAAGCAGCTTCAGATTTCGTTGAAAATTTATCAAATGGTTCAGCTCTTGAAGTCCTTCCATCAGTTCAGAATGGCGTTTGGAGAGTGAAGTTGGTGATCGACACCAAACAACTGGAAGAGATTTTGTCAGAGCAAGGGAATACAGAGGCGTTGATTGAGAAGATGAGGATGGCTGCCACTGCAAGCTCCACACCAAAGCGGACAAAGAATGCGTGGGGAGTTGGCTGGAAGCCAATCCTCTCAAACCTATTTAGAGTGCCCATTAGTAATGGGAAATAATTTTGCAAACATGATCTTACTTCACGACCATGTTCATTGGATGACTCATTGAATGCTCTAGACGATCCAAGAGCTACTATGTTGGGGTCGTTAGTTAATTTAATTTAGTCAACTTGTACATACTCCATTGAAATAAGAAGTTTACAATAGACTATTAAATGATTGTGTGACTTTAAATGTGTGCTTCACAAATCGTAGAGTTGTAGTGAGAGTGAAATAGGATTATTGGCAATTGATGTTCTACTACGCCACTACTCTGTTTTCATCAATAACTGTTAGGTTTCTGTGCTACCAGTACCACAATGATTAAAAGAAAGCTCATGCAGTCATGCTCCATCTGTAACTCAGAAGCACATGCCCATGACCGATAAGGTTTTAAACTATAGGAACGAGAGAAGGGGGATAGATACAGCCTCTAGTTCGTACCAGTAATTCAAAATTATGCACAAGACAAATTGGTGCAAGATTCTCTGTTTTCTCTTTAGTGTTTTTTCCCTTTTTTCTTTATATATTTCAGCAAATAAATTTTAACTTCAAATTTCTAGAAGTAAAGATGAATTAAACTGTTATATTTCAAAAAGTAAGTTGTTTTTGAATAATGGTAGAAGGTTGAGAGTCAGAGCAACCCATTTCACATGTTTATACCTTGAATACGGGGAAGTGAAATTCATAAAGAGAGAGTCAGAATGTTATGGAAGGAAATGATGCCTGATTATTGTCTTCATCAAAACTATCTAATATATCCTGTATAATCTTGTAGAAGGCCCTCCTAACTATTAGCACACCCGTTGCAGTATAGAACCTTCTTTATGTTCCCCAAAGGCAGATCCAAGTCATTTGAGTACCATCAAGGGAATCAAGAACGATGATAGCTCAGAGTGGGATCAATGTTTTATCATGCTGATGATATCCTCACATGATACGTGACTTCATCTTCTTAATGGCTTCTTCAATGGCAGGTAGATTCTTCTTAAAGACTGACCACTGCTCCTCTGTCAAACTTATTCCTGATGATGCAACAGAAGTTAAAAGCAATTAGCAACCCTAAACTTTAAGCAGCTTCATATTTCATACCAGAGATAAAAATAGATCGCCCAAAACAATATTCAACTAGAGCAGTAGAGAAGGCCAATAATATAGGTGAAGCACAAGAGGCACATCACATGCTCGCAGAGAGAGGAATAATCATATAACCACACATACTGCTCCAGACTTTTAAACAAAACAAAAATCTGTTCATTCATGCTCAACGGAGTGTCACTAGTATACACAACTAACATTCTTCATATTCCTTCACAAAGTAACCATCAAATACTATGTTTTGTAAAACATACCAACCTAGAACGGAACCTATGAATATGATAAAAAACCCAACCAGGAACACATGAGAATAGAGGGTTACGCAACACCAAATGTGACACGAAGTTCAAGTACTATAACTGCTTCCATGTTGAGCTTCAGTGAAATTTCAATGTGAAGTCAACAAGTATTTTTGTCCCTTACTATCAATCTAGCATGATGGGGAATAGCCCAATTGAAAATGTAATCCTAATTTGGAAGAATTTTGGTTCATGACATATTGCCTAAAAATCTGTCTAAAGATGAGCAAGAGATGTTTAAACATGTTAAGATGAATGTGCAAAAAGATTTAATCAAATTTCACATTTTACTGTAGTGAAGGGCAGGCCAATCCCAATTTAAAAAACAATACAAAAACAGCAAATAAGAGAAAGACAGCATGAACAGGTGAACGAAATAAATCATGATTCTCTAGGATTTTACATAGTTAAAATATATAGTCCACCATTCACGAACTTCTTTGATAACCATATTGACAATCTCAGTTCAATGGTCACAATTTCAAGAGTGTTGCTGAGGAACAGTTTCTTGATATTGACCATCTAATAAGCTACTCTCAAGGGGGAAATAAAAAGAGAGTAGATGTTTCAGAGATATATCCGAGCAGCTTGTTCACTATTAACTAACATGGCTAATCACCTTTGCAAGAGTTTTTTCGTCCACCTACTTCGAGTTCTCAAATGTAAGAAAACATAAATTCCTCAATTCTTTCTTTTCCACCCAAAGAGGGAAAATATATTGTAAGCCTAAATACCAGTGGCCAACGGTACCCTAGATCTCTTAACTCAGAAATTGCCTTCAATTAGTACACGTATAATCAACTTTCCATAGATAAGACGATCTGGGATGAAATTCATTATAGAGCTACCTCCTAAGTAATCTATATAACCCCTAAATAAGCTTATACAGAAACATATTTCAAGTTTTATCAAAAGAGTAACAAAGCATCACTTAACATAACTAACTAGTCAACTACCTTTGGAAGTAGGTAGTTCTTTGCCATCCTTATTATAGTATTCCCGCATAGAGACCAAAGTTTTGCCTCTGAAATCTTGAATCGTCACTCTTCTTTTGCTAGACAACTGAAATCCAAAGGCAAAATAAGTATAACATCTTCTCAACAGGCTTCCTTAATAACGAAACAAAAAGTTAGGGTTAATATCATAAAACAAACCTGACAGATGATAAGATTGCCGTTATCATCGTACTGCTTGGCATTTTCCTCTTGTTCTTCTTGCTCAGCCTCTTGTTGTTTTTCCTCAAGGAAAGTATGAACCACCTGCTTGACCAAGGCCTTGTATGGCGGTTCTGAAAGGTCGAGGTCTAACTCATTCGAGGCCTGCTTCCGAATCTTGCTCTCTGTTACCTCGTCCATGTCCGATTCTTCTAGAATTCTCCGAACCGTTTTCTCAATTCTATCTGTGAATTCAGCTGCCATTTTTGCAATTTCTGAGTTCTGACAGAGAAATCAATACTAATAATAGTAGCAGTACAGAGAGAAAAGGGAAATGCCGAGCCGGTTGGATGACCTTGCAACTTCTTACCACATCCGGAAAAACGAGGTTATAAACCTGAGCAAGGTATTGTTTCCCTGCATAAGGTCACAGCATAAATGTCAAGTGGCAGATATTTATTGGTCAAAGCTAGAAACCATTTTCATGTATACAGTCATTTTCGTTGACACTAGATTTATTCCACAATCGTTGGTGCCGCGCCGATTATTTTATTTTATTTTGTTTTTTCAAAGTTTTTTTTTTATTTTTATGAGAATTATTATTGACAATATTATTTGGTGTGCCAACCATCATCTTATTATGTGTTATTGTGTTAGCATATTATATTTTGATAATTATATTATACATTATAAATTTTTAACTAAAAAAAATATTTTGTTACATAATTTTAATTTTTAATATACATATATATTTTTTATTTAAGCCTTAAAAGAAATAGTATTAATACTAATAACTAAGTTGATTTAAACATAGATTTACCCTAATTATTTCAGAATTGATTAGCTCTAATAATCAAAAAACTAATCATTATAATAATTTTTTGTTATTATCTTTCATAAATTGAAGTTATTGGTTGTAAATTATAGATAATACGAGTACATAATTCTTTGTTTAGAAAAAAGTATTTTAACAAATACTATCACAAAAATTGTGAAGATAAGAGATAAGATTATATGAATTAGATTGAGAAAGTAAAAAATTTAATATTTTACTTAATTAACTTAGAAAAAATTAAGAAAATGAGTAAATTATATAATTTTAGAAAAATGAGAAAAAATTAGTGAGTAATATGACGAGATTATGCATCTAATTATTAGATTAGTTTATTAATAAAATGTTAAATGTCATATTCTCTTAATTTTTAAATATAATTATATTACATCTTATAAAAAAAAATACACGAACTTTTATAAATGAGCTGAGATTGGAAAATTGTAAGATTTACCCAAAAAATTACAGCTAAATTTTCCGCAGCTTGCTTCTGCTAATAAACAGCATTACCTATGTAAATAGTAACAGACAATGAATAATCTCTTCTTTTTTCCTTACATTATCCATGCTGTTGATCCACCTCCGCATTCATCACAGAGCTGTGATGATGCACCATGTACCACCGCCCACTCTGAAACTCAAAGACATTAGTCATATTGAATGGTCCTGTGTCAATATCAACGTAAGATTTCATGGTAACCCAAGCCATGTCCGTCAGGATACGAGCCCGTACATCACGAACCTGAAAGTTTATCCCTTGCTCCCAGTTAAAACAAAACTGCCAACTCTGTATTACTGCATTATACCTGTAGAATTTTGTATTAGTTAAGCTGCCTTTACACACCAATAAAAGCAAATGGATAGAAAAAATGCCCAATCAGATCCATATAGATGATCCAACATAAGAGAATGATTTGGAAAATCTCGGTATAATTTTGGCACATTCTCAATCCATGTCTGTATCATGTAATCATGCATATAATAACTTGGGGGAATAGAGCTCAAAATAAATTGCTAGTTGCCACGTCAACTCAGGAGGTCAGAAGACTGGCATCAGGTGTGGATGAAGTCCTTGAGTCCCTGACTGCAAGTTATGGTTGCAGTCAGAAACTCGGATCTAAAATGAAGATGATGAATGACTAATATAGAAATAGACACTTGGGGTTTTAGGCACGTGTTAGAAAACCATTATCTAAACCAGTTGTACAATCAGTGGTACTCTAGGTGAGGTGTCCCTGTAATAAGCGAGCTCTCATGTAAGAGACTATAAACACAACCCACACATCAAAGCCAGCCACAAAAATGCGCCTAGTTAAGCAAGAACCAGCAACGAATCATTCTTGAAAGTGCCTGCTCAGATGCAAATCTACAATTTTTACAAAATTAAAGCAGTGTAGGCAAAATGAGACATTACAATCTCATGCACAAGCATGTATACAAGTAAATTAACACTAGTCGAGTATAGGCAAATAGAAACAATGTCTAGTGAACCATTTTAAGTTGCACTCATCAAAAACAAGATTCCATGCATATACACGAGTATCCAAATGTAAAACCGAAGGCAAAAATCCCCTTTTCTAACCCCAATTAGATCTCTGTGCACTTTGCAAAGTAAAATACTTACACTTACAGATAAAGCAAAAAATCCAACAAAACTAACACATAAAATATCTACATACTGAGTTCAAGCCCTATAAAATAGCTCTAGAAACACAAAATTGAACTTAAGCCACTAACAACATCTAAGGACCGAACATAAGTATTTAATAGAATAGTTTACCACACAAAATAGAGGTTGCTATTTCTCAGTAGTGGATGAATTTATAATAGATAAAAGAAGACGATCATAATCAAACAAGAAAATAAAGCATCATACCCGGAAAAAAATTCTCCCGAGGCATGAATACACTTCACATAATCCGCATTTAACCAAAAACGACTCATTGCTGGAAGAGACCTTTCTCTTATAATGTTGAAGAACTCCGCATTAATATTCACAATTGCTCGTGTTGCAGCATAATAAGATTTCCAACCATTAACTGGTGTCACACTATCTTGCTCCAATGTGAAGTCCTAAATAGAATTTCAGAAAGCTTAAGTTAACAGATGATGTCACACAGACACCAGGAGAATGAATGGACTAGCTTAAAGAATTCAGTACTACATGGATATCATTAAACTATCCTTAGTTGACAGGGAAGTAAAACTGAGGATAATTTTGGGAGAGGAGAATTAAATTTGCGGGGCAGTTTGTTTTGCCCTCATGTGAGCATGGGTTTTCAGTATACACTAGTTTTTCTGCTTCAGTTTTGTCAATTAACCATGAATGATATTCTCCAGCATCACTCTACTCCCTTGCACGGGATAATATTGATGAAAAAAATGTGTATGTAGATGCCTACAATGCTTGTCTGTAAATGATCGTATGGTATCAAGCGATCACATGATGACTGAGAATATCAGCATAGTAAAGAATATGCTGCACTAAAGAGATAAAGAAAAAACCCCCCATCAGTTCCACCGTTTATCAGAATATATAATTAAAAAAGATATCCACACAAAAGATTGAGGTTTTATCAAATTTTAGCTATTAAACTTAACTAATCCAAAAAACACATATTTCCTATCGTCTGATCTCCTTCACCTGTAGCAAGTCTAATGTAGCATCTGCATTTTAGTAAAATAACTTTGTGCAAGCAACATTCTCTTCCTAATTTCTACAATACATCTGCCAGTTCACATTACAGTATTACTCATTAAACCCTACTTGTTCGATAGCTAAAACCAAAGACTACTAAGCCTCATCATAACTATGAGTAATTAGTTCCAACCTGTGATAACAAGTGAGCACGATGACACAACAAACGAAACCAAATTTACTCTAATGAGGAATTTCAAATTTTCGAGACCAATGGAATGAAAAGAAAGATACAACAAAAAATTACCTTGTGATAGAGCGCTTTCCACGCATTATCGTCATTTGCAGCCTTTCGCATCAATGAATTTGTCATCGAGAGGCGACACAAACTTGGATAATCCAAGTAACTCAGAGCATGAGTCGTAATCTCCGGAACCAATTCCTCCATCATTGAAACGCCTCTTGGTCGCTCTGACAGCACAACTGCTGCAGGCTTCATCTCCAGCATCTCTTTCCCACCACCGTTCAAGTACGCCGCAGCACTGGCAGAGTCAGACTCCGAATTTCCAACCCTACCGTTGCAGGAACAGGAACAATCGCAGGATTTCCTCACCGACGTCTTGCCAGTTTCGATTGACGTCCTCAATTTCTCCAGTGAATATGGGAATGGAAGTGATCGGACGACAGCGAATACAGCAAGCAAGAAACAGACTACAGTTACTGTTGCGGCTACAAGGGACGGTTGAAATAAGAGAGCGATGGTGAAGTTAGAGGAAATCTCCATTCATAAGACATGAAATCTTCGCAGAACATGAAACCCTAGGTCTTCACTACGATACGTTCCCCTGTAAGTATAATGGTTCGCCGTTAGGGTTTTCCGGTAATCTTCGTTTCCCTTCCTCTCTGCGCGCTGTGAAGGTGACTGTTACTTGTATTGTTCAAACCCTAATTTTTTGAGAACGAAGACGAATTTGAAGAAATTGGGGGGAATCAGCTTGAAAGGCGCGAGTCTTAACTCGCAGTAACTGCCAGTGACTCATGAAAGGAAGGATTTAGAAAGGAAAGCAGAGGTAACTTAGTTTAGTAATCTCAGAGGTCATGTGCTCTAATGGCCTTAAAAAAGTTATTCTTAAAAATTATAATAGTAGTGTATAATAAAATAATACAAAAATTATTTTTAATAAATAAAAATTATAAATTAATATTTAATAAATTTATTGTAAAGTTATTCTAAATATGTAAATTGATGATAATAGATATTAATAATAAAAAAAATTAATTAATTTATTGTATTAATTAATAAAAAGATAAATATAATTTTTTATTAAAAATTAAGATTATATTAATTTTTAAAATTTTTAATAATATATGTCAATTTTTAAAAACACTTCTTGAGATAATTTTAAAAATACTTATAATTTTTGAAAACTTAAAACAAAATTAAATATAAAAAAATTAACTTATACCTTCAACCACTCTTCAAATGAATATTATCATACCAAGCGTGACACGCATTTACTGGAGCATTTCATAAACTTAATCTTGCCTGGTTTTCTTGTAAATTTTACTTTTCCTTTTCTTTTTTTCAATAAATTGTTACATTGATTTTTTTGTTCCTTTAAAAGCTTCTTTCAATGTTATTCTCTTCCACATTCTTGAATTTAATTTCTATTTTATATTTTTTTTTAATATAAATAATATATTATGAGAGAGATTTAAAAATGCGCCACTTGTTACTGAGAATTTACATTGCTAAAATAATATATCATTGTTTTACATGGATTAAAGTTTAGTATAAGGTATTGGTGGCAATTTATATCACATAGGGGTTCATGATGAGTCCAAATCTGACTACAATATAATATATGGATTTATACAAACACTGTTTGGTTTATTGTCAATTAATTTTTAATTTATTAATAAAGACAAACTGTATACTTATTGTCTATCAAAATTTTGCTTATGAGTATTATTTTCAAAACCTTTACCCATTCATTCCTCCAAAGTGCTCCCATTACATGGGTTGCCTTTCCTATTTGGCTATTTCACCCTGCCGGTATAAACCCCTCCCCATTTGGGAAGTTTGTGACGCAGTCTCCAACCCTTTTTGTGTTATTAACATATTTTAAGTCTATATACTTGTAGATTGTCCCTTGTATTCCAGAAAAGAATGTCAATGATCTGATCACGAGAACTGTTCCACAGTAGCAGAGAGAGGAAGAGAAAGAAGCAATACATTATAGTGAAATGACCAATGGAAGTTCATTCATAAACAGTAGCATGAAACGTTTCTACAATGTTATTGTCATTTTCACAGAAGCTATAATTACAAAGATACCGAATGTCAATCTGAGTTACAAGAGCTACAAATGTGAAGGACTAGCTATAGATCAAAGTTATGAATATTGTCATACTGCTACTAACAAGTATAATAACCCAACCTCTACTTGTCTCGAAAGCCTTATCAGACTGATATACACCAAAAAAGGTCAAAACTTGTCTTGAAATTAGCTTGAGAATTGCGAGGCACGCAAAGGAAAGACTCACCACTAGCACGGCAAGTTCTTTCCTTTCCATATTTACTTGATCAGTTGCAACCTTCTGAACATGTGATCTGTAGTGAAAAGAAATATATAACATGTCAGACACCATCAAGAAAAAGAAAAGGGTACGAACGCCCATCAAAACAATGGTTGCAAACTATTAGCTTATACTAGCAGTACATTCACTAATTTCCTTATTTCATTATTCTTCTTCCTTCTCTTTACTTCCTCTTTTCTTTTCAGGTTGATGGGGCTGCTATGAGCTAATGCCCAACTATATTCACTTTAATAATTCCCAATTTACCACTGGTTTGAACTAAGATCTCTGTTATCTAAGGAATCATAAACATTACAGAACAGGTAGACTTAAAATAACAAAATGGAAAGGAAATTTATAATCAAGTGGTAAAAGGAAATTTCAAAAGCAACATCATCAAAATAAAAGAGTATGACTAATCAGAACCGGTCACAGATGGATATCATATGATGCAACCCAATGAACAGTAAGGTTTATAGGGTGAATACAATTCTAACCTTAGCATGCTATTTTCCCTTGCCAATGCTTTGACTTGAGATGAGACGGAAGCTTTCCACGACTCAAGGTCAGTAAAACCTTTTTCCTGAAAAGAGGACAGATCCCAAGCAATTAGGTGGATGCATAAAGCTCCTTAGGGAGAGAAGAATAAGAAGTTGACAGTCAAACAGTACCATATTTGCCTTCCACTCCCTGAGATCTTTGATCTCTGACTTGCTTCTCTCCAAAATCTGTAATATCCTCAGTAGCTCTTTGTCAAGCTCTGGCAAAACATCCCCTTGTCTGCGGTTTAATTCTTTAATGTAATCCTCCATCACAGATAAGTTCAGTTCAACTGACCTCACCTTCTGCATCAAAATCTTCAGAACAGTGTCACCAGGTATTCTACCAGTTATATGTTGTCTAACTTCAATTACAGGATCAGGATTCTTGTCCACAACCACTGGATTTTTTGTCACATTTGCATTGAGCTTTTGAGCATCGTCATTTCTTGTTATCCCCATACCAGCACTCTCAGAGCCATTTAGAACTTCATCTCTTTTCCTGTCTATTTGACCAAATTCTGGTTTTAAAGAAGGGGTGTGACTAGAATTCTGCTCTGGCACAATGTTAGGAACGGGTTCTGCAGAAGCCACAATTAGATCTTCCAGCATCCTCTCAATTGCATCAACCCCATAAACCTCTAAAACACTCAATGTGCAGTAAAACTCTGATCCATAATGACTAAGTAAACTCAACTTCAAATATCTCACCCATTTGGGTTCGGGAAGCTTAAATATCTGTGCATGCTTGACATTAGAAGCAAGAAACTTTCCTAATGGACTCCACACTTCAGTTGGATAGCTCAAACTGCCCCACAATTCAAATTCTTTGAAATTAGACGAGTAATGCTCAAAGTTGGCAATTTTGACCGCATCCACCAGAGTCTCTTCTGCAAGCTCAACAACTACAAACTTCCCTCCTACAGAACAAGGGTTTCTCAGGTACTTGTCATGATCCTTTCCCAGTATATTACTAGCTCCTCTGGCCTCCTTATTATAAGTGACCACCTTTGCACCTTTAGATTCAGAGGCATAGTTATACTCAGTTCCATCAGGTTCAAGTCGACGAGTGATGTTAACAAGCTGACTGTGCACACACTGTCCTTTTCCTTGCCTTGTTATGTTTCGGAAATCATCATAATTGAGATACGTAGGATGGGCTTTCCCGCCTGGAAGCTGCACTGGTTGAATTTTCTCTTCTTCTTTTAACTGTATTTCACACATTAAAGCAGCATAACCTAAATCTTTCCAAAATACTTTTACTAATCTACTTGTTTGTGGAAGTGAGGACATTGGTTTTGTGAGGTTCTGATGATGACCGCTGGAATTGTTGTCGTTAGTTGATATATCAAACTCTAATAGAATCCCATTTGTGTAAACATTGCTTCCATTAGGATTATATGAACAAGAACAGTTACTAAGCTCATTGTTGCAAGAACTGGGACAAGGTCTGCTTCTGTTATCAGGAGGCAAATTCCCTAAAAAATATAGAGTCAAATACAGTTGGGTATTAGATATATCACTCTTGTTCAATTACTTTCAATTTGGAATATGGAAAAAGGATTTATTTCTCATAATCTAACCTTAAAACACGTTAAAAGAAATTTTTCTGATTTCCACTCAGACAATATATAAAGCACATATATTGACAACTTGGAACATATTATGTCAATTTAACACCACCCCCACCAAAAAAGGAAAAGAAAAGGGCAGGAAATAGTAAAAATAGTTAAAAACAAAGGCACCAGTCCATGAATAATTTTCCAGACAGTTTAGTTACTTAGAATTCTGCAGGAGCACGCCAAGAAGCACAAGAGACCAGTATGCAAACCCCAAATCAAACTCTTATGCTAGCCAGTCTTACTAATCTTTTAATCTCTATATATAGCTGAATAACATAGAAGAGTGAAAAACATAAACACTCTACACTGCACCAATTCTTTTACAAGTTATTTGGGAGTAAATAATTATTTTTTTACAAAGATTCCCTGTTCATTTTTTTTTTCAAATGTTAGCTATTGAATTTGCTGGGAAGCTACAATTCTGAGGAGAATAATTTGAATCTATATTTTACTTTTTTAGGTTTTTTTTTCAAACAATGAACTTGTCTCCTGTAAGAAAGGAACAACAATTATGGATCCTCTCAAGCTTATTTGGATAATTAATTTAACTAATTGTAAAAATAAAAAAGTTACATGCTTATTCCATAATGTAAAATTATTTTTCCATTGATGTGTCAGCAAGTAAACGAAGAATTGTAATTTGTAGGTAACAAGAAACAAGAACGAGGATTCTCACCAAATCGAAACTGCGAATTGGGTAAAGAAAATGAAGCAAACCTAAATCACGCTAACCAAAAGAAAAAGAAAAACTACAAGGCTAGAGTTATGTAAAGAATTGTGAGCGAGAAAATACCTCCATTTCCATGACCAAGGCCAAGTTCAAAGTAGAACAAGAATAGGAGGCACCAAAGGGAGAAAATCAACGACAAGGAGAGCTGAAAGAAGCTCCTTCTATTGCTTTTCCATTTTCTGTTGTTCATTTCCTTGTTATTGCTTTTATATTTGCTGTAGTTGCTTCGACATTTGAATTTTAAAGAGGCATGTCGAAGTTTCTCCTTCATAACTCATTCGTACAGAAAGAGGGTGCAGTCGTTGGACGGTAGGGTTCTATTTGGGGATCAGTGGGTCTCGCTGTTACATCCAAACAGCGGGCACAGCCCCACACACACGACACGGGGCCTTCCTCAGAGATGGGAAGTGGAAACAACGGCACAACGACAACCCGTCTTTTTTTTCTTTTGTTTTTTTGTGGCTAATTAATCCAACTCTCCCGGAAACTACTTCGCAATGCACCTCTTGGAAGGCGCATAACTCGGACTATTAGGTTGTTTTCTTTAAGCTTAATCCTAAATTGTGATTTTATGTCTAACCTCTAACAGTTAATATCTTAACGGCCACTAACAGCATTTACTTACTTTCTATTTATCAAATGGAGAAATAAATATTTCTATGTAGTTTGTGATTTATTATTTTGATGTATTAGTTTTGCTGTTACACGCAGTGTGATAGCCTTGCTCCTTTTGGGAGTTAAATCCATTTCTCATCCAAAAAAAAAAAACTTCTTACATCTGTGCTGTAATGCTTTCCCATTGAGGAGCAGGAAGAGTTTCAGTTGGCTTATTTGGCAACAGCAAGAAACAAAGTATCTTTGTAGACAGGGTTAGCTTACCTGATACTTTTTTCAATTATAATTATTTTTTAAGCCCAATAATTGAGTTACAGCCATACCAGCACTCCTCATCTTAATATTTACATGATGGAGTACTAGAATTTGGGGAGTATGTCCGATTTCTGACTGTCTTCCTCTTCCATCCAGAGGAACTGCAAGCAGAAAAATCCATCCCTATTGAGGAATATGGCAATTCTATATTTAAAGTAATATGCTTCTTTATTTCTATGAAGATCTGGTATATGAAACAATATTGTATATTGAAAATCTGCATTACTCAACTACATACTGGAAATAATGCTTTCTCTGTTTTCTATACTCGACAAGAAATTATTCTCCTTTGCACCCGATTTTATTTATTCAGATGCATTAAAACCATCCGAAGTCAAAACCTTGACAGACTAAGAAAATCTGACCTTGAGAACGCCACGTTTAGTCCACCTCTTCATTGAGCCTATGATAAGGATGAGCCAAAAGTAGTTTCAGTATGTTTTAGACATACACAAATCTTAAAAAAGCAAAAATAGTACTTTGCCATCCTAATTCTATTGCTTTATCATTTACTTCTGCAATCATTATAAACTGATTAACTGTTTATTAATTGGCAGGGATATCAGTACTCAATTCCATAGTTTTGTGCTGAAATCAGGCACTAATATTTGCAGCAATCTTGAAGGCGAAAAAAATAAAATAGTTCTGCTAAATAGAACAATATGTGTGCATTATCACCAACTTGTATGACTTAACAACTAGATCATGTCAAAAGTATTAAAAAAATAAAAAATTATTATCCTGATTTGCCAGTCATGTCTAGAAGTGAATGTTATCCAACAACCTCGACAGTAACAGATCAGGAAGCAGGAATACCATATTAAGTATGCAGACCAAATACTCGACCATGATAAGTGGAGTATTACTGATATCCCCATGAGATCATTTGGCCTTGGAAATTACTATGTCCTTCAAATTCTTGGGATAGCACATTTTAGTATGCAGGCCATTCCATACATTGTCTGCCAGGATGGCATTCACTGCATCAGTTGGATGGAACTGATCCCACCAAATATAAGTGGAAGCATTGCTGCAAGCCATCTCGGGTGACAAGCACATGATCCAGCCCTTGTATTTCCCAAATCCACAGCAGGCCTCAGTAGTGACATTGAAACCTGATTAGAGCAGATTATAGCGATTTAGATCTGATGCTATTGCAGTTCACAAAAAAGAAGATTGAGACAGAATTCGAACATTACTACCATAATGTTGATGGTTTTTTAGAATGTCCATAGAACCTTGGTAAACGTCACAGAAGATGATATTGGAATCAGGAAGCTCCTCGTTAAGCTCCTCAACCATGTATCTCATTGCAAAGTTGAACTCCATCACCATGTCATTTATCTGCTCAATGCACTCTCCTTTCTCACTGCGATACTCCCATCAAATAGTGAGGAGCACAGCCAATAGGTGCAAGCCCCATTACAACCACTTTCCTAACATGTATGTTGTACAAGTTCTGTAGCCATCAAAGTTAATATATCAGGATCCAGGAATCTGTTTAAACCAACAATGCCAAAATAGTGAAGATCCAAGTAGTCAACGAAATCAATTTAGAAGTTACTGTCATTGCAAAATGCATAATAAAGGAAAGGAATTTATATGTAAACTTTGGAGTTGAGAGTGCCATGATACAGATAGAATTTTGTAGAAGCTCCAAGACTTATAGATAATAGGTTTTATATCTATATCCTATAGTCAATCAAAACTCGATTAAAAGACGACTACCTTAATTTCTTGCCCCACTGTAGATGCTAGAAATTGATTGAAACTCCATGGTAAGTACAGATTTTGCACATTAGATACATTACGCAAATAGTAATGTATATAGTCATTGATTCCAATTGAAACATAAACCACAGACTTTGAGATGAGATCATTTGCAGCATTCTCTCCCATACTTAATATGAACTGCTGAAAGGTGTCTGTAAACTGCTGAATTTGGTGAGTGAAAGAGATATGCTGACCCTGCAGTCATCAAAGAACCTTAATTACCAGATATACCTAAAGCGCATAACTTTCGTAGTTATAATAGGTCACACGGGTTCTGTAAATCAGTTGTAAGCTACTAATTAATTTGTGATAACTGTTTCATCTTGCTATTGTTTACTCTATGCACAAGTACTTAGAGAAAGAAGAAGAAAGCATACCAATTCTGACCCACTCGAGAATATAATTCCAGCACCAGCAGATGCGTAATTTACCCCATGAATCATATGCTCCACAGTACCCGGCTGCCCAAGATAACTCGGGACAAAGGGAAGCCCAAGACGCAGTGCTGACCAAAAAAATAAAAAATAAAATTAAACAGAAAAAAAACCCATGACAAATTATGTGCCTAATTCAATTGAATAACAGAAGAAGAAAGAATGCACATCTGAGCTTTGCAAAATCTTGAAAACAAAGACTTTCTTTTGGGTTTCGCATCTTCCTCATCAATAGAACTAAGGGGCACTTAGAAGAGAATGAAATTTTTATGTCCAAAAAGAAGAAAAAAACAAATTGTCCCATTCACTCAGGAAACCCAAATTTCGGGCATGTATATAAATATATGAATTTCTAAAGAAACTGGTATTTACCAAGATAATCGACAGGGATTCTTCCATTGCAAAACCGCCCAGTGGGACGGTGGGTGTCAAAGTCCCGACCATATGGAAGGTGGTCTGCGCGAGCAAATGTTCCAAGGAAATTGTTGGTGCCACAATCAACGGAGGAGTCGCCGATGACAAAGAACGCAGGCGTCAAAGGAAGATTGTGTGTAACCAACGAGGACATAGACATTGAAGAAGTAGGCGGAGGGCTTTTGGCGTATAATTCTTGTGTGTATTGAAGAGCTGTGGGTTCTAGAAATATAGAAAATATGAGGATGAAGATTAGGGATACAACAAGACGGATCGTCATGATCTCATGGACATGGACGCACCGAGAGGAGCGAGGCGGGGAAGCTAAGGAGAGCCGGAAAGGTAAAAATTGAATGTGGCAGTTTGGCGGGTGAAAGTTTGGTTCAGTGTTGTTATAGCTACTTTCTATTTCTTAAGCCTGAATTCTTGTTTATGGACCTCTAGCTCTAGCCAATTATTCTGGAGCCTAAAGCCATATTTGATGGGCTATGCTTGTTTTGACATTTGGCAAAATCAACTGGGCTGTTAGCAGCACAAAAAAAAAAAAAAAAAAAAAAAAAAAGACTACAAAATCAATTGGGCTATGCCCCTGGCATTGCGGAATCCCAGGGAGAAAGAAAAGCGGACCCAAAAAGAGAAAATTAATTTTTATTCATAAAAATAAAATAAACAATAATAATTATAAATTATAATTGTCCAGAAATGAAGAAAAGAGTAGGTAATGACAAAAGAAAATCTAAAGTAAATAAAACAATGATTTTGACTCATTCTAAAACTGCTTTGCCGACCATAACAGCATTTCTTCAACGGCCACATAGGGAGGTAGTCCAACGATGACACGTATCAGAAAGTGACACTGACAATGTCGTTTCCACTACTGCCTGGACAGTGGTATGCAGGGATTCTTTTATTTTTTATTTGGTCGATGTTATTCTATTACTTTTGCTTTGCTAAACTTAATTAAGATTCTTAAATAAAATTATAAATTATAAACTTTTCTTTATATAAATTGAACTTTGGTTCCAACTAGTGAAGTAATTAATTAATGGCAATTTGAGTATAGTCCAATGATGACTTTTTATCTTTTAGCTTGGCTAGGTCAATTATCATAATAATAATAAATAAATAAATAAATTAACCCAAACTTGAATTTATTTACTAATACTTTAAAACTATTTTTTATATATAAAAAATATAATAAAATTCAATCTAGAATTTTTTTTAAATATAGAATATGAGTGTATGAATCAATCTAATTTATGTTCATGTTGATTTTTAATAGTATTAGTGACCAGATAATGTACAAAATATCAAATATTAATTGAATTAATTACTCAAACTTTTCTTAAATTATGTTGATATTACATGAATCTCTCTTTTATTTCTAAAACTTACACATACCTTCTATGAAACTTGAAAATAAGATGAGAAAATATTCCTAAAATAACCCTATTATTAAGAGAAACATATAATTATATTTTATTAGACTTTAAAATTAAAATAAAATATAAACCAAAATTGCAGTATTGACATTGTAAAACTATAAATTAAAAAAAATATATTAATGAAAAACAATGTGTATGATATTATTAAACTTAATATAAATTATAAACCAAAATATTGGAGTACTTAATATTGTAAATTTATGGGAAAAAAAAAATATATATAAAATATAAAATTAATGAAAAATAATGTTTACAAAATATTATACATTTTTACAGAATTAATGAAGTTATTCTTACCAAATACTAAATGGAGACAGATTTTTTTAAACAAAAATTAAGGATATTTTAGATATGTGTAGATTGTAAAAGTAGATGAAAGGTCTGTAGTATCAACAAAATTCAAAGAAGTTTAAATAATTTACTCATTAATTCTATTGACATTAGCCTCAATATGTAGTGTTTTTAATTACTTTGCTGCTTACAATACATTGATCTTGTTCAACTTCCATGATTATCTATTTTATCTCATGTGCTAAACCTAGCTTAATTAGTTTTCAGGTTTTATTTCCATCAAACAAATCCAATTTAATAAGAAATTTATACATCGAAAAATTAACTTTCACCTAATTAATTAATTAATTTTTGACAAACATTCCTATCCAAATGTGATTATTAATTAGAGCAAAGAGAACAAAATAATTTTAGATAGTATTATTGATTCTTATTTAGAGGACAATGTGGTAATATAAATTTATATTTATTAATACACATATTCGAAGTATAAAAATATCACTTATTCTTACTTAGTTTTTTTATAACAATAACATGATAACACAAATTTATATTTATTAATTCACATTCGTGCAGTATAAAATTTTGAAATATATATACTTAACAAATGAAATCAACCTAATATTTATCTTAGTAATATCAAAATGTACTGACCTTTACAGTAATGTGATGACTATGAGGTAAGCATTTAAAGTGGTGGATTCAAATTAAACACAGTCCCAGTTCCCGTCACAGGTGCGGTCAAAACAATATAAAAAACCAACGGCTACAATACCATATATTCTTTTCCCCTCTCTCTTTCTCTCCGTCTTTCGTCCCTAACAACTTTCTCGGAATAGAAAAGCTTCGCGAAAAGATCGTGCCACTGTAACTGATGACACCAATATCGGAAAAATGGTAGAATCGTCTGAATTAATCGGAAATTGATCGCCATTCTTGCAACTCTTTCAATTTAAGCTCTCATTCTTGCACATTTACATTTGATTCTTTCCCTCCGGTAAGAATCCACTCTCTCGCTCACAATCTGTTCGTGTTTATTTCTGAGAGATAACCTAAACCCGCCTTACATTATAAATGATCATAGTTATGCCCCGGTTCTAAGACCCGTAATTTACAGAAAAATACTTCTTTGGCGTCTTACGTCGCCATTCAAATCCCACGAACTTTCATCCCATGAAGTATTGGCTTCTGGGTTTTTCAAGTGTTCATGATATGAAGGTGGGTTGACAATTTCTTGGTCAGCTAGATTTTCAATTCATTCTGGGGATTTTAGATTTTCCTTTTCTTTTCCCTAGTTTGTGTTTATAGACTGGTTTAGAATTTGGGTCTTTTGATCAATTTGATTGAAAGGCCTCGATTAGATGGACTTGATTGGTTGATTAACCAGTAACTCAAGTTAGGCAAATAATAGGTCTTGAGTTTCTTGGGGTTTAAAAATATTTTGAAAAAAATGTCTGTTGCTGATGTTGCTCTAAGTCCGATTCGTAAAGAATCAGTACATTCATTCGGGTGTTTCGAAGGCCCGCTGGGACCTTGCTCAGGCGAATCCATCCTAATTTACCTCACCGTCGCTGGCTCCGTGATTCCCATTCATGTGTTGGAGTCCGATTCGATTGCGTCAGTAAAGCTTAGAATTCAGACATGTAAAGGATTTGTAGTGAAGAAGCAGAAACTAGTTTTTGGAGGCAGAGAGTTAGCCCGGAATGATACCCTGATCAAGGACTATGGTGTCACCGGTGGTAAAGTTCTTCATTTGGTTCTCCGACTCTCTGATCTCCTGTTCATCACCGTCAGGACCACATTTGGAAAGGAATTTGAATTTCTGATTGATCGATATCGAAGTGTTGGGTATCTCAAGCAACGTATTGCTAAGAAGGAGAAAGGTTCTGTTGATCTTGAGGGACAGGAACTGTTTTTTAATGGTGAGAAGCTGGATGACCAAAGAGTCATTGGTGACATATGCATGGACGATGATGCTATAATTCATTTGCTGGTTCAGAAATCTGCCAAGGTTAGGTCTAAACCTGTTGATAACGATTTGGAAATATCGGTTGTGGCAACAGCTCCACCTGAAAAGATAGATGAAAGAGTCCAGAAAGGAAAAAATCGATCTGAGGAAGTTCAAGTTTTTGGAAAGAAACCACCTGGTAGGGATTTCTGGTTGGAACCTATTAATATAAATCCTAAGATCAAATTTCCTCCATTTATTTGGGATATGATCAATCCCACAGTTGATGGTTTGGAGAAAGGAAATCATCCTGTGAGGTCTTCTGAGGGCACAGGAGGGACTTACTTCATGCAATGTTCATCTGGTCAGGAGTATGTTTCAGTTTTTAAGCCTGCTGATGAGGAGCCAATGGCTGTGAACAATCCTCGAGGTTTACCCATATCATCAAATGGTGAAGGCTTGAAAAAGGGGACAAAGGTAGGGGAAGGGGCAGTGAGAGAAGTTGCAGCTTACATATTGGATCATCCTAGGAGAGGGCTGCGATTGGTATCGGGGGAGGCATTAGGCTTTGCTGGTGTTCCGCCTACAACCATTGTGCAGTGCTTGCACAAAGGATTTAACCATCCAGAAGGATATGATCACTCGTCAAAAGATGTTAAGATTGGGTCATTGCAAATGTTTATGAAGAATGATGGGAATTGTGAGGATATTGGACCAGGGGTGTTCCCTGTGGAGGAGGTACATAAGATCACTGTGCTTGATATAAGAATGGCTAATGCAGACAGGCATGCTGGGAATATCTTGTATAGGAGAGGAGATCAGGGAAAGACTGTGCTCATCCCAATTGATCATGGCTACTGCCTACCTGAGAGTGTAAGTATTTCTTATTCTTCTCTATATGTTTTGTATCCAGTTTAATATCAAGTTGTCTGCAATGCCATGGGATGCTTCCACAAAAATGTGCATTATGTTTTCTGGGTGACACCTGAGAGGCAAACGTTATGTAACAAAAATGTTCTCTTTGGTCATTGTCAGGATCCTATAATCCGTAATGCTAAGTGAGGATGAACAATTGACTGTCATTAATTGTGAAATTTCCATCTCCTGAATTGATTGGTTTTCGATGTGTCCAGTGTGTGTGTGTGTGTGTTGGTTGGTCCAGAGCCAGAGGGAAGTTAATTTATGTGTAAACAACTAACTAACCAGTGCAGATCAAAGTTTTGTAAAATAATTGCTTGCAAGGAATTTGACTGCTGCATTGAGATATAGAAGTCCAGCTTAACTAGAATTAGAATATTCTGGTTGTTTACAAGAGCTCACATCTTAACTCTTTTCAGTTTGAAGACTGCACATTCGACTGGCTTTACTGGCCACAAGCACGCCAGCCTTACTCTCGTGACACAATTGACTACATAAATTCCCTAGATGCTGAGCAAGATATAGCACTTTTGAAATATTATGGATGGGATGTTCCTCTTGAGTGTGCCAGAATACTCCGTATCTCCACCATGCTCCTGAAGAAAGGGGTTGAGAGAGGTCTCACTCCCTTTTTCATTGGAAGCATTTTATGTAGGGAAACTTTAAACAAGGAATCTGTAATTGAGGAGATTGTCCAAGAAGCTCGGGAATCCTTGCTTGCTGGCATGAGTGAAGCTGCATTCCTCGAAGCTATATCTGAGATCATGGATTCCCGTCTTGACAAGCTTGCAAAATAATGTTGTCTTAATTATGGTATATATTTGTATGTACTCATTTTAGAACCGACTGGTCCATTTTTGGATGGACACCGTTATACAAATTGTGGATGGCTTTATCCTGTTCCATACACTAGCCTGAAGCTCTGGATTATCTGTCACTTCTGTCAACTGTTTGTTGGGATTGTACTGGCATGCTGAACAGAAGTTTTATTACCTGAATAAGATGTGTTCTACTCACTGAATTGTAACGTGTTTTAGGTTTTCCTAGATATCCAAAAGCTGGAACAAGAATTTGGGTATATCATGTACATATTCTTTTATCTCAAAAATCTTGTTAGAAGCCTACAGAAATGATCTGTTACTCGGTACTAAATTGCCATCTATAATTTATTGTTCAGTTTTCATGAATAGAATTTGTTCAATTAAATATAGATCCTATTCAGATTTCATTTCTGCAGGGATCTCGTATAGTTATGTAATGTTGGAGACTGATGCTGAAGTAGATTTATGAACCAATGCCACTGTTGTTGCAGGGTTGGATGAATTGCCATCTATCATAGACTCAGTTACACTGTTACCACCAACCGCAGATGACTATCCGAACATTCCTGCTGGTCTTTCTTGTTTTGCGCAACAATGTACATAAACATGTGTTCTAGGAATTGGTTCAAGAATGCCGGTTTGCCAAAAAGATTGTAACTTTAACTGTAATTATCTCTGATTCTTCAATTAAGGAAAAAAAAAATTTGTAGAAACCATGTGAATGTTTTCTGTTACGGTTGTTCCCACAAGAATATCTTCTCCCTACCAGGGGGACTCATAAGGTACATTGAGCTAAAAGCCTAAAATTAGGAACAAAGTCTAATTGGACCCAACTAGTGACATGTAGGGTCCAGATACCTTTACATTAAAGGACCACCCCATACTGGGTACCCAGTCTACGCAGACATGAAAAGCTCACTGTAAGACAAAAATCAAACTAACCAAAATAAAGCCAAAAAAAAAAAAAAACCAAGTCATACTTTCCCACTATTGTCCCCAAGACTCAATGTAATTCCATCGTTATATACCACAGCACCGTTTCCAAACACTCTTCCTTTTCCATTATCTCTCTCTAACACAGATCCACCACATTCATTTTGCTCAGTGAGCTATGAGCAAGCCTCAGAGACCACCCTCGGGCCGTACGAACCTGGCCTCGTGTATAGTGGCAACCATCTTCTTGATTTTCGTTGTCATCGTCATCCTCATAGTATACTTCACGGTGTTCAAGCCCAAAGACCCCAAGGTCGCCGTTAGCGCCGTTCAGCTACCGTCATTCTCCGTCTCAAACGGCACCGTCAATTTCACTTTCTCTCAGTACGTCTCGATTCGAAACCCCAACAGAGCCCTTTTTACTCACTACGATAGTACACTCCAGCTCATCTACTCCGGTAGCCAGGTCGGGTTCATGTTCATACCCGCCGGAAAGATCGATGCGGGCCAAACCCAATACATGGCCGCAACTTTCAACATTCAGTCTTTTCCGCTTTCGTCCCCGACAGCAGCGAGCACTGGAACCACCTTTGCTGACGGGATTACTGGATACAGGGGAGGACCCACGATGGAAATTGAGTCCAGGATGGAGATGGCGGGTCGGGTGAGGGTGTTACATTTCTTCACGCATCACGTGGATGCTAAATCTGGGTGCAAGGTGGCCATTGCGGTGAGCGATGGATCTGTATTAGGTTTTCACTGCTAATTCTTTTGCTTCTCATTCCACTGCCTCTAATCTTTTAAATTTTTTGTAACTGTAGCTAAAATTTTAGTCTTGAGGAAATTGCTGATTTGCTTGTTCGAATTGTATTCCCAATTAGGCGAAGCAAGTGTAAAAAGTTTTTGTTTTTTTTTTTCAATGAAAACTTTGGCAAATTTGTGTTTCCTTACTTCTCTGGACGGAGGATGTTAAGATTGAGTAAGGGAGTTGGATTGCTTTGCATAGAGGAAATTAAAGCAGAAACCTTTTTCCTTTATTGAGCTTAATTGGAGTTTAAGTAAAGTTGGATACCAAAATTAAGTAGATAGTGAGGGAAAAATCAAAACAGAAGCATGACTCAGTCTGAGTCTGAGACTCCAGGTCTCCATCTGGGTTGGGGAAATTAAGTAGATGGTACTGACTCTAAAACGCTCAAAGCTCAGAGAGTAAAATGGAAAGATGCATAAAATGCGGCTATCTTTATGGAAATTGATAGTGTTAGTAATATGGAAAAGTCATAAATTCATTGGATTATTGGCATTGTAAATGAATTTTTTTATTCATGATCCCGTAATTTACGCAATCAATGGGAAAATTTACTTTTTCTAGAAAAAGAGAGATCCAGCGAAGTTGTTAGCTTGTTGCTGTGTTGGTCTTGTCTTGCTTCCTCTGTTAGCCCTCGGTAACGGTGTACGGTAGATTGGTAGTGGTGAGCGGGTGCTTATAGATGACATCTTGGCCAATAAGGGGTGGCGCTGGTCATTTCTCTACTGTATACGGCGGGTAAATTATGGGTTAATAAAAATTTCATTTTGGGATTCTACGTTCTACAAATTTTGCAGTCTTTACTGACGTCATCATGGGATTCGTTGTGTGCTTTTTTGACTTTTCTGTGCGGATAATAGACCAAATGAAAGACGACGATTGACAGTAGTGCTCTATTGCTACCACTCGATGTAATTTAAAACTTGTATCCTTTCAAAAACGCAACAGGCAAACAGCAAGCTATGCTTATTTATTCTCTCAGAAAAAATACAATTCGATCAATTATGAGTAGTCATAGCTCACCAGTCACCCGCTATTACAATTTACAAGGAAAACCAAAGTCTCTCTTCACCAACAGAGGTTCATCAGGACATAAATAAATACAAGGAGAGCTATATGTATTTGTAAAGCTTGGATTGCAACTGTAAATCGGGTTTCCACCACTGGTGAATTCCATGGGCATCTTTGAAGTCCCGGGAAGGAGTTAAATTTATCATTAGATTTGCTGAAGGAATGAGGTGAAGTGGCTCTGAATCCTTTCCCAGAGCACTCATCAATAGACCACCAATGGAGTTTTGGGTTGCTAACCTCTCAATACCTCCAATTCCAATCTCCTCCATTTTTTTTCTATGTTCAAAATACCCAATATATTCTGAGCAGATATGATCTGAAGGATTCACAAATAAAAATGGGAACCAAGCAGCCAAAGCAGTAAATGGGTTGTCTCCCATACAATTCCTCTGTTGTTTAGCCTTCATAGCAATAGTGAGTCCTGCTGTTATCACACTGCCAGCAACTCGAAGCCCATGTTTCAGTTTCTTGTCCTTAATTCTTTCAATTGGAGTAGAAACGAATGGTGGATTAAAAAGAAAAGATTCAAGAAAAGTTCCAGTCTTAGCCATTGTTTTCCCTGTGAGCATTGCCATGGCTGATCCAAGAGAATGGCCAGCCAACCAAAAATTTGAGTCACCTACGAGAGCAACCATGTTTCGGACAGCTTGAATAGCTTTATCAAAGCGAGAAGTCTGATGAAGTCCGTTGCGAATGAAGTAAATATCCAACTCAAGATCCCGTGAAAAGGAGTCGGGCTTGTTTAGGGTACCTCGAAACGCAACCACATACCTTGGACTTCTCTCTATTGTGTCATTATGCAGAGATTCTGGAGGTTTGAACTCATATATAGCGCCAAAAATAGAAGAATCAGCATCATCCACAAGATGTCGAAGCAACTTGAAATGGAAGAACTCCCACCATGGAGGAGAAAGAGCATTTGGACCTTCACGTTTTTCTTGACGGTCCCTTTCTAGAATGTAAACACCTTGAACCAAACAAGCAGCAACAGATTTCCGCTGATGTGCATTATCCCTGAATACAATGGCAGATAATTTATTTTTCTTATCATATTCATCATAGAAAAATAAAACATGTAACATCCTCGGAGCATATTTTCCAAGTTGTATTATTATATCAAAACCAATATTTGATCTAAAGTAACTACTCAGCAAAAGAAGGGAACAAAATACATTTCCATTTATTGTCAGAGGTCTGTTGACACCACAGCATACAGGAAAGAAAACATTGAAATCCATTTTAAATGAAGTGGTCACTTTTCACAATATGCAAGTACAAATATAATTCTTTTGTTCTTCCTGATATCTCGATATGAATGCATAGTCATTGGTCATGTGGATGACAGGAAGTCAACCATACCGCATGGGACTTAATCAATTTTTGTAAGTAACAATGCAACTGACGGTGAACATGTTTAAACTTTCATAGGCCTCACCAATCAACAAAAGTTAGGTGTAAGGGTCCGGAGATGTCGAAATGTTCCCTCTCAGAGGCCATTACACTATGTGCTCTCTCCCTTTTTTCCTTCTTATATGATCTTCAGAAGCTGTTCTGCGTTAATAAGACAAAAAAAAAAAAAGGAAAAGAATTCATTAATCAGACAACAGGATTTGCAATGACCATATCCATACCTGATGGTAAATAAATGACTAATTATCCCAGAATCAAAACTGCCATCAATCTTTAACCCTTTTATATGCATTTATCAAGACAAAACATGTGAGCATCAGACCGTGAAAATCTTTGAATATGATAATAATATGCAAACATGTATCTCGGTAGCACAAAAGACATTTTCCTAAATTATCTATTATCAACTGCTATTCAATCCAAGGCAAGCCAATACTAGGGGAAGTCACAAGTTAAACTACAACCAGAATCCTAATCCTCATTCGCTAGAGAAGATATCTACACCAATTGCCCCATAAAGTTGATTTCCACTGATTGCTTATCACATGAAAATTTCAGAAAAGTATTGGTAAGAAGCAAAGAAAATATAAACAATGTTAATTAAAAAAAGAACCTGCTTGTAAATTGTTGGATCTCAACCAGTGTCATAAACTCATAATTCAAAAGACAAGAATCACATTACATATGGAGCTTAGAATTATAACAAACACTACAGGTCAAAAATGCTCAACTGCATTTCAACTTGTCTTTAGCACCTTGAAGTCTATCAAGATGGATTTGGTATTAAAAATAATAATTAAAATAATAAAAAGGAGGAAAATTGGATAACATGCAAAAGCTTAACTTTTTTGTTAATTTCAAATATTGTTCCTGAGGCATATTCATGATTCAGCCACCCAATTTACAGTTCCTTAACCAATCTGTGTCTGGTATAGGGAATGATAGCCAAAATCACACAAAACCTGAATGGAACCCTTTGAACGTCAAAGACAGTCCGTATTCCGAAGGCTCAAATGGGAAATGCTAATCGCAAGGAAACAAAAGAAAGATTCTGGGAATGAAAAGCCAACTCAACGCCTCCAACAAATTTACCAACAAAAACAAGTATTCAATAAATGAACAACAGTTAATCAAACGGATGTGGAAAAAGTACATCGAATGGGAAAAGGAAAATCATGAAGATGCAAAAACGTAAAGAGAAATGTACCTTGACGAACGAAATTAATAGGAGGAACTAGATCTCCTCTGCCCTCAAACTCCGATTCATGAGCAATTCTTGGTGACAGACAAGACAACGTTAAAATGTCTCTGTCGGTCAGTGCCCAAACTCGGATTGCTATAGAAGAGGTAGTGAAACGACTCGTCGTACCATTGGAGTTATCCAAAAGTCCAGCAACGAATACGACTCACACTCTGTCCACGAGGACATAAAACGTGAGGTTCAATGTCGTTGGATGTCATATTCCTTTTTTTTTTCTTTTTTTTTTAGGTAATTGGATGTCACATTCATCGTTTGATCGGGACTGGTTTTGTGGCATTGTGACACATAAAAGAAGCTTTACAATATTTCACTTATAAAAAAACGCAAAAATTTAGTAAATAAATATTACTTTACCATACTTATCAACCATTGTGATTTAGGCCTTAATATGATGTGATTGTGCCACTTCTTAAATTTTCAATGGCACTTCATTTAGTTCAGGAAATACAGCAAAACCTTTTTTTTGTTTTTTTATCTTTAGCATTATCTATCAGATAAATGTGACAGCAAAGGAAAACCTGCACAAATGTTAGAATGGGAAAATTGATATTCTCCATTGTATACAATATTGAATTCACCAGACCTTGAAGAAAAGAGAAGATAAAGCACTTAGTAGAGATCAATATATCATTTAAAAATTGCATTACACTTGAATAATAATAACTATAATAAACGAAAACTTCCCCTTCCCCATTTTTCCGCATCATGAATAGACACCAAATAATATTAATGGCTCCATCTACTGATTCTACTTGGACCAAGCAACAGCGTCAATTTCAGCTTGTGCACTCCGGTATAGTTCCAGCCTCTTTGCAAGGGCACGACGTCGTTCCATGACAGCAGGATCCTCATTCAGCAATGATGACACCCTCTTTGGCTGAAAAAAAATAAAAATAAATAAAAATTATCTCTAGGTCAAATGGAAAATCAATTTAAAACTTCAAAAAATAGATTCATCTTCACCTCCAATTTGCCCAAGTCAGTGAAGAAATGGTCAAGTAAGCTTCGTTTGGCCTCACGCACTTGACAATAGACAATGGACTTGGGAATAGAATTCCGCAGACTTGCACAAACCATGTTGACGTAAGACAAAACTGTTGTTCCTGTTTATTCAGACTCAGAAAAGTGAAAAATAGATCCATTTGATGCATTTCCAATGTAATGGTGAAGATCAGATGTTTAAGATTTCAGAAGAGGAACAAATATAAATCCCAAGGTCAAGCAGCTGCGTGCATAATATATGTGACGTCCTTGTTAAACAACTCACCAATTCGTCGAAGATATGAATCATTATATCTGTCGAAAATTGAATGTGTTGGATTGCCACCCTTCTCAACATCCTGTGGAAGCTTCCGGAAGAAATCCACTGTCAGATAGCTACACTCCATATCAACTAGCTGCAAGGTTGCTTTCTTGCTTTCAGCCCTCATTCTTTCTAATGAATCAGAAGCTGCATTTCCAACCTCTACTCTCAGAGAAGGATATTGCCGCAACTCCTGTAGTCAAGCAAACCACCATCTTGTCAATTAGCTTAAAGAATGAACCATCAACCACAAGTAACTTTACAAGTAAGAAGCATGAAGAATTTGTAAAATTTAACAAAATACCAAAAAAATTATCTGTTTTGCAAAACTAAAAAGGAAGTTAAAGCAGTTCACAATCCTACAAAACCTCAATTTTCAAAGTTGTCATGGTTAATTATAAAGCCTGCTCGTGCAGAAAGTAGGCTTGGGAACATTTTGTTTTTGTTACCTTCAAATCCTCTTTTGACCAGCCCAAAAGTGAGCCAAGTGATAGAAACTATGGAACATTGTGGAGCTAAAATGTCTCTTCTTCGTGTTGAAGATCTAATCCTCCATTAGGAGAATATGTTGACATTGCAATGTCAAAAAGAGATACACTAGGATAAGCACCCCCTCTATTCCCTTCTCATCACTTTATTGTTCTTTATATCCAGTTGATAGTAACTACAAACACTTGATGCTTTTATTTCGAGTCAAGAGATGGATAAATAGACACATCCATTACACTAATTGGGGCCACTCGTATGTACATTTAGTATTTTTCTTTATATCCTGTTGGCGTCATGATCTGTTCTCCATGCCTTTCTACCTATACAATTTCAATATCCCAGATATTTTCATAAAGTTAGTCTTGTGACTTCAGCCACCTATAATAGTTCTAGAAACTTCTACAAACATTTTCCCTTTATAAGAATCAAAAGATACGTGAAAAGTAAAACAAAGACAGCAACATGAAAACAAATAATAGAAGGAATGCTCCTAACATAACAGCAAGAATAAAAATATAATGAAAGCAATAGATATAGTATTGCCTGAGACATACCACTGTCTCACTAATAGCTTTGTGAACCAGATCCTTCAATATGGCATGAACCTGGAATGGCACAAAAAGTGACCCATCCATAAGTATGAATAGCATGAGTTCAGTAAAAAAGTTCATAGAAAAATAAATCAGCTGCTTATACATACAAGATTATAAACAGTAATTTTGCCAGAATTAACAATTTACAGGCTTTTTGCAAGTTTACTGATGAGATTTTTGACCAGTAACTAGGATTTGGGTTGTCAATAGACAATGACAAAGTCATAATAATCCTATTTCAGTTACATTGTCATTGGGGAGAATGGAGATCATGAACTGCTCTACTGTTCTATCCACACTGCATGTGACTACCTAAAAGGAATCATCCAAACATTAATATCCTAGATAATTGTGCGCCAGTGCCATCAAAACAACTTGTCTTAACAGAACTCAAGTAAGAAGAAATGCATCAATTTTTTACTTTCTTCTTTTTCTGTAGACCAAAACCTCCATCAAATGTCAACTGTGTGATATCTAAATGTTTGATTACAATGGAATCTGAAAATGATTTTATTATTTTAAAGACAAAAGAGATATACATAAGGGTAACGAAGAAGGAAAATGGCGGAAGTAGGAAGGAACTTAACATATTTTGTTAGACTAAGGCAAATCGTGCATTCAATCTCCGAACCAAAAAAGCAGATAAGAGCTAAGTAATTGAAGACAAGAGTATTCACTATTCCTACAGCGCCACAAAAATGAAGAATAAAAAGTTGTCCTTAACTATGTGTTTATGTTAAATAGATCTAGAGACTTCTAAATGTTAATAGTGACATGCTAACTACAATGATGAATGGAATCCACTGAACAAACCTAATCTATTCAATGATAAGAATAATGAAATATGTTTTTCTCCAGAGTTTCATACACACCGCATCAACTGCTGCCTCGGCAGGACCTCTGATAGTAACTACAGAAGATTCAATGAGACGACGGTATCCCTGCTCTGGAGCTATTAAATGAGGTTGATACCCATCGGCCTCTGTAATAAGCTTTTTTATATTTTCCATGGCAAGCTGTTTGTCAAACTGCAACCTTTTTAAAGCAGCAGGGAGCTGATTGTCAAAAACATTATAAATTTTATCTCCTCCAGAACGCCTGTAGAAGGAAATGACATATCAGATAAAAAAATTCATAAGGAAGTGAATGGCGCATAGAGATAACTGAGAAAATAGTTCTGGGTTGTTAAGGAATATGGTGAAATATCTACATACACGCCATCAAGATGTTCTTTGAATATTTGATCGAATGAACGACTTATTTCCATGATTGCATACAACTTCCCCTGCATGTAATCAGTAACCAATCACTATTACTTCAAGTAGAATTATACATGAGGATCCTTAAAAATGGAGAACCTAGTGTCCTCAACCTCAGTCTAGGTTCCTTGGAGTGGGCTTCCACTTTAGATAGAAACAGAGACACAGAAATAATCAACAAGAGGAGCGAGGAAAAGTCCTGTTTTTCCAGTTTTAGACTTATGTAGCCACAGGTTTTGAACTAAGAAACTAGTGTAGTTGAGCAATCAAGAGTAAACTTACTCCGTCATCAGTAGCAATAGACTTTCCTAGACGACTCTGTTCAGCTTCAAGATCAGCAACTGTTTTGTTAATAAGGGATTGGATGCCTGGAATTTTGGACTTGATTACAGTTTCCAAATGCTGAAGACATTATCCAATATGAAATTCTCAGAAATCAGAACTGCAAGAACAAATGTAGGTGTAGAAAAGAAACATATTAGGCAAATTCATTTTCCTACCTTTGAAAGCATCTTTGCCAGATGCTCAGAACCCATTCTGTGCGCAAGGTGCTTGTATTCAGGGGTACTAGCAAAATACTCACGCTCTCTACGCCGAGCAGCAATCATGTCAACATTCTTGTTTATATCTGCTTGAGAGCGATTCACAACACCAACCCAAGGAAACTTTAGCCGGTAAGACTTGCCTTCCAACATCTATAGCAACTCAGAAGGCATATTGCAGACATCAGTAGTGTTAGAAAAACCAAAAATATTGCATATATGCTATAAAAGTAAGAAATTGATCCAACTTACATCAACAGCATCAGTACCCTTATCCATAAGATCAATTTTTGTTAAGACTCCAAGTGTTCTCTCCCCTGAAAAATCATAATAGGGACACAGAATTTAACAATGATAATTGTATGTGCTCTAACTGTTCACTCACAATAATCTAAAGAGTCAAATGTTAGATGTAAAATTTCTTTTTGTTAAGAAAAAACATCATTTCATAGCACCCTAGTTCTTGCAGAACCACGAAAAGATTTGCCAGTTCTGGTGCATAGATGTCAGTGTACATAACAATAGCCCTCAAAATTGATACTGAATTACCTGTAGGGTCTACTTCACAGGAGATTTTAATAGCATCAGATGTTGCAAGATCTTGATTGGCAGGTGAAATAGCTAGAATTATACAGTTGGGCTGCAAATCCAGACCAGCAAACAACATTCACCAAATGGTAAAGTAACTTATTTGTGTAAAGATAGTAACTTCTAAATCGGCAGAAGTGTTGGTTGGAATCAATGAAAACCTCAAGAATTCGGAGGAACACATATATATTCACGCACAATTGATCTCAATCTGCTCGCAGGAAATTAAAATGTCTATATGATTACTTAAATGCTTATCACCCAAGAATACTGATCACATTAGAAGTTCCAAGAATTGAAATGATTATACCTTCTCAATGTAGGAGCGGACCATATTCTCAATATCATGCACGATGCTCTCAGGTTGACCCTCTACAATTGGCAAGGCAATCTGTTAGCATCTTAATATGATGTTGAAGAACTAATATTATATTGCAGGAAATTTCCATGGACAAAAGTGATGCAGAAACTTATAACGTTTAATTTGTACCATTTGGTATTTTTAGTAATTATGTTAATCTTGTGAAGTTGGGAATTTTGATACTTTGCTTCCCTAACAAAGCTATTGCTAGCTAGGCTATTCTGAATTTGTTCTTTTGGTCAGAGGTTCAAATGTTCTTGAAATCAATTACAAGGAGCCCATGTCTAAAATCTAATTTACTACTAAGATAAACAAAAAAAATAAACAATCTCAAAACAAGAAGAGCTACAATCAGCTCCCTTTGCTTCTGGTCCTATTAATGATATCATATATTTTCCTTGCAACCTGATAGTGTTGGATTCCTTTCATCATGCCAACCTGATGAGGGAAAAAATTGCATGTATTTTTCCATCATGCCAATTATAAGATATAAGCATGTAACTTACCCACAGCAACTTTTGTAAGCCCAGGAAGATCAATCAGCGTCAAGTTAACAACTGCACAGGTTCCAATTATAACAAAAAGTTGAGAGATTGGAGAAATAAATAAATATCATAGATAGATAGAGATAGAGAGAATATATATAGAGAGAGAGGCAAACAAGTTCAAATTCCCATCTTACCATTAGGAGAATATATACTAAGATGAATTGGAACAGTGGAAATTTGTTTGCTCCGCCCAGTCTCTCGATCAGTCTCATCTTGAATTTCTTTCCTCACAGCAGCTGCACAAATTAGATTATCAATAATTGTAACTTTCACCATCATCAGACAAACCTCCATACAATGAAATATAAGATTTAGGTAACCAAGCTCATTGAGAACTTCCTTAACATATGCCACATTATCATATAATAGTACTAAAAGAGAAAATCAACCATCAGAAAGAAGAATGAGAAATTTACCAAAATCAGTAAACCTTTTCCTCGGAAGGTGTAGAAACTCCGCATATTCTCTGCTGCCCTCATCAATCTTGTGAAGCTGTAAGACCAGAGGACGCCGAGTAACAATCCCTACCAACAATTCAAACACATCACTTTTTCTGATATTAAGGAAAAGAATTACGATAGAAAGCATAGCCAGGAGTTATTTGGTTACCAGATCCACGGGGTAAGAAGTCCTTTCCTACAACGCTCTCCAACACTGAAGACTTTCCGGAACTCTGTGAGAAAAGAAAAGAACATTGCAAGTGTTTATTTTCAGTTAAACATAGATGGAAAGCATGTTTGTCTCAAATTATGTCACATATTAGGTAGATAATCAAAACTTTCTACTGTGGAGAATTTTCTAAAACTACATGTAAAAGCACTCAGGCTTGGTTTGATAATGTTGTGACTTTTTGAGAGGTAATGTGCTCTTATGACTCTCTTAGAGCTATTTTTTAAAATTGCTCTCAACAAATAAAATGTACAAATTAGTATTTGGTAAATTCATTGTAGAGCTGTTTTAAATATTTAAATTGACTATAATAAATATTAATTAAAAAAAAAAAAAAGATAATTAACCTACTACATTAATTAATAAAAGTATAAATACAAATTTTCATTAAAAGTTAAGATTATATTAATATTTTAATCATTTAAGAGAAAAACCAACTTTTAAAAACATCCGTTGCCTATAACAGAAGCACTCTACTTTCTTTTTGTTTAACCAAACATAAAATATATTGACTTATGCTCTTTATAAGCATACACCACCGTTACTGAACCAAGCCTCAACATGACCAAGACAAAAAAAAAAAGGGTACTCCTAATAAATTACATAATACTTCTGGATTACTCATCACTGCTCTTAGGAGCGAAAAAATATATAAACCTATGCATTATCTGAAATTCCACATTTTTCTTAACAACCTAGAATGGTCCAGACAGAGGTAACCAAAAGAGGAAGTTATCCAATATGCTGATTTTTATGTTGAATAACAATTTAAAATGACATCTCAACTCAGGATATCAACGAAATAACTAAGTAGCAGCAGAAGTCTTAAAAAAAAAAATAGTTCGGTGCATCCGCACAGCCATCATAAATCGACAAAATATTCAAATTAAACAACCACTCCGATTGCCCAAAAATTAACCATTTAATAACTGAGAATCCAGATCCCTAGAACATTTGAGAAAACAGGTATAGATCATCCCAACATATAGATACATGTATAAACGAACTGAGCTGAATGGAAAAAAAAGTAGAATACATATATATATATATAGTAAAGGCGAGGGATCGGAAGCTAACCTGGCCACCGACAACGGCGATGGCAGGCAAAGAGTCCCAAAGAGTTGGCAATGCAGAAGCTTCACCGTGGTCACCTAAAGCTGTACAAGCTCTTTGAATTTTGTTTACCAGAGAGATTAGGTTCTCCATTTAACAAATCTTTTGGAGGTAAAGATGAGAAAGTCAGCGATAATTGTCCGATACGAATATAACCTAGATCTGACAACTTCGCCGGAAAATCGGATAGAGATCTGCCGGCGATAAAGCGTCGAATGAGAGGGAGAAATGGTTTGTGTGTTTGAAGTTTGAGAGCGCGTATTGATTTTGTCTTTTTAACTGTGGAATTTGTTTTGAAACGACAAAATATGAGCAGACACCAAACGGGACAGACCGCTTTTGGAGCTCTGCGTAGATTTTAATCTAACGGCTGCCGGCTGGTGAGTGGTGACTACAATCTCTACTCGATAACGACTCACCAAGACCTCAACACACCGAACTCGCTATATCTCCGTTTCAAAGAATTCTGCGACTGACCCACCACGCACCGCCAAAATAAAATTCTCCTAATAAAATAAAAGAATTAATATTTTAACATTTTTTTCCTTTTTAACTTTGTGTTTGAATTTTGAACTTATCTTGGAGGCAATGCCTCTCGGTTATTGGGAAGAGATTTTCCACTTATTTTTCTTTCTCCAGTTCAACTCCGTAATGATATTTTCAGGATCTATTTCTTTTTTGCTCAAATTAGAATCTATCTCTAAATCACTATTTTCATTAATATTAGACTAAAAAATTACTCAACAAAATTTAAAGTAAAACTGTGTTATGATTACATGCTTCCACTCAATTTATTATAATAGTTGGAAGTTAGATCCTTTCTTTAAACTTCGAAGAATGCACTAATCCCTGTATGGCCAAAATTCTAAGTAGATAAATAGAAAGTGACATATCCACTAAATACAGTAATTAAAATATTACTGTATTCTCAAATAAAATATTAATTATTTTTAATTTTTAAAAGGTATATTTAGATATATAATTAAAAAAAATTTAAAATTATTTGTAATGATTTAATCAATCAAAATCTGTGAATTTAACACAAAAATAAATAAGTTAATCAATATAACTTATTAATTAGCTTGTCGATATTTTAGGAATTTGATTTGAAAAATTAGTCATTTTGATTCATTGATGTTTAATTTTTTAATAATTTAAAAAATTGATATCTTTTTTTTTTGAAGCACAATTTCAGATTTGCTCCTTCTAAAATTATTTTGATGCAAGGATGAAGGATTATGTAATGGAGAGAAATTGGAAGTATTATCTTGTTATTTTTCTTTCATCCATTTGTTGATAATAATGTCTTGCACAATTCAACCATCTGCAACTCTTTGTGAACATGATTTACATAGCTAAATCTAGTTATTGAACTCGGCCATAATAACTTTTTCAGTGCCATCCTTGATTCCTCTATTACTGCAACAAAATTGAAATGGGTCTCTGACTATAATTTGTTAATGACAATTGATTATGAGGTAGTGTTGACCGTAATTTGTAGATGATGCATGGGACGAAAATATTATAAATAAAGAAGAAAGAAAAATAAGAATTCTATATTTCTAATAATTTTTAGTTGATTAGGTGACATGTCATTTTGTATTTATTTATATCAAATCTGTTAGTTCATATTTTTATTCCTTTAAATTAATTTTGATAGAATGTGATAAGTCATATTGGATTGATTTTGAAATTATTTAATTTTTTTAAATTATAAGAATAAAAGTGAATTATAATACAAATTATAAAATTAAAGGTACATTTTAACTTTAGCCCGAAGCTAGATACTTTATTTATACTAAACAAATTGCATGTTAACAAATTTGAGTAGTGTGATAGGCGTATAAAACAATTTACTATAACTGAGGCCGGTTGCTTGGAATTGAGATTTTGAGTCTAAATTGAATTTTGTACATACTACTCAACAACGAATTGGATTTTATCTGATTAGGTCAGGTTAGATTTTATTTGCAATTTTTCAAGAATTAAAGACAATTCAAATAATAATCTCATTCATTATTAACCCTAAATATGAATGAATCATTAATTCACTATCAGTATATAACCAAGCAGTAAATTTGTCTTGTATACTTACCCAAGACAACGCACAAAAGCATAAATTTGTCCTGTATATTTAGCTTAATAATAATTCATTATAAATTAATATTGAGAAATTAATTATGTATTTTTTAGTTTAATGATCCAGTAGTATTCAAATACGAGATACGATTAATGCATCTCATCAAAAACATGTCATTATATTTTAACTCATGAATCGATGGAGGACAAATAAAACTAATCCTATTTAGATTATGGAATGATGAAGGGAAGCAACACTCAGGAAATAGTAAGTACTCGCACACCCGCTACCGGAAAGCCCAAGATAAAAGGAAATACACAGGCCCAAGCCCAAGGGTTCCGGTCCAATTCGAACACTTATTTGCTCCCCAAAGCACAAGAGCTTCGTGATTTCAAATATTTGTTTGGGCTTGGAAGAGAAATAAAAACCTATCACACAACATTGTACCAAGTCCAATACGATCAACATCAATATTCAAGACAGCATAAAAGATAGTAGGTAGCTACTGTTCACCGACACCACCGAAACGATTTTATTACTTTTTTTCTCAAGGACACTCGCACCACGCAAATGCAACCACATGGCTAAAAGAATTGCCATATTTTGGTGTTGGAAGTGCAAACCATTTCACAAGAGTAGGCTGATTAAAGGTGAGAAACGAAAAACCGATTACATTAACTGATTAAAGGTGCACATGCACCAAATATTTGTAGAGGGAGAATACACCAAGTATTAGTTGGCTGTGTAGTCTAGAATAATGACACCACATTGATTGTCAGCTCAAAAAACTAACAAGGTTAAGGACCTAATAATCAGACCTAAGCATGACATCAAAGGGTGGCAGCCGACAACTGCAGCAAATGTATAAGACTATAAATCTTTTAACAGTTTTACTTGCTAGAATCTTGTGCTTCATAGCCATATGGGTTTTTACTGGCCCAGTTCCATTGATCTCTGCACATCTCATCAATGCCATATTTTGCCCTGCACGGATTATTTTCCCATCAGAATAATTAATATTCACAAGAGTTGAAATTCTAAAGGGGATTGGGGAAATTTGAGTAAGTTGCTTTGCAAGTAAGAAAAATATTTATGGGAAAATATCATGAGGTTAGATTAGCTACTTGAACAAACATATTTGACAATCTTAAAATAGATGAGAAAGTCTAATAATTTAGCACTTACTTCCAATCCAGTTCCCTTTCTGCTTTCTCTGTTGATGCATAAACAATTTCACAATCTCCAGGTCGACGCCCAGCCATCACAAGTGGAATTTTCTGAACGATTGAACGATCAAACACTAATCAGTTTACTGATAACAGTTCAACTCAAATAAGTTACATGGTTATTTTTACATTATACAAGCAGTGCCTGTTAGCCCAAGGATCAGAATTTACCTTTCCCGATGCCTTTTCAAATGCTGCAACCATCTCCAAGACTGATGTTCCCTTTCCAGTTCCCAAGTTGTACACCTCACAACCTGTTATACAAACATCATCAAAATTAATATTGTCAAAGATCCTTCAAACTGATGTTACATAACTATAAAAACCAATACAAAAAACACAATAAAAAAATTAAGAAGAAACATTAGCCAGATGAATGAAGCATTACTTCACAACCATTGCTACTCCTGACAATTCCCAAAACCAACAAACTGAGTAATTATCACTAGATCTCAAGTAGAAATAAAATTAGGAGAATACCTATAGAATCATTTAGCTTGCACAATGCAGCAATATGTCCATCTGCTAAATCAATAACATGTATGTAATCACGCACCTGAAAAGAATGATTACCATCAAGAGCTTCCCTCCAAGAAAGAAATTAGAATGATAAAACGAATAGATGAATGCTAAATGCTCCAACCGTGCTCTACTATAGTTTATGGTACACCAGCAACATATGAGCTAAAAATCACTCAAGGGTAAAATATAAGGTAATACACCATATTACAAGGCAGTGAATGGGAGGACTTCATGCTAACTGTATACCTTCTTCGTATCCTTTTTTGTGAATACTTGTCATGCAAGTTTTCAGTGTAAAAATTCAATTAAGAAATGCCAACAGTAAACATACCCCTGTACCATCAACTGTATTATAATCATTCCCGAAAACTGTCAATGCCGGGCGTCTGCCGACAGCAACTTGCTGAACAAATGGCATGAGATTATTTGGAATTCCATGAGGATCTTCACCAATATAACCACTAGAATGTGCTCCTACTGGGTTGAAATATCTTAGCAATATTATTTTCCACTCAGAGTCTGAACGGTAGATATCACGAAAAATTTCTTCAATGAAAAGCTGAAAGATAAACCATATATCAAATATCATTTCTGATGTCCTAAGATTAACCAGAAATATTTATGTTCACCAACTGGAGTATCTTCAGAGACACCCACAAGTGACGCGACAGAAGTAAACTGATATCGACTAAATGCATTTTTTTCCAAATTATACCTTGGTCCGTCCATAAGGATTTGTTGCAGAAAGAGGGAACTCTTCTGTACATGGAACCTCCTTTGGCCAACCATAAACAGTGGCTGAAGATGAGAACACAAGCTGTAAACATTCAAAAGAAAAATCTGTAAAATCAAATCAAAAAATATTTTATGGTACTGTGAACAACATCCCTTCATAGCTGTTGAAACCTAGCATTTTGGAATTGACAATTTAGTTTTTACGGAAGAAATTCTTTAAGAACTATAACTGAGTGTAAACGAAATTTGTTTGAAGCAACAAAAACGGTCGCAACAATCTATTGAAAAGAACTATGTTGTGAAGTACAACTGATGCTATTATTTAACAATATTCATCAACTTATGATCAAACCAATAACTCGAGATAGCTGTGAAAAATTGCAACGTACCTTTTTGCATCCATGGGCAGCCATGACTTCCAATAGAGTAATTGTTCCAATTATATTGTTATTATAATAAAGTAATGGTTTCTGCACACTTTCACCAACTGCTTTCAGCCCAGCAAAATGTATAACAGCATCAAATCTGCAGTAAAAAATTAGAAAGAAAGTTCTGACATGAGCACAGATGAGGATAAAAACGGGAAGTTTTAATTTTGCAAGAAAAAAAAATCGAGTCAGGGAGACAAATAGATAACTTCAGGGTTTTTAGTTGAGAATCTAATTCTTGTCTTAAGTTTTGGTATGTCAGTATTTCTTGCGGTTTACATCAGAATCAATAAAGATTGGAATAATTGTAAAATCCAGCTAGGCAATTTACTTAGTGGTTAATTGACTGCCAATAGCTCAAGAGGTTCGTATTAAAACTTCCAGAAAACATGGCTAGAGAATAAGGCACAATGGATGAAATCTGATCCACAAGATCTAAGTGAGAAAAAAAAAATGGTAAAAACAAGAATGGAGCATCAACTATTTGATCATTATATAACAAGGATTATACAGATCAAGAAACAAAAAATACAGTCAATCCTTACGGTGTTGAAGCAAAAAGTTGTTCAAGCGCAGGTTTGTCTCGTAAGTCAACCTGAAAATTGGGGGAAAGAAACATGTAAGAACAGGGCCATCACAGAATCAAACGATTACAAATCATCTAATTGCTAAAGATCATTTAGTCCTCAATATAGAGAATGTGGAATTGAAACAATATGGTATAGAAAGCAAAGGTGAGGATAGGAGCAAACAAGACAATGAACTGAATCACAAACCACTTGCTTCAAACTAAGAACGCGCTAAAAAGCAAATGAAAAACTTCTTGGATCAATTGCTTCATAAATTAATCACCTAAGCCAATTGTTTTAAAGCCTGCATAAATCTTGTTTGCAGCGAGCTTTAATGCTACCGATTAAAGCACAAAACTTTCCGACCAAAAACAACATCTTGCAGTGAAAAGGACATGTAATTGACCAATTCTTTTCAAAATCATACCCAAATTTAACGAATTTAACGAAAAAAGACATAAATTGCAAATATTTTGGAAGCTTATAAATTACTAATTTCGAAGCAAGCAATTAAAAATATAAGCCTTGCAGTTACTGGCAAATAAAAATAAAAAAACTAGTATTTTTAATTAATAAATAAAAGCAACAGTAAACTGACAGACGTAGCGAAACAAGTTACGGTACCTTATGAAAGCGAAGGTTGTTTCCATATTCACCGGCTAGTTCTTTGACTCTCTGGATAGCGATTTCGGAAGAGTTGTCGAGGTTGTCGACGACGACAGCCTTAAACCCACCGAGCAAGAGCTGAAGAACAGTATGGCTACCAATGTAACCGGCTCCACCAGTCACCAGAATATTCTTCGTCGCCATGACCATACACGACAACTGCAGTAGAAGATGAGGATTCTAATTTGTAAGGCCGCTACAGAGACAAGAAAAACAGGCAAATATATAGGGAATAGGGAGTGATTTTGATGCCGAAGTTTACTTTTAGCGAAACCGAGAATTTTGTGACACGTTCAGAAGAATAAGGAATATAATTTCTTTTCCTTACACAAAAAGAAAGACTTTCTTAGTCCGTGAATATCTTATTCTTTTTCAGTTACAGTCACACTTACATGGAAGTAAATATTGTTCCAAACACTTATAATCTCTCCTTATATATTTATGATTTTGTCCCCTCATCTACGCCACCTTAAAAAAGAAAAAGAAAAATGATTATTATATTTACAACATAAATTTACTTACACGATTTTTCATTTGTGTTCGACTTAGTATCTTAACTAATTATTTATTTAGTCTAATTAAAGGTAGATTATTTATACGAAAATTAAAATTTTATAAATATTCTATTCCCAAGAAGATTCAAAACAATAAAATCAATAAGTAGAATACTTTTTTTTTATCTATCACTACCATACAATCTAAATATATATCTTTCTCTAAAAATAAAAAATAAAAAACTAAATATGTATTGTTTTTATTTTGTTAGATATGTCTCATGAAATATTGACACCCATTGACACATCAATTTACACTTGATAAAAAAAAAGAAAAAAAAAGAAGACAATTTACACAAATACACAGATGTACCAGTTCCCCCAGCACATGCTTTGTTTTATTTATTTTTTTATATCACATGTACAATCGACTTCATTTACTCTTAATTTTTTATTTTATACATCCAAATAATAAAATTTAAAATCTAGGTGTCTCATTTCTTTCTTAGTAGTTTATTGCTTAGCTTAATTAAAAATGCATAAGTTGCATATTATATCAAATATTATTAATACATTATTAAGGATATTATTTTATTAAAATCTCTTTTCCAAAATTGAAAAAAGTTGATCCATTATATTTATGTCCAATAATACAAATATTTTAATTACTCAAATTTATCATACCGTTAATTAAGAAATATATATTTTCATTTTCTTATTAAAATAAGTAAACAGAAAAGGTAGCTACCCAAAAAAAAATAAAATTTGGCATCAATCGTGGTCCTTGCGATCTTTATGGGGTTTAATTTTGAGATATTTACTCCCATGCGTGGAGAAGTGGAATTGTAACATAAAACGAAAAAAAGAATACGTGATCATTTCGTGAATGTTCAAAAACCCCAATACTCATCACACACCTCAAAAAGCGCCACCACACATTTGATAAAAAAAATTAAATGAAAATTGAGATACTTAATATTTTTCAATATAATAAGTTTATGATTTGCATTCAAAATTAATGGGATTTGGCGTTTATCAAGTATTTAAGGACCGACCACTGCACCTTTGCCCAATATTACATCACACTTTAGTCGCATCTTATCGTATATTCTTAGCAAAAGAGAAAAAAAAGCAAGTCGTATCTTATCTTATACGTATCTTTTGGTTTTGATCACCAAGAAAAAAAAAAGTATTCTCCTTTTACATTTTTCACAGGCAAACTTTCTTTCCTCCCGCTCTGCTAGGTTTTTGTTTTGCTTTCTTTTTTTTTTTTTTTTTTTTTTTTGGGATTATTCCCATGCTTGTAATGGTACTTTGCCGTGGGTTTCTTTAATGCAATTGATCATATTTTAGATTTTGTCTTTTTGCTTTCATTTGTTGTAAAGCCAGATCAGTTTATGCCTGTTAACCTGTATGCAGTCATGATTCACGAGCTAACAGCGAATTTAATGATTTCTAACCACATATTTTTTTGTCTTTTACTAACCTTTTAGTCCTTTACACTAACCCCAAAGAAAAAAATAGAAATAAATAATAGCCAATTATTGTTAATGAGAGATTGAATAATTTGTTTGAATGTTTTAATTAGTAACTTCAATGATCATTGTGCATATATTTTCATGTTAATTCATGAGTATTGGATTATGATTATATAAATATATGACAAGTATTAGTCCTAGTCACCCGCCTAAACGTGGCAACAACCCATAAGTGCGAAATCTTGAATCCGAATTCTCCATTCTTACCTTAAGAAAGAAAAAGTAACACCTGGCCACGCATATGCTGATATGCATAATTTGGAGATTACGAAATGCAACACAATAAAGCAGCAGAGTTTAAAGAAACAATACAAAATGAGGCATTAAGCAGAAACTGTGGTTCTGGTACATTCTTGACCAAAAGGACCCTATTTTACAAATTCAATATAAGTGTGGTGATCAATAAAACTGAATTTACACAACAATGCACAAAGCCACGAGACTTCGGAGTTCCGATTGCACATTCCTCCATTGTTACCATCATGCACAATCTATCCGGTCTCTAGTCTAGGTGTACCGTAATTGTTAAAGCCCTGCTCGCTAGAATGCAAAATGAGTTGGTGTCACTCTTTGATCGCTCAATTCAAAAAGGAACATCAAGGGAGAAAAGTAACTTACAAAAAGATGCAGATTGATAACTTTAGATGCATCTATAAGTCTCTAAACTTCTTCTGTGGGATATGGGCTGGGAACTAAGAAGTCTTTCAGCCTCATCATTTGCTTCTGCCTGTATTGTCCATCCCTGCAAAGAGTGTAAATCAACAGAGCAAAGTAATTATGCTACAATAAAAGCTAAATGAGGGTTTACTCCCTGCTCAGAAGATTTAACATTGTTAACAACATCACATTAAGTAGGTAATTCTGGAAAAAAAGAAAAAGAAAAGACAAAGCTAAAACTAGAACAAGGATATTATAAATCGGGAAGTTCTGATTTTCTATTTGTGATTAGGATGTCAGGGCCACCTTGTTCAACCAATTACCATTTTAATATTAAGGATTCAAACTAGTCCCTGTCCCTTGGGAAGAAAAAATGAATTTGGCCTTCATACTGAAACCAAGCAAAGATAATCCCAGTATAATTTCCAGTAGAAATATTGAGTAATATGTGGCGAGTTATGTTCTGTTGAGCAATGTTACCATAACAATCTTCTTCAGTGCAACGTCACGAAAGTGAGTGGTTTTTTAAGTGAAAAGAACATACCTCCTCGAGATTTTCAAGCTCCATGATTTGCTGTATCTGCTCAGTTAACCTATCCTGCAACAGAAGGAACTTAGAGTTAGAGCAATATAAGAAGCAATCATGAAATCGCAATGGCAGTTGAAAATGAAGAACTGCCGCACACCACATTGCTTGCAGTTTCAGCAGCAGGAACGTCAGAGTTCATCTCCACCTCAATTTCAATCATTGAAGATATCTGCCCAAAAAGTGGTATCAGCATGAATCAGCTTATGGCCTCAGAGAAAAGGAAACCAAAGGGATCCTTTTTTGTTCCTAGCCCCGATGGAAAATAAGGTTTTGTTTTACAATTTAGGAAGCATACCCTCGCAGTAGCTGTCAATCAGTTCAACGCGTCCCCTGAGAGAGTTTTCTAGACCTTCTCGTACCCTTTTGACTCTACTTCTCCTTGCACTAGAGAGTAAAGGAAAATGAAAACAACAATAACATAACAACACTACAGATGTCTTCTCAGACAAGAACATTTAAATCAAGAAAACATCTTCGATTCAGCTACATGATTTGTAACTAAACACAAAAAACAGTAATTTACCAAATTACTGGATGTAAGAGCTGATAAAGGTGATTGGGCTCACCGGTAGGAAGAATCACCAACAGCAAAGATTTTGTTCTCCAGTTGCCACATCCGAGCCAGCATCCAGACCTACAATGAAAACAAATTATAACCTCGTGAGTTGAAACCCCCCCCCCCCCCCCTATTGTGCCCGTACATTCGACAAACTGATTCAAGTGAGTTCTGATGATTCTTGTTTTTCTTTTCCTTCTTAAGATACAGAAAATCCAGTACACAAATAAGCTAAGATAAAGCTCATTTACATACACATCCAGGAAACTTCAGGCAGACTTCGTACAAATATTCTGGATGTATCTCTCTGGCTCAGTCATTTGGTTATCACGTAATAACTAATTTAGCAATGTCTTTAAGATCCATAATAAGTAAAGAGAGAGAATATTAAAACAGGAGTAATCATTAGCCATTTCCAAATCTTGCATTGAGCATACCTCTGTTTCAGCAGCTTCTTTTAGGCCTTTGATGCGAGACTGGAGAACATCATATTGGGATAAAAGTTGCTGCTTGATAGCAATTACTTCCACTGATCCTTGAGGAAGCTGACATGATTTGAAACTAATAATTACAAATGAACTTATCACATTTCTTGACAAGATTCTTAAACAAAGGCTATGTAACAGCAAAAATAAAGAATGAGATCATCCTGGTTGCTATATGTATACAATTTTGACCAAGTTCAGTTATACTTTTTAACAACCTGCCAGTCTAGCTTTAGAACTCATAATGAACTTTTCAACAGGTAGGTGGTCTTATGCTCCATACATTACTTACCAAAAATCACTTACATTAGCATGTAATAGCTGACAGACATAAGGAGAACCACACTATCTTTCTTTAAGGAACGATTCGTTCTTATTGCAAGTATGAGCAGTTAAAGGACTAACAGAGTTAACTGACAAAAAATCATAAAAGGTAATTTTCCTTTGACAGGAACAAGACACTAAAAGTATTACCAAGAAGATAATATCTTTCACATAAAAATTATACAGATGGCGGGTTGACATGTCAGATAGGGTCAAATGGCCGTATCTCTAGATGAAAAACAAACTTCAATAGAAGAAAAAGGTCTAAAACTTGAAAACACCTTACTTGATTCAATTGTGGGAAAACAAAAGTATTCAATGTAGCTCCAACAGCAAGAGATGCAACTGTAGCAACTGATAGTAACTGGGGCAAGCTTGGGTCAATAAGCCCAGATGCAGCATCACCAGTGCCGAGCACAGCAAGAAGTGGTAAGATGATGGAGGGCTTAAGCAATGATGAACTTCCTTCTTTCCTTGGTGCTCTTAATAGAAGTGATTCCCGTTGATTTTTGTGGTTGGTCAGGCACATGGGTTCACCAGGATAGAAATCAGGTGCCCTTGGACTGAATTTAAAGGGTCCCACCTCTCTAAATACATTTGATGGAGCTGCCACAGCAATGGTTACCCTTTCTCCTTCTTGTGCTGGAAGATCAACTGTTTCAGTTGCAAATCTGTGTGTGCGTGCCAAACCAGAGGGAGTTCTCACCTGGACAGCAGAAGAGGAAAGCATGCATGAAGAAGAGGTATAGAAGTGTTTTTACACAACAAGAACTGGTGGGGTAAGTGTACTGCTGATTAGGGCGAGGTTATTTCAGTAACACATTTAATATCAAAGAGACTTGATATTGAGAATGTCACTTCAATTGGTGGGATAGCTTCAAGCAGAGGTATACATAAAATATTTTGCTTGACTGGCTTCTTTCAATTGAAAACCATTAGGCTAGTGATATACAAATTCCACAAATGTCACTCTTTGTGACGATGATGGCATTATCAGAGCAAGCATGTTTCTGGAGAATGTAATCTGAACTGGAATATAGGAAACTAGGAAACTAGGAAACATACCACAATAGAGTGAACAGCAGCAGGAATGTTTTTCTTCATCAGTCGCAGGAATCTTAACCCTCTTTCCCATGCCGCAATATCCATGCTGCGTTCGGCAGGGGGAGATCCTTAGAAAAAGTGAATATTCCAGGATCAACACCATATGAACATTTTAGATCAACTTATGAACAATACCAGAAAGAAAAATATAGTTTTTCCAGATTATAGGTAGTTCACATGTTAATCGCAAAGGTAATTATTATTAATTGTGAAAAGGGTTTTATATGTTCGTAGCAAAATTGAAAGTTGATAGCAAGATCGTTGTCAATGGAAGGTGTTATACTGTGCTGCACCGTGCATTTGAAGATACCATAACCTCAAAAAAATTAATAGAGAGGGAGAGAGAATGAGAAACAGACTCAATAAAGTTTTGGACAAAGTTGATGCTTGACTAGGAAAGAGAAATAGACAGAATAAAACGATTAGCATACCTGATTTCTTCAGATTCAATAGTGATTATGTTTCCAGAAACAAGTTCATACTGGTAGCGACACTTTGCACAAGATACTATCTGCAGCCAAATAATCATCATATGTCTACATCATAAAAGTATCATATATTTATGAGTAACAAAGACTAAGATATTAACTATGAAGATATCTATCCTGAAATCTTCACCTAACAAGACATATACACATAGAGAAACAATAGAAACCTAGCACTCCTTCATGTGCCCAAGTAGCAAAGTACTATTTATTGACAATTTTGCTCATACAGAGACATAGAATACCTGAACACCATGTTGCGGTTGTGCAACAGCAACAGCTATCCTACAACTTGGGCATTTTACTATCTTCCCAAAAGGGACCTGCAAAATATCCACAAAATTTGATAATAGTGAAGTTGGTTAAAATTTAGTCAGCAAAAGATACCACTCTGTGACTATAAATATGGGTCAAGGGCGTAATTTTAGTACCAAATGCATTAGGTTACACTACCACTTACTGGTAAGATAGAAGTAGGGTACTTCAGTCACCTCAAAGTGAGTGAGGTGATTACAGAAAAGAACCTTAATCTGCATTATCAATGTAGATTAACTGAAGCAAAAGAGGAATTAAACGGTCTCATACCTCCTCACCAGGTGATACCCCCACTTGGCAAATATATTCAATCACCCTTATAGCATCAGACACCCTCAATGATGCTGCAAGACCCTGAATTAGCAATGTATATACATGTGCATCTGGCCTGGACCATTTCCATCTCTCAAAAAAGGGGCCAGTTTCACTTACAGCTGCTCATGGTGTATGTATGAAACATTTAGTGCGTGTATATCTTAAAAAGTAAGTTATGTAACAGAGCCAAAAATTTGGTAAACTAAAGTGTTAAGCACAAGTTTTATTTATTTTATTCCAACCTACCATCAAAATTATATCACAATCCGAGTAGATGCATTAGATATTCATCAAAAAGAAAAGAAATCACACTGAATGGTTAAGTATCGTGTCCAATAATGCCATTTAGTTGATTATCTTGTCTTCTGTTTCTCTCATACTTCCAGTCCAGTAACAGCTGGATTTGGGGCTGTATTTCTTAATTTGGCAGAAAAGAAATCCACTAATAGTCTAAGAGTTATACTTTGATACTTTAAACTGAGGCTATTAAAAACGATGACTTTTACCTTGATCGAAACTGGCACGCATTGAATAGAATATGGACAAAGCCAATTCCACATTGTTGTGCTCGAGCGCGGCTGACATAATAGAGCAACAATCAGACGGCTCCAGAAGACCTCCTTTTCTCCCAGACCTTTCAGCGAGTATCTGTAATGCATCATTGGCATCTTTAGCTCCCGAAACGTCAGCTAGTAAATCTTGGTCTAATAGCTTGGAAAGAGGCTTTTCCGAAACCCCATGTTCTCCCTCACTCAAAGAAGCATTGATCCTGAAGGTGTTGGATAGGTTGGACAAGGATGAAGGAGGAATTGGCACCCAATAAAAGAGGTACGAGAAAATTGTTATTGCTGTGGTATGAGAAGGTTTCTGGTAGTTTAGGGGAGTGGAAAAAGGGATGGTTAAGGCGAGAAATCCAAGGAGAGCACAAGTTCAGAGTCATGGAGAAAAACAGAGAAGGTCTAGTAATGGTAGTCTCTCTGGTTTAAACGTTTGTTTTGGTGTTACTAGTATCTTCTTGGCTACTGAAGATTAGGATTGGATTGTGAGGTCGTTACTCGTTAGGACAAGGGAAGGGAAGGTTAGCCTGCATGTTGGCATACAAGAACAGATGTGATAACTTTTTTTAGCCACCAATGAGAGGGAATTTGGAACCGTGTTTGTTGACTAGGCGTAAAGTCCAAGTAAGGGAAAAGATAATAATAAAATTGGAGCTGCGGGGAATCGAACCCCGTGCCTCTCGCATGCGAAGCGAGCGCTCTACCATATGAGCTACAACCCCTTCGCCTTGTTTGTAACTGATAGAACTTAAAGTCTTCGTTAACATAATGCGATACGGCTATCGTTTCTATATATTTGACCATTTGTAGATGGAAACTACATGTTATATTCTTACAATTTTTATTTTTATTTTTTATTTTAGTTAGATTATGCACTTGTGGTTGTGTAATTATAATTTATGGGTCAAATGCTATATTTTGGATTCGGATTTTAGTCTTTATGTAATTCTATTTTCTATAGATAAGATTAAAAAATTGCCTTCAAGTTTTTCAAATACGTGTACATATTCTATAATATGTTCTTATATTATTACAATTTCTAAAATTATGTATGTTAGTGGATATTTCATAAAAAAAAAATGAGTATAAGAACGTGTAAATAAATATTTCATAGTAAATGATTATAATTTATTACAATTCATTTTTTAAGTATATATTTCACATAAATAGATTGTCAATATGACAATTTATTTGTAAATTGATATATGAAAATAAATGGAAATATGATGACTAAAATATATTTTTATTTTTTTTTTTTATAATTAAGACGATTCACGCTTAATTAAATAAGTAAAAATAAATCATTTACTATTAAGATAAGATTATTTATTTATTTTATTTTATTTATTTATTTTTATTAGTTAGATTATGCACTTGTGGTTGTGTAATTGTAATTTATGGGTCAAATGCTAGATTTTGGATTCGGATTTTAGGCTTTATGTAATTCTATTTTCTATAGATAAGATTAAAAAATTGCCTTCAAGTTTTTCAAATACGTGTACATATTCTATAATATGTTCTTATATTATTATAATTTCTAAAATTATGCATGTTAGTGGATACTTCATAAAAAAGTGATTATAAGAACGTGTAAATAAATATTCAAAGTAAATTATTATAATTTATTACGATTCACTTTTTAAGTATATATTTCACATAAATAGATTGTCAATATGACAATTTATTTGTAAAATGATATATGCAAAGAAATTGAAATATGATGACTAAAATATATTTTAATTAATTAATTTTTTTTTATTTTTATAAATAAGACGATTCACCCTTAATTAAATAAGTAAAAATAAATCATTATTTATGATGATTCATTTGTTACTATATATTTCACATAAATAATTTGTTAATATGATGATGTTTCTAAACTCTTAAGCCTAGACATGAATAAGCGTAAAGGGTTAGCATTAAGAGCAGCCTGCGAACCTGGATTATAAATGGACAATGGACGTAACTCGCTCTAAAATAACTGAATAATTGCATATCAGCTGCCTCGCAGTACATGCTGTTACCCAAGGTAGCTCTTCACTTGACTCCATATTTGGTTATCTTTCTATTGTGATATACCAGAAATTATGAAAAAAATTATCAGCTAGCTCAAATAGAACATTCTATGAAATCTCAAAATGAATGATTAGTTATCCGGGTAAAAAGGATTAGAATAGAATATTAACACCGAAGGTTGCTCTCAACTTCCATGTACCATAATCTGATTTGATATTTATCTTCCAGAAAATCACTACAAAGTACAAATTACAAATTACATGCTTCCATTCAGATATTAAGAAAGAAAGAAAAAAATTCCATATTGCTACATCTAGAAGGGCGGCATAAATCTGAACCAAACTGTCACTGAAAATCTGATCTCATTGCACGTGAAGCTGAACCCAAGTGAAGTACTGAAAGTCGCAAGCACAAATCAAAAAAGAAAAATTACCAACAGAATAAACTTCATGTAGGAGGGGAGGGGAGGGGAGGACACAGAAAGGCCCTAGAATTTGCATTTGCACACTCTTGCACTCTTTAATCAACTGGGGATGCAGCAGACCAGAACATCAGGCCCACAATTCTACCAACATTTCCACTCTCACTGTCACATTAGTAGCCAAAACGACCTCTTCCCCATGGTGGCCTCCGCTGGCCACCTCCAATGCGTGGCACAGAATTATTCTGCCTTGACTGCACCCTCATTCTTTGCTCCTTCATGTTTGCAAACAGAGAGTCCAGTGTTTGAGGCCTCTGCTTAGGCACCGCATTCACTTCCTGACGCTGCATCTGTTGTGGTTGCTGCTGTTCTGGCAGAGGAAGTGGCTACAACAAAATGAAATATACATGTCAAAAAGGAAAAAAAAAAAAAAAACTACTTAAGCTTTGGACCACAACAGAAATGGCAATTCTACCATGCAGACTATAAAACCACCAATTGCGCAGCAGGTTGAAAATACAGAAAACAGACAAGAAGACTGACATAGTAACCTCAGCCCTCAACACCAATAATTAAACCCATGTGACTATGACTGATTGCCCATGCATAAAACCAAGTTACGAAAGAAAAAGAATCGAGACAATTCATCTAGAATGACCACTCATCTGCCCTATTCTAGGTCAGGAAGCTTTCACTGCCATCAACCTACTTCAATGGGTCAACGTCAGGGCCTCATTGATGTAGTTGAAAGCATACAGTTCTATGAAAAAAATGATAATAAGTAAATGGTCACCTTAGCAGTGAAAGGTCTGTTAGCAGCCCTTCTTTGACCCAGTGGAACACTGACCCTGCACCCAGAAATAAGAATGGATAATTAAAACTGAGACAAAATATAATTTCAAAGTGCTCCTTCAGGACCGTTGTAGTATTAGTTACCCAATAAGCTTAGCACCAGCTTCTCATAAGGAAAATACTACTTAATAAGCAATCACTTGGTTGAAAGTCGAGTGTCTTACCACGAGAAAGATTCTATCTAGTATTCAACTTACAGAAACAATAGAGATATCATTCTGGAAAAAATAGTGAACATCAGCCTCAGTGAAAAAACTCCCTTATTCCACTAGAATTTCCAGCTTGCAACTTGGCCTAGAATTCGTACTCACCAATTTTATATTGTATAAATACAGATGAACAACCTTCGTGTGGCAGAAAAACTGGGTTTAAACTACATTAGGTCAATATCCTTTTAGACAATAGACAGGAGACCTTAAACACAACTTCCAAGTCAGTCTTCAACATACTGATTAAAAAACTACGGACAAAAGCAGAACTTCCTTCCATGCTGACTAACTCATTTCCCCACCAAAAATACATAATAGATACACAGCATGAACAGGCTGAGGAGTGCTAAAGGGGCTTGCACTGAAATAAAAATAACAGGAGCAGTATCCTCCTCTTCAACATTCACCAAATAGTAAAAGTACTTCTTTTGTTAACTCAATTCCCAAGCTCAGAAAATTTACTTCAGACAGAAAACACAAAATACAGGAACTCATGAGTCTTGGCCACGAGAAGAAATTCCAATTCTGTAGCATGGCCGCTCAAAAGAATGATTCCAACCATTTTTCTGGCAAGTGAGAAAAAAACAACCGATACAAAGAAAGATGAAGAATCAGTAAACATGAAGTAGGACAAGGCTCAGTAACAGACGAAGGTCTTGGTAAAAAATGATCATATGTTGCATGGTAGGGGCATGCTCCAGCAGTGCTATCTCCCCAATTCAAAAAAAAACATCAAAAGGTGTTAAAAGGCCAGCATCCTCAAGGTGGAGAAAGGATTACAGAAAATGGATAGAGGGCATGATTCCAAGCCAACAAAACTGCACCCAAAGGAAAATTAGCAGACCTCACAAAAGACAGACCTAAGAATAGTGCCCGTACATGCAGATCACAACCCTTCAAATGACTAAAAAAGTCTCAGCCAAAAAAGCTCATGCAGATATTACCACAACTATTATCCCCATCTCTAAAACACATCACAAATGCAGACTTGTCCAGGCAAGCAACCAACCACTTAATAACCACACTGTTCCATTTCCCGAAGTACATGTGATGATACTTTCCTCTTGATGTTAGGCAGATATACTTTCAAAAAGTTCATTCTTTCAGTCATATTTTTTATCAACATGTTTCCTTGAACCAGTTCCTCATCTATGAAAATAATCCACAGAATCATGAAGCAACTCAAACAAATCTCCAATTCTCTGAGCAAAGATATCCATAATTAAACTACATATAAAACCTTTCAACCTATAGAGATGTTTGCACACCAGTGAATGAGATAAGATGCATGAACTCAATTTTGAATTCCATAAAGATGTGTTGCTGAAACTTGGTAATATTCTATATTCTCAAACTGCCTTTCTTTGCAGAAAAGGAATCTCATGTATCAAACGGATATGTAAGTGGTCATCAAAAATACAGTGAGGCCATGATTTACCTGCAATAATGCAGAACCAAATGATCACCCATTGCTAGCATAGCTACCACAAAATCATGCAATGTTAAAGCGTACAACTGTCAACAAAATAACCAGCAGATGATACCTTGCTTTATTCCAATTAGCTATCCTGCTACTGTTAGATGCTCTATTATGAAGAGGAGCAACTGCAGCCTTTCTTGCAACCTCAGCTGCCACAGGAAATTGGTTACCCTGGAAGTGTGACCTCCTCTTTGCGAAGAACCCCCTGAATAACTGAAAATTTTAGTAATGCTTTTCACAAAGAAAGCATGTTACAATATATCAGTTTCAACATCACACAAACCTGTCTAAGAGAAGACCTTGAGTCCATAAAATGGCCGTAACTTTGCAGATTTATCTTGAGCAAGACTGTTAGAGAATTTTTTATTTTTGTTCTGTACATGCACGGGATATATATGTTAAACGAGAACAATTATGATCATTCAACTGCAATCATATTTGACAAGACACTGATAAACAAGTTTCTGAAGCAAAATTCTTACTGGGACCCTCTGCTGCTTCTTAGCCCTTGATGAAGTTTTTCTATTCATTTCAATTATAGCATCTGTCATCGCCAAATAGGCAAAGTTGATTAAGATACAGTTTGAGATGAGAGTCTCGGAGACAGTTGGAAAATAGATATAGTTAAAGGAAAAATGTCTGATTCACAAATAAGCCCACCTAATGCCATGCTCATTTTCTTCTCTGTAAGTGCAATTGCCTCACTTGTAAGTGGTTTAGCTGCCATCTGCCATATGAAAGTAATACAAATAAGAAAACCATAACTATGAGGTAACTTGAGTGCCTACTTACTACAAATAAGCAGCAATGAAGTCAACTACGAACAAAGAGGCATATTATTTCCCAAAAAACAAAGCTTCAGTAAAAGGCCCGCATGGGTAATACAGATTGATTACGATAAGGAAAAACCCATTACAGCAGGGGAAGTACAGATGAGAGGAATTAATCGAAGACAACGGGTTCAATCCTATAAAACCATCGAAAGAAGTAATGAATTCCTCATTTAAAATATATTGTTGTTAAGCATCGCCCACCGTCTGGAATCTAACAAAAGCTTTAGCTTTAATTTCTTTGAAGATTCAAGAAGATCGTCTTGAAGAAAATTATTGAAAAATTAAACAATAATTATGGATAAAATAAAAATCAAGAGCCTTTCAAATTCTCCTCTTCAAAATCAAAGCCTAAACAGAAATTTCAGAAAAAACACGAACCAAAGAATACATACATAGAACTTCGATCATACATAAAGACAAACTTCTTTAAAAAAAGTAACATTAGAACTTACTGCTCTGCGGCGCGAAGCTAGGATCAGGGTTTTGCAGAAAGATTCCAAAACCTAATTTACACTACACCGGAAACAATTTCTGAAAGAACCAAAGACGGAGAATATTAAACCCAGTGGAGATTGGACGACAAGTTACAGTTTATAACTTTTTTATCGATGTTGATGTTGATGGCGGTGGCGCGAGGTAGAGTTCTGCGGACGTTATTTGGGGAATTTAGGAAACCCAACGATGAACGGCCTTTACTCTCCCTTTCCTTTCCTTTACTTTCATTTCACTAGTTTGTACACGAGATTGCAATTAAAGTCGTTTTGATTTGCTTTCAAGTCCGCTTAGCTGGACTTGAGGCATATCCTCACGTGAGGTTTCTTCACGCGTTTGCGCGGCACCGATCAGCTACGGCGTACGCCAACTTTAGCTATCTTATGTACCCCAATTACAGCGGAAAGTCGGTCAGCAAAAACAGAAGGACGCTTCGTAATTGTTCGTATTAAGAGTTTTTTATAAATATCTTTCTTTTTTTTTGTTCTATATCTTTTTTATCTCATTAATAATAGGGTGATAATATAAGATTATGCTACTTGGTCCTTGACAGTAGAAACCTGCATAATTGAAGGGCTCTTGATATAAAATATAAATAAATAAATGATATTAAGAAAATTGAATCTTATTAACTAAAAAAATCAATTTTATAAATATTATTAATTAAAAATCAATTTTTATGTCAAATTTAAGGTCTGAAATAATTTGTGAATATCTCAACTAACCATATTTATGGACTAATAAAAAGCAGATCATGTAAGATTAAAAAATTTATAAATTTTAATATTAATTCATTAAATTAAAATCTAGTTGACAACCTATTAAAATATTTTTGTAATAGTTGAGGTGTGTGAAAATTAATAGATTAGTAATATAAATTCATTGGCAATAGCTATAATGCCAACAGCTTACAAAATATAAAACTAATTCCTTGATATTTCCGTTTTATTTGAATAAATCTCTGTTTGGCAGCTTACTGTAGAATCAATGGTGTGATAAAATCAACTAACAAGTGGAAAAAAAAAAATGATATATGAACTTCTTTCAGAGCGAAAAAAAAAAAAAATGTGGAAAAAAATGATATATCATTTATTTTTTGCTGCATTCATAGTTTATGCAAAGGAAAGCACAAATAAAGTGTTTCTGTGGGGATGCTTGGATTAGAAAGAGGTGGAATAAATTATTGCTACAGTCCCAGTTTTGCTGGTTTCGCAGTCACCGTAGTCACTCACCTCAACATGAAGCAATTTTTATTCCAAAAATTTAATCCTTCTACCCCAAGTCTTATTGGGGCGTTAAACCTACAGGTAAAAAGAAAATCAGTTGACTCCGTAGACCCACTTCTCTGCATTGCTAGTGTAATTAACCAAATCTTCTGGTTTAAACCACAAGTTAATTTCATCTTTGGCAGTATCTGGAGCATCACTTCCATGGATGATATTCCTGCAAGCAAGGGAAATAAATCAGAAAGTTATGACCAAAAGACAATGTATGTGTACTAGAGCTAATACCCCCCGGCCAAACTGTGAGGTTCAATATTTCAAAAGAACTTGTAACTTGACAAACAGTTTTAAGTCTGAAGGTAGATTGTAGAAGGGCATACTGAATAATTTATTAACAAAGTATTACAGTAAAAATGAAAAACTGACATGACACTTTGGAAAGTATTACCTTCCTACAACAACGGCCAAATCCCCTCTGATTGTACCAGGTTCTGATTTCTGAGGATCAGTGGCTCCAATTAGTTTTCGGCCATACTTCACAACTCCCTCTCCCTCCCAGACCTATAAAATTTAATTTAGGGTCATGTAAATAAGAGTTGAGGAGGTCAAAAGTTTAAATGGTTTCAAGAATATAAGTCTTTAGTAATTCTAACCATTGCAATAACAGGGCCAGAACTTAGGAAGTCACAGAGGCCATTGAAGAAGGGTCTATCCTTCAAATCATGATAATGCTTTTGAGCAAATTCCTTTGAAGGTTTCACTATTTTAATTGCCACTAGCTTAAATCCTTTCCGCTCAAAACGAGATATAATTTCTGAAATCTGAAATATAATGTCCCAGATCAGATAGATGTAAAAAGACACCCCAACTCACAAGCAGGAATGGTGAAAGAAACTGCAAAACAAGGGGTGTGCAGCGGGAAAGTGTCTAAAAAATATCAGTGTGCTATATGTGAAGGCAAAGATGTATTTACACACTGCATAAATGCAAACAGGTGATGTCACATTACCAGCCCTCTCTGCACCCCATCAGGCTTGATGGCAATGAAAGTGCGTTCCAACTGAATATAGAGAAGGACCATAATCTTATTTAGTAACAAGTAAAGCAAGAAAAGCAATGAAAAAAAATGAAAATGGACATATAATCAGAAAAGAAGTGTACCTCTGCGGCATGTGCCTCCTGCTCCTGGAGCATGTAAGCTACAAGACATAGCAGAAGGAAAATCACAAGCAAATATTAGAATATAGCTTTTTTTAAGTACATGAATCGCTGCAAAAAGCATATGCAAGATTCAGAACCGACTGAAACATTCTATAACAGAGAACACTTCCTTCAGTTTCTTCAAAATAAAATACTGTAAAATATTACTCATGCTAACCTAAAAACCTCTGATCGTAATGCAAGCCTGTATTTATGATTAAATATATGGAAGTTTGCTACAGCGTATACTTCGCCGACATGAAACCCATGGCGAGAGAGAGGGGGAGGGGGGAGAGAGATTATAAGGAGTGTCAGATATGGATAACAAATTCGGAAGAAGTCAGAACGTAGAGGGGAATAACAATAGTCTGACAGTAAACAGATTGGCAGGAGCAACAAGACTATAACATTATAGCTTTTTTTTTTTTTTTTTTTTTAACAGCACATTAGTAGAACAGGTCAGTATGCTATAACAAATATTGGCATCTATGCACATCAATCTTCTAAGTAGAACGGAACGGATATAGAAAATTAAACTACAGTTTTCCCTTCAGCTGTCTAGAAGCATGTATTATGATACTCCAAGAGGATAAACAAACACAAAGGTCACAATAGGGAAGAAATAGTTCTTAGTTTGAATGAAGGAATAGTGAATGTTGTCCAAACCTGCAGCAGGAAGGGCAAGAGCTCCTGAAAGCCATCCTCTATTTGCGCATTCCAGAACCAGCCCTCCCATAATTTGAGCCAATATAAGGTGCTTTACTGGTGAATGAAACTGCTGCGGCAGCACCTACGGCTCGCCCTTCTGCCAACAGGAAAATCAGTAATATCAAAGATAAGCATGTCAATTGTCAATGCAGCATTTCACGTTTATAAACCCTTTCCTAGTATACATTTTACATATACGAAATACCGAAGGTAAGCACCATTAAGATGAAACCGACCACTTTTAAGTATTAGGGGACAGAATATAATAATTGATTACTTGGTTTTCACAATAAAAAAGGGAGTGATGGTGTATCATTTACAAATCCACCAATAGCTCACGGATCTTACAATTTTTTTTTTTTCCTTTAGCCAGAAATTAATCCTTTATTTATCTTTTTTTCAATTTTATTACATGATTTCTCGAAAAGAGTTCAAGTGAAAACAAACAGATACCCACTTCACAGATAGGTGTCGTAGCTCCAAAATTGTAGGAATGATCAAACTTCACAGTGAATAACACGGTATACAGAATTACTCAGAATTGGTAAGCAACACGAAGCGAATTTACATAATTGTAAATAACAGGAAAACAGCAAGCAATGAGAAAAATGTGGTAGCTTGAAAAACGGTGAATAAGAGAACCAACCTGAGTAGAAACGAGAGCTCTTAGTAGCAGAGAGAAGGGACCTGACAGCTCTAGAAGCGGATCTGTAAATCTGAGAGCTCATCTTCGATAGCTTGATGAAGAAAGAACGTGGTCTTCAGCTAGTCAGTCAGAACAGAGAGTCTGAAAGATAAGAGTGATAGCTTTAGCGAGAGTGCAATGCTAAATATGTTAAGTGGCTACTGCTTCTCTCTTTCCATTTTCGCTTTGGTTTTTTTGAGCTAAATTATATTTTGTATGATTTAATATTTTCAAAATTAAACAATGTTGCCATTATCTCCGTCTAATGTCACCGAGGATAAGACGGATTAATGAAATCTGATTTGTACCAGTCAACGAAATAAAAAATTTATATAAAACTATATATATTCAACCATTGAGAAACAATATTTTGTTGTTTATTATTACATGTTGGTAAGCCAGCCAGCTAAGATTCTGTTAGCCTAGTTAGGAAATAAGACATTGACAACTTTATTAAATTTTTAAAAATTAAAAATTTTATATTTTGATGTGTTAATATATAAAGCTAAATTTTTTTTTTTTACTTAATATTCTCGGGGGTTTCTTTGGCACGTGTAGCTCGAGTGGTTGGTTGGCTAGGTCAAACATTATCCGAACTGTATGGGCAGCGAATATGTGATTTGATCCATCAAAAACTAATTACTAATTGGTAATTACCGCTGTCGACACCCTACTTCTCTGAAATTACGACGTTTACAGTTAATCCAGTTGCTGACTCTAAAGTCTGATCACGCCGCATTGCTCCACTTCCGTGGGTCCATGCCAAAGCCCTTTCTTCACGCTGGAAAATGTTTGGAGGGAGAGATACCCAAATGAGAAAGGCATGACAGATTCTTGGATTCTCTCGGATTTTTATTTTTTTTATTACAAGGAAAAAGAAAAGAAACAACTAAGAAGGCAGAGCTATCCTCCTTTGCCAAGCCACACTATTAGCTTCCACAATCAAACGAATGTCCTGAAGGAACCTTCATGATGCACATATTACTTCAAGTGATGCTTTTGTGTGCTTAACATGACTACCTATAAAAGATAGAGCGTGTGTTTTAAGCTCAATTAATTAAGCATATGAGAAATATTCTTGCTTGGTTTGAGCTGTGGATGTTTGTTCTTCCTTACTGAGAAAGATTCTCTTGCTTGGTTTGAGCTATTACTGTTTAAGAAGCTATTTCTCCTCTCCCTTCCCCCAAGGGAAGTAGTGGCATAGCTCTTCCCACAAGGTTTAATTTGCACCTTTTCCATTGAGTTCAATGCTTCCAGTTTTAACTGAACAATATATTTTGCTTCTTTGAAATACTTCATAACTTTTTGATTCAAAGATTTTACAGTGCAGGTTAGAGTCACTATTTGCATATAATACAAGTTAGGGTCTCTGGATTATCATTCTATTAGTATGCTATCTAATGAACAGAGATGTAAGTCAAAGAATTTTATGACATCAAACTCAAATTCATAGAGGTATCCTAACAATCTAAATTTCGACCTATCTCTAACTTGCCAAACGTGTAGAATATTTACACATGATTCGAACCAATGGCAATTTTTGAATCAGAGTCCGATTTGCTGTAAGCTTTTAAAGCTGATAACCAAGAGTCCACCTGAGAAAAGATGGAGAACGGAGGAAATAAGATCCATAATATAAGAAAGGATTTATTTTCATATAAAATGGATTACAGCATTCTGGAGCATGATCACCCTCATTTACCTCTACCAATTAGGAAAATATTAAATTCATATCCAGATTGTGCCAATATGAGTCATTAACCATTCAGCGTGGAGAAACAAATGACAACTCATCAAACCAGCTAAAGTAACTAGGCATACCTGTATCTGAGAAACACATGAGCACTCGTATCGTAGTCCTTGACGAGTTAAGATATAAAAGGCATACCACCACTCATCATCTTGTCGCATAAAACTTGGTAGGAGTCCTACTTCAACAATATCGGATAGAAGGGTGGAGTCCTGAGGGCTTATGTCTGCACTTTTTTTTTTTTTTTGGAAAGTCATCAGAAAACAGCCAGCTTATTTAATGTCAAATTTAAAATCAAGGAAAACAGTGTGTGGAAAAAGAACAAGGGCTGACGTTTAATATCTGAGCCTATAATAAAAAATAAATAAAAATCTTGAGTAAATGGTAATCTAAGAATAGCAAATATTTGGGCATACTGTGAAATTTTTAATTCTTTAGAAATATTTTTCTTGTAAGATATCTTACTAAAATCAATTGCTTTTTCCCATGAAAATGTGAGTTATTATATATTTTTCAAGGGAAAAAAAAAAAAGGCCACCCATAAATTACCTGTACACAACAGATATAAGTATATACATGTCCCGTGAAGAACAACAAAGCGAGGAAGCCAGTCATCTATGTCACTGTCATCCATAGGAGGAGGTTCTCCTGGTAGTGCAGTCCACCTCTACTGGAGAAAAACGGAAAATATTCAGTAAACTGTATATGTGAAACAAAATAATTGAGGTGGAGACAGACGGTACAGTTCGGATATATAAATAGCCAGACAGCCGGGCAGACCGCAAAATTTCATCTATTTGCTCCTAACCTGTAGGAAACAAAAATGATTTTAGTGGGCATAACCAACATAAGTATTTTATAGAAAACTTGATTATCTCACTTAAAAGATATAGAATTGTAGAACTCCCCTCAAAAGGAGAGGAGGTGACAGGGTTACAGAGAACCAGAAAACCATTAAAATTTCAAAATCAAGCATCACTCACTGTGCTTTCAAGTGAGCTTCCCTCTCTTCCAAATCAGCAAGTTCCGATCGAAGCGACTCTAATTCTGCAGCCGTTAGTTCAACCTACAAACAAGAAAATTGTAGTGGTAAGAAAACAGAATTTTCCATAAATACGAACAGGGAGACTGCTCAAAAGCTGCTCAACGAACCTTTTCCTCACCATCAGTGCCAGAACCCCATGGCAGCCCTCGTAGAGTAAACAAGTTTAACATGAAGGCAGACCTTAACTTTTTTCGAGTCCACAAACTATGCTAAACCAGTTTGAGAAACTGAAATCAGATGACCTGAAAGTATATTGATCATTAATTGCATTTTATTTTCTTTATACCTCAAAGATTTATCTGTTCTTGGCTCTGAAGTAGATGGTGTTCTGCTTTGAGGAGACTCCACACCAGACGTTGAGGCTTGAAAGTGATCAGTGATAACCTTTATATTTCCAAGACCATCATCCATGAAGTTTATCTTCACTTCCAGAAGAATCTGCAAGCCTATGATAAAAGCAAAATAAGCATGGGAAATATAGGTTATGTTGAAAACAGCAACAAACAGCAGAAATGCAGACATAAGTTGATTCCAGTATTTGCTGCATCATTGACTTTACTTCACTCTACATGCTGTCACTAATCTTTCTCCTTAATCTACAGGTTTACAAAGGTTCTTCCAAAGATCATTTGATTCATTTCAATGTAGCATGTCAACATGTCATGATTAGAAGCGTTTGAGCTATACAACAAGGACAGTTCACCAATTCATATAGAGAAGCTATGGTCGAAAACAAAAATCAAATTTTCCATAACATCCATTTACTGTCCCAACCAGAGAAGAGGAAAACCACCCACTCTCACCCACAGTAAAAACAATAGTAGTGGACAGAAATTCTGTCCAACCCAAACCTCCATAATCCTGATACTAACTGTATTTGTCATGGTTGCAGTTAAACATGTTGTAACCAAACCTAATGGCTTGTTGCATTTATTTCATAGCTGTCTGTTGACAAGAGTAGGGAAGAGAAGCAAGACAAAATACAGGCATCAAAGGGAAATGTGTTAAGTAGGCACGGTGAATTGATGTAAAAATAAATATTATAAACCAAATAACAAGATAAGAGGTTTAAAGTCATCGCATGGATTCATTTCTATTACAAGTACCAGTTATGAAAGACTCAACCTTTTCTTTTATCACATGAGAAAATAGCTATTCTCTAAACATAAATACACTATGTTATAAATATCCCACAACCCATTGCCATATTTGCTTGATACTACCCACGCAAAAAAAGGAGTATGCTTGTTTCTTATTCTTCTTAGCTTTCCTATAACCCTACATTTTTCTTGCAATCTCAGGAAAAATTGACCTCCCAAAAAAGCTCAGTAGATCACATTAAAAAGTTTTTGTAAATTCCACATAATTTTTATGAACGGAATCCACAATCAGATACAAAATTGCTTAAGGAAAGGTAAAAGAAAAAGAAAAAAATTATCTCACTTCAAAATCAAAACCAAAAATCGGAAGTACCGAACAAGATCAGCCTGTATTTTAGTTATGAAAAGGAAAAAGAACAGATAAACACAATTCATGAATCAATCAAAGAAATCATTGAAGGCTAAAATTCTTTACCAACAAAACATACACAAATTCATAAATAGAAATTCCAATATGTCACACAGAAGCTACAGAATAATCCTCCGAACAGATAATGAAATCGAATATTATGATCTCGAAAAAGTAAATGAGAAACTTCATACCTGTCTAAAGATGCCCTCCTAAAAGTGAAAACGAGGTAGCCGATGATGGTCCCTTCTCTATTTCTCTTCACGGAAAGTGTTTTGACCCCAAAGCCCATGCGGCTGTTCGGTATAGTAGTTTACTGTAGTTGATCATTAGCGGGTTAACACCGGAAAGACACTTTTGCCATTTTATATTTGGCAGAGCCAGTTGGCATAGCGGTATTGATAATATTAAAGTACTCTGCTACTGACAATGATGATCTTTCTCCACTTATTAATAAAGCTTTTTAAAAATAAACAAATACAAGGGTTTTCTAGGAACTCCGCAGCATTTTTTATATTTTACTTAAAATGTACCTTGAAATAACTAGCAAAAGTATTTGCAAAATAAAATTTTGACAGTAGCTTTTATCATCTTTGACATATTTGGAAGATGGTTGTTGTAGTTTCAATGAATCTATTATAGTCATTTTTGATAAAGTTTTATTTTTATTTATGTTGGTATTTTTAATAAGTTTTGATAGTTGTCAATACGTGTTCGTGAATGGTATCATATTCAACAGGTCAAAGGCAATAGTGTTTGCTAGTGGTGTGGTGGGTGGATGAAGTTATTGATTGGGTGATTGGTAAGGGAAGGACAACGTAGATTGACGGTGCATAAAAATTGAATAGGATATTTTATAGTTGGTTATTAACTCTTGGGAACTAAGTTTAAAAATTGCAAACGGATAATTAAAATTGAGGTTTTTACTTAAACAGATTGTTTTACCGAATTTCACAACCCAAAACGACTTCGTTATCATTAGTGGGCCAGATGATCATTGCCATTTGTCACATCCCTCGTTTTTGTATCATGTGTTTGTGTTTGAGACTCGGTAAGGATTTATCAATTAGGCTAGCAAGTTCAAGACCAGACATTATATCAGGTAAGGATAGAATTGTATATATATAAACGAAGTCCTTTGTGGCCAAGATTAGAAGAGGGAACTTTTTTTATTTTTCATCTCACCAGCATCCAACAACGGCTGCACGCCTGCAACTGTTACACCATGGCTACTTCTGTTACTCTCCATAGCCTACAAGGCTCCATCCTTAGATCCCACTTCATTGGTAGAGATGATCTCATTCAACATTCCCGCAAACAATCTTTCACAATTCATAAGAGTCCGAAAACTCATTCAATAAAACCATGCGCCAAGTTCAACTTGTCTGAAATCTTGGGAGGCAGAGGACTATGCAACGGAGAACAAGGTCTTCAAGAAGAGTTAAAAAGGGATGTCGATGACGATCTAACACCAGTGATTGACAAGGCGAAAGAAGATTCTGGTACTGTGCCATTGGCTGTTGATAAAGTTTCTGAGGATGCTTTTGAAAAGGAATTGATGGGGTTAACCGGGGGATTCCCTGGGGGTGAAAAGGGATTGAAAAGATTCGTAGAGGAAAATCCACCTCCCCAAAAGCCAACAGCAGGTGCATCAGAAATAACTGACCTTACAACTTCAAAGAAGCCAAAACCACCTGAATTACCACTGTTAATGCCAGGAATGATTGCCATTGTAAAGAACTCAAACAATCCCTATTACATGTACTGCGGTATTGTTCAACGAATCACTGACGGTAAGGCAGGGGTTCTTTTTGAAGGAGGAAATTGGGACCGGTTGATTACTTTCCGGCTGGAAGAACTGGAACGCAGAGAAAAGGGCCCTCCAATGAGAAACCCCAGGTCTGCTGTTCTTGAACCATTTCTTGAAAATAAATAATAAGTGTTACATTTTAATTCTCTGCTACTAGCATGTCTGTTTGTATGCCAATAAGCCATTCTTACAATTCTACCTAAGATGATTGTTATTATCTCTCAATATTCTATCGAAATCCTTATTCAATTCATCTGTTCAATTTCAAACGTTTTATGTCTGCTTGGTAATTGAAACTTACAATTAGTAAAGTGTTCTTTCAAAACAATCTATGAAACTGAACCCAGCAGAAGTGGGTTGTGATGCATCAAAAGCTCATATGGTGAGTAAAGCATTACCCTTTATTCCCGAAGCAACATAAGAAGATCAGAAGGAGCCACCCAACTGCCAGAATATTGTAAAACAGGTAGTTAATATATAAGAAAGCAAAAGTATAAGACAATATAGTTAAATTTCAAATGCAAGATTCAACTATTTTATAGGTTTTCACTGCAAATGTCTTACATTTCATATGATCAATAGTAAAGATCAAGCAACGAGCTCCCCTATTTTATTGTGAAAAAAAGACTGAGACCAATCAATCATCAAATTAGTAGCTTTCATAAAAAGGAAGTATCTCCACATAACAAATCTCTGAAAAATTAGCTGAAAGGAAGATGTATTGCTTGTGTTGGTTGCAGTTTGCCCCATAAAGAGGAAACATAAAGACAAGTAAAAAAAGAAGAAAAAATATTTGTGAACTCCAGTGCTTCAGACTAAGTAAGCTACTGACATGATAACAAATCCAGAACACTCTACATAATTGATAAAATCCACAAGTAATGTAGTCAAGTAAACTCATTTTCTAAATAGAACGGTAAAAAAATCAATCAGTATTACTGAGATGACCAAGCAAGGAGGTAATTGCATACCAAAATTGCTTCAATCTCCTGATTGGACACAGGAGTTCGTTTGGGCTGAAGAGAAGCCTTCCCTCCCAAAGTTGTTGAAGCTTTAGGAGTAGAAAAGAATGATAGATTAGTATCACTTGCAGAAGATGAAGCTCGAGTCTCAGATGCAGAGCCGCAAGTGCAATTACTTCTATTATCTTGAAAGTTTATAAATTGCCAATGTGAAAATTAATTAGACTGAAGTATTTCGCAATAACCATTAAAGTATGATGTAGTCACTATAAATTTTTTGAAAGATTAAAAATGATAAAATGTAACACACAAAGAATATAAATAACATGGACACAATATTATTCACTACTTCAAAGTTCACAGTAGCAATGTTAAAAATGATAATTAAGAATACTTATTCAATGCTTCTTCATTCCTATTCTTTACAACTCCAGTCACCAAAAAAAAAATTGATTTGAGATTCAATTGAAGTAAACGTTCACACAGAAATCCAACAAAATGAGAATAACTCCTTGTAATTACAATAAATCACATAAGAATCCAGAATTCAGAAATTATTACATTTACCTTCTTCCCTAAATATATATATTTTTATACACTATAAGAAATTGTTCACGGAATAAGAATCGGAAATACGGAGGTCCAGCAAGAAGAATTACAAACCAGGAAGTTATGAATGCCTCTGAGGAAATTTGATGCGGGGAATTCTCTTCAAAGCCTGAGCTCCACCCATTGATAACTGTCTCTGTGTCAGAGTCTGTGCGAGTATTGCTGTATATCTCTGCGCGAAAAGAAAGAAGACGACGATGATTTTTACTTTCCATGCTGCTGTCTGCTGCCCAAGTTGCATCCTTTGTACCCATTCGTTTTGTTAGACACCGTACCTTACTAAGCCCAATACTGATTCTAACTTGGTGCAAAGCCCACACAAGGATGAACCAAGAAATTACAGGATATGTTTAGATAATCTAAACACACTACAAAAAACGAATGTTGTGACTACAATGTTTAGATAATCTAAACACACTACAAATGTGACAATACAGATCTAAACTTGATTTAGTAATGTTATGATTTTGTGAGATATGTCGTGCTCCTTTAACTCTCTCAAAATTAATTTTAAAAAGTTATATTAGTAGTGTTTGGTAAAATAATAGTAAAATTACTTTTAAAATAGAAGTCACAAAATTAGTAGTCGGTAAATTTAATATAATGTTATTGTAAAAATGTATATTAATTATAATAAACAGTGAAGATGTGGAAGTTAGAAAGTTTAATTTTTTAAATAATAAATACGAATTTTTATTAAAAATTAAATTCATATTAGTCTTTAAAATTTATTAAAATAAAATTCAATGAAAATGCACATTAATTTTTTTTCTTGAAACATAAAATAATTAATTTATATTATTCATAAGTATAAGTACATATCTAAATAGTATTATTAAACTAAGTCTCATGATAGAGCCTAAATGGAGACTGATTTCAAGATACTGACTGAACCAATACAAATCTGACATAAGAGAAACACTATAATTTGTTGATTATTCAACCAATTATGTTCTCAATAACTTACAGATTTGAATAAGCATGTCTCTATAGACTCTACACAAATTTAAATTAAACAGTCTCCAATAGTTCGATTTTCCTGATCCTCATCAAATAATTATTCAACAGAAAAAAATAACCACAAATTGAAGAACTCTTTTATGTGGCTCTATTAGACGTGTCACTCTCTTGAATTTTCTAACTCATCTCATTTATAAGACGACCATTTAAAACCTCAAATATAAGGACATTGACCCATTCTAACGTGGAATTTAGTCTTTTGGAGTCAGACAAATATTAATTGGCTGGATAACAAAACTGAGGCTCTAAGAACTCCACTTAGACATCCCTTGAGCGTAAGAAATTAAAGACTTTCCACATTTTGTGATTCACGCCCTGCTCACAGCTCACCCACTTGACACTTAGTATTTATTTGTCTCCCAATTAATGCTATAAATTCACTCCTCAGTTTGCAATTTCCCTTCACCCCTCCCGTTCTTCTTCACCATACTTGTCTCCAAAATGTGGAACATCTCTTTTGGTTGTTTTTTTTATAGGAAAAATAGTGTATCGGATGAAAAAATAGAACTTAAAGAACCCTATGTCACCAAGTTTGTATATCGAGATGAGTTGAATAAGAAGCCACCATCACCAAGCAAGGTGAAGAAAAGTGTTCGGTTTGAAAACTCAGAACCAAAAATTTTGGGAGAAGAAGATGTGGAAAATTCTTTTCAGAAAACAAGCTGTGGAGATCATACTGTTGATAATGAAAAGGGGATGATTAGAGTGAAAGTTAGGATGACAAAGCAAGAAGCTGCAAGAATGTTATCCAAGTGCAAAGGAGAAGGGGTTCTTGAATTCAAGGATGTTGCTGGTGATCTTGTATCAGTTCCAATAAATCGTTTTAGCATCATGTGACTCCTTTCTCCTGGCACCAACACTGAATAAACCAGTGCTAGTTTCATTGAGGAATTTAATCGACCATCAGGCAGACCCTTACAAGGATAGATATAGACAAATCCTACTCCAACTCTGGCTTGTGGAACATCCCTACTGAAGAATTTTAGATGTACTTATATTGCCCAAAATTATTTTTAGCAGTATTTGTAAGGAGATGTTAGAATCTTCTTATTTCTTAGATGATAAACTAGTTTAGTATCAGTTAAGCAGTTGTAATACTCAGGCTGATAGACTAATATATAATTGATTTAGCTCATCTGGACCCTCTGGAATTGGCACTCGTTGCATCTTCAATTTACTGCAGGTACTTATTCATAGAACAAATTCTTATGATTGAAACAGAATAATTGTGAAGAGTGCTAATTCTAACCAAATGACTGGTATTGATAAATAAACATGGCAGAAGTGCACACATTAACCCACATGAGATAATGTACTATTTTGTGTTTGGAGTAAGGCAATGTCTACAAAAACTTCAAAATTTGAGAATCATTTCAGAATATAAAATCCAAAGCAATTAGTGACGCATGTTGTAGTTTAAGCACTTACCCAAACTAAAAAAAGTAAAAATAAAAACCTCGACTTAACCAAACAGAGAAGAAAAAGAAGAAACTGTTATTGCAAAGATTCATCTATCCATATCACAATCCACTTCAGGAATCTCCATTACACTTTCTAAAGAAGGCTTCCATCCATCAATAACTTTGCCTCTTCCTGATTTCTTTATCTCTGCCAAAAGTTCATCTAACCCTTTCCCTCCTCTGTCCTTGAGTTGAAGCATCAGCCATTCTAACTCTTCCTTTGTCAGCACTATCTTCACTCTCATAGTCCCATTCTTCGCAATATTATTGCTTTCATTCACAAACCCACACGACGATCTCTCTCTCTCTTCGTCAGATTGCCATTGCTGCTTCTGCATGTTTTCCTCTGTTTTCTGTGGCCTTTCCATGCAATTTCCCATGACTTTGGAGTTTTTGAAATGGTAAATTAATATCCAAAAGTTGCCAGCTTCGGAATCCCGAAGAAGAATGAAGAAAGACAGCCTCTGGATTATTCAACTTGTTCACTAGGTAAGGTACTGCAAGTGAGGAGGAGGAAATGGGAACTGAGAAGGGTATGCATATATAGGTCGATCATATTATTTAATATTTAATAATGACCAATAATTAATGTATTGCTCAATAAAATTAGAAATTTTAACATAAATGAAAAGAGTTCACAGGGATTTGTTTCTTGTGAGAGTATCTAGTTCTATTCTTACTTGTTGGGTGACATATATTTCCTAGTTTATAATAATTTTAGTGAATGGATCTTCGTCTGATTTTGTTCTTTCTTAAAATCGATTTTGTATTTGACCTTTCTTTTTTGCTTCAGTTTAAGACCTAATTTTAAGCAGGTCACATAGATTTTATGATATTCAATAGAAATTTCTTTGCCGGTGATGGTGACATTTAACTTATTCTTTGTCCGGATCATATGAACTTGCTTAAAATTTATTCAAGAAATTGATCACGGATTTGATTATTTTTTCCATTATTTTTCTCTGAACATTATACCTTTCTAAGATCAATTCAAGAGGCAGTTGGGTGTAGCTAAATCGCAGATAGTACGTACTTGGGTGAAACTTTTCAAGATAAATTAAATTTAAGACTATAAATCCCCCAATACCTCATTCCTCAAACAAACAAAATTTTCTCTTTCATTAATTAGATTTAGTCCCCCAGAGTGCCCAAATCCCGCACTTATCTAATGAGGTCGAGAAGACAAAAAATGACGTATTAAACTGCAAAATTATGTGGTAAATAATGAATATTCAAGAACTACTTTTACAGAGTGAATGAGGACAAACTAGTTACGTAATTTCATTTCATTTCACTTCCCGTGGATCGGCGGATTAAATAATATTTCACCCGACAGCTTCCCAAGTTTAGGTGAGACGATGACAGGTTTAAAATTTTAAATACTATAATCAACTGTTGGCACTTGAAAATAAACCTTGACGTCTAGGAACAATAACAAAACCTACTCTCAAGGCAGTTGACAAAATTGCACTTCGTGCTCAAACAGGGACTCCAGCAAAGGAGAAAATCAAGACCGCGATCTAGTGAGCCCTACCTCAATCACGGAGCCAAACAAAAATTGCTAATAAATAAATAAATAAAAATTCGAAGTTATGCGTTGTGCAAGTATCATACTCAAGGTTTCATCAACATGCTTGCAGTCCTGTCAAGCCTGTGGTTATGGAAAAGTACGCAACTGAAAAAGCATCAGATATTATACCTAATCAGAAAGTCCCTCTCAAGCCTAGAAGAATCACATCCGTATTAGCAGTTTTCATTTTTAGAAAAACCAATGGAGGATTTTAGTAAGACAAAACATCCGTTCCGTCAAATACTTGTAGGTAGATTTCTAGATAAATTTAAACGGAACAATCGAGCAATACACATTAAAGCAGGAAATTCAACCATCACATTTGAAACAAAGAAAATCAAGGCAGTTTTATGTTCAAATAACTACGAAAATCATCTATTATGCTTCAACATGCCAGTGTTATTGCCTGCATGCAAATGAAAGCCCGTGCACATGTTAATCCTTTTGCAACATATGGTCTCTGCTTCGGGCATGTAAAGGATAATCAGACATTGGCCTCGTATAAATTGCAACACAATATCGCATTAATCAACAGCTGTGCACTTTCTCACTACAGCAGTTAAATAAGTCAACTCTAAATTAACTTATAAGTTCTTAAACACACAAGTCAACTAGGCAACAATTACACAAAAGCAAGGCATTCTAATATTAGTACACCAAAAAACATGCAGGCGGTGAACATCGATGTATACTGATGATCCAACTTCAAGACCAACAATTTGAGAACTAACACGTGGTTAGCATCACAGACAACAAAAACTCACGGTACACGTCGACGCTTCTTTGCTAGATTCTCAAAGACCTGGTGAACATCAGCGGAAGTGATTGCCTTTGATGAGTCAAACGACTCCTGCAATGGAAGTAAGCACAGCGTATAAGTAAACAAGTCTAGTATTCTTTGAGTTACCGTTAAACCATTCTACAATACTAAAGCACTTGGCTGTAAAGATTTTTCTTCTTGTTCCTCCTTTTCATCCCTTTGTAATCGAACACGAGATGAGAAATTTAACTAGTAAAGAACATACCAAGAAAGACCGAATCTCGTCCTTCATGTCTGCAATGCCATTTAAGATCTCCATTTTCTCCACATGTCCCAGTTTATTCAACATACTTAACTCGGCACCTTCCTGTTGCTGCAACTTTTCTTCCCTCTTCTGCTTTGCCATTTTCTCATACTCCACAATTGAGTCTTCCTTGTCAAGTAGAAAACCAATATGCTTCTGATTGTAAAATTTCATGCATTGGTCACATCTGCACAAGGCACCCCTCCAATTTTTGGAAAGAAATATTGGTTTACAATCTAAGACAGGTGAAGCAACCGCAATATTGACTCCAAGAAGACAATCAGTATGCAGATTGGCACCTCTTCGAGCATTGGCTTTGACCCGTGTTCCCTTCACAATTATCGCCAAGAATCAAACCCTTTACACCATTGGCAGATTCAGGATCAGCATTAGCCTCAATTTTAGGAGATTTACAGTATGTATCACTATTTCCAGACCCACTAGCTAAATGGATATCTTCCACAACATTTTTATCCTTGCTAACTTTTACAATAGCATGAGGTTTCCTTTCTGCGGCCATTATGATTTCAGGATATAGTTTTAAAAAGGAACAAACTGCAGAGCATGCACCACAAATAATGTCCTCATACACAGGCTCCCCTTCATCATCTCTTGGAATCTGACGTGAAGTAAGATGGTAGATCATCATCAAAATACTTGGTAGAGAACAACCCAAAGATATTAAGATTAACAGACAAAAATGTTCTATCACAAACCAGAGGTAAAAGATGGCTATTTATCATATTCACCTTACAAGAATATTCTAGGTACCACGTAAGGGTGGCAGGAGATGGAGAATCTAACCAAATTTAGGTTATAAGTGGCAGGGCACTTATAGGAGATGGAGACTCTAACCAAATATTTACATATTCAAATTCAAAATAAATAAATAAATAAAAGGCATGGTTACTCATCTCAGCATGGCCTTTTAGAGTACGAAATTTTATCACCTAGGTAGCAATTAAAAAAATGAAAAGATAAACTACGGCAAGATAGAAAAAGTAATTGAGAACCGAGTCTACATGCCAAGCTACTAACCTCATCAAATGATTCAAGACCAAGATGCTCCTCGTGAAACCAGTCCTCACATAAACAGCACTGTATCATCTCTACTTGTTCTTCAGCATCTGGATCAGGATAGGGGCGACCGCAGGTGCAGTAGGAACCTTTGAAGTTGTGATTGTATGAATTCTCACAATTTTCTATATCTTTATTTGGGAAAAGCTTGCAGTAGAACTCTCCAAACTTGGAATTTCCACAGTCACATTTAAAGTTTCTTTTTGTCCATAGTTCCACGATCTTGTCCAAATAGCAACAATGAAAACCAGATTAATCATAAAGGTAGTTGAGTTTAGATCAAGAAAAAGGGTTTATACAGGAAAAATTTATTAATACACTCCACATTAACAGATAGAGCTGAAGTGGTAGCATAACTATGTAACAAATATCAGTTCCCAATGTGACATGTAAATTTCGTTCAACAACCCATGTGAGCTAAAAGACTTGCCAAGCAATAACTTTAAATGAAACAAGTGTAAGTAAGTCTTTCAACCATTGAATTTTTTATACTTCAACAATGAACATAAATCTATATATTTCTAAGATCTATGTACCTAGTATAAGGGAAGGATGCAATGTACATAGAAAACATATTAGAACACAATGGCCATCGGTCAGATTTTCACAGCTCAGAACATAAGACAATAGGAATTCTAAAACACTTCTCTAGAAAGCCCATGCGCAAAAGGAAGAAAAAAAAAAACTAAGAGAAATCATTATTTAGCAGCATATGACATGTACTATTTTCCTAAAGACAAGAAAACATTATTTAGCAGTGTCTACTAGGAGAATTCATTTGCATTACAATCAGAACTGCAGGTCAACACACAATTCACATCTATCAGCAATATACAGCCAGCAAACAATCCACCATTCTGGAATTAATAAAAGAAAATGAGTACCTGATGACCATCATGACAAGACAATGAGCAAGCTGTGCAAACTCCAGAATTTCCATCTGGGGTGCAAGTCAAGCATGAGAAAACCGCCTGTCTTTTCATATAACCATTACTGTAGGTACACTCCTTGCCTTCATCACCCCCCAAAACCAAATCAGCTTCCTACGAAGTGAATATTGAAGATAGAAAAATCTTTCACCAACAACTTCAACTGTATGCTAATAGACAGTAAAACTCCACATTGATATGGATCAACATTAAGGATTGTTAAGAAACATCAAAGTAGAACAGCTTATGCTTAATCAAGATTCATGAACCTAATAAGCTTGAATTCAATTGGAATGCAACAGTTTGGTGAAACTGCATGAGATTGCCATTAAGAGGAAATGATTTTAAATTAGTGGTGCACCCAAACAAAAGTATGTTTTACAAAAACTAAACCTATAAATCAGTTTCCTAAATAATTAGAACTTGGAATTATGTTAAAGAATGCAACCAAACTGTACAGACAAGTGGAAAGTTAATAAATAAAAGGATCAACTCCCACTGACCACAAAACTCTAATCAAACAAGTCAACTTTCCGTCCTTTGCTATAATAAAATCCCATTTAAGTTCCAAAATGTAATTAGTTAAAGATAATAAAGACTCTAAATTTTTCAGAATCTTCAAGTCCAACTTCTGTAAGCTTTAAATACAAATTTCTGGTTAATTTAACCCTCAAATTATAGAAAAAATTTAAAAAATAGCAGATTTGATGTTTTTCAGTTGAGAGGTAGTAGTGAGGCTACTTCCGAATGTAAAAAAGGTTACTGCTTAGAGTTTTATTCTCCTCCTACGAAATCTAATCTAGCAAATAAAAAGCACGCAAAACTACAAAACATCGGGAAACCAGACTAAGAAAAGTAATAGCAATAATTTGAATAAACCCATAAACTAAAGAGTGAAAATGTCAATACAATACATCTAAACAAACTTACCAGCTCCTGTTCATCGACGTCCTTAAGGTACTCTTGGATTGAAATAGTTGGCTCGGCCTCATCATCGAAGGTACCATCCATTTTTCACTGTATCTATTATCGCCCAAAATCTGAGTTGTTGTATTCAATTTTCACCCTCTGCCATCAGGAATCAGTGCAACATTAGTGAACAATTTATTAATTAGAGGATGTCCTAGAACAGGAAAACCCTAGATTCCACGAAAATGAAAGAGGCATTCCAAATCCAGAAAGGGAAAAGATGTACCTAAATGCACTTGATTAGCAATACGTTACCAATAGCACATATAGAAGCCGGTCCAAGACTGCTAGCGTCAAGGGAAAACAGAGACCGCTCTTAAAGGACCTACAAAGCAGAGGATTGTGAGTTAGGGTTTGTTTTATACGCGAGTGAGGACTTTAAGGACATTTTTCCCGCCATATTGAGCCTTTATCTTCATTAGGCCCCCGCTTGGGTCAGCGACTCAGCGGTATGGGACGCGCGGTCGCGCCATGTCCGTTTGGGTCTTTTGATCACGTGGGTCCATTTTTTTTACTCGTAATATTTTAACTTTTATTTTTTATAATTTATACACAAATCATTCTAAATCACAAACATAAAACATAATTTTTGAACAAATTAAAAACACATTATGATTTAAGATCATAATTCTAGTTTCTCCCTCAACCCAAACCAATATAAAATAATTAATAGCGCAATTTTTGCGTTGTGTGTTAAACATAATTGTGATTCACGAAAATAATTCTTGTTTTCTTTCTTATTCCAGCCCTCCTGATATTTAACCCGTCTCTCTTTCTCGGATCAGCATCTAACAAAATCTTTTCTTGCAGTAACTCCCACTGCTGGTTACTTTTTGACAGTGGCAGAAGCCATAATTTTTTTTTCATTGGAGTCAAAAGAATTTTTATTAATTAATTTTGATTTCATTAATAAATTGTTAATATCATAAATATTTTCAATTTTCAATTTTATCAACGAATGAAACTCACTTACGATACACATGAATTATTTTTTGTTAAAGACTGAAACATAATAAATTGTACTTTAATGTGATTTTTAATTTTTTACTAAGGAGAGTGAGTTATATTTGTATTAAGAACTTGACTCCGCGTGGGATTCCCATATGCACGGTCAATTCTGGTTCGCATACTTATCACTTAATAAATATATCATATATGGTGGCATAATATGTGGGGTTAACAAAAGTTTTGTTTCCTGTTGAAACCCATCACGTTCAAGCCTAAACATGCACGTTCAGGCCTCGAAAAATCTATCCTGTTCATGTGTTGTGAAGGTTGTGAAATTATCTTAAAACCTTTTTAATCTAGGCGAAATGGCATTACCATGTAGTTCCTAACATAATAATTTTTGTCCATTTTATCTTATAATTATTTTTTCAATTAATTTTATCTTCAAATTTTAAAACATATCCCTTAAATCTAACATCGTTAATATTAAATAGAAAAAAAATACTTATATGACTTAAAATAATTTATTAGACGTTACATATATGTTTAGTTGACAAATCATGTAACAAAATTATTTGAAGTATCATTTCTTGGTCTATTTCATCTTAAAAGTATCATTTTTTAAATTAATTTATTCCTAAAATTATTTGAACTTTTACTCTCCCTCATTCCTTTTTCATATTTTTTCCCTAAAAAATTAAAATTAATTTTTTAAAATGTTATATTAATTAGAAATTTTATATTCATGATTTTTAACAATAGATGATGAAAACAAGAATGAAAGGATTTATAAGACGAGCAAAAACAAAATTTGTCATTATGTGACAACAATTATATTTTAAGCTAAATTAGTTCTCTTTCAAAATGTTAATAGTGTTAGACTGTAAGAAAATATTTAATAATATTTCTAAAAACGTGACATTTTAAGATTCATAAATGTTATTCTGCCTAAAATATGTTATATGATATTTTAGCTTAACAAAATTTTAATTTTTAATATAAAAAGAGAGGTTCAATCATAAGAAGTAATAATGTGCATAATATAATTACTCGGTTGTGTATTTAGTACCGTCAATGTAGTAACAATTACTTATGCTTAAAATTAATTGAATGAAAAACGCTATTAAGAATGTTTGTTCTATTTATTATTGCCGAGTGTTTGAAATTTTTTGAGGCGTCATACTTCTAAAACGAGAATAAAAGTTTAAAATAACAAAGATCGCCTATCACTTGAGATCACAAACCCAGTAAATCGGACGGCTAGATGCGAGCACGTTCAAATAGTTAGTTTTGGGCAACACAGTCGCTGACTTCCTTGTACCATTTAGTATATAAACCCCCCTCTCAATTTTCTGATCAATTTCAAATTTTGCCGCCGTAAACCAACACCACCACTTTTTCTCCGCAATTCTCAGTAGCCAAACAATGAAAACCAAAGCATTCAAACTGAAGCAGCAGTACAAAGCAAAACCAACACCTATAATTCAGAAGTATCTCCGATCGAAATTTCCATGCCGGAAACGAGCTCACTTCAGATTGATACACTCACCTTTCTCTGGTAAGAGTTATGGTGGCTTTGTATTTTTAGTGGATTCTATCTTGCGCTCTTACTTCGGTGGTGAAATTTCTTATAATTTAAGCATTTTGATTGTAGAATGAATTGATAGGTGAGAAGAATCTCCGATCGAAATTTCCAAGCCGAAAACGAGCTCACATCAGACTGATAAATTCACCTTTCTCTGGTAAGAGTTCTAGTTGCTCTGTAGTTTCAGTTGATTCTATCTAACGCTCTTGCTTCGGTGGTGAAATTTCTTACAATTTAAGCATATTTACCGTTGAACGAACTGATAGTTGAGAAGAAGGAATTTCGTCGCCGCCGGAAACAATCTCAGATCTCTGTGAATCTCTTCATTTCATATCTCAACTCAGGCTTATCAGAATTTTTTGTAAATTCAAGCATATGCTCTTGCTTCGGCCGTGACATTTCGTGCTACTCAAGCATATTTCAAGTTAGTCCAGAGAGTAAGAAGAGGTCAGATTTGAGGAAGAGACAATTTTCGGAACTCTCTTTTGAAGATGCATTTGACCTCCAATCGGAGATTTTCCAGGGAAACTCAGACGTAGATTTTTCAGATTATGCTCCATCTAATTTCTTGGAATATATAATTCAATATACTGCAATGTCTGTGCACATTGACGATGAGTATCCAAATACAGAAGTATGTTTTCATTTTTAATAGCACTGATACTGAATTTCGTTTTCTCTAAAAATCTGCATCTGTTTCTTTATCATTGGTTTTGCATTTTCTGTAAGTAACAATTCTGATGCTCTGGATTATTTTGAATATATGCTCTGCAACTTATGTTGTAAAATTTTAAATTATAGGTTGCGAGGATTGAAGATGTAGATGGAGAAGAGATCTACCAAATGTTGAGAAAGATAGAGAGGTGTCAAGTGTTTTTGCCGAAGTATGCTGAGAAGTTCTGCTCCATTTTAAATCAGCAAAGGTCGCAAATGGTCCAGTGGATCATTGAGGTTCTTCCCTATGTTGTCGTAACCTTTCTTTATTTATTATTTTAAATTTGTCTAAATTGAAAATCAAAATCCAAAACTGATACTTACTTTACAAGCCTGAATGTCTTTCAAAACCAAAGCTGCATTTTGAAAGGTATTGTGACACGTCATTTAGTGATGACACCCATTATTGATGAAATGTAATTCTTCTCGATCGTATTCTTCGTTTGATTTCTTCTTGAGAACTTCTATCGGAAAATGCAGTGATAGGACACCACACTGCCGCTATTTTATTGAAGTTACAAAATGGATAGTTTATAATTTTCTTATTAAGGAAATAAGAGAAGCGTATATGAAGGCAGTTACCAAATATCTTAGATTGTACCAAAACCAAAAGAAAATAGGTTTTGGATTAAAAATGTTTGATCCTAAATTATGGATCCTATTAGTCATTATTTGATGCATATCTGGATATAATAGAATTATATATATTTTTCATTAATTGGTAGAAAGGTTAAATTTTTATGACTTTATATAAGATTGACTTAATTAACTAATTATGTATCATACGGTACTTTGTTGGGATTGAGGATATGGCATTGTATCATTAACTCGATACAATTTCTAGTTCACACGTGTAATTTGATTTGAAATGGGCAGGAATCTTCAATGAAAGGTCTCCGGGACGAGACAATTTTTCTCTCCATTATCCTCCTAGGCCAGTTCGTAGGCAAAGGGTACTTCAGAGCCAAAAGAAACCTTCAAATTCTTGGGATAGCCTGTCTTACATTAGCCACCTGGATCGAAGAAAAACTACTACACAATAGGTACTGTGTTCAATTTACTTGGAGCGAAATCACGACCTAATTGGTACTATTGTTATGGGCGAGATAGCAAATTTACAGCAGCTTGAAGAAGAAGTGCATCGCCTGACTGATTCCTATGGGTCGGGTGCATACACAGTCACATATCACTGCTTGCCTTTTCATGAGATTAAGTCCTGTTATGCCATGGAGAGCTTTTAAGCAAATACTAAGTCAAATTCTGGTATGGTCTGAAGAACCTAGTGAGCCAGAAGAATTTGGCCAGCCTGAAGAAGTTGTCGAGTTGGCAGTTCCGTTGCGTGTCTTGTATATCTGTGTCACCGGTCAGCGCCATGGAAGTAGACTTCTGTTGTTATTTGCCTTTTACTATCTGTTATTTTGATTGTTTTGGTAGATTTAGATACTAATACTGTTTTAGCAAAAATAAATAAATAAATAAAATATATATATATATTAATACCTAAGAAATAAACATATATGGATGTTATTAGATATTAATTGAAAAAATAAAAAAACAAATTTTTATTTTTATTTTTTATCCCGAGTTTATGATTCTGTGTTTGTTTGTTGAAATATTCTTTACTAGCTATGAAAATTAACTGTCAGTCAAGGTTTGTTCAATCAGGTCTTATATTTCTTGACTAATTCACGCTAGCAAGGAAGTATTACTCATGGATAATAAGTAGAGATAATTAAGTTTAAAGAGATGCTAAATAACGAAAATTAAATTAGTTATTTAATGATTTTCAGAAGTGTAATAGAATAATTAATTAGCTTGTTTATAAGTAATTTGTTACACAGGAATGGCAACGAGTTGAGCTTGAGCTGAGCTTTGCCAAAACTCAAGATGTAATAGAAAAATATTTGAATAACTTATTATCTAACCATATTATAATATATGTTAGTTTTCATATATAAATATATTTATTATAAATTTATATATAAATAATAATTAAATTATTAAATAAATATTAAATAAGTTAGTTCACCAGACTCATTATCAATTCTTATTGCACTTAGGATTCATGATTATACTCCTTTTGGTAGTCTACAGCATAAGTTTTACATAGTACTTGTCAATAGAACTTGGAATTGTCACATTTTCAAAAAAACTAATAAAACAAAGAAAATTCTTAAATAAATATAATAATTATTAAAATTGATAATTTTTGGAAAATATCTAGATCCACTCGAAAAGGCCATTTTTTATAGTCCTAAAACTAACTGGACTTCTTTATTAGCCATAAATAATTGAGAAAAAGAAAAAGAAATATTGGGTGTTTCAAGTAAAAATATTTACATCTGAAGTCCCTAATTAAGATAATTTTCTTTTCAGATTTTATTCTTTAGACTGGTAATGATTTTTTTACCCCATTGACGAAAAGAATATATCATGAGACGATCATAACAAAAAATATGAATAGTGAAAAGTACTCTTGAACATTAAGTTGAAACGCCATATGAAATTCATGGCATAGGTTGACAGGACATATATAATATATGCGAAGTTGTCTGTCTTAACTAGCAGATGCAAAAACTTGAATTATATGAATAATAGGAATCACATAGTTTCATTTTGTTTGACCTGAATCACCAGATTCCATGCAAGACCACTACAACAACACCCCATTCCACCCTTACCATATGCAGGCATGCAGCTTTTATTGTTTTCATAGTCATTTGATGCAACCTTTTCATCATCTAACTCACCTTTGCCGGCCCGTTTCCCCATTGGGCTCCTTTGAGATTCAATCTACGTTTCACTAGCACCAAAATTCTCCTAAAATTAAGTCGTACAGATTACAGAAACAGTTGGTGAAAGCATTTTGGACCAAGCTTGGGCTCGGTCTCCATAAAAAAAAAAGATAAATTAAAGTTACCTTGATTTTGATATATCACACTAGCTTTGGCATCTGATAATTTCTCACACATTGCTAATATAGGGGAGCATCATATTATATATAGAAATATGGGTCATTTTACTTAATAACGATTAATTAATTTTAAGAATGTAGCTGTAACATGATATCAGAACTGGGTTCCAGGCTCTTCTAATATATTTTAACATGACATTAGTGTTGTGGGTTTTAGGCCTAATTCCCTACATTGCTAACATATAATATAATTTCACATTATATATAAGTATACGAGTAACTCTTCTTAATAAAAATTGATTTGCTATTTGGAGGAGAGAAATCTATATAGATAATCTTAAGCTGTATTATAATTTTACATGATCAATTAGTTTATTTTTTAGTTTTTATATATATATATTTTTTGGTTTGCTATATAAATTATCAAAATGACATGTATGTTTTATGTTATAAAATGATTAAAATGGTGAAGAAAAATAAAAAAAATAACTTTAATTTATAAAAATAAAAAATAAAATCACATCAATGGCATTCTCCTCCGTTAGGTCAATTTATTAAAAACAAAGTTTTAACAGTCACATATTGGGATTCGGCTCCTCTAGAAATTCCTTATTAATAGAATTCTAATTAATCTTAGTCATTCACACTATTTTTTTAATCTCAACCATCCTAAATAATTTAATTTTAAGTTCTATTATTTTATTTAATTAATAAATTGAATATTATATTAAAATATACCCTATTTTTATTTTAAATCCTAACCCTAATCCTAAGTCTAACCCTAACCCTAATCCTAATCCTAACCCTAACCCTAATCCTAATCCTAACCCTAACCCTAATACTAACCCTAATCCTAATTCTAATTCTAATTTTAACCATAAATTATTTGGGTGATTGAGATATAAAAAATTAAATAAATAATTAAGATTAAAAGAATTTTAGAGAATCCAAATCCCATATGTTGCATCCAATTAAAAGAAATGTAATTATTTATTTCTTTGCAAAAAAAGTAGCTTTAAGCGTATAACATAGGCGTTTTGCGTTTATGTTTCAAACATAGAGGCAAAAGTGTTTGTTTTCACTTTTTTTATGTTTTTTAAAAAGAAAAGGAATTGGGTTGCACATTTGGCCGCCAAATGAACTCTAAGTCATTTTACAATTAATAATAAATATAATACTAATTTTATCATTTAGTTATCAAGCTATTAAATTTTACTTTCATTATTTTTTGAAAAATCGAAGCTTTATTATCTTAAATTTAAATTTCTATTTAATACGTTTTTGTTTGTTTTTTTTAATCAAACTTCAACCATTTTAAATTATTACGTATTTTATTAATTAAAACTATTTTTTAATTTTTTTATTGAACTTAATTCTTATTATCATCTTTATAATTTTGATTTTATTAATGATATTTTGATTTTTTTAAAGAGAAAATAAAATTTAATACTTTAATAATTAAAGAGTAAAATTAATGGGCTTAACTATTTTTTTGGTTATGAGCTTCTCTCATATGACAGATTCAAAGCCCACATAAAAAACTTTGCACGTTTAACCCTTTTTTTTTTTTTTTGTCTCTTCTCTCATTCTTTCTTCCATATATAACTGTTACTTTGACCTTCCTCCTTCAATATTCTCAGTTGAGAAAAAGCTATGTACCCTAGCCTCCACGCCTTTAACAAACTCAGTTGCTTACGCATATCTTCCATGGCAGTGGTATTGAAACGTTGTTCGAATTCAATTCCACCCAATTTGAATTCAATATCATTCAAGGCTCATACTATTAGCGACCTATCCGATGACGTACTATTCGAGATTTTTATTCTACTCCCATGTAAATTCGTTTTGAGATGCAAGTCTGTTTCAAAGCAATGGTTCCTTTTGATTTCCAATCCTAATTTTACTCGCAGATTTATTTATCGCCAACATTGCCTCTACTCACAGCAAAATTGTTCCTTCATCTTTGAGCCCTCCTATTTTCTAATCATACCCAAGGTACCAGCTTTAGAAGCAGTGCCTCTCGAACAAGATTTTTCTTTGAAGTTCCTTGGCCCAGATTTTGAACCATTCAACAAAGGACAAATTTGTGGACAACCTAAATTGATAGGCACTACCATCTTAGGGAGTTCAAGCGATTTGATTCTGTGTTCAAAACCAATGAATCGCTACTGTATATACTGTATCTGCAACCCAATCACCAAGCAGTGGATTAAGCTCCCTCCAGCTCTGATCTGTAGTGCTCATTATATGATGGGCTTCATATGTGATTCTTATTATCATATAGAAGAAAAAGAAGTGGTACTCAAAACTTCTCAACAGCGCAGGTTTAGGGTGGTTCATATTCCTCGGTTTTCAGGTACAAAAAATGTGTTTCAGGTTGGGTTTTCTCATCTGAGATTGGACGATGGAGTTTAATTGATGTGTCGTGCTCAAAGGGTTTTACTTGTTTTCTTGCTTGCTCTATGGGTGTGGCCTATAATGGAAGGCTGTATTTCTTGAATGCTAATGGAACTCTTGTGTACAATCCTTATGGTGTAGACACCATTCAGCAGCAATGTCATTCCATTGATTTTCCCATAAGCTTCACCTATAAATCTAAAGCTTTAGCTTGTCTTGGACTCTCATGTGGGTATTTGAGATTATCACAATTCTCATCTAAACACTATGATGGCGAAGACAGTGTGCTTGTTTGGGAACTCAAAGACTTCGGTAATGAGACCAGGACAGGTACATGGCAGTTGATGCACAAGATTTGTTTCAACCCAGAGATTTGGAACGGATTTGATATTCATAGGCAGATACTTGAGCCTGCTGGTAAAATATATTATCCCATTGTGCTAAGTTTTCATCCATATAATAGTAACATTATGTACATACAGTATACAGACGTAGTTTTTTCCTGCAATCTGCTGACTCAGACTTTTGAGATAGTTTCAGATGGTGATAATTCTATGTCATCTCCGCTTAACGCACCCTACGCCAACCAATATGCGAAGAAAGCATTCCCAATTGTGCTCCCATGGTGGCCAACTCCAATACCTTACTGTGACAGAGTTTACTTCCAATATTAGAGAAACTCTTGTATGAGGGATGTGATTGTGGTCACACTAATAAAAATAGATCATTATTTAATGGGTTACATTACTTTATTAAGAAGTATTCTAAGAGGTTTAATTACAAAATTGCAGCTAAGTTGTTAAATTAATTATGGTAAATTTAAAGATACTTAAAGAAATTTTTAAAATTAGTGTGACCAATTAAATATATACTATTGATTTAGAAACTAATTATATGATGTGAGTGACGCCGTTGGTTTTTATTGGTGTGACCACAATTTTAATTCTTTTAATGTTAATAACATATTTTATTTAGAACAGTTGCAAGTAAAGAATTTCTTCATTTGTAATTAAGTTCTTCAAACTTGATGGGTTGTGAATTTTCTCTTACTGCCTTTTTTTTTAATTTTTAATGGTGTGTTTTAGTTTATTTGTGTTAATCTCAATTTTATGAAGAATACTTAAATTTTAATTGCATATTTTAGTTGTACTTTTGGAATTTTGGTTTGAAGAAATTAACAAGGATTGGATTGATTGTTTTGGAAAGAAATTAGAGACATAATTCTCTTATTATTTTTCTGCTTGGATTATCCTATACTTTTTTTTTTTTTTTTTCCAATTGAATCAGTAACAACTATTAAAATAAATGAAACAGTGACAAATTACAAATAAATTAACAAGTACAGTTATATATTGATTGATATATCATATACGAGGCAATCAAATCAATCACCCATCTTACCTAATTCGACGAAAGAATGGCCGATTAAATCACGCTTTTATAACCGAGGTTTGGGCTCAAGACAGCGTTTATGCAAGCGTTGACTCGGAAAATATTCATCTGTAGAATTAGACTATTAAGAGTCGCAGCCACATGACTTTGCAGCTTTAAACCACTACACTCATGCCACGGGTGTCCCTCTGAGCAAGACAATGACCTGCTTCTCAGTCATCTTCACATCGTCACCACATAGTGCCTAAAATAAAAGCTCCCAAAGCACGGAATCCTAGCCCTATAATTCCATCTATTAGGCTCTGTTTTTGTGTTTCACCATCGAAAAAATCAACAAACACACACCCCCATTCTTCACTTTCTCTCCAATGGCTTCCTTACCATTCTTGTATCTACCTCTACTGATATTTCTCTTCCTTATTGATCCAACAATTAGCAATCCTCAATTTTGCGAAGATATATACTGCGGCGAACTTCGTATTCATTTTCCTTTCGGATTAAAAGGAGCCGATCCTCAAAACTCTGCCTGTCGTAGCTATCCCGGTTTAGAACTATCCTGCAAAAACAAAAGCCAAACAATTCTCACTCTCCCCAACTCCGGAGACTACGTAGTCAATAGAATCGATTACGAACTCCAAACTGTACGGATCAATGACCCGGATAACTGTCTCGCAAAACGGTTTCTTAAGAATTTGAGCCTTTCCCGTTCGCCTTTCTATTTCGACAGAAGTGCTTATGATATTTTCAACATCACTTTCCTTAACTGCTCGTCTACGGAATCGCTGCTACCGGCTTCTTGTCGTAGTGATAATATTAACGACAACTTTTCGGTGATAGCTACAAGGACGGTTCGGGCTGCTTCGCCACGGTGGTCTAGTTTCTGTAAATTCATTTCGTCGGCTTTGGTTCCGATTTCGAATATGGAGATGTGGCCTTTTTGGAACTGTCTAAATGAAGATATTGAATTATCTTGGAACGAGCCCAGTTGTGGAAGGTGTGAAACGGAAGGTGGAGATTGTGGGTTCGTAAGCAGTACGGGTCTCCGAGTTGGGTGCTTCAATCGGCAAAAGGAAAGCCAAGGTATGTTTTCTCCGTTTTGTTTTCTCAATTCTTGTCTTGACGTAAAAGAGAGCACGATGTTGTTCTCCTTGTTTTGAATTTTCAAAGATGCCTGTCGCTGGTAATTAAAATTCTCTGTGGTCGCTCCACTTCACTTGTGCACTGTTTGATTGGAGTAAAAAAGACGAAGGAAAGGAACCAATCATCTATGCATACTAATAGAACCATATACAAATAACTGTGGTACTCTCACACATTAATATTATAATAATAACTAATTGAATTTAGTTGTCAAGAAAATACGCCTGTAACTGAACATGAGGATTTTAATTTGTAAACGTCAAATTATCGGTTATAAGTCTCATGTTCAAATAAGATGAGGATTCCCAGGAGATTAGAAGAAGGTGAATCATTTTCCTAACTTTAAATTTCATTAGAGAAAATGTTAGGATTGAGATGTGCATAAGTTTGTTCAGACATAATAATCGCTAAATAATAAATTTAAAAAATAGGGTTAGAGGTCACCTTTACAAAGTAAAGGTAAAAATGTTGTTTAACTATAGAATTGTAATCCAAAAAGAAAAGAAAAAAACAAGAATAAAGGTGTTTTTTTTTTTTTTTTTCAGTTTTGCAAAAGAATGAAGAATAAAGATTTTAATACAATTGAATCTATGAACTCTAGCAACCTAATTAGTAGAATAGGTATGATTTTAAATTGATTATAAGTTGCCATGGTTCTTAAATTTCAACGAGAATCCCATTCAACAGAAATTTCCAAATGGGCGCAGAAAGATTAAAAAAATGAAGCCAACGTTGACCGTTGTCTCATTATAATAAGAAGAATAAAAGAAACTATGATGTGGTCAAAATATTTGTTATTAGAAAAATAGAAAGTACTTGTTTATAATGCCAATGTCTACAATAATTATTGGTTAGAATTTATTTTCAAAAAATAATTTGAATGATTTAATTAGTTGTAAGGTAAACATAATAAATGAATCTCCAACAGCACCTATTAAATTAAAAATATAATTTTGCAAATACACAAAAAATAGTAGTTTTTTACTATTGTTTATAAGTTTGATCAATATAGTATAAATTTGTATGTACAAGGTCTCTCAAGGAGTGCCAAATACGGCATCACTCTAGGCATTGGAATACCTGGACTATTTTGTATCATTGGGCTAACCAGTTGCATTTTGAGCAAGGCCAGGATGTACCATCAGCGGCACCAACCCAGCACTGAATTTTCCTCAGTTGTTCCTCAACCTTCTCGATTCGTAACGGGTCTTGATGGGCCCACAATCGACAAGTTTCCACAGACCCTGCTTGGGGAGAGTCGTCGATTGCCGAAGGCCAGTGAAACGACTTGCCCCATTTGTCTGTCCGAATATCAGCCCAAAGAGACGCTGAGGAGTATACCAGAATGCAACCACTACTTCCATGCAAATTGCGTGGATGAGTGGCTCAAGATGAATCCTACATGTCCGGTGTGCAGAAATTCGCCGGAAGGATCCTCTGCAGCCACGTCCACCGTTTCTTTATCTTTCTCTTCCTCATCATCATCCTTATTGTCAGCACATAGATTATTTCCATGATTTACTGTCATTAATTAATCAACAAAATAGAGTTATACTCATGCAAAGAAAATGGAGGCTTAATATATATTTAATGAGCGTTATAGCTTATCTGTTTAATTTAATGCCTAAGATTTGTGTGGTTTAAATCCTGTTCAATGAACAAAACATTTTCTGGCGTGGTTGAATCCAGTGAAAGGCAGTTACCCTTACTATGAGGTCATGTGATTTACATGATTAGTTATTATGTTAAACATTCTTATATAAATTACACTGATTATTATCACCAAGCACACACAAATATACTTAGCTCCGCTCAAGTTTTAATGAACCAAAGCTTAACTAATTAAAAGCAAAATTATGGCTCGCCTAGTTCTAGTTTTAGCCATTGCACTTATGTTCATGGAGTACTCGGCCATTGGTGGACCCTCGTGCCAGACAGTAATCTCTCGGTTGAGTCCTTGCATTTCATATCTGAGCAAAAGGGAGGCCAAGCCCCCAAACACTTGTTGCGATGGTGTGAGGTATCTTAGCAAGTTCTCAAACCAGAAGAAAGATAGGCAGGCCATGTGTGAGTGCATTCTTCAAGCGGTACCATCGGTTGGCCCCATTGATTTTTCGCTCATCCCTTCCCTTCCTAATTACTGTGGGGCGTCTGAAAATCTACCACCCATCTCAAGCAATCTCAATTGTTCACGGTAAACCTCCTTCTTATACAATCTTCATGCAATTGAAATAACTTTTTGGTAAATAATTGATTTACTATTTATTCCCACTTAAATTGCAAGAACAGTTTTCTGTAGAAACGATTTATCTTGAAATGTGGGATACTTCATAAATCTTAGACATAGTCGGACCTAAATTTAGTTTTGTGTGTACCATGCATGCAGTATTTGATTAAAAGAGATGAAAGCGGGTGACTGTGGACTACGGACATCAACTAAATAGGGATCGTTTCAGACTGGAGAGCCTGCTGATACTTGTTGTCTAATCTTCTAGTTGCAAAATAAAATTAAATAAGGAGCCACTTAGATTGTTGGGTATGGGTAGCAGGTTTCAAATAAAATTGTTCTCATTATGTCATTGAAATTGGCAGTACTCATTTCTCAATATATAGCATCACTTGTTTTCTTCGCGCATTTAATTTGGATATTTAAACACAGGCTATCTGAAAATTTAGTCATCGGTAACTTTGTTATAACAAGCAATCTTCTAGTTTAAACAGTAGTACTGTTTAATCAATTCAAAATATATATATATATATATTCACATATAAAGTGAAACAAATCATTTATTAATTTAAAAAAAAAAATTCAAACATCTAGCTATTATTTCAGAATTTGGAGCTTTATGATAGTGACTTTTCAGTTTTAGCTGTTGATAACGAACTGGCACTGCATTTTCTTACTTGATTGGGCCTCCAATGTATTAAAGATGTAAGCCTCGGGCCAAAATATATTGGATTCAATTTGATATGAAGCCGAGGGACCTCAGAAGTAATAACGTACGTAGGAATTGAAGAAACTGAAATGCCTTTATACTAAGTATTAAATATGTCTGTCCGTAACATGACCACTTCTTTAATGTTAGGATGTCCTTGATACCACAGCAACCGGTCTACAACTCCCACCGTTCAGATTAATAAATACGTGTATAGAATTGTCTTGTACGTTGCTTGGCCAATAACCTTTGGACGACTATTAAGGTATAGGGGTTTGAATTGTATTATAGACTTGGTACAAGTCTTCTCTAGAAGTTTCAGAGAAAGTTCCTCGTAACTCTTACCAAAAAAAAAAAAGAAAAAAAAAGGAGAGTTATCTTCAGGTATTGTAGCAAGAAAAAAAAAATGTGACGTGTTCAAGTATAAATCAACAAACAAGCCCCGGAAGAATTACTTGATGTCTAGTAATAGTTTCAAAGGAGAGAGTTATTTCTTATCGTTTAATTTATAAGTTTAATGAAATTTAAAAAATTAGGCCAAATTATATTTTAAGGTTCTTATAGTTTAATTTTTTTAAATGAGCCATTGTATTTTAAAATTTTAATTGAATCTTTTTATTTTACCTTTAATTAAATTTCATGCATGAATTTCTAACAATTTACAAATAAAAAGTATCTAACAAAAAAAAGATCTAAACAATTAAATAACACAAGAGAATAGTTATTTTTAATATTTATCAAATTTTCACATAAATACAATAATTTTTGATAAAATTTTGATGAATAGGTATATGAAATTTAATTAAAATTAAAATAAAATTATAGTGATCCAATTGAGATTCTTTTAATAACTCATTTGAAAAATAGTAAAACCGTGAAGACACAGAAAGTAATTTGGCCTAAAAAATAAATTAACTGGGACAATTTAAACTTATGTTTTTTTTTTGGGATTTGGAAAGAAGAAAATAGGAAGTTAAGGGTAATAAAGTAATTCCATAAATTGGTTTAAAATTTGAGGAGATTGAAGCTGAAATGTGGCTATTGTACTTCCCTGCTCTCACGCTTTTCAATCCGTCCACAAACCTGAGGATTTGGACAGAAAAGGAAGAAAAATTAAAAATAAATTCCCGAATTTACCCATTCTGTGGCCCAAAAACAGAAAAGGGCATAAGAGTAAATTAAATCCATTTAGGACGGTTTCTCCTCCCACTTAGCAAACCAAACGCTTTCCTTAAATAATTTTTCATAATAAAAATGCTACCAACCTAGTAAAATTATTAAATGTCTTTTCCTTCTTTTCAATTTGCTTTCGCTTTTAGCATTAAAAGCATGGCCATCTTTTTTTAAAAAGAAAACATATAAATTATTGGAATATACTTTTCAATAAAACATAAGCCTATTCGATATATTCAATTAGTTTCTTAAACTTAAAAACCACACACGCCTCTTACTAACTTTTATTTTGTTAAATTTCTCAAAAAAATAAAATTGCCAAACAACAACGTGGGGACTGGGGAGGATACTCAGATCTAAATCACCCAATGACAATGGACAACAATATGTGGGACCAAACTCAAAGTCATCACCATAGACGGCCCGATCTAGCTAATTGGTATTTAGAATTAGAATTAGAATTAGAATTTGAGAGGGTCTACCAATACTAAACCTAATTTCATTTCTTTTTATCTCTGTTACATATCTCAACAACCAGAACAACCTGCTCCTCTCTCTCTGTGTGCAAGTCAAAACTGTAGTTGGCCTCACAATCTCTCAAAAAAAAACGAAAGCAGAACTTAAAGGACAGAAGCCATTGAATTTACCATAGTAGCCACTTTGGCAACCTGCTACCACCTAATATTTTGAACTTTTTTTTTTTTTTTCTCCTTATTTTCTCTGTCTCTGGAAACAGTTCACCTTAACATTAATTTGCATTCATTTCCCATAGCCGTAGCAGAGGCAGGCGGTGATCGATCGGATTGTGAATTTCAGATTGAGATTTGGCAGTAAGAGATATATTTTTGAGGTGGAGAAATATGGCACAGAAGAGATATATTTTTGAGGTGGAGAAAGCAAAGGAAGCGAAGGATGGGAAGCCGTCGATCGGTCCTGTATATCGCAGCCTTTTCGCCAAGGATGGATTTCCGGCTCCGATTGAAGGTCTTGACAGTTGCTGGGATGTTTTCCGGTGAGAAAATTAGCTTCTGTTTGTCAACTGTGAAAATGTAGTAAAATAATAGTCAACTCAGTTAATCAATTGTCGAGTGAGCGGTGTCTTTTTTTTCTTTTTCACAGGGTTTATAGAAAAGCGAATCTAATTCTTTACAAACTGTATTAGAATTAAACTCGAAACTGATCAATTTTATTTCATTTAACATTCACTAGTTAAATTATTTCTTTTTGACTGTAACTGAGTAGTTAAACGAAGCTGAGTTTTCTAGATACTTTTGATTAACAATATCTATTTTAAAATCTCAATACGATCGGATCAAGTCTGTATACTTTTGATTTGACTTTTGCTTGATTTGGAACTGAAATCCTGCGAATACAACTGACGAAATTGCTTTGGAAGTACTTCATTTTGCAGACTTTTAATGATAAAAGAGCATTTGTTTTTGTTCTGACTCCATAACTATTTCATCCTTCTTGTTACAGCATGTCTGTTGAGAGATGGCCGGGAAATCCAATGCTAGGTCGCCGTGAAATTGTGAATGGAAAGGTATAATGTAATGACCTTGTTGCTACTTTGCCATTTTGTTGTTATCTGTTTTGACTGATGTATGTATGCATTTGTGAATTGTAGCCTGGTGATTATGTGTGGCAAAGTTACAAAGAAGTATATGACTTGGTGGTGAAAGTCGGGAATTCCTTACGCAGTTGTGGTTTCGGTGAAGTAAGTCAATTTGCATTTTACTGCAGAAATTCTTAGCCTATTTGTAGCAGTTGTTTTAATTATTATATCAATTATGACATGATACTGTGTGGTTCAGACTTCTGATGACTTATTGGGAATTTTATTTCATGTTTTTCAGTTCTTCTAGAAAAAAAAGATTAAGAAACAGTAGATAGCATAAAGATGGTTTTTGGTGTTATAGATTGCATTGTTATGTAACTTTATATCTTGAACAAAAAAATTCGATTGATGTTTTAGACCAAAACTACTGAAAACTCTGCTATTTTATAATTAAAAAAATATGTTCTTAATAAGAGCGCTTATCTGCATGGGTAGCTCAAATTTGTCGGGGCAATGGATTAGAAAACATGACAGCTTGAAATAGTTTGAGCCCAGGTGGGTTGAGAATCATTATTTCAAAGCCCTCAAAAGGAGGTTCCTGCGTTCCTTTTTATCCAACTACTGTAATGTTCTGTGAACTGCTTAATTAGCATTACATTTACTTAGCATTTTGTATAGTATCATTACTTGCTATTTCTTTGTTTTAACTTTAAATGTACATATTACTGGTTGCAGGGCGTAAAGTGTGGTATATATGGTGCCAATTGTCCAGAGTGGATTATGAGCATGGAGGTACTGCAATTCGGGATGTTCTTTTGTTCTTTTTTATCTTCTCCTCTCTTGAATACTCCATTCTGTTCTTTCTACTATCTTCTTTATCTCGTTCACAAATAAATCTCCATTCACTGTAATATCATTGTTCACAATACTATTTAATTTTCGATTGTATTTGGTGCTAGTAATTGTTATAACATCAATTTTTGTCTTAAGGAGAACAAAACTTTTGTAGGTCAACTTTTATTTATTTTATGGAATCTTACATAATGTAGCTCTTTCAGTGATTATTTATTTATTTAACATGATGCACATCTTTTGCTGCTTAGCAGTAATTTCCTTGATGTTTCTGAACTATTTTGTTTTGTGTCTTGACCTTTATGATCAATGCTGCAACAATGCAGGCCTGCAATGCTCATGGGCTCTACTGCGTTCCTCTATATGATACTTTAGGTAGATATTCCCCCTTTGTCATCTTTCTACATATGCATGTGTTTTTTTTTTTAACTGAACCACAACCTGATTGATTTATGCCAGTTTATTGTATTCCTTCCTCGTACTCTGTAATGAATGAAGTGTTTTGAAATTTATTTATAAAGTTATAAAATGTATTTGCAATTACCTATATCTAAATAAGTATTTTGCCTGATGCTGTCTTGAATTAACACCCCTTCATATATATGATCTAGGTGCTGGCGCCATAGAATTTATCATATGCCATGCAGAGGTTTCAGTTGCATTTGTAGAGGAAAAGAAGATTCCTGAGGTACACGTGCTCTGCATATCATTGATTCAAGATCATATTGCATGCACTGGTAATTTTTTGGCTTATATGTATTTTATTTTGTGACTTTTCAGTTGTTGAAGACATTTCCTAATGCAACGAAGTACCTGAAAAGTAAGTTGCACTAACTTTCTGATATATTTTGGCCTAGATTCTACCACTAAGAACTTGCATTTCTGTATGTAGCCCTTGTGAGCTTTGGCAAGGTTACACCTGAACAAAGGGAAGAAGTTGAGAAGTTCGGGTTAGCAATATATTCATGGGATGAATTTCTGCAAGTGGTTGGTTTTGAACTATAATTCTCCTCATTGTTCATCTATCTTGTTCAGTTGTAAAATTTGACATGAAGCTTACTCCTTTCTTATATCATGTTAAAAATAACAGTATTATTCTAGACAGTAGAATGTGTTTTCCCTCGTCCTAGATATAATTGGTGAATTACCAATACACACATAATTCAAATTATTTTGCAGATGCTTAGTCTAAAATCATGAACATGTAGTAATTGCATTTCCTTTCGTATGCTTCTATAATCCATTCATAGTTATTAACTCTAATGTAAGTTTGGATCTTTATCCCTCAGGGTCAAGATGAAAAGTTTGACCTTCCTGTGAAAAAGAAAAGTGACATCTGTACTATTATGTACACTAGTGGAACAACTGGTGACCCCAAGGGAGTGATGATATCCAACGAGAGCATCATCACACTTTTAGCTGGGGTGAAGTGTCTATTGGAGAGTGTAAATGAAAGAGTAAATTTCCTTCTCTGGCTTCTGGATTTCACTAATAAACAGTTCTGTTATAAGTGGTGGTTATCTTATTTGAGAGTTTTAGCTGATTTCTTTTAATTTATGAGTTCTGAATTCTTATTAACTTCTTTTTTCTTCTCTGCTTCTTTTTTTATTGGTTCACAGTTGCATGATAAGGATGTATACCTTTCTTATCTTCCCCTTGCACATATCTTCGACCGAGTGATTGAGGAGTTATTTATATGGCACGGTGCCTCGATAGGGTTCTGGCGTGGGGTGGGTATAGTTGCTAAGTTTTCTCTCCCAAAATAAAGATCCAATATTACAAAATAAAAATAAAAAATTCCTTGTTTTGTATATTAATTACTGATGCAACAACTGCAGGATGTTAAATTATTACTTGAAGACATTGCGGTGCTAAAACCTTCTATCTTCTGTGCTGTTCCCCGTGTGCTTGATAGAGTTTACTCAGGTAAACTCCCTTTTGCTGAATGTGCTAGCTAGTCAGTTCTACTTTTCATATCTTAAATGATAAGGTTAGAGAAATACTTGCTCTGCAGTAGGGTGCCACCTTATCTATTTTATAAGGAATCAGTGAAGCAGCCTTTTACCTGTTTTCTCTTCTTTTTTCTGCTTTCCTTATTTTTCAGGGTAAATTGTATACCATATCCATCAGAAGATTTCTATATAATCTAATACGTTGTCATAAATGTTCTATTGGGTTTCAGGTTTGACACAGAAAGTTTCTGCAGGAGGCTTCATAAAGAAGACAATGTTTAATTTTGCTTACTCCTAGTAAGTCTAGTATGATGTCTCTAATTACTTGTGGCTTTATCAAAATGCAATGTACTTGTAATTTGTGGTCATTCTTTTTTCTCATAAATTTGATGAAATGTGAATTAAAAATAAATCATTTCTAACTAAATCTACTTTTGCATAACAGGATTAAGATTTTGTTGCCTTATGTAAAATTTTCATGTCATGCCACTTTCCATTGCTATTATTTCCGTCCTCTTTTAATTTGTATTGAAAATTTCCTACAGCAAGTTGCATAACATGAAGAAGGGGCATACGCATGAGGAAGCATCTCCCATTTCTGACAAAATTGTCTTTGATAAGGTAGTGAAAGATTAATCCTTATTTCTTCCCACCACCTTATCATGAACAGTTACCATAACCAGATTGTTGTGGTATTCGGACTCATTTGGTTTTTTTTTGCTTACTCAGGTTAAGCAAGGTTTAGGGGGGAATGTACGGCTCATCCTGTCTGGAGCAGCACCTCTTTCTACCCATGTAGAAGGTTTTCTACGGGTTGTGGCATGTGCTCATGTTCTACAAGGATATGGTATGCTATTGTTTTAAGTTCACAATCTACTCGTCCACTCTGTTATATATGTATATAGTTCCTTGGCCTGCACTGTATTGCAAATAATGCTATTAGGAATGAACTTAATTATTTACTCTTTAATAATTATAGGTCTGACAGAAACCTGTGCGGGATCATTTGTCTCGCTACCAAATGAACTGTCTATGCTTGGTACAGTGGGCCCTCCTGTACCAAACGTGGATGTGTGCCTAGAATCTGTTCCTGAAATGGGATATGATGCTCTCTCAAGCACACCAAGAGGAGAAATTTGTATTAAGGGAAAAACAGTGTTTTCAGGATACTATAAACGTGAAGACCTCACCAAAGAGGTTCTGATTGATGGGTGGTTCCATACAGGTTTGTCTCATATTAGTGTTTTCTTAAGTGAAGTTTAGACCCCTTGTGAAACTGCTAGGTTCAAATGTTCATGATGATCTCTTGATCAGGGGATATTGGTGAGTGGCAACCTGATGGAAGCATGAAAATTATTGACCGGAAGAAGAATATTTTTAAGCTTTCACAGGGAGAATATGTTGCAGTTGAAAACCTGGAGAACATGTATGGTCTTGTTTCTGCTATTGACTCGGTATGCTTTATAGATTCTGCAGCTGATATTTTTTTTTTTCCCTTTGGACAGCAAAAACAATAAATACTGAATGTTTGGAGAAGTGAAATTTAAGTACTTGTATTAAGAAAAGAAAAAGGGTTTTTTTAATATAAATTCAAGACCCAAAAGAGAAGTCTGAAAAAAGTAATTCAACGAAAACTTTTAAAAATATGTAGGCATAAATGGAATTATTATTGGTCTTATTGCTTTTTTTGGCATAAAAGTAGTGTGCTTCACATCATAGACAAAAACTTACTAACTTTACACCCTTGATCCTATTTCAGATATGGATATATGGAAACAGCTTTGAGTCCTTCCTTGTCGCAGTTGTTAACCCCAATGTTCAAGCACTCGAGCACTGGGCCGAAGAGAATGGTGTAACTGGTGACTTCAATTCTCTCTGTAGTAATTCTAGGGCCAAAGATTACTTACTTGGAGAACTCACGAAGATTGCTAAAGAAAAGAAGGTTCCTGTTCTCTTAAATCCCTTAATTTTATTGTCAATACAATAACTTTCTGACCCGTGAATACTGAATTCTGAAGCCTGTGGATTCTAAATATTGTTTGCAGTTGAAAGGCTTTGAATTTATAAGAGCAGTTCATCTTGATCCTGTGCCATTTGACATGGAACGCGACCTTATAACTCCAACTTACAAGAAGAAGAGGCCCCAGCTGCTTAAATATTACCAGGTACTAATTCCTTGGTTTTTCTTATATGCTACTTTCCGTTTTACCAAGCCAAATCTAAATGTGCTTTGTTCGGGAATAAGTGGATTGTTGTGAGAATCCATATCCTGTGTTGGTGTGGTTTATAATTACTATAAATAGCAGCATGATGTGTGGCTTTAGTGAGACAACTTGATATCCTAGTTCCCATGAGCTCATCGAGTAGGTGGTCTATCAGCTCTATATGAGCAAAATTTAAAATTTTAATTTGATCGTTTTTAAAAATAATATTTTTAAATTTTTTTCCTGAGCTTAACATTTACATTAAAATTAATGACAAATATATATAAATACTAAAATCATATCTTATAATAATAAGATCATAGAATTTTTTATTATTAATTTTTTAATTTAAGAAATATTTGTGAAAGCTTTAGAAACAAAGAAAAATTCTTGTAGTATAAACATCTATTCAAAATGATAGCTACGTGCAATTTGGGTGGTTATATTTTTTGAGTTGATTCATGTAATGTAAGTATCTTAATTGGTCCAGATGATTCATCTTAGCGGTTACCCCTGCACTCTTTTAATTTGAGTACCTTATTCAAAATGATAGCTATAGATGATTTAGACGACACGCGCACACAACACATAAAGTAATGCAGCAATTACTGACTCAAATATTATGAACAGAATATCATTGATAACATGTACAAGAGTGGAAGCAAACCACCCAGTGCTTGACAGATTGATGCGAAGCTCGTACCAGAGATTATCTTTCTTTTAACAATGTGGTTGTACTTCTTTAATCTTTTGAATATGTGCTTATCCGTAGCCAGCAGACAGATACACCCAATGTGTAGTTGTGCACCTGTTTCGTGACGGAACTGTACAATATTACAAAAACACGCTTAAATAGTGTACTATAGGTTCAAACTTTTGAACACCATGAACATTTCCTCTCTCCGTTTATTATTTCTGATTTTTTTGACGGGAACGGTAATATTTTATTATTTTTTTAAGAATGGATTATCTTACGCTCCAATTGTTTGTTATTCTAGCTTTATGTACACTTGCTGTACTCTGCAGGATCCTTTTGATTTTTGGCATATTTATTTTCATATACTATTTCCTAGTTTTGTATTTTTTGGACTATATCGACTAGTTCAAAACTTAACCTTATAAATTTGTTAGACTTGCTTTAAAATTATGACTTCTAGAATTCACCGTGGCATAACTATTAATTGACTGACCAGTTAAGATCCATCTTTCAGTCGTCAGGGCGCTGCTGCCTCTTTCACGTACAGATGGGGAGTAGCCTCAGCTATATTTCATTATTTCAATCTCTGACCTATTGAAAGAACATTTAACCAAAAATTAGACAGTCCATTAAAATCAGCGCTCTAAAAGATTATGGAGAATATCAGTACCAATAAAAAATGGAGGCATATCGTTGTCTCCTATCTTTATTCTCGCTTGCATAGTCCTTGATATTAACTGTAATCAGGAAGGATAATAGAACCCAATTTTCCACTGAGGTCCGGTTTCCAAGGTTGCAGGAGGTTTAAACATATGAAGCCCGTAATCGGACAACCACTGAGATTTGTCAGCTTGGGAATTAGCTGTGTGAGACATCTGTACGTGAAGCACTTCTAAGAGATAAATAGCTAAACCGTGGGAAGCTTGATAAAGGGGATCCGCCCAATTGATTAAAACCTGAGAGTCCAGAAGTGAATATGCCAATCACAAATGACAAACTAAAGCAACTATGAACAAGGGAGAATAAAAGAAAATATCACGATTTAAGATTAATATTTAATAATAAGTAATGCACCACATAAACATTATATTGAAAGTGTAATAGATACTCGTGAGTATCCTAGCAAAAATGAAGTCATTTAATAATAAAATGTACGGGAGCTTTTAAGCTTGCTACTCTTCTGGGGGAAAAGATATCCTAGTAAGCCAATGTGATTCTTTATAAAACCACAACAGCAATGATCCAACCCTGCCAGTTTCATATGTAACTGCAACCCTCATAATTTCTTGGAAATAGTTATTTAAATTCATTGCACTCTATGAAAACCACACAATGGAAAATCAATCAATCTCAGCACAAAGCAACTCTAAGACAAGCCAAATAAAAAAAGAAAAAAGAAAAAAAGAATAACAAGCAGATGAGCAATCATATCATGACATATATGCTATTTATGTCTGTATTTGCAGTCTATAGTATACTCATTTTATCCTGAAATAGGAGAAACAGGCAGGATTAAATAAAATATCACATATATATAAATCCCAATTCCCAACCCCTTCCAACACATGCTTTCTTACCAAGAAGCTTTCAGTAACAAGAAGTTCATCACTTGTGGCTGGAGCTGGCAGATGTGGCATGTATAAAATACAGTTCCATTACAATTCAGTCAGTGCACAACAAAAGACTAAATAAATGAAACAATATTAATAGTTTTGCTGAGTATGTTATACCTTTGATGTTTGTATTGCTTTGGTTGATAACCTTTAATAAAGCAATCATGTTGAGATAAAAGATGGCAGCCTCATTCACCTGTGTTTGAGATTATGATAAATTTTCGAGATTTGGAACATGACCAACTAAACTCCCTACTTCCTCAGAGCTGATTCTAGTGCCGCCGAGATTTAAATTCTTCAGGTTTGCTCCTATCCCTGCAACAAGTTCTAAGGAATCATCTCCAACCATGCAAGAGGTGAGATCTAGATACTTCATATCTTTCATGTTATGCAAGAAACATAAACTAGCGGTGTAAGTGTGAGATACAACCATAAAGATTAAGAAATTTGTTTTTACATATAATATGGGTTCAGCCCCATATATGAATGCATAACCAGAGAGAATCAGCTTTTCTAAAGATGCTTTATCACCATTTTCCTCGAGTATAGAATCAATAGTACAGCTACTTATGTTTAAGCATTTAAGAGATGATAAGTTAGGGAACTTTGTAACACTCGTCCAAGCTAGAATTAGGAAGCTCAAGTTGGGGAACAGCTTAAGCGCAGCTGCACCTCTGTTTGATATTTGATTACCATAAAGGTCAAGGTACCATAACTTTTTTCAGTACCGGAAGGAAAGAAAAAGTAAATCTAAAAAGAGAGAAACAACACTACTGATTGGATACACCAATGTACAAAAAATAATATGCTGATAACAACAAAGCTTGAGCCTCAGAATGGAAGGAAACAAATAATATCTCTTAGCAATAATGCACATAAGCAATAATTGGATTGCACAAGTATATGAGTTTATAATAGTAATGATATTTATACGTTATAATAACTTCAGCTAAAACCAAACAAAATGAGTGTCCTGTGCAACTAAAAATCTAATCAAATCTGTTTTCCAGAATATATTTCAAGTTTAAACTCAGCCTACAGCCAATAATAATATCCATATAAATCCAGCATCTAAAACAATTTAAATCTCAACGCTTGAACATCTTTGTCAAGGAGGAATTCACAATATTTATTTACCAAATAAATACAAATAAGGTACCTGTAGACAATTAATTGCCGCATCAGTTACAATCCGCAACATTCCAGTGCAAGTGGTGAAAGACTCCTATATATGCCATCCATTCTCCATTCACAGAGCTCTCACCCCAGGCCTCAATTTCTTCTCAGGTATGTTTGAAAACTGAAGAAATTTAAATGCTCTTACTTCTTTTATTAAATTCTTATAAAAAAAAAAAAGAAGTGTGCTACCACAGCAACCTAACTTTTAAGCAGTGGTCTTAGGTATTGGAAGCGTTTTCTCTTTTCTACCTCTTGGAGTCCAAGAAAATTGAAAATCTCAACTAGTTTTGGCCTACTTGAAAATCTCAGCGACACAATCACAAATGAAAGACAGCTACTATACGAGCTTTGGAAAAGCTATAATCATGAAATCATTACACAAACTTAAGTTCGATGAGTTCTTCTGCATAGCATAAAAGTGATTCTCATTATGATATTCCTCTACTTAAAATTAAAGCAAATAGTAGAAAGTAATTTCTTTCCTATATTTTGGCTTGGTGATTTATGAGCTCCAACGCGACCGTATAAGACTAATATATATTTGAATCTACGTTACGTCACGAAGATTGAAAGAAAAGTATACCATATTTTTCCACCACCATTGAATAAGCAATTCAGAAACCTTTAAATCATGGAAGTTCCTAAACTAGCTAAGATTTTCACAAATAAATAGTTCATAAACCAAAAATTCTTAACGTACTCGAGCAGAAATGAATAGAGGAGACGATGGCTGAGCAGGCATCCGCGAGCTTCGACGGAAAGCGCTCCTGCCTCCTCCAGTTCTCTTCCTCTTTGATGACGTTTTCTTTCTCTCCCATTTTCCAAGAGACGAAATTCTCAATCTCTGATCTGCTTGTATTTCTTGTGAATTATAATATATAAGGCACTCCGTTCCAGATCAGATAATTGGGGAGCCTCTGGCAGTGTATTTGGTATAGTACTTAGTATTTAGGGCTGGGCTCGGACTGGGCTCGGAAAATTCAAAACCAAATACTTGAAAAATAATTTCAATTTAAATATAAACTACAGCAATTGGAAACAAATTAGTAACAAATTCTCTATTGAGATCATTATAATATATAATAGATAAATTTGCGTTAGTTTGCAACGTGTTCAATTTTTTTTATTTTTGATAAGAGCAACGTATTCAATTTGTTTAAACATTCTGATCACTATCAATCATAATTTCTGTTGCTTAAGGTTGAAAGACAGTTACAATTAATAATTATATTATTTAATTAATATAACTTGGTGCTAGTTTTTTCAATTTTTTTGGGTCTGAATGTTATAAATATGTCAACAAAAATTTAATCTTCATCAGCTCTTAGATTTTCCCAATTTCAACTTAATTATGTTTGAATTTAATAATTTATTATTAAAAATAAACTTATCCAAACTAAAGAACTTCACATTCTTAATTTATTTCTTTTCACTTTGCTATATTTATCTCTCTATTATCATCTTTGATGACATAGCGTGAGAACTTATTATAAAATCAATTCGTATTAGATTAAATCTATATCAATTAATTGATACAGTACATAAAAGTAGCTTTTTTTTTAAATAAATAAAACTCCACACTTCTTTATTGTTCCAATTTCCAAACGCACTATTAATCAAATTTTATGTTTAAAAATCTAAATCTTTTTAGCCAACTCTAATATGCCATCGTCTCTTTGCTTGGGATTGGGTTCAAACAAAATCTAGTCCAAGTGAAGGCCGAAACAAACGGAAACGAGTCTGACCAACCGTCAATAAGACTGAAACTATAGATACCCAGTCCATAACACCTCGAGTCTCCCTTCTCGTCTAATCTAGTCTAGTCTACTAAGGAATTAATAGGAAGGGACAGTAAGCAATGAAAAGGCAACGTATGAATTAGCCACGTTACGTTTTCAAAACCTTAACACGTTTGCCGTCGGTGCCCAGCCCAGTAGAAAATATTGAACCGCAACAGCGCAACAGCCGTTTCACTCAATTCTATCTTCCGCCAAAACCATTCTTAATTCTACTAAAAATTCTGAATATGTGCCACGTATGAATCTGACCAATGTCAACAGTCCACGATATTTACCGAAAGTCCAACTTATCCTAAAAGACTGCCGCTTCGAAACACACGTGTCCAGTATCAGAAGCACTAATGCCCCCTGAACGGTCCAGATCTCAGGTCCAAATTTCTTTTTTGTATTCCTTTTGCAGTTTTTTTTTTGGAGGCTGGGTCTGACAGCAGCTTTATGAATTTTGAAGGCCGCCTCGGGTGTTTTGTTCGCGTCATCGCGGGAATATAAATTACACGAGAATGTGAAAGAAAAAGGAACATATAAAGAAACTAATGGCAGGCTCACCCTGACGATGCCGATGTCTGATGTTAGTTTCTGCTAAAGCTAACTTAATCAAGCATTAACATTAGGACAAGAATTGGTCGCTGAAAACCTATACGTCGTCGTTCCATGGAGAGCTTCAAACCTCAAGAAATTGACTGTCCCCTCGTGAATTACTGCAGGAATAAGAGACAGCGAGCAATCAGAGAGTTGGCGTCTTTTGATGTTACCATGATTTCGGACGTGAAGAGATCCAAAGACGATGCTGGAACGGTTAATCCTCACAACTATGCTTGCTTGTCACACGGAGAAATATCTGTGATTGGGAGGCGGAGAACGATGGAGGACACGGTGAAGGTAGTCGCCGGAGTTGCTAGGGAAGGATATGTGAACAAGTTTGATTTCTTTTCCGTTTATGACGGGCATGGTGGTGCCGCCGTGGCGAATGCTTGTCGAGACAGGCTGCATCAGCTGTTAGCTAACGAGATTGATCAAGTATGGAGAGATGGTGATAAAGTATTGGATTGGCAAAAGGTGATGTCTTCATGTTTTACGAAGATGGAGCAGGAGGTGGCGGAGAACACAATGGTGTTGGCATCGGGGGAAATGATTGGTTCTACTGCGGTGGTTGTGGTGGTTGGAAGGGTTGAGGTTGCGGTGGCCAACTGTGGAGACTCTAGGGCGGTCATGGGCCGTGGCGGTGTAGCCTTGCAACTTTCGCGGGATCATAAGGTGATTATATTGGCGTAACTCGTGTACAGTAAAAGTTGCTTACGTGGCAAGTAAATTTTAATTGCGTATTCACTTTTCTTTTGGAAAACCGAACTTGTTTGCATAGCCTGATCGACCTGATGAGAGGGAGAGGATAGAAGCAGCAGGAGGAAGGATCATCAATTGGAATGGTAATCGCGTCTTAGGTGTACTAGCCACTTCAAGATCAATAGGTATGCAAAACTCAGAATTTGAGTTTTTCTAACGGATTGTCTATAGTATTTGTTTAGGTTTAATAAATTAAATTTTTTAAAAAGTAATTATATAACAAATCATTATCAATTACCATATTAACAACCATAAACCTTTTTTTTTTAGATTCAATATGGGATCCATTTTGTTTGTTCAATTCTACTCTCCTTTTGATCTTATATTGCCAACTCTATTATTTTTGTATTTGAATTGAATCTCAATTAGATGAAGATTGCATAACAAATTAAGGTGAATTTCAATTACAATTACTTCCATTTAATCCAGGTGACTTTTATTTGAAGCCATATGTGATCTGTGAGCCAGAGGTAACCGTTTTCGATCGAACAGAGTCAGACGAGTTCCTTATAATAGCAAGTGATGGTTTATGGGATGTTGTGTCCAACGAATTAGGCTGCGAGGTTGTTAGAAGATGTCTTGATGGCCAAACCACGATGAGATTTCCAGACGGTTTTGTTGGCAGTTGTGCAGCTCAGGCAGCAGCTCTTTTAGCTGAGTTGGCCTTGGCTCGGGGAAGCAGAGACAACATTAGTGTCATAGTCGTTCAGTTAAAGACTGCAGATTGATCTTTCTCTTTGAGGTTGCCTTGCAACATTTACTAGATGAATGCACAGTATTATGTTTACTAGCCAAGAAAATACAATAAATATGTTAAGATATCGAAACTCTAGTTCAATAATTCGATTCTTATCGTCCTTTTACTTCTATAATTAAATTTGAACTGAATTAAATTTTAGTGCAGTAAAATTGCACAAACTATATTCATATGGAAAGAGACACGGTAGAATTGCACAAACTATATATATTCATATGGAAAGTACGCAATGATGCAAGGTTCAACACATAAAAACATATAAGACACCCAAAGCTGGTAAAAAATACAAGTGATGACTCCTTGAAATATTAAGAAGTCATTTTTTGTTCACTTCTCAGTTCCTCATTCATCACCGTCTCTTTCTTGTATCACTGTATAAGTAGTGAAGTGGAGAAGAAAGAGGATGAGCACTCCATAAATATCTCTTCACTCCTTTCTTCTTCCAAACTTCAATCTTACTTTAACCTTAGCTAGTTTCATCTAAAAGCCTAACCAGATCTGAAATAAACATTGTGAGGATGAGATTTTGAAGAACAAAGAGAAAACACCATTCTGAATTGCATATTTGTATAGCTGCACAATTGTCATACTACCAACCAAAGAAGATATTGCATTCTCACTTTCTTCCGTGTAACCATGTTAATGTCTTTCTCAGGCCAACGAGTAGTTTGCCACCCAGACGTTTGCGGGAGAAGACGAATGGATGTAGACAAACTCAAGGCTTTTATCAGCTGGTAAAGAGTTGATCCATGATGGAAAAGAGTATGAATCGCCGAATTTTGTGAGGCCCCAGAGTGGACCATAAAGCTTGGATATTGAAAGCTTCAGATTTGTAAGAGTCTTGCCGGACTTGTTGGTCACCACTGCTGAGTATCTATAATAAGTTTTTCCACCGCTGACCCATGAGGTTGTCAGTTTATGTACAATAGAAACTGGAACAGAAGATGAAGCTGCAAAACAGGCTTCTTAGTGAGATTTTAGTTTTCAACATCCCAATCTAACTAAAAGTTGAGGCGAATATCTCTAAAGGAATTAGCTAGGTTCTATGCCTCATGAGTCCATCAACTTCCAATCAAAATTTAGCAAGGATATCTGATCTGCTTGAAATAGAAACCATAAACAAGAACCAAACCAAAGGAGAGGCCGAAGAGTACCTGGAGGTAAAGTTATCTTCGGTTTCGGGGCAGATTTTGGCTGAGTTACTACAGGCTTAGGAACTGGAAGAGCAACTGTAAGAAAGAAACTACCCATGTTAAATCATTATAATTAACTAAGCATTCTGTCATTTAGTCCTACGTATCTAAGACAGGGCAAAAATTTAAGGGCAGGGATCATATGCCTGGAAGTAGCTGGTTATATCCACCATGACCACCACTAAGTCGTGCCAATATGCCAAGAAGAGGAGCATTATTGTAGGTTGCAGGTTCTGTTTGCTCATAATTGTCTCTTTCATCAGCGAAGTTGTCATATGCATCAGGTCCTCCAACAATAGCACCAGAGAGTAGATTGGGATCACTTGCTTTCCTACTAAACCAGGTAGCATAACCTTGACGGCAGCCAATGAATGAAGGATTCACCTTAACAGAAACAATAGAGGAAGCACGGTGGTGAACTTGTTGCGGGTAGTTGTTGCCATAACCAACCATATAACTTGTGGCTCTAGGATTGTCTCCAAGAATGTAGTCCACCTGAGGATTTAATAATGTAATAATTAAAAAAGAGCCATTGCCTGGAACATGCATTATAAGATTGAATTTATTACCTGAGACTTAGCAAACGCCAGAAGCTGAGATGGAGGAACAGTAGCTGAGGCGCATTTCATGTATTTACCAGAAGAAGCAAGATAGTCAGAGTAAACGGTGGCTAAGAAGGAAGCACTTGTCACAAACTGCATGTTGTTCCATCTCTGGCGGAAAATAAGGCCACCAGGAGTCTTCTGAGCATTGCGACTGCCCTTTCCAAGGCATGAACACATGAAATACTCTGCTTTCTGCTGGTACTTTTCAAAGACCGGCGCATAGTGACCAGCTTTGCCTTGCATTAAGAACTGCAGGAGATATCACAGTAAGAATTAATCAAATGGGTTTGCTCCCACATTCTTTTATTGCAAATAACAACTACCAAAATGACACATTGTTAAATTCTGTAACAATTGCTTCCTTAAGCTTGTTACCTTGGCCACCAAAGTCTGAACCCCAGCATACTTGACATCCCAACCAAATTCAGTCATGCCCCAACCAGTTCCACCCATGGAGTCACCATTGTTTCCAAGGTAGTTCAAATAATACTGATTGTCTGTTGCTTGATACAACCAAGCAGCAGCCCAAAGCAATTCATCCTACACCAAAACACGTCAGATAAAAGAAAAAAACAGTACAACATTAATATGTTGTGTATATTAAAAATTTTTATTCAATTTTTGAACTTTTGCTGTCGAGTGCTTAACTGCTAATGTGTTACTGAAAAACAAGATTCTGCAATTACTTACATTGTAGCCACTGACAGATCGGTAATATTTCTGGGCCACGGTAATACTGCTGTCATACTTGCCCCTGTATTTGTCCGCAAAATCAAATAGCTGATAGGAAGAATCATGAAATGGCAGACAAATTATCATCAGTCACTGATAATTGATAAGGAATAAATTAAATTAGAATTTATACAAAGGGTAGGCTGGGAACATTAGGTTGAGCGTTACTGTTGAGGCTGTACACAGAGAACCGACGGTGTTCCCACGTGATAAGATTAAAGACACACTGCACTTTATACAGATCCTTAATTCCTTACAAATGAACGGTTAAGATCTGGTACTAGTGCAGATCGTACCCTTGAGTTTAACACACACTACGCATGACAATACTCCAATAAGGTCAAAAGGCTTCAACTATTTTTGATCCCTTTTGACCGGGTAAATAAGTATTACCTTTTAAATTTAAATTAAGTTTATCATTATACCCTTTTGCAAACAGCAAAGATTACTCCGTTTAAAATGCTTGGCCAACAAACACAGGTAACTCGCAACGACCAGTCTGACAAAATAGATAGCCAGTGTAACTGCCTAATGAGTATTTACTGCGACCGTTTTGCTCAGATATACTGGTTAATGTTCATGATACCAGTGACCAGTGGGCCACTATTCACTTTTCAGAAATATGCAAAAGCATCTGAGCCTCAGTATCTCAACGACTGATGGAGTAGGTCAGAGTTAAAGACATCGTTTGGGTTGGCTTCTATTAATTTCTTCCAATTTAATTAATGGCCATGCAACAAAAAATTTGTAATTGTCGGCAAGGTGAAATTTTATTCATTTTGTTTAATACAATTAAAAGAAAGTAAATTTTGAGTATTAAACCTGGTAGGCATGGCGAAGGAGCTCATTGGCATAAGCAGGGTTTGAGTGGCGGAAGACAATTGAGGCAGCGGCCATTGCAGCTGCGGTTTCACCAGCGAGATCCGATCCGGGGTTGCTCGGGTCAATTCTGTATGCCCGCCGGTCCGTGGTCATGTCCTCTGGCCTTTGCCAGCAGTAATGGTCAGTGTTCCCGTCTCCCACCTACTCAAACAAATCAACATCAACCGTTAACGACAACATCTTTAGTTTAATACAGAAACTGTTTTTCAATAATTTAAAATTACTTTCGGTTTGACATAAACATGTTGATTCTATTGAAATGGACAGAAGTGATGTCTATTGGAAAAGCAAAAGCTCCGTCCGCAATTACACTAAAAACTCAACCAGTGACAAATTAGTCTACACTCCTAACAAGTTGAATTGACAAAAGTTGATGCTTGCAAAAGTAAGGGAGGGAGTAAAAGGAAAAGGTACCTCTCCATAGAGGACATCAGGTTGGGGATGAGCTTTAATGAAGTAGTCAGTGCCCCACTTTACTGCCTCAATGGCATGACCAAGCTCACCACTTGAAGCCAGTTGCTTCCCATACTCTATTATGCTCCATGACATCATTGTAACCGTGAAGGCCATGGGCAGCCCAAACTTCACATTGTCCCCTGCATCATAGTACCCTCCGACTAGATCCACCTGGAATTGGAAGAAAAATGGAAGCTTTAACACGAAATTGGAATCCAGAAATGAACCACTTTTACAGTATCCCATCATTCATAGTAAGAAATTAGAATAACAGAAATTAATTATTTTTCTGCCTACCCAATTGGGTTTTCTTGGGAAATTTTTGATGAAGAAGTAAAAAACTTACCCCACTAGCCTTGCCGTCGTGCAGACCAGAGTCAGCTCTCCATGTGACTCTTTGATTGTGGGGAAGGTAACCAGATCTCTGAGCTTCAAAGAAGAGAATGCTCTTACTCAGAGCTTGGCCATAGTCATGACCACCAAAAGCAAATGGAAGCCACAGAAGCAGAAGCAGAGGAGCCATGTGAATGAGTCTCGGAATTAGCCTTCCCATTTCAGCAATGACTGAATATGCTCACTGAATCTGTTCAATATATAAACAAAAACAGAGTTCTTGCTACTAGGAGATGGCAATGTCGGTACGATTTATCAGCTAAAACTTCTGATAAATTCACCAATTTAGGCTACACTCTCTGAAAAAGTGGGAAGCTTCCGATGGGTGAGAGAAAGAGAGAGAGAGAGTGAGGGAGAGGGAGACTAGGCATTGTGAGAAGGGAAGGTGCTGAAGGCTCTATATAACGAAGAAGGAAAGGAAGGTACCGAGAGCGCAGAACCTGACAGCGATCAATAAAATCAAAATTTCCTATTGGATTATTTATTTATTTTTCACATAAATTTTTTTGTTCTAAGGGCTGAAAACGGTTAAGAAAGGAACAATGCCATGTGCGTCTCACTGACTTTTACAGGAAAAGTCGGTGCGGATTTAATGTAATTGTGGAAATAAAATTACTGCTTGTGAACAATAAATTAAAATATATTTTAATTAGTAATTACTACTTTAGGGGAAGGTTGGGGTGGGAATGCACGAGGACTGAATAAATATACAACCACAAAGCATAGAGGTAAGTAAACTGCAATAGAAGAGTCAAAAAGTTCATGTGAAACTGTCTTTTGATGTCCACAAAATGTAATGTTTATAATGCCCTTCTTTTATATGATAAACGTATTGTTAGTGCTTTTTATATACCATTTAAGTTGTAAGAATATTTTATAATTTTTTTATTTGTTTCATTTTTTAATTAAAGTATCTACAATTTACAAATACATGTAACATTATCTACATTGTGACTTGAGGTTGAGGGTGCTAATTAATTATGCATATTAATTAGTAACGATCCAATGTAATACAAACATGCAACAATGATTCATACAACCGCCTATATTGTTTAAATTTCTCATGTAAACTTGTTAAGTTATTTAAAAAAATTATTATAAATTTGATTGGAGAATTGGACTACAAGGACCAAATAAGTTGAATTATATGTGAAATTATGAGGACAATAATGTAGTGAAGCCTTAAACTACTACTGAAAACCTTTCAAGTTTCAACATGTAACTTGAACACTTTAACATTTCTATGCTAAAGTGATTGCACATGATTTATTTTTCCAGTGTCTTCATAAATAATAAATATAAATAGTTGGAAGGATAATTTTTATTTTCCATGTGATTCGTACAAATTAGTTCGAAAAGTTTCTAAGCTAAACAATTAGTGACAGTTTTTTTTCATAAACACTTCCAATAATTTCATATATAAAATTTCATTGCCGCATGCATCCAACACAATGGTATGGGATGTATATATGAGTCTTGTGGCCAAATCACATGTATAACCGGCTCAATAATTGATTTGCATTCCAACATCATATAAATTAACATGCTTACTGAATTACATAGTTACCATAATGCTCATCCCCGTGTCTATTTATGATTTAGGTTAGTTTTGGTTAAAAATATATAAGAGAAAATGAAAAAACTCTTTAGCTTGGGCATGATACTAAAATTATTTAAATAAGTATTTGACAATGAAAAGTTGATAATTTTAACGACTCACAATGTTATTAAATTTATTATAAAACTAAGTGACTTTAAATTTACTTAGTAATAATGAAGATCTTTTTACTGCTAACCTTTAATATTTGGTGTTTTGTTCCATTTATGTGATTAATGTAATTCTTCAGTTTTCCTACAAAGATAAATTTTTCACAGAGATTAGAAATCATGTAAAAATTATTCTCATTCATTTGCAAAAGCATATTTTAATTTTAAATTCATCTTTTTATAAGTCTTAACAATTTTCTTATAATATCTTTTGAGTATTGTTATGTAGATTACAAATATTATTAAGTGTATTATAAATATACTAAAAGATGAAAATAAAATTACTATATATTTTTAATTTTTGATTCACTGAATAATATTTTGTAATACACTTAAAACTATCTTATTTTTTTTTTAGAAAAAAACTAAGAGCTTCCGGGAAATATATGTAATTTAAAGGTTTGAAACTGCAAAGGCTGCATAAGTAGCGGGGTGGCTACACCTAGTTTCTGGAACATGAGATTGACCTGTTTTCAGGATTCGAATGCCCAACAACCCGACAATCCTCACACACCACCCTTAAATTTTTGCCCTTTTGTGGCCACCGACAGTACCCGGTAAAAAATATATATCCCAGTCCTCCATGTACTTACACCAGAAGGTGCTACACGTCAAATCAACCTCTAAAACCGTTCAAACCTGGGTTCCTTTTTCGTACTATGAGAGCTTTAAACTACCAACTCACTAAGTTATCATTTATACCATTTTAGTTTATTTTCTAATTTTAATTATGATCAATTTTCTAAACATATCTCCTCAAATGAATTCATTTCTTAAGGCTCTCCTTGACAAGAATTAAAAAAAAATTTACTTTTTTGATAAATGTTATTCACAGTTGTACAAAAAGCAAAATAAACGCAGTTATCTCTCTCTAAATATTAAATTTATAAAAAAAAAATGTTTTCTTTTTTACGTACTTAACCATATTAGTGAATATTTTTAATTTAAATTATTTATTGTTTTGACAGGAAAAAAAGTAATGACAAATGAAGAAATGGTCAAAAAGGTTGTCTCCATGTCAGACAGCTTTATTCCCAACCGCAATTAACGGTCATAGCTGACATGCCTACTTTTTCTTTCTTTTTTTTTTAAAACTTTCTCAAAAGTAAAAATAGAAAATATCACAAGTGGACAAATATAAGAGATAAACGCATCAATTATTAGTCAAAGAAGCAAGTCTCCGCAATGACCGGCTACGCGCCGGTTTTTTCACGGCATTGGAATTCCTTCCACTACTGCTGTCACCGGTTGTCCGAGATTTTGCTTTTAATATTTTGCATTCACAAAAATTTAGTAAATCAACATTTTTTTTTTTATTGATTGAACTAAATAACTGATTAAATCCTTAATCACAAAAAACATTTTGATTCATTTGTATCACTTGGATTTGTTATTTTTTGTCATGCAAATATTATCATCATTCAATTATTTGTTAAAATCGGAATAAATCACTAATTTTATGTTGTTATATTTATATAGCTTTAACAAAATATGCTCAATAATACAATGCACCAGTTTCACCACTAGCATTGTGGATAATGTATTTTATTGTATAGAAATTTTTATCATTTTTTTGTTTTTTCGTAGAACTATATACAGATTAAGACTTTGAAGGCTCCATAAAGACAATTAGAAAACAAGACCCTTCCTTATTTTCGTAGTCGGAGTTCCGCTGTTGGCCAAAACCTTAACAATGCTCCCCAAAATAAGTCTTTCACTATTTCCCTTTGCCTTTTTAGGTTTGAGTGGGTTGCGCTATATTTTGAATTTTTGGGCGTTCACATTTCAGAGTTTTTAAGATTCCAATCAATCCTCCCCCAATAAGTAGAAAAACACTTCACGTTGCTGCAGGGTGTGAACAGCTGAAAAAAAGTAGGGTCTCTGTCATACATATTTATCTCAGAATTTAATATATTTACAGCTTTTAAGAATAACGGAAATATACATTTTATTTACTTATTTAACTTTAGAAAATGTTTTGTTTAATTGAAATAATTGATTTAAGCATGTTATTTATTTATTTAATAATTATATATATTTAATTCAGTTTATGTATATCTCGATTAATCACTCATTTAATTTTATAAAAGATAATTCATGACAAGACTAGAAATTTTATGAGAATTTACTTTTTATAACCTCTTCTAAACAAATTAGATCTTAAAAAGTCAAAATATAATTTATTTAAAATGTTACAAGGACCAAAATAATAAAAATATAAACTGTTAAAATTTAAAAATAATTTTCTCAAAATCTTGTAGAAGTCTGGCTCCTACATGTCCACATGTAATTCCGCCTCGGATCACGGACAAGAGGTTAAAATTTTTGTGGTCCTGAACTTTGAATTGGATTTAAATTTCGAAAACTAAGTTTAATTAAACAGGTTATGGTGGTTGGTGTGGTTGGGCCATTGACAAAGTAGTTCTATATATGTATATACTACTAATTAGGTATACCTGGGCCACCTTGGTCCTCGGCGGAATAAATATTTAAACAGGTTTCTGTAAAAATAAGATATTAATTAATGGTGTAAATTGCTGTTTGGCTTTTTTAATAATTTAAAATTAAAATTTGGCTCCGTACGTCATAAATTGGAAGCATCTTCTGATCTAGTGCTCTATATCATGCCAAAAGGCTTGGGTGGTTTAGATTGTGCTTAAATCAGGTAAAAGATTTCGCACAATTTTGTTACCCAGGTATGCATTTGTTTGTTATAGGTACGTAGAGTATATGTATGTATCCGTCCATCCATACTACAATTACTAATATGTTTTATTTTTTTATCTCAATATATTTAGACCAATTTATACATATCTCTGTTTATGATATCTCTTAGATCAAATCAAAGACAAACTATTTAATTTGAAATTAAAAAATTCATAAATATTTTACTTTCGAAAACTTTGAATTCAAACAAATAATAATAATAGTGTACTTTCTTAATTATCAGATATTCATGTAATGCTAGCACATGAAGCAAAAAAAAATAAAAGAATTCATCTTTCTAATGCCAACAATATAAAAGGAAATATGAGGATAAACTATAACCTTAATCTTCGAAATGCTTATAGTTGACATAGTACTCTATTTAGAAATTACATTAATGATTTATGTTTTATGTATTTGAATGTAAAAAATTAGTTATTTTAATTGATAAGTGTTTTTAAAACTCGCGATTGAATTTATTCTCTCTAACACTCTTATTAAGGATTTATGGTAATAGAAAAATAAATTCCATAATCTAAAAAATTGCATCACTACTCTTGGAGTCTAGTAAGAGAAAGAAAATCCCGAAGTGGGGGTTGGTTGGTCCAAAAGAAATAAGATACAAAAACGAAAAAAAAGTTGCATTTCACGCTATGGACGGCTATGGTGGTCTGTAACTGGAAACATGGCCTTCACCTTTAGGCATTCTATTGTAGTTTCAAATAATGAGAAAACATAAATGTGTGGATTGGCCCTCATGCTTATTAAACAAATTCAAGCATTCCAAACACAAAATAAGATAAACAATAAGGAGTCCACAAAAAAAATAAAATTAATTGATATTTTAAATGTACTAACTTACAATAAATATAATTTTTTTAAATTTTGAAAAGTAAAAATCTATATATTAAATAATACTCAAATTTATGATTAATTAATATATTAAATATTAAATATTTTTTAATTATATAAGCTAAATAAATATTTTTAACACAATCGTTAAAAAAATTAGATAACAACGACCTTTACACGTGGAGATTAAAGGTAAAAGTTTTTGGACCGACCTTTACACGTGGAGATTAAACAACTAAATAAAGACACATGGCCCAAAGTTGATCTTCTAAGATACGGTCATGGCCCAATATTAGAGTTTGGTACCAATTACAACCTTCTCACTTTCCAAAAAGAATGATACAAATTGATTGTGCTGAGAGACCCATTTCTATAATCTTCCTTTTTCACTTACTGTATTAAATCCACGATTTTAAATTTTTCTCATAAAAATGTACAATAATATCGTATCGCGATTCCCAGCTCTTTCTCTAAATATCTATGACATATTATATTCTGATTTATTAATTATGAGCCTGGACCGTGCACGTTCGCTTTATGTATGTATAATTCCAACCAACTTATCGTTGTTAATGAGTCCATTATCACTGCCACTTTCTCAATGATTTTGCTTGCTCCATTGTGCTAATTATTCACATAAAGTTGGATATGAATTATGATAGGATCTATAATTATTAAACATTTTATAATTGTCCAAGAAAGAAACCAACCAAGAGCTATCAATTTTGTGTCAGATACTCTCTATTGCCCACTAATGCTAAATATAATTGAAATTTCTACAATTTTGGAATGATTTTTTACCACAAATTGATTGTATAATAAATAATAATAATAAAAATGAAAAGTTTATTTGACTGTGATTTATATGTCAAATTTTCTTTTTAAATAGCCGATTAATGACTTTATTTTAAGTTAGAAACATAAGTTTTATATATAAAAAAAAGAAAAGAGATTGAGATAAGATAAGATAATTATGGTATAGTAAAGTATTAAAATAATTTAATGTTTTGGCTATTATCATTTCTTTCAACAAATTCGTTTAACGATTTCTTCAAGATATTAATATATATAGATTATAATTAATTATTCATTTGAAATGACATCTAAAACATAATTTTACTGAATGAAAATTTGATTAGTTTATTGACCGATTAACTCAAGTAAAGAATTAAATTTTGAAGAGATATTATATATAGGATGTCATTTTCATTTCCCAACTGAAAACATAAAAAACAGTGGCCACTAGATCTTAGTTTTGTAGTGTAGGACTTCAAAATCCGACACCAAAATCCCTGCGCTTAACGTCTCCCACTAACCGAAATAGATTTTGGGCAAATCTTTTGTTGTCAAGTGCTACTTGGAAAGAAAAGAAAGGGTTCAACTTGATTGAACTTAAATGCAATTTAGTTCCTTTTTCTTCTTATCTTACTGCCAATAATTCTGTTAATAATCTCATTTTTCAAATTAATATGAGATAACGTGGTTAGCTTTTATTTTTTTCAATATTTCACAATTTTTCTATCACTTATCCATTTAGCAAAATCAAGTCGAATTTTGAAATTCTTGGTGAGGGTGTTATGTTTCCTAACTTTTTTTTACAAAAAATAAATAAATAAATCTGAAAATAAATACATTTGCTTCTCAAATAAATACCCGCAATTTGTGAGCCCCTAGAATCGTAATCAATGGTGATTTTCATTTTTCATGGCCGATAGTTCCAGTAACATAGGGACACGTGGAGATCACAAGCGGTTAATTAGTAAACTAAGTCATGTGGGTACTCGTGCACTCTTAACAATTTTATCCATTTTATAATAGGTCCTACCATGTGATGTTTTTTCGGGAGACATCTCAAACGTCAAAAAGAGCAGAGCAAACACACATGGTATACCGACATTATCCAATCGGTATTCGGCTTGTGGAGGCTTATGATGCTACGTCTCACGTTTCTTTGTCTAACCACACTGTATTTGGATTTTGGATTTTGGATTTTGGATTATACATTTAGTACTGGTAGTGTGCCAGAAACTTGAAAATGGGACTAACCCAAGTCAATTCATCTTAACCCATCAGAAATTTGACATTTCGAATTTTTAATTGAGTGGTCTTTTATCTTTTATTTTGAATCGAGTGAATTATTCAGATGGAAAAATTTTAACCCAAACATATTTGATCTACTATATTATTACTAAATAGAAAATCAGGATATAAAAATATTTTAATACATGAAAATAAGTATATAACTCACTAAATATATGTTTGATGTTAACTTTTAATTTTACTATATTTTATTTGAATTATGTTCATGTTAAATATGCATGATTAAAAATTTATAATTTAAATCTATTTATAGCTTTAAAATTATTTATGTTAGATTTTCAATTTTGAACCTTAATATTTATTAAAAATATGTATTGTATCATTCTACGTTAATGTGAAAAAATATAACCTGATTAATTCGACCCACTCAATCAACCGAGTATAACTTTCTATCACCCGACTTCAAAACTTGATCCACCCATATATCATTATATACATGACTTAAGATAAAGGAAACAAAAATATCAAACTATCGATATAAAAGGAAAAGGAGACAGAATAGAGGAGTAGAAGGATTGGACGAGACGTGTTCAAAGAGACAATGCATCTTTGTCTAATGTTTTACTATATTTTAGTATACATTTACTTATTCTTGTCAAGCACATGCAACTAATCAACAAAAATTTTGTCAACCATTAGAACAAGGTCTTATTTTTCATTAGACAACTCATCTTCGTTTACTACTTTACTCCCCGATATAATTAAACTTAATTTTAAAAGAAATATCCAATTATTGAATATGTGATAAATTAATATTTTATTTTCCATAAAGAACACAATAAGCATTTCAATCCGATTCAGTTGAAATCTATTAGAATTATGATTTGTTTTAAATATTAAGAAATAATTTAAAAAGAACTCAGTTCAATTAATTTATGAATTTATTTCAGACACATATTCATGAGCTAGTAACATAAAAGATAAAATTGATCTGTGTTTTCTATGATAAGGTCAAGGCCAAGTTAATGTTCTAAAATTAATCCCTAATGAGAACATGGTGGTTTTTAATTTAATTACCTACTTCAAATGTGAGAAACAATCTGCAGAATTTTGTAATATTAGTATTCTAGATTTTTTAACTAATGTCTTTTTGGTAAAATAGCATAAACTCTTGTAAATAGGATTCCAATTTCCAAAGGATAATCTTAGAAACCCCCACCCCCGCTCTGCTGAGTTAAGCCCAATATTCCAATCATCCATAGTGGTCTTAAAAGTTTGAGCTTCTGGAAATGGGCTTGCAAAATTTCCAGTCTGCTTGCAAAATTTCTAGAACTCTCAATCTAACTTCTGGAAATGGGCTTCATGTTGTAAAGGCTTTGGACCTATTACTGTTAATTTCTTTTTTGTGTTAACCTTCTTTTTTTTTGTTCTTGAAGAGAAAGAGACAGATGGGCCTAATGGAAAAAAGCCATCACAGCATTAACCCATTTACCATTAAGAATTAGACTCTGGAAGGGAATATACCCTACAGGCTCCAAACTTTCCGTGTAGGCAAAAACGTGAAGCACTTTAGATTAAGTTCATCTAGAAGATTATATCAAATGTTGATTCTTTGCACAAAAATTATTCTTACTGAGGGCTTATCTCTATCAACAAGTTCCATAAACATATCCACGTGGCGTCAGCTCTTCACGTACGCGCAGGCCACATGTCTGATCTCAAAGTCAGCTTACCCCAATTTGAGGGTTTAAGAAGATCACAACAAGTAGACCGAGAAGGAGAAAATTAAAAAGAAAAAAATTCAATGAAATTAAGCACCCAAGGCCAAGGAGATGGTGGTTCTATCTCTAAATCAGTAATGGTTGTGTTCATAAGATGGTCGGAGTTTGACTCCCTAGCTGTCTCTAATAATAATATATAGGAGAATTCAAAATATATGGGTGCTAGAATTTGTCAAACCGCCCAGCTGGTCAGGAGACTTTGGTGAGACAAAGGTCAGAGCCCCATACCTATTAACTAATCCTATATGTTTAAACAGCTTCATAAATTAACTTATTCTTTTTTGCTATATTCCTTGTACACAGTGACCATGCATACCCCATATATTAATTGAAGAATCTTGTTGTATTATCATTTAACACCTCTGGTACGACTATTTCTATTGAACCACTCTTCTGTTATGTAGCATATATGTCTTTCTTTAATCTCTCTGTTTTAATGTTCTAGTCATATATCATTTATGTTTGAACAAAATGTTCTCACATTTTTCATACGTAGGCATCATAATTATTTAATATAATAATTTGTACGAATTAAAAATTTCTATCTAACAAAAAAATGTAAACAAATTTTCAGGCTTTTTATCTGCTACCTTATCGTCTCAGTTAGCCGTATTGCACCTGTGGGGACCTTTTGCACAGGCCTAGGCCTGTGACCAATTCAACAACCATGTCGACTTGTCAGATGAGGTGTACAAAGCCCATGTGAATAGGCTGAATGGGCTCCAAATGGTCAAACCGCCCTCCCGAGTATGATGCCAATTTTCCAGTTTTGACGTCACTGAAGGTATGAAGTGCCATTCATTTTTTTCCTTGCCACTTTGATTTTGGTGGGTTTGCTTAATCTTCTGAGATGGGTATTATTGTTTTCACAAATAACGGCTATATAAACTCCAAAGTGTCATTAATATTTACTAAAAAATTTTATTCATAATGAGTCAGCTGATTCTCTCTTTTTTTTTTTTTTTTTTTAATTCTTCAATAATATAAAATAATTTTGTGAAAAAGAAATTAATATATATATATATATTTTTTTGCAAGAATAAATAGTTTTTTATTAAATATATATTTTTTCCATAAAAATAACATAATCTCTTCGATATTAGAGATGGGATCCTATTTCCCCCATAATGAACTCCTGGCGAATGAAATATTTCAAGAGAAAGAAGGTAATTAAGAAAGATGTATAGTTGGTGATGTGTCGCGCTTAGGAGTGTGGACCCCAAGTCACAACCATTAGTCGGCGTCGTGGATTGCATAAGTGCGACCAAGTTCGTACGCTGCCACAACATGTCTTTTTTTTGCTAAACCAGAAATGATAATTTGAATAATTGAACTGCATTATGCCGACGTAAAGGCATAATTTGCTGCGAATTCTTGATGTCATATCAGTTATCAAGATGGTTCATGAATTTACATCATTGCCACTAAATCACTTGGAGTATCACATTCACTAGCTAATAACTAAATATGGATATAAGAAAAGAAGACTATTGAGATTACAAACTACTAATGTTTAGTCACAGCATAACATGAGGGAGATCATTTGGCATTGACTAATTAAATGTGAGATTGAGATGAAAGATGAGGTTTATTGATTCACATGCAAAGACAAGCGCAGGAGCTTTTGTGGGCAATGAATACGGATGAGATGAGGCCATGAGGGTTTCCTTTCAAAAGCCTATCACTCCCTTCCTAACTTTTAATTTCAAAGGCTACCTTTACGCCTTTAATGCATCCTAGCTACTATAATATGGTACCAACATTGGGTCCCTCACTCTCTCTAGTTTGATGTGAAGCGTACCTTTTTTATTCCATGACGTAAACGAAAGCTCTAACCTCATTGAATCCGTGGTTCATTGCTGTGCACTAGTCTGTATCAGTACTTCATCTCTTACAAAATTGCAAAACTACAATTTATGATAATTCTATAGCTAAAATTTCCAAAATATATGGCTAAATATTATGTTCTTTCAATATACCTTTTATTTTTATAGATCTATCCCTAGTAATTCAAAAAGGTTTCCTTGTACACATTTGTTCATATAGGTAAATGACATGACATTTACACTATTTTTAGACAACCTAAATAGTTAATTTATTTCTATTTTCATATATTATGTTTAAGTGAATAAATTATAAACTCACTTAAGTACACATGCATACATGGTCTAAGTGTTTATTTATTTAATAATAGATATGTTCAGATTAATTTATGTACATATCAACGAGTCATTTCTTGATCTTATTAATACATATCATTCATGTCAAAATTAATTTTTTTTTATCCAAATCTTACTAATAGAAGAAACAAAAATCTGTCTAAATTAACTAATTAAACAATTTCTATTTGGTTGGACTTGTTTTTAAAAGATAGATGCATGTTAGATTCCCCGCTATGATATGCTATTTAATAATTATAGAGCTTGATCGATCGCCTATTATATGCCTATATGGATGCTTATTTTCGTACTTCATTTCTGGTGTTATGCTCTAACAAACGTATTTATCGATGAGATGATAGTTTCATGAGGAATTCTTAGTCAATCATTTAAGGAGGAAAGTTGTATTAATTACTCATGTTCCCAATCTACTAAAAGAACGTAGTTAAAGTGAGTAACTGAGATAGGCATTAGCTTCATGATCATATCTTCTATAATTTATGCTTGTATTGATCATATCTTCTATATATATCAATTCCCGTTTCATGTTGTAAGCCAAATTGAGGCCTGAGGTGGCAATGGAGGTCAGCTTCAGGCTTGAAGTAGAAGAGTGCATGATTAAGTAATAAACGCAATTAATACTCGCAACAGAAAAAAGCAAAATATCAAGTGCACGATAAGGGAACATAGCAGATGAATCATGAATGGGTCCGTCATGGAAACGCATGGCATATGGTTTACTGGTTTTTGTGGACTTTATGGATCGATTGATAGATAGATGGACTGACAGACCACCACCTTTTGACTCTTTCTTTTATTTCTCTCTGCTAACAATAAATTACAAAAGTTGCTTTTTGTTGTGCAGGCTGGTACATACAGCAGGAGCACATGGAGTCAGACCGGACCCCAAATATAATTTAACTACAAGATTATCATAGTATACGCGTATCTCAACTAAGACTCCAAACAAGAGAAATATTTTTTAATCAGGATGTCAAAAGTTTCCAAAGTAACTAACTAACACATATTAGATTTTTATTTGGTAATTTTTTTTTTCTCAAAATCAAAAGAAATTTGGAAAAAAGGTTGAACTTTTTACTGTAAGGACTATCGGTTGTGAAATGGGAACGCAGAGAAATCAAAGTGCAATCTGCATACTCTGCAGCTATAAATACACCAAGTTGGAGATCAAAATGAGTCTCAGTTCAGTAATTCAAATTTCCGCATTTGAACCAAAACACAAAATATTTTTACTTTTCTTTCTCTTCTTCTCTTTGCAAAGCTATTTAGCTTTGCTTCTCTTGCTTTCACGTCACTGTTGTTATTTTCTTTTGGCAAAACCTCCTCTTAACGCTTTGAGCTTCTATATCTTGGCGTAGTTTCGTTAATCCCATGTTTTTTTTTGGGATCACTTTGTTTTGAAGCTACAAGAATCATTTAGCTTCTTTCTCGGTGCTGAAATTTCCATCTTTCTCAGTTTCTCTTCACTTATTTCCTGTTTTCCTTGCTTTCGACCGTTTACCTGGTTCTTCTATTCTTGAACTGGCAAAGGGACCAGATTTACTTTTTCGTGCACGTTAATTTCAAACTTCGAAGCTCGTTCCTGTTTTCTGTTGCCAGAAAGGGCACAGGAAATTTTATCTTTATAATCATGGATGATGGAGTGCAAGATAGAAACTTTCAGGTCGGTCTCTCCGGTGGCATTGATATTGGGTCTTCTCTATCAAATCTTATACTAGCAGGTGGCAGTAACACCTTGGATTCAATATTTTCTCATTGCCCACCAACAGAAGCAAATGCCTTAACCAACTCTGCGTTTGAACCTTTGGGCTCTTCTGTCTACCTCCAGCAGAGAGATCTTCTGCAAAAATTCAGAGAGGAAAACAGGGGAGATGGTTCGTTTGCTCGTACTTGTCACACAAATTTACCTCAAAACTCTGTATGCACAAGCTCTTACATGACCCCTTACAAGAAAAAGCTTTACAGGGGAGTGAGACAGAGGCATTGGGGGAAATGGGTCGCCGAGATAAGACTCCCTCAGAACAGAATGAGAGTCTGGTTGGGAACATATGAGACTGCTGAAGCTGCAGCTTATGCATATGATCGTGCTGCATATAAGCTTAGAGGTGAATACGCACGCTTGAATTTTCCTAATCTAAAGGACCCGAGTAAGTTGGGATTCGGAGATGGCACAAGATTGAATGCTTTGAAAAGCTCCGTGGATGCTAAAATTCAGGCTATATGTCAAAAGGTGAAAAGTAAAAAAGCCAAAAAAAGTGCTGCAAAAAAGTTAAATTCTAGTTCTGTTAGTAATGGCGGTGAGAGTGAACAAACCCAGAAGCTTAATTCCTCACCGTCTTTGCCATTGTCGCCGTTAATTTTGTGTGATGACTGGGCAAACGAATTAATATCACCAACTGTTTCAGAAGATGGATTTTGGAAGGGCGACAACTCACCACCTTCTGTTTCAACAGAGTGTTCTGCGATGGTTACAGAGGGACTGGAATTCGAAGGCTGTTCGCTGGCAAGGATGCCATCCTTCGATCCCGAGTTGATCTGGGAAGTTCTTGCCAATTAGTAAAATCTTTCTTTCTCAATTTGAATTTCAGAGAAAGATTAGTAACTTGTATCAGAATCTTAGATTAATTTTCGCTGCTTAGTTTACTCGCTGTGTTGAAATTGTAAATTGTAGTCCGGATTATAAGCTTAGTGGGTATTCCTCCTTAAAATTAGGTGATGTAGTGTCACCATGTTGTTTTTCAGCAATCACTAGGGATATGGTTGTGTTTGGCCTTGGTTTTTTTTTTAAGGCACTATGAACATCTCTTTCCTATGTTTTTGGGGCTTAGTTTTTTTTCTTAAGGCACTGTGAGTGACTTGGCTGTTGAGGGCCCTGGGTTTTTTCCTATGTTCTTGGGGATTAGGTTTTTTTCTCAAGGCACTACGAGTTATCTGGCCATTGCTCAGATTGAGTGCCCTGATAGGCTGCGACTCTTTCCTATGTTTTGGGGCTGCAATATTTGTAGCTCTCTTAGCTGTAGCCTAAATGAAAATAAAATTGAAGTCCATTCCGATGAGTTGTGTAAATAATGTTATCTGATGTTACGAAGTTAAATGTGAAGCCACAAAATCAACAAGCGGATAAAAATAACGTGTTCACACATCACGTTTACACTCAGGTTTGCTGGAATGGGTGATCACTTATCATCAAAGTGGAACTCACCCGCATTTCAGATCTTATCCTCCTCCTTTCTTAATAATGATGAAAAAGCTCTTCAGGTTAAGAATAAGAGCGTGTGGACCTGTAGTGCTGTTACATGAGAAATCGAAAGTTTGTATGATGATTCAGTGGAAATGGTACCATAGAGTAACATCCCTTTAGTACAAAAGATAGGCATCCGGTTAATTAACTTGTGTCAATCTAATAGCTATTCTCTTTAAACAATTTTTTTATGCAAACCTTTGTTTTTGGGGAAAATGCCAACCCATTTCACTACGAAGGGTTACTTAAACCTAACACATTAATGTCCGGATAGTAATTTACGTACCTCATAATTAAGTTTCTTCAGTTTCTAGTACCTGGAAGACAGAAACAGGAAGGGAAAAAAGAAAAGAAAGACAAACTCTGCTCCAATTGTACTTTTGATTTGCCAAACTACTGCCACAACCACAATAATTGCAACAGTACATGGAACCCATTACTTTCCAACAAAGTACATAGATTTTCTTCAACTAGAGATCCAAATTATACAACAAGCACCCTTCCTTTTGATTTTTGAAGCTATTGCAACATTGCTGCAGACTGAAATCATTTTTCAACAAGACAAGAATGGAATCTTCCTTCTTTAGCAGATTTACCTTCTAAAAATTTGCTGTCAGATTTCCTCCTTGATTGTTACTGATAAATGATGGTAATGGACTAATTACTCTACCAACTAAGGGAACTCTTTGACTCCTGCAATTTCCTTTTGTAGGAACTTTCCATTTCCTCCTACAACATGCATGATTAGCATAGTTACGGTATATTCCCAAATATGAGGCAGCTAAGAGAGTGCTTTCTTTAAGATTAGCAGTTGATCATCCCTTGAAAAACTTCCAATGAAACAAGAGAAGCAGCTTGACAGCAAAATAATAGGACAAAAAGAGTTTGTCAAGTTACAAAGTGTTTTGCATTCATAAAGAAATATAGAGCCATTATTCCTAGAATTTTCAGATAAATAATTAGGTAAAAAATGATCAATTTGTTACGAAGAATAGTGGAACTTTGCTGACAAAGTTGTTGTGCTATATAAGGACCTCAAATGTGATAAATTCCACAAAGGTGGAAAACTTCCTTAACTTGACATACAAAGGACAAAAATATGACTAGATATACCTTGCAAGATTGCAATAGATGTTGTAAGAATGATGATCTGAAAAGCCTGACTGATTCTCCAAGTGAGGTTCCATCCCATTCTGGAACAAGCAAAATACTAAATTACTTGTAATGGAAACAAGCTACAATTAGCATTTAGCAGTCACAGGCCCCTCCCATATTTTCTAAAACAAAGTACTATAGATCATACACAAATCTCACTCGCAATTTATCCACTAATATAAGATGGCCCTGCTCGTAAGTGTTGTTAAAATAAAAAGACAGAAAGTCCAAGGACTGTTGATTTCATGTAGGAGCTGTGATTTGTAGTATCAGAAATAAAGGAAGCATGAGAAGTGTTAAAAAAATGTAACAGAATGTAGTGTTCTTCCTGCAGAAAATATTCTGGCTCAAGCATCATATTTCAAGCAGTTTAAGGTTATATCAGAGATGATGCTTAAATTTCAAATCAGTGTCTCGCAAAGGTGAATAAGTGCCTTTGCTGCAATTGTCTAGACAAGATAATATCACATTATTCATGTGGAAGCTAAGTGGATATAAAATTAGCTTCCAGACTCTCTCTTTCTCTCTCAAATCAGAAAATTACCAACCTAGAAGAAATTTACCTTGGAAAGTGTTGGTACTGCAGTGGGATCAAAATCCTCACAATGGTTTGGATCAATAGGAACACAAACACGGCCTGGATAAAGGAGAAGAAATTACCCTATCAACCCTAAAAGCATCGAAGCAGCTTACCAAATTTTCTTTAAAAAAAATAGGAAGGGGAAAAAGGTTCACAGGAAGCATAACTAATTGTTTAAGAAGGTGAATACAAAAGGTATGAAATAATATATTGTCATCTTAATTTTCAAGAAATAAGCCCTCTTGGCAGACTATGACCTGTTTTTGGATGTACACAGAACGGTGCCTTAAGCAAATGGTTCATGTGTTTTGAAACCTAAAACATAAATATTTTTATCGAGAATAGTTATAGACACATTATAAGTGATGAGGAGATGTGGCCAATTAAGAATAGCATAAATGCTATCGACAAATAGGAAACAGGAAAAAGAGGGAATGGTGATAAAGAAAACCTCCATATCAAGCCTGGGGTAAGTAAAGGAGAATACAATCTCTTCAACACATCTGCGTAGCCCCTGGGTCAGATAAAAGGAAAATGAAAACATTAACAACAATGATGACATGTATATGTATTACAAGATAGAAACATGTCCATAAAAGTTATATATATATATATACATATATTAAGGCATATGTCTACAATAAAGACAAAAGAGAAAATACTTCAACATCCCCATTAACAGAGGAAAGCATTCATTTTAGTTATGTTGCAATACTGTTCAATGGAAAGAAAGTAAAATTACATATTTAATTCAATCACTTCAAAAGCCTAGGAAGACCATATGACATATTTGAATAGAAGAATGATAAAATGAAAGACCAAATCTGTCCAGCTCATGAAACTTTGCTAGGGTAAATCTGTTTAGTCTTTGCGTGGATATGTACATCTAATCACATTAAAAGTATGTTCTGGAATAACAAATGACAAGGAGAAAAGTTTCTTAAGCTACACAAGTTTCATATATTTGTCTATAATCTAAATATTTCCCTGACCTAGGATCAAGAATGATACCAACCATGCCATAAAACACACTGTTACTCTTTTGGCCATCAAGCTAAGGTAGAACAATTGTTAGCTAAAGTTTTTCTTAATCCTAATGGATGTGTTAGAGGAATCCAATTTGCAAAAACAAATTTCTTCTGGTAATTTCCTGAAAAGTGCTTGACAAATGTGTGTCTAATCCTCCAGAATAAGCAGATGCTACAAATACGATTCCATACCTTCTGTTTTTCCTGATTGCAGCAAGTGTTTGAGTTGCTCCCATCGAACAACATTAACATCTTTGGAACTGGAGGAGCGCCGATTATTCTGCTACTTCCCCCGAAGTTCAGAAGTAATGGCTGCAAAAACAACTCATGTATTATACGCAGATTGTTTTAGGAAATGAAAATTACTGTCGATATAAGTGGAAGGTAGGACAGGAAACAAAATGAAATTATGTACATTCATCAGGGATCATTTCAAAGATCTTCTCAGTATTTCTCCTCAGTAGAAAGTAAATTTTGAACTGACAGCAATTTCTTCTCAAAAAAATCTTTGAGAACTTCAGTATATGATCTCCTGTATTAATGAAAGAATATGCCTTAATAGACGAAATGATGGGCCTAGATCAGAAATTCAACTATTTCATATTAACACTCACACAAGGAATGGATGAAGAACAGGACCCGTCAAAGAAACCTTTTTATGACTATTTTCATTTCCCTGAAGAGGATATACAGCTTAACAACCACAGTTTTATGGTGAAAACAAGTATGCATAAACCTGAATTAAAAAGAGAGAGAGTATGAGACCTTGTAGAGACAAAAGTAATCGGCAATGGACCTGTTCGTTAGTCAACCTGCAAAAGAGGTGGCTGTAGAATTTGAATCTTCTATGTTGTGGGATAAGCAGTTGAAAAGATAAATAAAATTTATCTATTTTATGCTCCACCTTCTTGCCTTTCCATCACAAACCCAACAATGAACACCACGCCAACCACTATATACCCAAAGAATGTGTTTAAAACCAAAGTCATCTGCAACAATAACATGAAACAGGTAAAATTATTACAAGGTGTTTATCTTAATAGAATGTGTGAAACACCGAGCTGTCTGTCAAAAGACTCAAAACAGAACAAAAATATGCAAAATACTACCTCTGAGAGCAGTATCAATTACTTTGATAGCTATTGTCATTAATGGCCAGCAATCCAAGCAAACATCAGCCCACGAGCAGCAGTATCTAACATCATCATAATCTGTCATATCCTATTGGGAAAATTTAACAGTGTCAACAGAGCAGCAGTGTTAGAGAGTCCAGTCGAGATGTTTCATTGAACTTACTATATCAAAGACTAGCTCCCTCTCGACTGGAGTGAAAGCATTATCCCCACTCTGTGCATAGGCATGCCTCTTTGCAGGCTGCAGCACATTAGAGAAATAGGTCAAAGAAAGAAAGCCTAGGGGATTACAAGAAAGGGATAAAGATGAAATAAATAATCTAGCATGATGAGAGTAGATATGCATGTTAGAATCATACTATTGATCCTGAAAAATGTTAAACTAAAAAAAAAAAAAAAAAAAAAAAAAAACAAGAGACAAAGAAAACATGGATTCATCCTAGAACTGTTAAAGAAGCAAAATTGAAATATTTTATATAGTGGGAAAGTATGGAATTCTTACATCCACACTGTACGCAGGCCCGATATCTATTTTAAATGGACACTTTTCTCTGATGGAGATTTCAAGTTCAGATGAATTGTTGAAAGACTTGAAGCGAAGATATATATCATTGTCCAGTGTGAAAGAAAATTCTCTTCGACCGAAGTAGGTTGGATCACATGCAGGATGCTTACCATCTATAAATAAGCAATCAAATGACATATATAAAAACAAAACAAAACTGATGAACTGCAATTGCTAAAACATGAGCCATTATGATAAGTGGTTTTGGGGGCTAATTAGGTTATTACCGTTGCCATTAAGAAGTCCACTTAAAAATATCTGCATGAGGGAAAAGCTTTCCTGGAAAGGGGGAAAAAAAAAAAAAAAGCAGGGTAAATTTAGCTTAACCAAACAAATCCTGGATGCCTTTCCAAGGTTGAAAATTGAGAGGATGAGGCAAATTCGATATCAACGGGCAGCACCAAAAAATTCGACTTGGAACTCAGTCGAACCAAAACTATAATCCTACTTCCAAGTTGTGCATAATGTTACATAACCAATGAAATTAATGTAAAAAGTTTACCGTAATAGATTTTTAGGTAATCAGGGTTGAACCCTTCAGGAATGACCTTCCCTTGCCACAGCTCAGGTGCTTCTTGTTCACATCCATCAATAGCCATGTTGTCCCTTCCATTCTGATCTTCTTCTCCGGACATATCTTATCTCTGTGCAGACTCACAGATACCAGAATTAACTATAAGAGAAAAATTAAAAGAAAGGAAAACAGAAATACCAAAAATTAAGCTCACCAAATTGTAAGGCAACGAGGATCTTGCGAAAGAATATCTAATCGGAGTTGCACGACTGCTATTTCCGCCGAGATCGTGGCCGTGGTAGGAGAAGATTATCCAGGAATAAGTGTGGTCTGAGATGGCGGAAACAAGAAGGCTTGTGAGGGCGGGAAAGAGGATTTTTGGAGGGAAATAAACGAGGTCAGAACTCAGAATGGCTGGGATTCTGGGACAGTCTGGTCATCATCAAGTTTTGCGACTTTTCTTGATGGGCCTCCAATGCCGTGGGTCTCATTATGGACCTAACATTACAGGCTTTACAACGGGCCTTACAACTAAATTATTATTGTTATTCAATTCTGGATAAATTTAGACATATCTCAGCTACTCACTTCAATCTAATCATCAAAGACACACTTGTTATTTATACAAATCTTATACAAATCATGACTAATCATATTTTTACTTTCGAATTATTTATTGTTATTTTTCATTAATCATTAAGGCCTAGTAATTACAAAGCCTTATTAATTATGGTAGAATTTGTTTTAACTAGAATGTCACAATTATTTTAGCAAAACAAAAAAAAATGTCGCAAATTACATAATTATTTTTCTTGCAAGACTTTTAGTTGCATAACTCGTAGGCCCGAAATAAATAATGAAATAACTAAGGCCCCAACGACCCATTCGCCCATGCTACCGGCCACCAAACAGGTACTCCGTACTTTAATATGTTTACTGTTACTGCTAGTAAGAACTGAATTCTTTTCCACATCAATCAACTTAACAACCAGAATGTTATTAAGATTTAAAAGGATACGTGTTTGTGCTTTTTCTGCTTTGATCTTTCATAGTTTCTCTATCCGTCTTTCTTTTCTGTGAGACCAAGAGTGACAATCGCTCACAGAGAAGCCCGGTCATTTACACAGACTCAAAGCTCAAATTAACTGGTATACTTTCTGAATTCTATTTATTAATAATGCAGATTGGTTTCTTTTAACAAATTAGTTTTGGTCCTTTCTCTTTGTATTATTTTCAGATCTTAGTATTATATATCTTTCCTTCAAATTCTTTGAAATCTTCTATTTTACGTTTATCTCTTTCTTTTTTTTTTTTTGGACATTTCCCCTTGTAATCACTCTTAGATCTCTCAGTAATCTTGGACACGAATTCATCTCCATAATATTCTAGCATTTTCTTTTCCCATTGCCTCTCCCTCAGACCCTCACTGAACTACTTTTTGATCCCTTTTCTCTTTCTCTCTAACTAAAAATATACATTCTCCGTACAAACGACAGTATATTACAGATTGACCTCAGAAGGAGTTTAAATTACGAAAATGCTTCGGTTATTAGTCTTAATTTGCCTCTGCTTCACGGCCATTGCTGCGTTTTTCAACTCATTCGCTCTTGCCGGAGTGATAACTTGCTCGAATATAGTACCGCTGAGGTACCGGAATGATAAAATTTCTATAACGGACTTCGGAGGTGTCGGTGACGGACGGACACTCAATACCAAGGCTTTTCAGGAGGCTATATATCGGATTCAACATCTGAGGAGACGCGGAGGCGCTCTTCTTTACATACCTCCAGGTGTCTATTTAACAGAGAGCTTTAACCTTACCAGCCACATGACCCTTTACCTGGCCAGAGGCGCTGTTATTAAAGCCACACAGGTATTACCTATTCATTTTTCATCATTATTTATACTTTTCTTTACCTCCTGGCATTTCTTACAATTTTGTTTATGGGATTTAATTTTCGGTCCTGAGTATATCTGTAGCCGTGAATGATGATTAGCTGGAAAAAGTGTTTATGTAACTATTGTATAACTTTTCTTATAAAAAAAATATTGTATAATTTGTTTTGCCATATTGTCTTTGTTAGAGACTCTATACTAGGATTTTAGCCTCGTAGATCAATTGTGTAACCCATATAAAGGATAAATGTTTTTAAGCACATTAAGCTTTTAATCAATATGTGTATCTGTGTAATTGGAATGAATTTTCTAATTACCATGATTTGATTTGATTTAATATTTATTATTATTACTTTTTTATGGGAAGCTTGTTTGGGGAATCTACTCTTTTTTTGCGGAGGTGTTTGTAGCAAAAGTGATTGTGTAGGATATTGGTGGATTTTGGATCTCCGTGAACCAACCATAGTGGGTCCAGGATCATAAAGATAGAATTCATTGTGGGCCTTGCTGCATGTGCATACAGCTGTATAGCTTGCCAGTGATGTTGTCTTTTTTGGTGTTAACTAATTAAGGTAGAACACTTACTAATTCTGCTTGCATAAGAAGGATGTGGATATTACTAATTTTTTTAAAATTGATTATAATATTTTAAAATCATATATATGGCAATTAATTTTGATTATCACTTTTGTTTGTGTGTATATAAAGTATTTAAACCAGAAGATTTTGCTGGCATTTTTCTTGGTGGGTCATAGTTTGCCATAGATTATGGTTTTGTTATGCGCTTGTCTGGCTGAAAACAGTCCAGTGCTAGAGAATAAGAAAAGTAAGGAATAAGCTCCATGTCTGGTGGGGTTATTATGTGCTGGTTTCATTTTCTTGTTTTCCTGAAAATGAAGTCATCAACATGAAATGTAGTAAATATTCTAGCTTTTAATTTTTTCCTTGTCCTCCCTTATGGATTCACATGCAAAGTACATATACATTAATGCCCAGATGTTATCAGTGATATACTACTCAGTATCTGTTCCAAGTTCCAACCCTGTTTCTTCAAATATGAAGTGCATCTTCTGGGATACAAATTTCAAACACTTTTGCTTCCATTATGCTTTGAATTCCTATACTGTGCCCCAAATGGATCAAATATGATATGCAGACTGCAATAGAGATGCATAGTTTAATATAAATCTTTTTCATCTAACACAACTATTTGTCAAAAGAGTAGGAATCATGAAAGAACTGCTAAAAACCTCATTAACATGATACTTCCTTCAATTTTATTCCTGTCTTTATTGTTCAGGATACTTTAAATTGGCCTTTAATTGCCCCACTGCCATCTTACGGAAGAGGGAGGGAGCTCCCTGGAGCAAGGTATATGAGTTTTATTCATGGAAATGGAGTACGTGATGTGGTAATCACTGGTGAGTATCATTTGTTTCATAATTTGTCTGGAAACCTTTACAGACTATAGCTGAGCACTTTTTTGTAACTTAAGTATTTGTGAGCCAAATAAATATTTACATAAGGGAAAAAAGAAAAGAAAAGAGTTACTGCTTGTGGGACACGCTGAATGGAAGCTAAGAGATGTATTCCAATATCTGATTTTTCCACTGCATGCTTATTGTGCACAACAATGATGAATATGAGTTAGGAGGTTCTGAGACATATATCACCCCCTAGTTCTCCAACTGAAGAAAACACGCTTCATTTTCAAATGACATTGTATTTGTTCTGTCTTACACACATGTTATCTTTCTTTTATAGGTGAGAATGGGACAATTGACGGGCAGGGTGATGTGTGGTGGAATATGTGGAGGCAGAAAACTCTTAGGTTTACCAGACCGAATCTAGTTGAATTTGTCAATTCCAGAAATATAATAATTTCCAATGTGATATTCCAGAATTCTCCCTTCTGGAACATTCACCCAGTTTACTGCAGGTATACATCAAAAATTGATTAGGATGTGAATATTTTTATTGGAAGGCAGGTAGCATTTAACTCCCAGGGCAGCCAGATGAAGTGGCGAAAAATCATAAATTCATTTTGGCTCACAATATTTTTTTATAAGTAGCTCACAATACTTATCACATAAGCACTACTGCAAAAGCTGTACTGTTATAAGCTCTAAATCAAACTGTGGGCCAAACGAGTCCATAGTCTTCTCTAGGCATTGTCATAGCAGCCATTCATATTTGGAAATTTTGAATATTATTTTCAAATATGATTCTTATCCACCTAGACATGCATGCTTTAGTTATAACTCTTGGGATCATTACTTAATCTGACAATGGCATATGAACAAGAGGATCTGTTTTGTAAACGTATATTTATGAATTCTTAGACGAGTATTGTCACTTGTCACAACATCGTTATACTGTATTGTGCAGCTTGGATTGAGTACAGACTTGGCAAATGCTTTTGTGTTTTGCTGATTTTTTTTAACCCCATTAGTGGCACTGCTTGCTACTAGCATTATACAATCTAACAAGTAAGAATGGTACAATCAAAAACTATAACCTTATTCTGAAACTACTTCTTCCTTGCAGCAATGTTGTCGTACGATATGCCACAATATTGGCTCCACGTGACTCTCCCAATACTGATGGCATTGATCCAGGTAAATGACATCTGAATAGGCCGGATATTGACCTGATTATTTTCTCTGTCTTCTATTTTTGTGCATTGGGGATAATGATTATATTACCTTCCCAATTTGGAAGTTTATCTAAATGCAGTAGTACTTTCAAGAAACAGATTCCTGGCACATTTAAAAAGTCTATTACCTGATATTTCATAGACACACTTTGCAAGAATGGAACTGAAAATGTTAATGACACTAAGCTTGTGGTTGCCACTTGATACCTAACAGTTGTCTGATCAACTAAATAATTTCTGTTTATTCTATGCCCTTGATTCATTGATTGGTCAGTTAGCCCCATTATATGAGGAATGGCTAACATTTTATAGTTGGTAAGAAAGCCCCAAGTTCCTGTGGGTGGTATGACAGGGAAACAAATAAACTTTAACTCTTCATCCTTCTTTACAATTAATTAATGCAGATTCAAGTTCAAACGTCTGCATAGAGGACTCATATATATCTACTGGAGATGATCTTGTGGCTGTGAAGAGTGGTTGGGATGAATATGGGATTGCTTATGGCCGCCATAGCTCTGGTATCACTATCAGGCGCTTGACCGGATCATCACCCTTTGCTGGAATTGCTGTTGGAAGCGAAACCTCTGGTGGCGTGGAAAATGTCATTGCCGAACACATCAATCTTTACAACATGGGAATTGGTATCCACATAAAGACAAATGTTGGTAGAGGAGGGTTTATAAAGAATATAACAGTGTCTGATGTGTATATGGAAAATGCAAGGAAGGGAATAAAGCTTTCAGGTGATGTTGGGGACCACCCTGATGACAAATTCAATCCAATTGCTCTCCCAGTTGTCAAGGGTATAAGAATTAAGAATGTCTGGGGCGTGAAGGTTCAACAGGCGGGTTTGATACAAGGCCTGAGAAACTCCCCCTTTTCTGAGATTTGTCTGTCTGACATTAACCTTCGTGGTGAAACAGGACCTAGGTCTCCTCCTTGGAAGTGTTCTGATGTCTCTGGAGCTGCCCGGCAGGTGAGCCCATGGCCGTGTTCAGAGCTGGCCACCTCCCATCAGACTGGTTCATGTTCCAGTTATTTCTGAGTTAATGTAGGTCTTTATTTGTAGTTAAATTTATAATAACAGTGATAATTTTCCCTTCAAATATCAATACAAATGCAATGGATCCTCCCTCAGTTCACACGTGATATGCATTTTGTCTTGCACAAGTTATCAAATGCAGATTTAATTCATTGTAACTGGCTAATAATTATCACATGTTATATCCCGTTATGTAAGTAGTTCTTCTCATCAAGGGTAAGCATGGAAATGGAAGAGAGAGAGCATGGATTGGACAAATCCAAACTCATCATAATCTGTTATTAGTGCACAATGTATCTAGGTAATTTATTGAAATCAAAGCTTCAGCAGTGACTGCTTCCTAAGCCACTATGTACAAAAGGTGAGCCTCTTTGTTGCCAATGACATATAATCTTTCGAATGATTAGGTTGAAGGAAGTTTGGTTAAATATTCGTCATTATCATTTTGGCTTGCTCATTTCTCAAACAAAAAAAGACATGTCCCATGCAATCGCAGTTTTTTCCTATTCATGCCAAAGGCCTAGTGTTTCAAGTCATTGCTTTCGAGTTTCGACATAGTTGTAGGAGCTTTAGAGAAAAAAAAAATTGTGCATATAACTGTATCGTGTAAAGTATATGGATCATGGAGTACAAAGTACAAGTAACATATCAATATCCACCTTTTTAACATCTATACATACATACATACTTGTATGCAATATTATTTACATGGATAGTAGAACTCCCTGAAACTGAAACCAGTATGATACATGGGAAGAAAAGAAAAAACATGGTATATAGCACCTGCATTATCAAAATCAAAACTGAGTCAAAAACTTGCGGAACCGTCTTTAAGAAAACACCACCATGGTGATGGTCTTCTCTCTCGAAATTCTGTCCCTCCTCGTTGTGGTGGTGGTCGAGGTTGTGCCGTTTCCTCGTCTCCTCCCTCTTCTCCATGCCAGGTCCAAACGAGAACCTGGGGCCCCCGTGGCGAAACTTTCCCCATCTGGCTGGAATCTCACACTCTACACCGCGAAACATGGGATCGAACTTATCAAAGCTCCGATCCTTGCCGTCTTTCATGATCATGTCGTTAGAGTATTTAATTTCGAGGTGGGGGAAGCGTGGACCCCAAGGCTTGAAGTTGTGATTGTGATTATGGCAACGGCGGCCACGACGGAGCCACAAGGGCAACGGACGTCTAGGGATGTGGTGGTTTATCGGACGGAAACTAATGACTGTTAATGGAACTGACTTCGAGGCCTCAGATGATTCGGTCGAAAACTCTAATCCGGCGTCTAATTGGGAAATCTTGGAGTCGGCGGTGCTTTGAGGTTCCCGTTCAATCACGGTTGCGGCTTCCGAATCACTGGGAAGGAGGATGGTGTTGGCGGAAACGGGGTTTTTGTTAGATTCAAATAATGGATCGCCGTTGTCTACTGGACTACGTGCATAGGAGAGGGGAAATACGAAGAGAAAAACCGCGCAGGTAGCGATGAGTTTAGCCATTGCTATTTGAGTAGGAAGCTGATGGGTGGGCTGTAGAAATAGGCGACGACGACAAAAAGTATTTCGGGTAGGAAGGGCGGGTATTTTTGGTGAATTTGACTGCGAGGGTGAGGGAGGATTAAAAGGCGGGCAGCTAGCATTTAGGGTTGCCGTCCACGTGATTGGAATGATCACCACTAACTTTCTTTGTTCTGGGTTTATATACCAAGACTCAGGGTTGGGCCAAAGTGGGCCTTTACGTATACGACATTGATTAACTTTGCCAGCATAAGCACGCATTGCTCTGAAGGCTTGTTTTTATAAATGGGCCTGATTTGTGGCGTCAGTCTAGCTAGTTGGTCTCTTCCTAAATGTAAAATGGGTTAGTCAAAATCTTCTATTCGTCTCTGGATGTTCCCATGGCAGGCAACATATATGGGCCTGGACCTTCCTTCACTTTGTTTTGCTTTCTTCTACAATTTCCTTAGTTCCACGGTTCCATTATGAGAGTGGTTGTAGTAAACAAACCGAGTAGAGTACTCTGGGAAAGAAACAAAACAAATTTGGGTAGAGTACCTCACGTTTGGGTTTCTAGTTTCAACCAGTTGCATTGCAGGCCATAATTAAAAGCAACCCTACTCAGTCAGTCTTTGGACTTTGGCCGGTGAAGCGAAGGACCAGTATTCCTCATGTGATTGACAGCTGTCTGATTGTCGGTACTGTATGCACCTATACCCCTCTCCCTTCTTCCTCTCTCAATGTGTCTTTTTCTGTGACGCAAATTCCATTTACGTACCAACAGTGCGGAGCCACATGGGAGTCAGTGGGTTAATTTTTTATTTTTGGCTAAGAGAGTCAGTGGGCTAATTGATCCGCTCAAATTGTAAAGATATTTAATATATCCTATATATATATATAATTTTAAAAGTTAAATATTAAAGACATTGACCCCACTACAAATTAGTAAATATGAAGTGATAGAGGGATAAATTATAAATAGTGTGAGGGAGTATACACTTGATTCTCTCCTTCCAAACAAATAACAAATAATTTACCCAATTCTTAAAGTTTTGTTCAGGGTGTTCAAGAAAATAGTAAAAGTGGAGAGCAAAGATATAAAATCTTAAAAAATAAATAAAATAAAAGCAGAAGTAGAAGACACAAAAAAAAAAAAAAAAAAAAAAAAAAAAAACTATAAAAAGCACGAATATAAGAAGATTCAATTAGTGGGTATAGTCTTTTTTTCATATGTAGGATATGTCTTAAGAATTTTATATATTCTAATTTTAAATTTTATATTCAATAAAATTATAGGTAAATACTAGTGTAAAATTATGATTTATTTTTAACTTTATTACTAATTTTTGAAATATATTCTCAATTATTTACTAAATTGCTATTTATTTTTTCTCAATTCTTACTGTCCATGCTTTTTATTTAGTCAAGTTAAAATTTATTGTTTAGTTATATATACTGAGAATAATATATTTTATAACATTAAAAATGAAATGATTGTGTAATATTCTCAAAAAATAAAAATTCTAGCAAAAAAACACTTATAAACAATGACAATCACAATAAAGAGTAAGCTATACTGGTAGGAAATCTAATATATATATATATATATACAACGTGAAATATTGTAAAAGAATATATATGAAAAAACTTGATTAAATACTATTTTTTTTTATAATATATATGGTATTTATATAATATCTATGATTATGATACATAGACTTATTCACCTGGCCACTTACTGAACTTGGAGGAAATTGCTAAAGAACAAAAACTTGATAAGACACTGTTCATATTCGTGCTGCAGCAGTACTACTCGCTTAGAAAAGACTGAAACCGAAACTTCAACCAAAATCTGAAGTGAGTCAGATACATTATAGGGGCCCAATTTGACTCAAATTTTCTGATTTTTCCTCTGCGCCTCCTATATATACGTTGAATCTGTGACCCCCCCTAATGGAATATTATCTCAAAATCTCGACCTCACGTGTAAATAATGGTATCATGCCTGGCTGTTCAAAGTACGAGCAACCTCAAGTGTGAAATTGATAAACTCAGTAATATATATATTTTTTATGTTGTAGCTTATAAGTCAAAGGAAAAGATTAAATGGGTATCTTATATTTTCTTTTCCATGTGGATTAATGATTAATGAAGATAATGAGTTTGACCAGATAATCAATACAATAATGTCTTCTCGGATATGAATTGAATCTTTGACTCGGGTATGTATTATATTTAATAGAGTAGTCAGAGAAGGTTAATTTCATGTGCTTAATTTATTGGAGCTTGCTCTTGATCATTGGGATGCTTTGGTCTTAGAGACCTAAGACTTTAATCTCTCTCCCCCTTCATCCTTCTAGTTAATTTAATTAGTAAAAAGGACTAAACTTTGACTTTTACAGCATAAGCGTGTGCTTAGCATTTTTATATGATAAAATTTTGTTCCGAACCCTAGGTATATAACTCCAAAGTGTGAATGATGGTGCTTCCTCTATCATGCTACTCTAGAAAATAGTATTTTCTAATCTCCTACACATAAAATAACATAGGGGCAGTTCAGTAATTCCATTTTACATACATACAAATTAAGAGGACGAGGACTCCAGGACCCATCTATCTTATACGGGTATAAATAGGAGTTGTAGCTGATGACAAAGCAGCTTCAAATACATTAATTACTAGGCACAGGCGAGAAAAGGAGGCAATGGAAAGCACAAAAAGTGAGACCAACTTATACTTCGTTTTCATGAACTACGATCCCCAGTACGAGCACCTTAGAGCTGATCGGTCAGTTCCTCAAACATACATTAGTTATGTATCGATCTATCTTAAACTTAGACATTGTTTTGTACCTTTTTATTTTTTATTTTTTTCTTTTTCCTATTTTGACAGAACAAAGAGAGGGGTACATGTGCTGGATTTGTATCTAAGTAGGAAGCATGATGAACTTTTGGCAACCAATCTAGATCCTGGCAGCTATAAGAAGACATCATCTTTAGTCATTGTTGATGGGTTTGCCGTAGAAATCACCGAGGATCAGGTACATTAATTAATGTAATGCATGCCCACTAATTCTGTTTATTCTTTGATTAATTTTTCACTTAATTTTGTTTTCAAACCGCAGGCTACTGTGCTTAGATCTGCAAAGGGAGTGAGAGTTGTGGAGAAAAATGAAGAGGTTGCTTAATTAGAAGGAGCTCCTGCTCTTGCTCTCGGCATGTGTAATTGCCAATGCAATTCATTTATTTACTAGTTAACTATGTATGAGAATTTAGAAGAAATATTGCCGAGCTTAAGTTAGATTTGTGTTAACAATCCTATATAAATAAATTAATATTCATGCCAATATTAGGCGAAGCTATATTTAGCTCTCTAGCTGTGATGGCCCATCGTAGTATCTATGAAATTATTCAATCCAATATCTTCGATGAAAAATTAAGAAAGTGGGTTTGGCCGAAGCCCATCTCTATAATTAAATTAAAAACAAATAATTAAACCTAGATTAATCACAAACCTGATGATCAGCAAAAGTGTTGGGGCAATATGTACTTCGATTCCATGAACTGAAGCAGTTAAGACATATATAGTGTAGCAAGCATTATCCACTCTCCCCAGACCCTCCGAGTTGGCTTCCAAAGAAGTAATTCGGAAGCCCTTGAGGGAGAGTGAGCACCGATTGCTACGGTCGGCAATCCATAAGATCTATGTTGAAGAAGAAGTTTAGCTAGGCTCTTAGCTAGCTTAGCTTGATTGTAAAGTACCACGTCGCTTTGCGCAGAGTAGTTGTGACTTGTGAGCAAAGCACAGCTTGGTTCACTCACCCACAAGTTCTTCTTGCCTCGTACTTGGACCCAAAAGTTGCCATATATAACTTTAAATATATGAAACTTTGGATGGTCCTGGCGAGAAGCCCTTGAGAGAGAGTGAGCAGAAATTAATATGAATGATTCATCTATATTCTTATTGGTCTTGTTTATTCCTTGAAGAAAGATTATTGGCATAGAAGCCCTTTTTATAGGCACAAAATTAGAAACAAAGATTATTTAGACAAAACAATATTGACTCTATTTTAATTTGTGGGAGGAGGGGTCTCCATATCTTGGCAAAAGAGTACTTCTAGTCGTATATAAGATCGGATCCCCTTGGCTTCTTCCTATGAGATTCTCAACCCCATGATGGGTTTTATAAGATTGGATCCTCCACTGGCTTCCTTCCTATGAGAATCTCAAACCAATGGTGGGTTTTGATCACAAATTAGTGTATCATAAATGAAAAAACTTCAATTTGAGACCAAACTTTTTTTCCCACATCTTATTAACAAGGCAACTAGTCTTTCAATTCGACAAGGAATAAAGCAGCTTAATGCGATTAGAGGAATCTCAACCTTATCTTTGATTAATATGGTGAGCGTCAATGCAAATTTAGTTCCTATTTTTAGTACGACAATCTATTTCCTATTTGACATTCCCCTAATCCATTCCTACTTTCTAAGTTTTGCTTTCTATTTCCACATCTGTACAATGCATTTGACAATAGTATTATACTCTCCCCAGGCCACTTAGATATTCGTCACATGCAAGTTGTGTTTGTGAATGTGTCTTTAAATCTAAAATTGAAAAACCTTAAACCAGTTAGTTGACGTTACGTTTTATAATGTTTACTATATCTCTCCATTGACAAATAAGACTTTTCAAATCAGTGAAAAAAACACCACACACTATCATATTTACATACTCGGTTGTTTCTCTACTCAATTAGATAGAGACAAAAAAAATGATAAATACAAAAATTCCTACTTTTTCTATTTTGGTACATGAGAAACATTGAATTGGGCATGGAAGATTTATCTCAAATAAGAACTTTTAATTTTGCTCAAAAAATAATATAGGCCCCATGGGCTGTAAAGAGGGTACACAGTCTCCCTCAGTTGGGCTGAAAGATGCCGTTGTTTTGTGGCCTTGAAAAACATACTAATGGCCCAATGGGGTAACCAACTACAACGCCGAGAAAAAAAACCTTTCGTTCCCATTTTTGGCGAGAAAATCAGTAGTGAGTTACTGTTTGGGGTTTAACCGGTTGTCTTAGAAATCAGAAATCAGAATCAATTGGGGATTTTGTTTTCCCGGAGAGGAATGTCTTCAATGACACTTCCCCATCTGCTTAGACTCTTGAAAAAGTTGTCGCCTATGGTGGTCTTTTCTCATGGCGCTCGTGGTTCTTCTGAATAGGTGATAAGGTTCGCCCCTTCTCTCTCTCTCTTTTCTGTCTCCTTTTTGGTTCACTTTACAAGTTCATTTGCACTGATTAGCGCCATGTCGCCGGAGACGGCAGTAAAAGACATTGGCATTGCGATTTAGTCTCTCTTACAGTTCTTTCCCTCTCCTCAGTAGGGCACGAGAAGGTTAGAGCTTCTTCTGTTTCTGAGCTTCATGTTGTCCCAATTGACAAATGGGAGTATAAAAATATATTTTTCCTTCATGGAAGATTGACATCATAGAGAAACTTAAAACAGCTACCTTGTGTTTCCGTTGAGTAAAGGATAAGTTGGGGGAGTCACTACATGCTGCTGAAATGGTTACATTTGAATATCCTTGTGAGTTTGTTTCCAAATTATTTCTTGTATTACGACTGCTTAATTGATTAAAGCTGTGTTGGGTTACAAATATTTTGGGAATTTTATGTGTATTAATTTAAGCATCCGTATTAAAGGGACGACTAAAGCAGTTGTAAGATAAGAATTTCTTCCTTCCTCTCTCCCCTGGTTAAATTCCATGAAACTCTGCCTTTTCCAATATGATAAGAATAGGCCTCGTTCTATGAGACTACGTGTTGAAATGAATTGGTTTGCTTGTTTTGTTTGGTTATGAGTGTGGACCTGTTGTGCACCTACGAAATATCAAATATTTTAATTTAATTTGGCAAATAATGTTTCAGGGCATCAATGGAGCTGTTAGAGATGAGACCATGAGACATTATTATAACTTATACAATTCCAATAAATGTTTATACAGGTACTGTTTTCTTTTGATTCTGATTTGATTGAAGATTTTAATTTCTACAAGAGTTATCCTATTTTATTGCTAATTGCTATTTACGGAGCACATCACTATGAATTAACCAGGGGAGCAATGATAGTCTTTGTCCACTTGATGGTGGTGAGCACTCCTTCAAGATTGCAAAGAAGCATATGCAGACAAAAGGGTCATCCCAGCCGAAGAACTTGCTACGTAGGAAATTGCAGCTTTTACTTTTATGTGTTTTGTGAGATCATGACATCTTAACAGCTCCTTATACTTTTTTTTATCTTGCCATCCTTATTTTGATAAAACAAAGTGACATGCTTTTTGTGATGTGCATAATAAAAACCTTTTCTTCGTGCACGAGCACCTCCTATGTAAATCAGCTTTTATTTTTTTGTGGGCTCTAAATAATGGGGCTTACTAACCAATGTTCAATTTCCTCGTGAACATAGCATCCTCCTATGTAAATCAGTTTAATGTGCCATATCATTTGTGGCTGGTGACTAATACAGCATCTTTTTCATCACTGAGGAAACTCTACTGTATATCTGCCACATCTCTGTATCAATGTTAGGGTTGATGTTCTAACTGGGTAAATTATCGAACTTCTATGTGTTTTTCCTCTTTTCTTCCGGATGGTGGAATCCAAGTTATAAATAACTTCTGTTTTACACAGACTATCTGCAGCATGGCCTTAATAATTAATGCACTTGCTTCATATATAAGTACAGATGCTATAACTAACAAATGCCAATGCTTCTATGCTTTTCAATAGATCCCTATTATGCTATATTTGAGAAATATGGGAGTGCACTTGGACCAAAATAAAAAAAGATAATTGGGACTGAGATCTTTCAGCCAAGCAAATTTGTTTATTGAGACGATTTTTATTCTTACAGAGGGCATACCGTACTAGTAAAGCCATGCTTCTCAAGGCTTTTATTCATGATATGCTTATCTTATTTAATTTTGTAGTTAAGTTGACAAATTTGATATAAGGCACCTTCATGATATTTGATCCTCCGCAGGTACTCTTACTTCTGCTAGCAATCAGAATCAAAAAGAAAAAGTTAGGATATGATTTTAAACAGTGGGCGTTGGCATATGATCTTTATAGTTTAGAATACTTGCCTTTCTAAGCAGGTCATGTTCAGTCACTGTCACTGCCACTGCTGTCGCTGCAGCTCCTGTTACCATCCCTGCGTTTGCTACACATGCTATTCTCCTTATTCTTGCATTCAGACTTCTTCCTCAGTTTCATCCCAGATTTACCCTGGCAAACCTTGCCATGAGATTCATCATGGCCAGAGTGGTGGCTGTGGCCATGAGTCTGGGTGTGACCCGTTGCTTGGTGGGCTTGACTGTGTGTGTGACCCATCGTGTGGTGGCCATGGGATTGGCTTGTGCAGGGAGTCTGGGGTTTGGCCATGATGTGGTTCGGAGAGTAGGTCTGGTTTTGGCCACAGCATTGGGTTTTGTTAATAGTGTGATCAGTCTGGTGGCCATAGTTTTGGCCCTGCTGATTTCCTTTGAACACATAACCAGCCATCTCAGATACCTTGTGGCCGAAGGAATTGTGGTAGCATTTTGTTTGGCAGGTCTCATTGGCTGGTTTGCAGCATTGCATTGAGGCCATGGCGAAAGGGAAGTCTTAGGAGATGTGGATGCAATTGCTTCTTTCTCTGCTTTGTGCTAGAAGCTTGTGCAGGCTCTCTTATATATAGGCATGGAGAGGATGGGTATGACTGGGTTTCGCCCACATCTTTCTATCTTTTTCGCTTAGTGGGAATCCTTTCATTTTGTATTATCACCCTTGGAATCTGCTTTTTGAATGGGCTTTTCAAAACTACCCCTTTTGTTCTTTAATTTTCGCTTCATAAACATTAGGACACAATTTCTGAATAAATAAATGAATTTGGCCCAGCGAACAAACTCCAACTTCCCCTATTTGGTAAAAACTACGATGCATTCAATCGAATTTGTTATCGGCGCACTGAAAATGTTATAAATGGTGTCAAAAGTGTGAACAACTCTTGGCAGAAGTGCACGACCAGTTCTTTAGCATCCCATATTTCGTCTTTGCCACTTGTGCAAGGGATAAAATAAAGGAAAACCAGCACCATAGGCTTCACAGGCAAAGAAAAACCATAACAAGGACTTGATTAAAATTCCAACTGTGAGTATGTATGTTAATTTTAATAATTTGTGCTTTGGATGCATTTGGTTGAAGGGCTGAAGTGGTGTTTTGGCATGCAGGCAGAGGCATAACTTTGTTTCTCTTATTCTGCCCTATTTGTATGTATGTGTGTGTTTGAGCTGGTTCAAGGGAGAATTCAAGGATGATTGCTAAACAAGAATAGTATATAGAATCCTAAGGAATTATACTGTGTTTTGCTTGAGCTTAATTGGATTTGATTGTGTGTTGTAGCTGGAGTTGAGGTAGGCCGAATACTTGTCTAAATGCATTAAGAAATTGTTTATGCATATGTGGTGTTTCTAGTGTGATTTCGTTGATGTATTGCTTATTGTTTATATGTGAGCTTGTAAAATGAAATTGATACCTGATTGCTGCGATAAATTGTGTGTGAGTTATGGAGAAATATGCAGTAATGTAAGTGATAATTTGTATTCAATGAAGGAGTACATGTTACTGAATTATTGTAACTTTGACTCAAGGTTGCATCATGTAAAATATTGGTTCACTTCTATCTCATTATTGTGTGTTAAACTGCTTTACAGATTTTATGGTTAGTCCTTGGCAATAAGAGGAGAAGACTATGCAAGGATTGCTTGGACATATTACTATGTGTATGAAAGATGAACTCCATGGCTGCTTTGTGATTGTATCTAATTGTATAATTGTAATGATAATTTGAGGGGTTAGTTGAATCAAGAGCAATGCTTTGGTTGTATAAATAAGAGATTAGTAAATGTATAAGTAAGAAATAATGAGAGAAAGACTTTAGTCATGTTTGTTGTTGATAATTTTAGCCTTCAAATCTTATGAAATTATTGTCTAATGGATCTATTGGCTAATTAAGTATAAGAATATTGAGAGAATAAAAGAAAGTCCTGTAATGTACCATAAGGTTAAAAATTGAATAAACCAAGTACAAGAGATACAAATAATGACACCTTTGAAATTAGGCTTCACAATCCGGTTATGCGTGAACCTTGAACAATAATACAATTAATTATATTTGAAATTAGCAATCTAAGTTTCATAGAATGGATTAAGTTAGTTCTCTAATCAAATGCAAATGCAGCAAATAAATCTAAGAAAAATATATACCAAATATAAAAGAAAATAATTCAACTCAACTCAACTAAGCCTTAAATCCCAAACTAATTGGGGTCGGCTATATGAATCTTTTTTCGCTATTCGCATCGATCTAAGACATCATTTTCATTAATACTTAAAGTAGCCATATCCTTCTCAATGACTGCTCCAAGTAAGTTTCGGTCTTCCTCTACCACGTCTAATGCATACCACATGTACCAAGTTACATTTTTTAACTACGGTGTCCATTAGCCGACATTGGATATGTCCAAATCAACGTAGACGATTTTCCCTCATTTTCTCCTCAATAGGTACTACTTCCACCTTCTTACGAATCTCCTCATTTCGTATTCTATCATTTCTAGTATGTTCGGTCATCCATATCAACATTCTCATTTCAACTACTCCCATCTTATATGAATGTTATTTCTTAACTATCTAACATTCAATATCATATAGCATAGTTGGTCTCACTGTCGTCTTATAAAAATTTTCTTTTAATCTATTCGGGATTTTAGGATCACATAAAATACCTGAAGCACTTCTCCATTTCACACATCCTACCTTGATCCTATGGTTCACATCATGTTCAATCGTACTATCTTTTTGTATAAAAAAATCTAAATACTTAAATATATCTTTTGTAGGAATTGCCTAGCTATCCAAAATTATTTTAGTCGGCCCTCCTCTAGTGTCACTGAAACCATATTTCAGATACTCGATTTTTGTCCGACTTAACTTAAGACCTTTAGATTCTAAAGCGTTCATCCATAATTCTAGTTTGGAATTTAAACTTTCTCTAGCTTCGTCTACCAACACGATATCAGTCGGCAAACAACATATACCACGGAGCTATATCCTGAATAGCATATGTAAGTTCATCTATGACTAAAGCAATACAATACAAAGTAACTTTCAAATCAACAAGTCAATTAGCAAGTCATTTGGTAACGAAGCTAGTAGATTAATAATTCAAGTTTTTCTAACGTGTTACATCAAATACTGGATTTTTGAACATGAGGATCCAAGTCCCAAAATTTTTGTTCAAAATAGAGTAAACATAGAAATCAAAATTTGAAAATCTGGTTTTTGCTTGCAACCTCAGCCTCTCTCTATCTCTTTAGTCAGCTTCCCATTCTCCAACCAACATGCAACTACAGTACAAAAAATTTTCCCTTCTTCCTGTTAAATTAAAAATTATTATATACTTTAAATTAAAAAAATATCACACACTTTAAATTCAAAAAATATCATTAATTTTAAAATTTATAAATATCATACACTTTAAATTAAAAATTATCATACAATATAAATTTAAAAATTATCATACACTATAAAATTTTAAATTATTATACATTTTAAATTTTAAAATATTATACACTATGAATTTAAAAAATATCATAAACTTTAAATATAAAAAATATCAAACACTATAAAATTAAAAATTATCATACACTATAAATTTAAAAATTATCATACACTTTAAATTTAAAATTTATCTTATATTTTAAAATTTAAAAATATCATACTCTATAAATTTAAAAAAATATCGTACCCTTTAAATTTAAAAAATATTATACACTAGAAATTAAAAAATTACCATACATTTTAAAATTTTAAAATATCATAAACTATAAATTTAAAATTTGTCATATATTTAAAAATTTTAAAAATATTATATACTATAAATTTAAAATCAGGTTTCTCAATGTCCACGGTGGCATGTTGGCTAGAGAGAGAGGCTGAGGTAGCAGGCACAAACCAAATTTTCAAATTATGGTTTCTATGTTTACCTCATTTTAGCTATTCTTTTTTGGTTCCTACCATTTTGGACAAAAAAAATTAGGACTTGGACTCTTCTGTCCAAAAATCCTCAAATACTTACATTCCTCCCTCCACGATTTTCTATGCTGCTGTCGCTTTCACTGTCGTTACTATGACCAGACAAGACGTCCTTAATCTTCTGGAATAGATTCCTCTTACGTGGCTTAATTAGGATCTTGCTTGGGCATGTTGTTGTAAGCAGTGCCACTTGGGGTAGTTGCATGGTGCTCATTGGTGGGGGTCTAGCCCACATAGCCTACAATTTGGGTTTTACAGAGTAGACCATGGTTCTTGTGGTGTTGGGTCTGAGTTTGGGTGTTTGGCCTAGTAATCCTGGGTTTTGATGGTTGTGATGTATGAGTAGAACTGTACCTGGATTTGGTTATAGTTGGACTGGGCTGTGATGTTTGAAAATCGAGTTTTTCTAGCCCAACAAATTTTTTTTGTTGATAGCAATCGTTGGCACTTAGCGGGTTTGTAGCACTGAGTAAGTGTTAGTAGTATGCCCTAAAGCCAATGACATGTGCTGTTGTGACATATTATTTTATGTATAATCTTATTCATATTATTATTTATAAATATTAATATTCATTTAATTGAATAAGTGACAAATAATATTATGTATAAGAGTTATTAATTAACCATCATGAACCTAAAGAATTAAAATAATGAAAATAAGCATCATGATGAGATTTATGCTAATAAGATGTATTTCATTTAAGCTTAATTCTTAAATGTTCCTAATCATATGATCACTAAGTAGGGCATTAGTAAATTTGGATAGATTAGTACATATCTAGTTGACTCAAAGAGTTAAGGGTGACTGATCTCATAGTCACTTGTGTATGAAACACTAAGACAAATATGTAAGTGCTCATTAGAGAATGAGTTCACTAAACTGACTCAACGAATAACACCTATATAGAGTTTCTCTACATGTCAATGGGTGATTCTCATGTTACAGTTGTGCAAATAATCATTTGACTTGAGACATCATAATTATCTTGTATGTGCATCATTATACTTTGATAATATTTCTAATTCTATTAATGAGTCACCTAAGAAATAGTAATTGGGTATAACCACTTGCATGCAGTGGTATTGGAATGTACAATAAATGATTTATCACTCTTAGTAAAAAAAAAAAAAAAATGTTATGTGTGGTCTATAAAAGATTTAACTTAAAGTCTATGGCCATAGCATTGTGAATATTAGAATATGAAATCTTAATTTCTCCAATGAAGTTATAATCTTAAGATTAGACACATATGATTAAACTTTGGGTTTGACATTATTTTCATACCCAAATATATTTAATCAGGACATTGCATGATAAAATGATTAAATTGCATGGTAACTGTTAACATAAATGTTCAAAAGGTTAACAGTCATATTTATACTATTATGGATAGTCATCATGTACTGTTAGATACCAATCTTGACTTGTGAAAAATCCCTAATAATTAATTAATTATACAGATGATTAATTAATTAATCTTAATCAATCATAAGAAGAATTAAAAAGATTTATAATTTAATTGGACAGGGTCCAATAATAAATATGTATAAGTTACATGCATACTACCATCAATAGTTTGAACTTAAGGGGTCACACACAAAAAGACAATATTCAATTAAGGAGAGTTTTGAGGTAGTCACGTAATTATTATAGTTTGTTAGGTATTAGATTTAATTATGATTAAATTCTAATATTAGCATAATCCCTAATGTGTTAGGAATGTCTAATAGATTGGGAGTTAGTTAGTTTTTATAAATATAAGACTTAAACAAACTAAAAATGAGACAGAAGATAAAAATAATTATACATACTATAAAGAAAGGCTAAAAACCTTCTGAAGGATTTTAGGTCAAGGACAGTTCCTAAATTACAAGAGAGATTTGGTAACTTATGCTAGCGCACAAAGAATCTTTTGGTGACCTCTCTCACCTTTAAGCTTAAAGATTATTGGTTGGATTCATTCATGTGCATACACTTAGAGTTAGGACACTTGTGTCGTTATTGTGTTCTTGATGAATCAAGAGGGAATGAATGTCGAATCAAGAATACGACGAAAGAATTAAAAGCTTCGGAGGTACACATTCTCTAACTTCTAGTTTTATAATCTTTCATATAATCATAAGGTGATTTCGGGTTAAAGGAATGAAAATTTTAATTTCCACTGCACATATGATTGCCATATTTTACACTGATTCCTTACAACAGGTGCCATGGCAACACTTGCAAATTGTGAAAGGAACTCCGACTCTTGAGTATATAAGTTTTTGGTTAATCTCTCTTTGTGCTTTGGTCTTATATAGGAAAGGATGGAATGAGCTTCCATCAATTCTGAATTGGTTACATAAGTGACCATCTTGAATTTGAATCTATCATTGCTTTCAATATAAGATAGAAGATAGATGATACGATGTGCTTATTAAAGAAAGAAAAATACTTTTTCTCATTGCTTGAATCTTAAAAGATTTAAGATATATTTATTTAATTTGTAGAGTCATCTCCTTTTTATCCCATTTACCCACCTAATAAATTCCAAATAAAGAGATTGAAAATTAGCACTATTGAGGGGTCACGATAACTCAAACTCAAAATGCTATTTTTAAGTTTGAATTAACTTATCATTAAATCAACATCTAATTTAGATATTTTTTCAAAAAACTTTTATACGACAATATTAACATATTTTTTGCATCCATTAAACTTCAAAATATACATATATGTTCTTGTTTTTTCCTGAGTCATATGTCAAACATCATAGCCAAAATAAGGTTGGCATCTTATTTTATTACAGTTTCTTCTTAGTACATATATGATGTTGCCTAGGGTTCATCTCCTACCAACTTACGAGCAGCGATTATGTCGAATCCCTCTCCATTTTCACTGGAAAAAAAATAAAAAAATAAAACTCAAATACAAAAACTCATAATTGATGATATAATAATAGTTTTTTTTTTTTTTTTTAAGTTTTTTTTTTTTTTAAATAATTGGTTAGAGACAATTAAAAATAGAATAGTCTTATTGCCAAAACTAATATCTTTATGCTCACATCCTATTAAATTTGATAAATCTCATACTTCTTGAAATACCCTTTTACTTTTCATCTTTCATCAAACTCTTTCTCTCTCTTATTTATCTTTTATTAACGAAATTCTTCTTCACACTACAACTTCTCATTTATCTTCTCATGAGTTCAACTATATATCTTTTTCTCTTTCTATGATTACTGGTAGTTAAATTTCAATTTTACAACTCTTTGATTTTATTATTAGTTTATCACCTTAAACAAAACAATGAGAATGTCAATACAAAAATATCAGTCATTGTCCTTTCATTTTTTGTGTGCATAAATTTCAGCCATGCTTGAGTCATGTAATATATAAGCACATAACCTTAAACTTTCAAAATTAACAAGGTTGAACCAAAAAAAAAATTTGAGAAATTAATTAGTTTGTAGATTTATAAAAAGATGAGACAGAGAGAAAACCAAATAATGTGTGAAGCTGGAGGGAAAAAGATAGAGTGAAGAGCAAAGAGAGATATATGGTGGGAGAGATGGAAGATGAACGGGTTGAAAAGATAACATATTTATTTTTGAGTTTCTCATATTTAGTTTAATAGAATTTAGTTTAAGATTTATTATGCAATTGATTTTTAAAACATTATTGATTGAGTTGGATAGTAATTTAGTCTATTCACAATATTTTATAATTAAAAAACCTTGACCTTAAGCATTTATATATACATGATAAAGTATGTGAAATTTTCTTATTAATGTATAAATAAAGTCTAAATTTTTTGTTTTGAATAAATGGTTTTGCTAGAGTGTTTTAAAAGTAATTGTTAAGATTCTATAAATAAAATATTTGAATCATTTATTATTTTAGCTAACTATGATAATTGTATTTAATGCATAAATTATTATTTTGAGAAAGTTTCAATTTTTAAAAATTATATATATATAATAAAAGATAAATATTAGACAACAAAAGTTAATTTTTTTCCAAAATTCATTAAAATAACAAGTTTTAAAAAATAATTGTTCTAAATATAAAATATTCATACATAAATTATACAAAAGTAATAATAAAAAAAATAAAAAAACTAATCTTTATAATTAAAATCTTACAGCCTCCGGCTTCTTGTTGTCGGTGTCGCTCTCGCTCTCGCTCTCGCTGCTGCTTTTAGAATTGGGAAGCCGTATTGATCGGCCCTTGGGAGGCGAACGTTTTTTCTTCTTGTCTCTTTCTTTATCGCCGTTGCTGTTCGGCTCTGTACGGTTAAACCCAAGATTAATAGGCCTCGTGTGCTGTTCCTGGATTAATCTTCCCGCTATCGCGGCAGCCCCAGCAACCCCAACACCTGCAGCTATTGCAGCCGCAGCTTGTCCGATAGCTGGTATGAGAGGTATCAAGAAGAATGCCATCAGCTAATTGCCAGCGAGCTAACACTGATTCTGGTTTATGTATGAAATGCTGTCCTTAAAAATCGCGCGCGCACACATATATATATATATATATATACAAATTAATGGGCATCCTTACATTTCTAATCACTCTTTGAATATGCTTTTCTTGATCGATGTAAAAAAGGAATTAACCACCTTATTGTACTATTATTCTAATTGTTGCCCCATAAAAATATATACTGCATGCATACTCATATAATACAAACACCTAGTTAATTATTTTATTAACCTTTTTAATTGGATGTTTCATAAATAAAATAAAATAAAAATTAAAAAAAAACCTTATCAAATTTTTGTTTCTTTTGCAAATTTCAGAATTTTTATACATATAAATTCCTAATTTTAATTTTATGATCTATATATATTATGGTTCACGATTTCTAACTTATAGAAAAATGGAATAACTTATAGTGTGTTTCTTTATGTCACTTAATAGTGACCCAACAACGAATACATTCCAAACGAATTTGTTCAAAGGAAAAAATAATTTGGTTAATCTGATTGGAATATATTTCAGTTAAATGTATGGTGGATTTCTTTGTTCTTAATTTTTTTTTGCTAAAGTGGATTTCTTTGTTCACATTGAACTGTATAAGTAGAACGCCTGGAATGAAAATTGATAAGGCACGATCAAATATACCAAAGATCATACCACACCTAGTGATGATACTTAGTGACGGATCCAAAAAAAATTGTTAATAGAAGCAATAATATTTTTTTTTTTGGTGGTTTGACAGTTAGGTGGCATCAAAGTCAATTTATACACACTTTGATCAATCTATATTTATGATTCGATCTAAATAATAATATATATTATAAACATGGACACATACTTAAAAAAAAAAGTTCGTACATTGAAAAAAAAAAGGATAAAAATTATCAACAACAAAAAATCCAGTTAAATTAAAAGGACCAAGAAAATAGAGGGTAAATCCCAAACTTTAGTTTTCTTTTTGGAATGTACATAACATAATATAATTATGAAGTTAACTATCAAGTGTTATGAATTTAGTTTAGAAAATTCAAATATATTTTTTACTTTGTGAGACAGGTTGTTAGATTTTTAATTAGTTGTTAAAGATTAAGTGTAAAAATGTAAAATCTATATAGTATAATTTAACTACAATTTGTTTGACCTTTATTTAAAAAATAAATAAAATGTGTGGGGACAAATTTTTTGCACTATTAAACAGGGGCAATTCAATAATTTAGACAGGAACTCTTTGCACTATGTGAGTAGATCCACCCAAGATCGTACCTATCTCCTTCCCAGTATTTTAGTCTCTCTCTCTGCCTCTCCATGGTTGGTTATGTTGTCTTTGTGTAGTCAGTAGTCACCCCTAAAAAGTGGATTATGTTCTCGTCCTTTTGGATTCTAATACTATTTCTCTCACACAATCACACGCAAACAAATTACAGACCCTCTAAAGTGGACCGAGGCTATAATGCTTCTGTACTGTAGAAGAAAGTGGACAGCCGCCACAAAAATCAAGCAAAGGTCATCACAAGCAGTACATCTTCAGAAGGTTTTGAATTTTCTCTCTAAATTTATAATTAATTTGCCCACAGTTCAATTTTCTTCACAGTGTTTATAATTAATATTATTTCTTGTTAATGAATTGGAGCAGAAGTGAGCAGTACTAAGTGGGAAAGTATAAAGATGACTGAACAAGCTAGAAGAGGATATATATCATCAACAGGATGTGCAGGCTTGTTGGGAACAGGTAATTATTATTCCAAAATTAAAAAATAAAAATAAAACTCATTGTGAAAAGTTAAGTAAAACTGAGTAAATTCTAACTTTTTTAAATAATTTGAAAATGATACACGTAGTTGTTAGTTGAAAAGATGGAAAGTTCATTCTTGGAGTTAACATCCAACAAGAACTCTTTGGATTTAATAATTAAATTAAATAACATGAAACAGGCGAGATTTGATAGCAGGTCGGATTCCGGGTGCGTAAAGCAGAAGAAATAGAGAGATTCTGGATAATGAGAGTATGAGACATGGTAAGGCCTTTGCAGAGAAAAGAAACGAACATAAAGGACTAGCATTCGAAGTTTTCCATATTCTGTTTATGTATGTACATTATTCAAAAGCTGGTTAATTTCAGGCTTCTCTTTTTTTTTCTTCTTTTTTTTCTTTTTCTTTTTTTTCCCTTCTGTGGTTATTTTCTTTCTTTCATATTCTTATTGTATATAAATTTTGCAACTTGGCCTCTGCCGTCTTTTTTTCAGCTGACTCATCCTGTTTCTGTGTAATTTTCGCCGAAATGTTAAAATTACAAACAATCGGAATTGTTTGTGTGGGACAACATCTCATAAAAGTAATGAGAATGAGAGACAAATACGATTTATTGCGTTTCATTTCTTTTTTCTTTCTTTTTTTAATTTGTATTTGATATTATTAATCTAGAACGTGATGGTCCTCTTGCGAAAGAAACATAAACTTCTTTTTCTTCTGGATGTCTTTAGAGAGATATTAGGTAGATGGCAACAACCATAGTCCATGTCAGCAGTCATTTCTTGGTTTGAGCTCTTTGAACAACAATAGTAAGTACTAAGTCGGATCAAAGCAACAACGCGGAATAAGGTTGGAAAATTCTGTGTGTGTGTTTTCTCCTTTGGACCTCTGATTTTCTTATCTCAATCTTAATCATTGAAGTGGCCCAAAGGACCAATCGTAGCAACACATTGAACACATACAGAGACCCCGTAAGAACTTACTGAAGTTGAATTAGTCAGCATTTGCACAGGAACCTTCTATTTTCCATCACTCTATTGCTCACTGACCAAAGACTCAGATGATGCCTTGTGGCCAAAGGAATTGTGGTGGCATATTGCTTGGCAGGTCTCGTTGGGGGTTTGTAGCATTGCATTGAGGCCATGGTGAAAGAAAAGTCTTAGTAGATGTGGACTCTGTTGCTTCTTTCCCTGCCTGGTGCTAGAAGCTTGTGCAGGGTCTCTAATATACAGGCATGGAGAGGATGGGTAAGATTGGGTTTCGCCCATATCTTTATATCTTTTTCACTTAGTGGGAATACCCTTCGAATCTGCTTTTTGAATAAGCTTTTCAAAGCTGCTCCTTTTGTTCTTTAATTTTCGCATCTTAAAAATTAGGACACAATTTCTGAATAAAGAAATGAATTTGGCCCAGTGAACAAATTCCACTTCCCCTATTTGGCAAAAACTACGATGCATTCAAACGAATTTGTTCTGGGCGCACTGAAAATGTTATAAATGGTGTCAAAAGTGTGAACAACACTTAGCAGAAGTGCACAACCAGTTCTTTAGCATCCCATATTTCGTCTTTGCCACTTGTGCATAGGATAAAATAAAAGAAAACCAGCACTATAGGCTTCATAGGCAAAGAAAAACCATAAAAAGGACTTGATTAAAATTCCCACTATGATATGTATGTTAATTTTATAAATTTTGATAAATTAAGATAGTTTTGTAAGTGTTTTTTTTTTTTTTTTTTCCTCTAGAAATCTTTTGATTTTATGTAAAGAAATTATTATGGAAATAATCTAGAATTCTAGATTATGTGCGTTTCGGGGAGGTTTGCTGGTAAAACGTATGAAAATGAAATGTTAATATATAAAGCATTGTCTTGACGAACCACATAGGGTATCATCTATTATTGTTATTTTATAATTTTTCATGATCTAGTACATTTATGTTAATTATTAAACTAAAATCTCATTTCAGCTTTATGAAAAAGAGCCTGATCAAGTCATGAAATTGAAGCCTCTTACAGAAATAAAACTATGACCTCTTTTAATAACCGAATATTCATTTTCCTCATTTATTTAGGTTAAACAGAGAAAAATGAAGCTTAATTAGCCTTAAATATAATTATGAAATAGTATGCATGCCTTACATTTATATGTTAACAACGACCAAAGAACATCTTTATCCATATTCAAATTCTTATATCTAAAGATAAAAGTAGAATTTGAAAGAGTTTAGTGCAACTAATAAGGAGTGAAAGGAGAATGTAAGGTAGTTATTAAAAGATAAAAGTATTAAAACAATTATTATTTCTTATTCTTTTTATTATTTATAAATATTATTCTAATATAATAGATCATCAGGAGCCCCTTATTTTTAAATAGTATATAAAAATTTAGATATATAATGGGCACCTAGGAAAAAAAGCCCATACAAAATGGGCTTTTATTTTAACTACATATAATAGTTATATTGCATTTCTGGGTTTTGGTGGTTGTGGTGTTTGGGTAGACTGTACGCGGATTCGGCTATGTAGCTGGTCTGGGTCTGGTTTGGGTCGTGATGTTTGAAATCTGAGTTTTCCTACCCAGTGAGTTTTTTTGTTGACAGCAATTGTTGGCACTTGTTGGGTTTGTAGCACTGGGCAGATGCCATGGCAACGGTTGCAAATTGCAAAGGGAACTCCGACTGTGACTCTGAGTCTGTAAGTTTTTGGTTAAGCCTACACCCGGGATAAGAAATTTATGAAATGGGAAAGATTTACCTTCCATTGTGTAACTCATTCAAACCAAAAAAAATAGAAATAAGTTCAGCTAGATACAACCCAATATCTAATACATTAATTAGAGATCCCCCACAAGATAGTAGAGTTTTATTCATAATATACATATAGCATATATGTCCTGGTTTTTTTTCCAAGTCATATGTCAAACACCATATCCAAAATAAGGTTGGCTTCTATATATAGTTCCACACTGAAGAAACTTCTTATTTTATTATAGTTTCTTCTTAGTATACGATGTTGCCGGGTTCATCTCCCACAGCCCTGATTATGTTGAATCCTTCTCCATTTTTACTGAAAAAAAAGAAGAAGAAAAAAACTCAAAATACAAGATATAGTAATTTTATATAATTTAATATATAATGATCAAAATATTTTTACAAAATATAAAAATAACTTATGAACGTTATTATATTTATATCAATATAAACGGAAGAATAGTAATTGGTTGAAAATTTTTAAATCTTGAAAGATAAAATTTACTGGATTTTTTTTTTTGAAAACCGAACTAAAAATGATATAATCTAGGACGGATCAAAATAATAAATAAACCTTATTTGTATTTCTAAAAAATTGGGTTAGAGACAATTAAAATATATTTGCAAAGATCTCATCAACTACTGAGCTTAAGTATATTTTAACACTTGAACCATATCATGTGAGTGTGATAATTTCTTTTTGATGTATAAAAAAAAGTCTATAATATTTGTCTACAATAAATAGACCTTATTTTCCAAATATATATAATTGAAGATAGATAGTAGACAAAATCTTTTTTAAAATACTTTTCCAAAATCATTAAAAAAAATTGTTCTAAATATAAAAATAAATTTACAAAATTTATATATATAAAAAATTAATAAAAAAACTAATCATGTAAATGAAATGGAATCTTACATTCTTACGTTTCATTCGGAGTCGCTGCTTTCAGTATCGGGCAAATCAGGCAAATCAGGCAAATCAAGGATCACTGCTATCAGGATCACTGCTGTCGCTCTTCGGATTTGGATGGTTTCCCTGATAATGAATGGACGCAATCCTGTGTCCCCCTTCCTTTATTAATTGTCCCCCTACAGCGGCTGCCCCTGCAAGCCCAACACCTACAGCTATTGCAACTACAGCTTGTTCGATAAATGGTATGAGAGGTATCGCGAAGAATGCCATCAGCTAATTGCTAGCAAGCTAACACTGATTCTGGTTTATGTATGAAATGCTGTCCTTAAAAATCTCGGTGGGCGCGCGCACATATATATATATATACAAATTAATGGGCATCCTTACATTTCTAATCACACTTTGAATATGCTTTTCTTGATGTATAAAAGGAATTAACCACCTTATTGTACTATTATTCTCATTGTTCCCAAATAAAAATATCTACTGCATGCATACTCATATAATACAAACACCTAGTTAATTATTTTATTAACCTTTTTAATTAAATTTTTCATAAAATTAAAATAAGAAAATAAAAAAACTTATCACATTTTTGTTTCTTTTGCAAATTTCCGTATTTTTATACATATAAATTCTTAATTTTAAGTTTATGATCTATATATTATGGTTCACGATTCCTAGCTTGGAGAAAAATAAAATAACTTATTGTGTGTTTCTTTTATGTCAATGAATTCTAACCCAACAACAAATACATGACAGGCAAATTTGTTCAAAGGAAAAAATAATTTGGTTAATCCAATTGGAATATATTTCATTATTCACATTGCATTGTACAAGTAGAAGGCATGGAATGTAAATTGTTCATGCACGATCAAATATACCATATATCATATCATATATCAGTGACAATACCTAGTGATAAATCTAAAAAAATTTAGATATATTGTTTTAGTTTGACGGTTAAGTGGTGTCGGATTAATTTATGCACACCTCGATCAATTCATATTTATGATTTGAAACAGATAATAATATATATTATACACATGAGCACATACCAAAAAAAATTTAATACATTGAAAAAGAAAAATAAGGATAAAATCATCAACAATAAAAAGAAATCAAGTTAAATTAGTAAATTTAAAAGGAGCAAGAAAATAAAGGGTAAATCCCAAACTTTAGTCTCTCTTTGGAATGTACATAATTATATTATAATTATGAAATTAATTATCAAGTGTTGTGAATTTAGTTTAGAAAATTCAAATATACTTTTTACTTTGTGAGTCAGATTGTTCGATTTTTAATTAGTTGTTAAAGGTTAAGTGCAAAAATGTAAAATCCATATAATATAATTTAACTAAAATTTTTTTGAACCTTTTTTTATAAAAATAAAAAATAAAATGTGTAGGGACAAATTTTTATTTTGCACTATTTAAATAGGGGCAATTTAATAATTTAGACAGGAACTCTTTGAACTATGTGAGTAGATCCACCCAAGATCGTGCCTATTTCAATAGTAAGTACGATGAAATATTTTAACGAAGAGTGGAAACTGAGGCATGACCATATCTACGGGTCAAACTCATACTATGTAACGCAGCTACAGCTTTTGGAAAACTTAGTGTCTCTGAGTGTGACAGACTGAACCTTTGCCACCCGTCGTTCCTTGAAATTGTCTGTGTTCGATTGCTTCCCATTATTTTATTCTCGCTCCTGCCTCTCCTATGGTTGTTTCTGTATGTCTTTGTGTCTACTAGTCACCCCTAAAAGTGCATTATGTTTTTTGTCCTTTTGGATTCTAATACTATTTCTCTCACACATACAAATTACAGACCCTCTAAGTGGACTGAGGCTATAATCTTCTGTACCGTAGAAGAAAATGGACAGCCGCCACAAAAATCAAGCAAAGATCATCACAAGCAGTACATCTTCAGAAGGTTTTGAATTTTCTCTCTAAATTTATAATTAATTTTGCCACAGTTTAATTTTCTTCATGGTGTTTATAATTAATTTTATTTCTTGTTAATTAGTTGGAGCAGAAGTGCGCAGTACAAAGCGGGAACTTATAAAGATGACTGAACAAGCTAGAGGAGGATATATATCATCAACAGGATATACAGGCTTGTTGGGAACAGGTAATTATTATTCCAAAATTAAAAAATAAAAATAAAACTGTTCCTCCCATATTTGTTTTCTGGGTCCTTTCCGCCATTAGGTTCAGAAATTAAGTTTTTGTAATACTTTTTAATACATATATATATATATATATAAATATTTTTTTTTTAATTTGATGCATAAGAAGTGTAACTTAGTTAAACCATAAGGACCATCATTTTAATTTTAGGCTACATTAATTAGTATGCATTTTCCGTTTCTGGTTGTCATGAATACGAGATGCCAAGTTACCAAAAAAAGAATACGAGATGCCATATGAAATACGAATGTTGTATTTGATGTTTAGTTCAACTACTTGAAAATTTGTTGATAAAATGAGAGTATGAGACATAGTGAGACCTAAAAGAAACGAACATAAAGACCGGCATTCCTAGTTTTCCAAATTCTATGTATGAGTGAACATTATTCAAAAGCTGGTTAATTTCCAGGTCTTTTTTTTTTTTTTTTTTTCCCTTCTGTGGTTATTTTCTTTCTTTCATATTCTTATTGTACATAAGTTTTGCAACTTGGCCTCTGCCGTCCTTTTTTCATCTGACTCATCCTGCTTCTGTGTAATTTTCGGAATTGTTTGTGTGGGACAACATCTCATAAAAGTAATGAGAGTGAGAGACAAATACGATTTATTGCGTTTCATTTCTTTTTTCTTTATTTTTTAATTTGTATTTGATATTATTAATCTAGAACGTGATGGTCCTCTTGCGAAAGAAACATAGACTTCTTTTTCTTCTGGATGTCTTTGGAGATATATTAGGTAGATGGCAACAACCATAGTCCATGTCAGCAGTCATTTCTTGGTTCGAGCTTTTTTGAACCACAATAGTAAGTACTAAGTCTGATCAAAGCAACAACGCGGAATAAGGTTTGAAAATTCTTTGGTGTGTTTCCTCCTTTGGACCTCTGATTTTCTTATCTCAACCTTAATCATTGAAGTGGCCCAAAGGACCAATCTTAGCAACACGTTGAACACATACAGAGACCCTGTAAGAACTTACTGAAGTTGAATTAGTCAGCATTTGCACAGGAACCTTCTATTTTCCATCACTCTATTGCTCACTGACCAAAGACTAGTCTATGCTGAAAAACTCGTTTTCTCAGTCAAACATCAACTTTCTAATTCTTCCAATATCCCCTTCAATATCTTCTTCATTCAAAAAACATAAAATTAGTACGCTTTAAATACAAGGGCTTCGCTTTCTTCTTTAAATGCAAAGCCTTCACTCTGTTAGCTTCTTCAACTTCACTCGCAGCCACCTCTTCTTCAAACTACACTGCTACTCCACTTGCAATCTATTCAGCCAAAAAGGAACAAATTGAGTTCAGAACACGCTCTGGCTACATCCATGTTTATAGCTTCTTATACCTTACCACTTGGTGGATCAATCAAATCCCATTGGCTTCTAATTATGCTGCTTAGTGTGAAACTGCTGGTTCTATGTAGAAATGCATTTTCTGTATAGCAATGAAGCTTCGTTTTTCCTGTCAGACATGAACTAAAAAGTAAGCACTGTATCACTTCTAATTGTTACTAAGAGATAGAAGAAAAATGGAAAATAAATGGAGCTGGGAGCAGAAGACACTCATCAGTGAGCTTATTCAGGGTATGGAACTGGCAAAAAAGTTCAAAGTAGATTTGCAAACATCATCCTCGGCTGAAACCAAGGATTTCATGCTGCAGAAGATATTATCTTCGTATGAAAAGGCTCTAATGATTCTGAGATGGAATGGGTCAATGGGACAGTCACAGGCTGCCCGGGAAACACCTGGTTTGCTTCCCGAGTATCCAATATCTGTCAATGGAAGCCCTCTGCGTGAAGACTTTGACAGGGGTCTCATGGATCATCAGGACCTTAGAGATGGGTCAAAGAAAAGGTGAAATTTATTTGACCCACATAACTTTGTAACTTCTGTTTATTGACAATGCCGCACAAACATTGTCCAAAGCTGATTAAACTTGTTTATTTCTGAAATTCGGTCTCAGAAAAATGATGCCCAGATGGACAGACCATGTTAAAGTGAGCTCTGAGACAGGAGTGGAAGGAGCTCATGACGATGGCTACAATTGGAGAAAATACGGGCAGAAAGACATCCTTGGAGCCAAATATCCCAGGTGGGTAAAACTTCCCATATAACGAAAATTTTATTCACTACGCACGAATTAGGTTGGCACTTGTCCATGCAACTGTGCGCCTGCAAGCACAAAATGTACGTGTGAACACTTATTAATGGGGACATCTAATAAATAATAATGCATCGTTACTTACTTCTGCAGAAGCTACTACAGATGCACCTTTCGCAACACTCAAAACTGCTGGGCTACAAAACAAGTCCAAAGATCAGATGAAGACCCCAGCATATTTAATATCACTTACAGAGGAAAGCACACCTGTGCTCATGGAAACAATATCGTTCCACCACCAGCAGTACCGGAGCAACAAGATAAGAAACAACATAATCATAACAGTGATGTTTACCATGGACAGCCATCACAACAAACCCTCACAACCTTCAGAAATAGTTTGATAATCAATAAGAACTTGGACAATGCAGAGATTCCATATCCTTTCACTTTTCCTTCAACCTCATTTGGATTGAAGACAAATGAAAACCACAACTTACCACCTTTAGCATTTGAGAACAAAACTCTCCTGGGAAGCGTTTCCCAATCAGTTCTACCTCCAAGCACACCTGAATTGAACTTTTTCTCAGTTTTGCCTTGCCAGACAAACAACAGTGGGGTAAATAACATGCAACATTCAAAATATGATCTTGATGAGATAATTTTGGCCAACGCATCAGTCACTAATTCTCCAATTCCAGATTTCGATTTCTCACTTGATCCAAATTTCCCATTTGACATTCCAGGATTTTTCTCTTAATTTTACCCAAGGCACGAAAGGTTACATTGTGTATAAATAATAATCAGGATTTGCAGAGTGGCAGATAGTGCTAGTTCAGCATATAGCATGTACCAAGCAATAAATTTTTTTGACTCTGATATTAGGGAATAGTTATGATAGCAGTGCTAAAGTTCTTTGTGTCATTCAGATTGACTTATATATAATGGGTTGGTGGAAATAAAATTTTCTCTCTAGCAAATCAATGATCTAAATTTGCAACAAGCTTTCAACAGCTTCCGCATATGAGATAAGTCATCAAAGGGTCAATAATTGTAGCATAAAAGAGAACAAATTAATTGACACAAACTTAATTTGTACATGCTACCCCAAATGTATAAGCTTTTCTTATGGATATGCCATTACATAAAAGTTAACATCCATTGCAAAAACTCCATTTTAAAGAATCAAATTGGCATCAACAAAATGATGAAAGATTAAAAAGTACACATTCCATTTCAACAGTATAACATGTCCTTGGAAATTTGTAATCAAAGTAAGCTTTAAACAATGAACTACAAATTCAGGAATCATACGATAAAGGGACAAATCTAAAATTATGATAGCTGTACCTCGCCTTCATGGCAACAGAGCAAGGCAACTTTCCCCATTGAGAGTCTTCCATCTGGATCAGGGTCCAGTCCAAGATGCCATTGCAATTCTCTTGGAAGTTGCAACAGCAATCACCTCGAATAGTCTACAAGAAAACTCATATTAGTTACCACCGAGTCCTTTGGCAGAGCAATACTGGAGGATATGGAAAGGGTCCAAGACCCAGGTTCAAGGGTAAGTTCAGGTGAGAGGTGAGAGCCCCCTCCCTGGTAATACAAATCACCTTACCTCCTTCTCCAGTAAAAGTAGGACAGGTCCCAGCATTTCCCTAAAAATTAGCTACACTATTTTCGCTAAAAAGGTGAGCAGCAGCAGCTCTAAATACAACCTTGACCAACTAGTTTGAGCCTTACCCTCGCATTTTGATCATATCACAGGGAACCATACTTCTCATATGTAATAATTCTATTCTCATCTTACATGATTTGCAATAACACAGCACTCTATAAGCTGGCAATGCTGGATCAGGAAGTCCACTACAAGTTATTCATATAACAAGCCATCCCCATGTGAATTTTCTTTATATTATTAAATTTACCTGCCAGGCTGCCAGTGTTTGGTGCCCATGCAACAGAATAAACCTGTTCACCTCTTTCTCCAGGCAAAGCCAACTCTGCCACAGGAAGCCATCGTTGATGAGCCTGATCAAATTCCTATACCTGTGGGAGATTACCACTAGTCAAAAGGCGCAAAATTATGTACCTGCAACTATCAATCTATCATACTGACATCTTCCATTGTCACCGCTTGTACATTTGCAAGGTTATACTTATATCTAGTTAGTGCAGTTTCAGATAAATACTTGCAATAAGTTATTTTCAAGATTAAGCATTGGCGAGAGTGCGATAGAGGGATTCCTAGAATGCAATAATCATACCTGGCCCCTGGGAGCAAGAGCTGCAATTCGACTTACCTTCGAATTAAGCTCTGGTGTATTTGAATTGAAACCCAGCACAAAGGTGGAGTCCTGGCCTTCACCTCGATGCAGGTTTCAAGATATAATGTAGAGAAGTATATAGCCTTCCCAAATGAAGACAGTGATTCAGTAACATTATGATATTCAGCCTACAAGAAAAAGGGAATCGTAGAATATATATATATATATATAGCATGCCTGTGTTTGTGCATGAGCCTGTGTGTGTATACATATAAACGGTGGAATAAGATAAAGTGCTCACCTGAAGCTGCCAGTTGTTCATTTCCAAGGAACCTAGGAGCTCATACACTTTCACATGACCATCTGAATATGCAGCAACCTTTGTCATCCACCAAACAATAACATAAATAGATGAAAATTATCATAAGTGCTTCAATTCTGCATTTTAGCAGGACTTTGAAGAAAAGATAGAGAGGAAGATCGCATAAGACAATTCAAGGAAACATATTCTATTGTGACATTTGCTAACTCATGCACACTTGCACAGATTTTCCAGGAAAAATTCAATTGATAAACATAGAATGTGAAGCATCTGAATAATTGATGACCGATGTGTAGTAATTATCTAAAATTTGGTATCAACTGTCAATAACAAGTATATAAATCAAGGAAAGCTTAGACCGCAGTCAGAGCTCACCATTTTCAACCGAGTTGAGGAGATTCCAAATTGGATATCTAGAACTTTGGTTGAACTGCTTTTGAAGCTTGTGCAAATCATCCATTGAATAGGCAGTGCATCTAGAAAATGAAAAAAATGAAAGAAAAAGAAATTAGAAACGAGACCTGTGTTTATCTTTTATAGAATAAAAGCCACTATCATACAACAGAGTTCCAAACTAAAGGATCGATTTTGAAATAATACAGAAAAGTTAATTGACTTAAAAATTAATAAATATAGCATTTAATTAGCAAATTCATAAAATTTGTATACTGAAATTCAGATAGCTAGTATGCAACTCCGTTTTTAAGCTAAATGGTGTCATTGTCCATTGGAAGACTCATTTTTTACAGCAGTGTTTGTCAGATGGAGTGAAGCAAGATAATACAGTCAAGGTACCTTCTGCAACCTCCTCCTACAATGACACACTTCTATCTACACAAATGCATGCAACAGCATCACCATATTCTGGAGGAACCCAAACAACCTTCAAAATGCTGCCTTCATGCACCTACAAAATGTTCAGCAACAGAAGCAATGTAAATGTTAGTTTCAAAATCATTAGAAAGAGAATAAATGCAGAGAGCACAAAACTGAAATTTCAATCCATGTCATAGATATCAAATGTTGTAGACACTAAAAAAAAAATTAAAAAAAAAACTGAACTCCGAATTCTAGATAGAAAAAATGTCGATGGCTCATAGCAAAAACTGAAGAAGAAAAATATAACTTAAAATAATGTATCTCATTTAGTACATTAGGGTGTGACTTGAAATAATGCTCTAAGCATGAAAACTGCTTCAAAATACCAAATTTGCTGCAAACAATCACACCCACACAAAATTAAAGAACTAATCAAAGACATAGATAGAAAGAAAACGAAATACCAACTTTATATTTGAAAGAGTAAGTAAAGGGAGAAGAAAAAGCTGGGTCTCTGGGATCGAAGATGGAAAGGCTTCCGTCAACAGAACCAGTGATCAGTATTTGACAACAGTAGTTCCAAGACGAGCAGTTTGTTCCATTATCAAGTGTCACCAAGGATTTTGCCATATCCATGCTCACTATCGAGCTCCAATTCCAGTGTGTGAAACTATAAACACTGAAATAAATACTGTTTGTAACTGTTTTGCGGGTCGGAGAGTCGGAGGTCACAGCGTAAGGCTAACTAGACAAACGGGTCAAAACTAAGCCTCGGCTTTAACATGGGCCGCATTGAACCATTTCTCCCGAAAAATAATATTTCTAAATAATAATGAATAAAACGTCGACAGCAGGGTTCGAACCTGCGCGGGCGAAGCCCAACAGATTTCAAGTCTGTCTCCTTAACCACTCGGACATATCGACTTTTTATTGAAATGATGTAAGTTTTATCTACATATAATATAAATAAATAAGGGAATCGGTACTAAAGATAAGTTAATGATGATTGATGAAACACTAACTTTTCTTTAATATATATAGAATATTTGTATATTCACATTGTCGCTTGCATTAAGCACTTGTCTAGTTATCACATTGACACTCTCAAGCCTTCTTAATCTCTCTCTTTCATCACCATCTAATCAGCTTCTCTCAAACCCAAAACACCATGTACCAAATCTCTTAAACTCAAAAAAACTGAGTAAATGCTAAATTGAATCTTGAAAACGACAATAGGCTGCGATGGATCTAAATGGTAAACTCAAAAGGTAAAAATTTAAAGAGTTAATCACTCTTGATCAGGAAAAAAAGAAGAACGAAAAAAAAAAAAAAAGCACTTAAGAACTTTTGGGTCACCACCAATTTAAAATTTTGCAGAAAATTAGCAATAAGCTACAGCTAGTGCTAATGCTAATGCTAGCTGACCTTAACGAAGAGCGATGGTAGATTGGTCTGATATTTGAAGACAGAAAGGTATGAGGAAAAAAAAAAAAAAAAAAAAATTTAAGTGTTAACTTATTATATATTATCGTTTATTTTTATCAGTTCATGTCACTTTTTTTTAAATTAATTTTAATAATAAAAGATTATTAAATTATTTAGAACAATGAGATGACAAAACACTAATTTTATAATTTTTAAGTTAATTACTACAAAATAAAAAATAAGAATTGAAGTAAAATTAAGTGTCTAATTTAGCCTATTTTATGTATATGTGAGTCTATTGAGTTGTGATAATGTGACGTTGATTTGAGATAAAACGGCAAAATTATACATGGCTCATTGATAGTTGAATCCCATTTATTTTTTCAGTTGTGAAAAACGTTGGCCCAATAATGAGTTTCAAGCCTGCCCGTGAGGTGTCCCTGTCGCCCACTGAAGCAATTTTTGAGCTCTTACTTACTTCCTAATAAGACAAATTAAAATAGGTTCACAGTCAAGCTATCTGAGTCCAATCCTTTTGTGACTCGGGGCTCGTGATCCAGGCCGTTGCACCCGCACGTTGTGACTCATCCCTCGTTATCCAATCCAACGTTGGCACGTCACCTCTACTTAATATTTTTTACACAGAAGTATCACATTTTATAATTTCGTTTTAAAGTATTTTTAAACTAATTTTATCTTCTAACGTTTAAAGTTTACACTATCTTCTCTTAGCCTAAAATTATTAATAACTTACATGAAAAATGTTAATTTAACTTAAAATATAATATTGTGTCACATGTGTGTTAAATTAATAAAAAAAGTTATTTTTTTTTTCTCACTTCTCTTCATCATCTCTATCTAAAAATCATAAAATTATGATTTGTTATGATTTGGATAGGACTTAAAGATAGAGATAAATATATATATATATATATATATATATATGATTCTTTAATTTTATGACAAATTTAACAATATATGATATTTTTATGATGAATTAAGTTGATAAAAATGATATTTGAGGAACAATTATCTTTAAAGAGAATAGATGTCATTTTTCTTATTTTCTTCTCTACTTGCGTTTAGTCATGATCTTGATCATCCCCTCCCAATTTAATGGACCTCATGGCTCAAGCTCAAGTAATTCATGCTCAATAAACAAATCCTAGCATTAAACAGGCGCAACAACACCACGATGATAGGTGGTCGGAAGGGAATTAAAAATTAGATTATGAACAATGATCATAGCTAGTTGACAGGGCGTGAAAATTTACTTCTCTCAGCTATTAAAAAGAATTATACACTGCAAAATGGCATCGAGAAAGTCATATATATGCTTTCGGATTTCTCTGGCTTTTCGAGAAAATCACGCTGTTTGATAGTATCTAATTAATTCGAAATTGTGAAATTCTCAAAGTTGAAAACTATCACAAGAAGCTAATTAAATAAGAATAAAATTATGTCGTACATTATCAAAACTTTAAGAAAACAGAAATCTAAGTAGTTATTGTACCAAATATTATATATATTATACACATTATTTTCCAAGCCAGCAGTTTCTGTTAAACGCAAGAAACACCTACTGACGTGGCCGTAGTAAACCGCTCAGAAGCTGACCTACCTACCAAGGAACTGATCTCCGGCGATATTTTACCGATTTCATTGTCCGGAACTTCCGGGATCGTTGACAGAACTGACCCGGATTTATCGTCAACGACGTAAAACACATCTTTCGATTGTTCTTTGCCTGAAAAAAACGATCCGCTTGAATTGTTGGGTTTATTGGGCTTGAAAACGGAGCGCAGTAGCTTGTGAAGGGAGCGAGAAATCTTGGACGACTTTTTGGGAGTATGTAACGACGTCGTTTGAGGCTGAGGCTGTGGTTGTTGTGAAAGAGGGACTCGGCGATCAGGTAAATGTGGCATGGATAAGGTTCTGGAAGAAGATAATATTGCTGAATCGAGTTGGCGGTTGAACGAGTTGAGCTCGAACGAGTCATAGAGTGTGCTGCCACAGTCCCAAACATTGACGGACTTTGTCATTTGGTTCGGTTCTGGTTTGAGTTAGAAAGTGATCGATATATAGCGGAGAGCTCAAAGGCAATCAGTCTTGTGGGTTTGTGTTATATATATATATATATATATATATATATATGTAGGCTGTAATAGAAGATTTGATGGCTGGAGGGATAGAAAGAGAGAGAAGGAGGTGACGTCGTTTCTTAGTTTTCGATTTGGTTGGTGGTGAAGGATCAAACGCGTTAGTTATGATGAAACCGAAAGTGCGCCTAAATTCTAGTGTTTCACGTCTTGTACACATGGACCATTAAGACGTGGGTTTAAACTCTTCCTTAATTTGTCTATTAATTAATTGTTGAATTAATAACTTGATTCTCATTTTTTTAAGTGATTGCCAATTGGCCATGTAAACTACATAATATGACATAAAAAAATAAACAATTAGTTTATTAATTAATAATGAAGGAAAACGTGGGTATGAACCGTAAGACAAGAAAATGTCAACAAATATGAAATTAAATGCAAAATTGCTAATCAGACATATGGTTCCGTAACACCTGTTTGATATAAAATTAATTAATCTTCAAGGTTGATGTTGCGAGTAGGACAAATTGTAATATTGGGAGGACTCTATGGTTACTTACACATAGAGGAAGTAGTTTTCTTTTTCTATACTTATTTTTCTGATGTCTCGTAAGAATAAAAATACCACCTCAGCATCAATTTGTATATAGTCAGAAAATTCGTGACGTGGATAAACAAAATTAACCAGTAATGACAATCAATTAGTTAATTATCTAGCAGTATTAAAATTTTCCTATCGATCACATGATTCCATACTAAGAAAAAAACTTACCAACCCCACAAATATCTGAATCGCAAGAAGTATGATTTGCTAAAAAGAACGGGGACTGACTAATTGCCATTGACTAGTCTAATTGACCCAGCATAGATAATTCCTCGCTGTAATGCTCACATATGGGGCCCACCACCCATAGAGGGACAATGGACTATAAACAACTTGGGAAAATTAATTTCCAGGACTGGGGTTAACAACAGATGCCCATCTGTTAAATTAGGTTAATCTGGACATTTCAACTCAGTCTACATTAGCGATTCTCAATTATCAAATTGCTATGCCATTCATGATCTTACAAGTTACAGAGCACTGCTTCATATTTCTGCAGCGTATCATTCTTTACAACGTGACACAACTTGTGAGAAGAAACAATCTCAGGAAGCTTAATAGACGACTCAATTGTCCAGTTTCACCACGCCAAGGGACTACTAAATGCTTGTGTAGATTGCCGTATATAGTTCATGTATGCAAGTGCAAATGTGCTTAATCAACAACATCACTGCTAAAGAGCTTAAACTTGTTGGCATCAAGAATTAGTTTTCTTAGAGAAGAGAATGTGCCCATGATTCCTACACCTGTGAAGACAATCATAATTGAGAGGTTGATCCAATAAGTAAGGGATGATTTTGGAGGCTTGTGTGTCATGTTGTAGAGAAGCATTGGCAGAATGAAATCTAGAGGGATGAAACCAATGGCACCAACCACACCATTGATGTCTCCAAAGAATGGAAGCATTGCTGCCACGAATCCGCAGAATATCATGTAAATAGTCCGAAGGATCAGCCTAGGAATAAGATTTCTCTTGGAAAACATGCCTTGCTTCACATCAGCTGATTGTTTTTCCATTATCTCATAAGCGACTTGAGAATAAACCTGCAACATGTTATAGACAGATTACTTAATTTGATGCTACCTGAATTGAGCTTCTGAAATTGAAAGGTGGAGATTCACTGCTTAACATTGACAGTGAAAGATCACCCTCCACCAGCCCCCAAAAATAAATCCAAAAAGGAAGGGTGTGGGTTTGGCTGGATCTTTGACTTGATAAATGAATCAGAAAGCTTACCAGGCCAATTGCAAAGAGCTGAAGGAGAACAAAGATGACTGCAAGGCCAAGTACCCATGTTGGTGCCAAAGAAGGCCCATCATCTGGCAATAGGCTCTTAAGGATGTTTGAATTGGATTTGTTTCCAAAGACCCAGTATCCAGACAATGCGGCAGAGTAGAAATTTATGCAAATTACTGAATAACACATCAAAAGGCCTTTTACCATTTTCCCAGTGGCAGGTGGTGCCACAGTTGCCTGTATATAAAATTAACATCATTGACTACGGGTTAAGATATTATGCTTGATTGTATCTTTTGACAGCTCAAAATCTAATCGAACTACATTATATAGTAGGATATTGTACGCCTCTTCAGAAGCTATAACAAATTACTTATTACCATATCATGCAACTCAACCATTGCAATTGTATGTCATGTTCATTAAGAGTAGTACTTTCATGTTGATTGTGAAAAAGCTAAGCACTGAGGCTTTCAACTCAAGAAATATTGACTTGGGCAAATGTAAAAAGGTTTATGTAGGTGGCAAATTACTTCTAGCTAAAAAAAGGAACTGTAGTTACCTGTATCTCAGGAAGTATCCCATTCCCAAATATGGCTGCAATAATAGAAATGGAAGTGAAGGCACCGAAAACCCTTGCTGACTTTGTAGTTTCTAAGGAATAGTCTCTTGCAGGGGCATGTTTTGAAGTACCTGCATATAAGTGGCAAAAAAGGATATCATATTCATTTAATTCTAAAGACAGATTATTTTCATTGATCCTAGGGCCTGGAGACTGCAACAATCCCTCTGGATAATATCAGCAGTACAGCAAGATCCAATTCCAACTGTTTTGCCTAACTAGAACTAACTTCTGCATCAAACTATTTAATCTAAAAGATCAATGAAAAGGTAATTATAAACTGCTGATTCAAAGACATGGTTCACAAGTTAGATACCTGCATGAATGCAAGCACCAACTATGAGGAAAGTGTAGCCCAGGCTGAGAAGCAACGAAGCCAGGTTAATGTGTCTCAGGGAATGGAATGTTGGAAGCTGAGAGAGAACTATCATCACTGCTGTCACCATTGCTATAAACTCATACAATTTCAGCGATCCATTTGGTGAAAGGCTAGAGTACATGATCTTTTACAACAAATAAGAAAAAAGAAGATTTAAAAATTAGATAAACTTAATAAATCAGTTGTTCTTGCTGGGATTACTCATGTGTTTATAACATTAATTTCTTAAGGATGAGTCAGAAAGAATAAACAGATTGAACTGTGTTTTAAGAAAATTCTCAGCTCTTGCTATTAATAATCACAAGAATTAGCTTCCAACATATTTTCATCAAAATTCTTGGTAATTAGATGTTGCCTCATTGATGAAGACAAAAAGTGAAAAGCCTCCTAAGTAATGTGGCAAGACAAGCAGTAAGTGGTTTAAAAATGTCTTACGGCACCAAATCACACAATCATGCACTAATGTAAAATGTCCATGAAAATCGCCATATTGTGGAATCCACTATCTGTGGTGTCATATCCTTATCCCCCACACAGTAGTGGATTTCGTCATTTGCTGCATTCATCCTCCACCCAAATCCACATCATATTAAAGCAGCACAATCATTTCATATTGGATGCAAAAATCATCGTCTTCAGTTGGATAAGGACGAAACTATTTATGTGCCCATTCTTTCACAATAATAAAAAACAAGCTTGAAATAAAAATTTCCAATTTGTAGGTCTGATAAAACTACAGTCAAGTAAATAGTAATCATACCTCAAGGCATTCAGCTGCAAGCAATATTGCTCCTATTCCAACCCCAGTGTTAATTGCTGTTTGAATTAGTATTACAAAGTAGAACATCCATCCAGACCCTGTTATTATTGAAGAAAACATCAAGTTAAACCCCACACAAATGCAATTATTTAGTAGCAGAAACAGCTATGAGCCGAATAGTGTCTCTTTTTCTCCAGATCCAAATTTTTCTTTCCTTTACAGTAGTAATCTCCAATGTACTAATTTTTCCTTAATTATACACAAAGATAAAAGGCTACAATAATAGTATGACGTAGGTCTCTTTTCATAAATTCATCCGAAAACTGACACTTTCATAATGTAAAATACTTTATTTAAAGTAAATAACCACAAGGCAACGCGCGTTCATCTGCTTTCCACTACTAACGGTCTAACGCTTCCAAAATGAGGAACGGCAATAAAACCTTTTCCATAGGTGCCTTTTTAAATTAATAAATGGAAAAGTTCCAAAAATCAAAAGGCAAAAACAGAATTCAGTGGCTCTTTTTTTTTTAATTTTTTATAATTATAAAGAAGGTTTGCTATTCTTCCACTTACCCAAGACGTCGGCGGCAAGTTCACGGAATCTGATATGGCGGCGACCGGATTGCTCACAGTGTTCAAGCACCTTAGACAAGAGGTAATAGGAGTAGAAGGTGACAACCCCCATCACCGTTAAGCACAAGAACCCCAGGGCCCATCCTAACCCTCGGAATACGTACGGCAACGTCAGTATGGTGGGTCCCACTATCGCCGTCGTTAGATGGAACCCCGCGTGCCACCATTGTCCTGTGATTTAAAGAATTGAGCAGCATAAAATTTCTCTAATTAATTAACACATTCGATATAGATAGCTGTTCAAGTGAAAGAGGAAAAAAAAAATATCAAAGAATCACATAGCCGGCGAGACTTATCACCTTTCGATTGGAGGACGAAAACAGCTCCGGCGTCCTCTTCCCGGCGATTCTCAAGGAAGGGGTCCCGTTTAGGAGAGTCTGCCATTAATTTAATACTTACTGTTTTGTATCAGGTCCTCATGCGTTTGTTACTTTTTGTTCTCCTTGAAATGCTCGAGTTAGTACAAGCCGTCTAAAATTTTAAGGATTCAGGAATGTTAAATACGGTGCATTTTGTCAAAATTGTCCTGCAAATTGAGCTGGAGATCAATATTATATAATTCGCTGTTGTGCTAGCAAATGCTTAGTGCCTTTGCTTTTGGTCAACTATGATGATGGATCGTAAATGGGTAGGGTCCGAGAAACCGAGATTTATAGATTTTTGGGGCATTTTGCAATTGTGGTCAAATGGTTGGGTAGTTTGACCGAGTATGGATTAATGGTTATTGCGTCCCACTCTAACTGAACCACTAAAGCAACAAAGACTTTATATTTGGTAACGATGTTTGTCGTTCATAGCATAATTGGCAGCTGTTTCCGCACATTTATTTCCTATACAACAATTGTACACATTTATTTCCAATATATCGGAAACAGGCTGCAATTACAGAGTTCTGATTCAAAATGAAAAGGCGAGCGGGGAAGGCTACAAAGATTTCTGAGGTAAACAACTAGAATATGTACAATAAAATTTAAGCATCAGCTATGGATTTGTCATGGCTAGCATCATTCCTCTGTTTTCTGATCCAAGGATGCAGCAACAGATTTGTGGTATGCCTCCATTTCCTTCTTGTAAGCCTCCATTGCTTCAGCAGCTTTGTCATTCCCTTGTCTCTCTTCCTCATTCAATTCCTACAGATTATCCAACATGGGTTAATTTCCATGTCTAAAATTGGTTTAAAGACATTTCTCACAAAGCATCAACGTCAAAGGAGTAAGTAACAGGCATACCTTCCATTTCACTGAAATAAATGCTCCGAGGGTAGAATTACTGATCTCTGGTCGTTCCTCCAATAAACTCTTCCTTGCTTCTTTGCTGCATAGATTGTACCATATAGCATTGATTACATTTGAGATCAATAATTATTAATCCTTATCAGATGTAATTTAACTTTACCCTATTAATTTACCTGAATAGGATGAATGGGGAAGGCTTGTTCGGATCCGAATTCTTCTTGTCTTCTTTGTTCTGCTTGTTCTTCGGGAGATTCTCCTTTGCTTTCTGTCCGATTGACTAAGTTGATTAGCCACAATGCCAGTCTAAATAGACACAAGTCATGAATCAATTTATTAGGAAAAAGAAAAAGAACCTTTAATCAAATTCTCAGTTGTCTCCTTCTTCTTCAGCAGTTGCAAAGCCTCCTGTTTCTTAAGTTTCATATGCTCCTCCTCTTCCTTTCTAAAGTTGGCAGCTTCCTCATCCTTCTTCTGTTTGTAGGCCTCCATTTCTTGCATACACTTCTCCTTTTTCTTCCTTGCCATCTGTGATTTGAACAACTGATAGTAAGAAATCAAGCTAGTAAATATATCAAGATCAAGATAGTGTGAAATCAAGCTTATGGGGGGCCAACCTTTTCATAAGGATTCTTTTATTTTTTTGTCATGTTTTTCCATTCTTCAGATGTGATCTTTGAAACCTGGGGAAGACGCCCATCACAATAGGATTTAGAAACTCGTGTCAATAAAACTAAACTCATATTTGAATGGCCATAAAGTACCTCCATGACACTATTGTTTTCTGCAAGAAGAGCAGCCCAATGACATAGGATGCTTTGGTTCAACGGGTCCTTTTCCTTCCTATGAAACGAGTGTATAAGAGAAGTATCAATAGTAGTTTAATGCCGTGACTATGTCAAATACACACTCAGGAGAAGATAGGATGACTTGTTCTTCTTTTTCTGCTTCCTGTTGGAATTGGATGTACTGTTCAAGCAGTTCCATGGCAGTCTTCTGTTTCTGCTTCTCTTCCGAGAGCTTCATTGCTTCACTCTTACGCTTTCCTTTGCAATTATAAGAAAATAAGCTTCCTTTTCAGGCTTATACTTCTCTTCATAAGGCTCCTTCTCTTCCATTTAGCCCACAAAATGTTTCAGATATTTTTGGGATCTGCCTCTGGTTCTCTTACTTAATCTGCAACAAAGCACCCCAAAATCAAAGAGTGTGAATCCCATGAATGTAGAATTCAATCTTTCATTTCGATCTTCAGAAACCATTTCTTTGCTTATACCTCATTCCACTGATCTTTGCACCACAAAATGTAAGGTGGAGGAGGCCTTTCCTTTTCAGGGAACCAATTCTTTTTCTTGTCTTTCTTGTCTTGTTGCTTCTCCCAGCAGTGGGAAATTCTGAACAAACAGATAGGATTCTTTTGATTACAAATAGCATTGAGATACCAATTACTCAAAAGCAAATAATGACGAGCCAAACAGTTTATAAAGAAACATTCTAATGAGACATTCCAATTCACTTTCGGATTTGAATTTTTAAAAATCAGATAGTAATTGTCTCTTCCCTTCTTCAGCAACCAAATATCAAGCACCAAGAAAGCGGGAAAAAAATAAAGAACAGGATACATCTAATAGACTAGTAGTGTATTGCATCAAAATTCACAGATCAAGAAGCATGTATTATCAAAACTAACATCCTGATTTCAATAGTAACAGCACAGATGGAAAAAAAAACCTCAAACTAAAAAATATTGAAAGAATATCAAGAAAAACGAACCATGGTGGGTTTGAACTCCTTCAGCTCCATCTGAAGCTTCTCCTGCTCTTTACTCCGAGTTTCAAGCTCCTCCTCCCTCTGCATCAACATTTCATCTTTGGCGTTCAAGACCTCTTCGGTCTTCTGCTTCTCCAGGCACATCTGCTGCAGCTTTTCTTGCATTTCTTGCGAGCCTTTCTCGAAAGATTTCTTTGTTTGCTTCTTAGAGGCAGCTTTTCGCTTATTGGGTAAGGAGCGAGGCTGAGAAAGACTCTCATGGTTCTCCTTCTCATTATCATTGGTAGGCGGCAAAATCAGTGTCGGAGAGGGTTGAGAGACCAGCCAAGATATTGGCCTCAATGCCTTCCCGCTCTTCCTTGGCTTCTTCTTAGTACCGATGTCACAGTAGTTTACGATTAAGTAATTTGAGCTGATTGAATGTTTTACCATATTGAGTGCAATTTGACCGTTGGTGAAATGAACCTACTTGTTTGAACTATTCCTTATCGATACTATTTTTTTGTTTTTACCAAATTTTGTTTGCATTTAGTTTCTATATTATTTTATTTTTTGTATTTCCTTTTTTATCCTTCCCCTTCATAAAGCCTGCCTTATGGCAGATATAACATTCAAAATGAAACCGAGCTTTTTTGAGATGATGAAATTAGTAGCACCCTCAAACAAATAGATATATATATATATATTTTTAAAACACCAAAAATTTTACAATTAAAAAATAATCAAAAGACGGGAGATTAATCCTCTCAGCCAACCAGGAGTTTCTATTTTCTACTATAGCTCATAAAAGCAACATAAATCACAATCCCTTTTGTATTCTGTGTTTAACTCCATATAATGATTATGCAGACAGGCCAGTAAACAATACCAGCAGTCCAGCACAAACGAAGTAGCGTGAGTGACTATCTGAATAAAGAACTCTAGTATTGACAGGGCAGCAATTTTAACTAGTATCCACGATTCCCTTCTTTATCAGCCGCATGGCTGATTTCCTTAGCCATTTACCACCATCTCCATTATCACATCATTCCAAGAGTCTATTGGCCCAGGTAAGCACCAATGCAGACAATCTCTCGGAACTTTTGCATTTTTTCCCGGGGCAAATGGATGAAACTGTCTGTATGGACCTGGATGCCCATCAGGCCTCAATAATGAAAGTGGTGTGAGGTCAAGAAGTTTAAGATTCACCCCGTTCTTTGAAGCTTTGGCAGCTGCTTTAGCAAACTCATCTAACTCAATGTCCCGAAGAATCCTGTTCAACTCCTTTAATTCCATCTCACCTTCTTTTGCTGGTGTCTTTCTCTCACAAGCTCCCCCATTATACCACTCCCCATTCTCAAAGTGATCTGGTTGGGAAGTCCGAAAAAATATTGAGCCTTTGTGATTAGGAATTCACAATGAAGTTCATAACAAATTGAAGTGCTTTCCGATAAGCAAAATTGAACCCCAGTTCTGTTAGGTTCCTTTTAGGACAGTAATGGCAACCCACAATAGTGCCATTCTCATAGTAAATTGCAGATTTGAGAAACCACTCCCCACTCGAAATTATCATGTAGTCCAAGTTCTTGTATAGACCTGTCCAGTTATCATCAATTTTGTCAAGATGCAGCTCAACTTCAGAAGTTGAAACACCATTAAAGTCCTCAAAAATAGCAGCTTTTACAAGGAAAGGTGACCATATAACTGAAATAGTTAAGTTGTATGAGGGGAAACGCCATCTTTTGGACCTATATTCCTCATCATGGTAGACCAAGACAGCTCGCTCCACCTGAAGGACACAATAGTTCAACTGAATCAGTTTCTCAGGAAGGATTCTGGAGTGGAACAAATATGTCCAAAAATCATGCTCTCTAAATGAATTCACCCACCACAACATCAGCATTCTGTTGCAATACTCCGTACTAGCAACTTTATATAACATAAAAAAACAAATGCAAGCCCAAAACAAAGAGAGAAAAAACAAATTTTAAGGTTTCAAATGTGACAATACTCCCAACTGAACCAAATAAAAAAAAAAGGCTCATCAAGAATTATGTCCAGGAAACACTGCATATTAGCCAGAAAGTGTTCCCCTGGTCTCTATTCAGGATTTCCTGTTTGGGAAACAGTTTCTTGTATGCATTTATTTTAAATTGTATGTAAAGCTAGGATTCAATTCTGAGTAATTATGAACCTGCCTAAGAGAAAGAAAAAAAGAAACAAGAACCACCCAAGATACTCCAATTTTTTCCCATAGATAAGGTTTACAATATATAAAATTTTACATCTAATTCAAGGTATATCATAACAGGTTTAACTGCTTCCTTTCTTCCTTAATCATGTAACAATTTGATTGTATTGAACAAGCACCAAAGTTGATTACAAGATCACCAAACATAAGGTGATACATTTAGAATCAATCATAAGAGTCTATATTTGTAATATGGAACCACTGATCATAAAGTCAATTACCAAATGTAGCAACAAATATTTTAAACAAAATCAAAGAACCGATGCAAGGCTCTGAAGTTTGATCAAACTAACAATAATTGACAAGAAATCAAATATATTAAGAACATTAAATTGCAGGCAGCTAAACATGATGCTAGTTGAAGGGTGACAAGAAGAGAAAATGACTGTGATAAGAGCTTGGTCCAACTCTGGAGGAATATCATGGTTACTTAATGAACTTTACAGCCTATAAGAAATAGAAGTGAGAGTTGTGGTACGTTTAGGAGAGAGTGAAAAAGGGATTTATAGTCCTTTGTCCTATGAAGCCCATTGTAATAAGCTCATTAGACCTGACCATATATGCGCTTCTTTTTTTACCTAGTTTTTAGTTTGTTACAAGCTTACAGCTTATTTAGGTCCTTTGTTCTAATGTTTGTCATCTTAGTTTTCTTTCCTAATTGGAAAAAAAAAAATTCCTTCCTTTTTTCTTCATGACTAACTTCCTGGATCTTTTTCAACCTCCAATGAATTAACAAACAAACCTGTTTTCAAGCACCAAACAAAGCCCAAGTAACCTTGAAAACTCAAGTTTTGCAAATCCCAAATCCCAATAAGAAGGCTCAGATAAAATTTCGCAATATCTTAGTTTTATCTCATTTAGATGCTAAAATTAATGATCCTGCATCAGAAACCACAGACGCAGAACAGGTCCTGCACGTGATGGTTTTTGATTGAACAGCAGCAAACTGATAGTGGGACAGAACACTTCCTAAACCTATCTAAAACTCATAATGAACTTACACTATACCAGTATCTGAAATCAACCCTTTATTTGAATAGCCCAATAATTAGCTCGCGTATCAATTTTATTCATTCAGGGTAAAAGTAAAAATCACAACATGGAGCCACCTGAAATAAATAAATATCATCTAATGATGGTCAAATTCAATCATCATATTGTCTCCTTTGATACTAAATCCTACTTGAGTTAAACTATGATGGTCATAGACAACAGAAAGTGTATGAGATAACTGAAAATAAAAGCCGCTAAGGAGGTGATGCCCAAAATGGATCAATTATACTTCCAGAACTTTAAGATAAGCTAAGTCGAACTAAGACATCAAAAACATAAAAAACTTTTTAATCCATAAATGCAAATATACAAAGAAAAGGAATTTAACGAGAGACAAAGAAAGGATAAAAATTGTGACATTTAAAATCCGCGAAGAAAAATCACCATGTAGTCTCTAAAGAAGTTGATAGTGAAATATGATCTGGTTAGTCAATAGGTGATAGTATCAGCAGGCACGTTCGGTTTAAGCACCGCTTTACACATACTAGCCCTATTACGGGCATAGATATTCACTATATCACATCATACTACATGAAAAAAGAGTCTGCTTTTTATTATCCTTAATTTCTATTTAACAATGGTCATACCGTTGAGAGCATGCACAGCAATGACTGCACATGGTTGCGTGATATTGAATCACCAATCAATGCCCATACTTTATTTCGCATCATGTTGAGAAATCTTTCTGCATTAAACTGCGGTAACTCACAACCTCGTGGATTCCACCTCCAATACAGAAAACCTGTATCTGGACGTCCATTCTTCATACAGTTCTGATGACCTTCGATGAGGCTGCAGGTTTTATTGGTGTAAATTGGACCCGATGGGTTTGGGATCCATTCCCCAGTAAAAAGATCACAATTCTCTGCATTAAAATCTGGCGCAACAAAAGGCTTATATTTTAGATCTCAAAAACTAATTGCACATTGCGTATGTGTGTCCAAATACATATGATATCCAGGAAAATAAGAAGGCTGCTAAAGCAAGCAGATAACATACATCAATGAAACACGCAGAGTGAATATATATGTAGAAGCAAAGCTATCAGAGTTTTCAGTATTATATATAGTGCAGACTAGCTACTTTGACAAAAACCTATCCGTATTGCCAATATGTGCAAATCAAAGTGCCATACATAGTGTGTAGATCTCCATTACAATACCACAGCCGCACTTCACAAGAACGGTAATCTATTCCAAGCTGATTGTTTATTTGTTCAAAGAAACATGAAAGGGCTATAGTCAAAATCAACGAAAACCCAACAGGAGCATTATTCTCTCACCTTTTGTAGATATTTCATTTGTACTTTCAGGAACTTGTGCAGGAAGAGAGGGTTCTGGAACCACAGTTTTCTCAGGAAAATGGGATTCTAAAACGGGCGAAAATTCATCAGAATGGGAGAAAATAAATCGGAAAGCGACCCCGAGCAAGAAAATGGCAGCTAAGAACTTCACGAGCAAAAGTTTGTGCTTCTGGGGAAACTTTTGCGTCCAACAATCAAGCTTCATCTCCCTCCCCACTTGTTTTACCTCCTAAGTTTTCTCTCTCCCTAAAATACTGTAGGAGCTTAGCGCATCTTGCTACTTAGTACTAAATATAATATAAGCAAGTTTAATGGGAGCTTTGCGTATAAATCCAAATTACTACCTAAAACGCAGGGAGATATTAAATTAAAATTATATCAAAGTGACGGACATTGAACCTTGTCATAAATCGTTGAATCTGCCAGCCTGCCAAGGGAATACGGGATACGCGCCGGAATTTTTATTGATTATTTTCAATACGAGTTGATTTAATTTGGTAATTTATAATAATATAATTTTAAATTTTTTTAGTAAATTTACAAAAATTTTGAAATAGTTAATTATTTATTACATACTATTAAAATTATAGCCAATTATTTTAACAAATAATACAAAATTTCTATATCTATTATTTTAATAACTGTTCTAAGATTAAAAAATAATTGTAACGAGTGTTTTAAGGACACTTTATAATATAAAATAAATATAATTTTTATAATTTAAAACACTCCAAAAGTAATAAATTATTTATTATATAATTCTAAAATTATGACCAAATATTACAATAAATAATACAAAATTTTTATATTTATTATCTTAATAAGTATCTAAAGACACTCATCAAATCATAAGAAACAAAAATAGAAAGATCACCTTTATTATTATTTTTTTTCATAATGAATTTGGCAGTTATAAACATGTTTGAAAAGATAGTAAATTACACCCATATTCTTTTTTAACTTTACTAAAATTATATTAAGATTCAAAGAAATATGACTTTCTCTTTTTTTAGATGGATGAAAAATTAAAGATGATAAAAATAATTTTTAAAAATAAAAAAAAAATTTAAGTACCAAAATATCTTATTTTAAATTTTTATTATTTTTTATATTATCCTTCTTTTTCTTTTTTTTTTACTTTTTTTCCTTTATACCAATACATATGTTAAACTTAATTTTTCAATAAAAGAAAAAGAAAATAATTTTCATATATTTAAATAAACTAAACTAGTATTTCTTAGTAAAATCTCCACAAAAAAAAATTACTATTTAAAAGTTATAAGTTTTCTTTTGTATTTTTTTACATTTTAGGACGTTCAAAGTATTAAATAAATACTAAAAAATTTCAAAAAATTCATGTAATATAAAATAACGAAGCAATTCAAGCCTATTTTGTTTAATATAAAATTAAATTATATGTATATCACTTGTTTAACTTTCTTTCTTCTTCTTCTTCTTCTTTTTTTATTTTTAAATACTTGAATTTATCTTTAAAATTTGTACAATTCTTATTTTATGATTCATATTATGATAAAATAAATAAGCAATTCAAACTCATTTGAAAAGAAAAATTAAAAATAAATATTTTGGTATTCTTTAACACCATTCATTTTCTATACATATAAAGGAAAAAAGTTGTTATATCCTCTAAATTTTAAATTTTAATAAAAAATAAAATTTTAGAATTAACTTTTTGGAGCTAATGTTATTCAATGATGATTACAAAGTGATAAATACTATTTGGTAGTTGGTCAAACTATTAGATGAGATGTTATCCATCAACTTAAACTCTTGCAATAAAGTTCATATACATTTTGAAAGTGTACATTTGACTTGATAAAAAAAAATTATGTCTTTATTTGAAATGAAGAATTCAAATTCTCTTTACATTCACTCATAAATAATCATAATGAGTTGAAATTTAAATGATTTTAAACTTAAGATTTTTTGCCCCTTAAACTAACACTCGACTAAAAGCTTGCTTAGGTTAAAGATTGTATTACAAATATATATATTATGACAATCATATCTTACTTATAGAACAAAAATATAAGACTTGTGATTTAGAGATTTTAATTTGTAGATCTAAATAGAAATTTTTATTTTGTATAAGAATTGTTGAGATTGATTTTACTTCGACATTTACAATAGGTATGACAAGATATTCACAATCATGAATTAATTAAATAAGAAATTACGATATAAGCTTAATAATATTGTATTTCAAATTATTAAATTTTATAGTTATTCATTATTATATATATATATATAATAAACACTATATATTATTTTAAAACTCGAGTAATAGAATTTTACTTTATTTGAATAACAATATCTTGTAATTACTCTTTCAAAGGTTAAATAAGTGATTCTTGAACAAGGTGGTTTTGAATATTGTGATTGTAACATTTTATATTTGGCCCAAGTCTATTTTTTTAATGTAAAATGTTTATTAGGTCTATGACGACTATCTCATAGTGTGAAATTCTATTTTAACTTCTTGAAACAATATTTTACCGATTAAATTTACTAAACTTCGTCAATGCTTATTTTATATATTAAAAAGAAAAAACTTAAAGTTAAGTTTTTCAGCCAATCAAATTTTTTTCAAGAATTATAAGTAAAAAATAATAAGGAAAACATAATTTTCGTCTTGTGTAATAAATCAATAACTATTAGCAAAAAACAGGACAAGTTTTCCATTGGTGGATTACCCAAGAAGTCTATCAACTAAGACCATTCTCTCGCATTAGACGCAGACGCTGTTAGCCACCTCATACTTTTTATTTATCGTGGAAATCATTTTTTGTATCATTTTTTCCTTCTCGAAAGCCAATCTCCCTGGTCTCCCGCAGCCCAGCCATCAAATGCGAAGTCGCCCCCTCGGATAGTCGTCGGAGACCTCCAGAGCAGCCGGAGAACTGGTGTTTCTCCTTATTTGATAGGGTTTCCGAGAGGTTGATACTCTTAGGTTTCAATGGCGTCCGAAGATGTGGTTGGAAAGACAAGCGAGTCCGCTGTCTCGACGATCGTGAATCTCGCCGAGGAAGCTAAGCTTGCGAGTGAAGGAGTAAAGGCGCCTAGTCATGCGCTTCTCGGCATCTGCAAGTCTCTCCTAGCCGGCGGAGTCGCTGGTGGAGTGTGAGTTTCGTTGCTTGTTTGATTTGCGGATCTCTCTTACTCGTACTGCTTCCCTCTCATCTCCTACTGTGTACTCGATGATGATGTTTTCTTGTTTTGCTTTTGCTCTCTCCTTAATTATCTTTTATAAACTCGAAAATAAAAAGAAAATTGTATCTCCCTTCATGGCTTTATTTTTTGTTGAATATGTTCGCATTTTCTCTTCTATAATCTCTGTTTTTGTTCCCGGAGTTTCTGGCAACTTATGTGCATTTGATTTACTACGCCTCATAGAGATCCCAAATTGCTACATGATTAGGTATTTACAAGGTTGATTGTTGAATTTAGCATTTATGGAGAGCTTCGTATTAGTATCTTTTTGAAGGGTTTTGAGGAGCAATCGGTCAAGCAATTGTTACATATGAAGTCTGTGGAACGAGTTATTCTTCAGGTTCAGAGCTTAATTTGAATTCTGGACATGGATCCTGGTTCGCAAAGAGTTATTGATGCCGTAACTTCCTGTGTTTTCTGTCAGTTCATTATCCTATACTTATGTTATGATCTATCATTTTTTGCTTTATCATATGCTTTAAAGACATAACTCTTTGGAGGACAGAGCTATTGCAAATTAGGAAGAACGTAGTTATGTAAGATTCTCTCGTGTTACATGGTTCTATAGAGAAGATGAAGGAGGACATCGGTGAATTGAACTTGGAACTTCGTTGTTGTTGTTGTTCGTCATTTTCTTGTAGGTGAAATTTATCTTTATGCTTTTGAAGCGTGTGAAGTATGGGAGTATATCTGAGAAGGAGAGGATAAAATAAAAGTTAAAGGAATTGAAAGAATATCTCCTTGTCGACATTGTAGTGACTGATATGGTTGCATCTGCGCTTAAAATTATTGATAAGTGGTTCATCTTTATTACTCTCTCTAGTCCTAACTATAGAATATCATATCCGAAGCAAATTCTCATATTGTAGTTTGTCAAATCTAAGTTCTATATTTGAATCATTTTATTCTAGGTCACGCACTGCTGTTGCTCCCTTGGAGAGATTGAAGATTCTGCTACAGGTATTTTCTTGTAATTTTGTTTTTATCATTACTAGTATATTTGGGCATTAAGTATTTCATTTTCATACACCCACGCTCACTTTGTATAATATATGTGTGTGTGTGCGTGTGTTGCGTTGTTTCACTATAACTTATAAGCATCCTTACTATTTCGTGAGCCTATCTTGAGTTGTATATACTCATGATGCTATAACTGTGCTTAAAATTATCAACCCTATGTGCGCAAAGCATGTATGTTGCTGTTGCATGCATGAGTGTTGTGTCTAGTCTGAGTGAGATATTTCAAGCATGGTATAGTTTTCTGTGCAGTGAGTAAGATTGCTTCCTGAATGTGCAGGTTCAAAATTCTCACAGTATAAAATACAATGGAACAATCCCAGGCTTGAAATATATATGGAAAAGTGAGGGTTTTAGAGGATTGTTTAAAGGAAATGGAACTAATTGTGCTCGTATTGTCCCAAACTCAGCAGTCAAGTTCTTTAGTTATGAGCAAGCATCTAAGTATGCATCCGCACTTCTTATTTTATTTCTCCTCCATTGAATGCAAGTTGATCCCATTTGTTTTCATTTCATGTAAGGACATAGATAAATGTTAACCTTTAAGTTGAAGATATGAAAATAGTGTCTCTTATTATCTCTGTTCAACACTGATCTTATGTCTTTTTCTTGTCTTTTGCTCAATATGAACACAGTGGTATTCTGTGGCTTTACCGGCAGCAACCTGGAAATGGTATGGCCAATCCCTTCCAATTCCTTAGTTCACTCTGTTATGTGTGTAAATTCTTCTTGAGACCTACATTAGTATGGTACAACAAAGTTAGGGGGTCATATCTGATCAGGTATTATATATTCTGACAGTGCAGTTCTGTTCTGAATTAAAGTTCCAAGAACGTAGTAGAATGTTTTGTGGATGGAAGTTTTTTTTATGAGAACTATTTTCTTTCTGTTGATGATAGTTATGGTCATCATTCTTTTTGCCATTCCTGTGGATATCTCAGGTTGAATGAATTGAAATTTCCCTAACAAGTAATGTTAAGTAATATGGTTGTATGATTGTAACTAGACTAGAAAGTAATTGTCCTCTGAACATTGTGATTTTCTGTACTGGGGTTGTCTTTTTTAAGTTAATAAAGCGTGGGTATCCAAATTTCATTTTTGCTTCTCATTGATTAGGCTTGAGGGAAGTTGATTGGTTATCTGTGCACTTCATTAATAATGGATTTTTTTCCTTCTTTTTTGGCCTCTGTGCAGAAGAGGCTCAACTCACTCCTCTTCTACGTCTTGGAGCTGGTGCTTGTGCTGGAATTATTGCAATGTCTGCAACTTACCCAATGGACATGGTTCGAGGACGGCTAACTGTGCAGGTATTGTTCAAAATTATTGAGTAGAATAATTGGACCTAAAAGATGTACATGTCCTGGAAGGCAGGGATTCTTTATTGTTCTATTGGTTTTGATGGGTAATTTTTATTGTTTGTAACAATTTTTGTAGACAGAGAAATCTCCTCACCAGTATAGAGGAATTGTCCATGCTCTTTCAACAGTCTTCCGGGAAGAAGGCCCTCGGGCTTTGTACAAAGGCTGGCTACCTTCTGTCATAGGAGTTGTAAGAAACTGCAATTCTTTTTTGCTTTCTTTGCTAAGAAGTGCTTTAATTCCTTAATAGATATTAATAATACTAAAACCAGTGAAGTTCATTCATTTATTTACCTCTGCATTTACAAGTCCACAGGCAGATTCATGTAGACTTGCGTTTTGGTGATGAGTTAGTTTCTGATGGGATGTGAAAGTAGGATATTACATATTTATCTATTCATTTTTTAAGTGGAACTAGATCCTTCTTGTTTTATTTTCATATATTTTGTACTCTCTTTATTCAGATAGTTTTTATACTCACATTTATGTTTATGTGCTGCAGATTCCTTATGTGGGTCTCAATTTTTCTGTATATGAATCTCTGAAGGACTGGTTGATTAAAAGGAAACCATTTGGATTAGTTGAAGACTCTGAGTTAAGTGTGACTACAAGGCTTGCATGTGGTGCTGCTGCTGGTACTGTTGGCCAGACAGTGGCATACCCTCTTGATGTTATTCGCCGAAGAATGCAGATGGGGGGCTGGAAATATGCTGCTTCGGTTGTCACTGGTGATGGGAAGAGTAAGGCTCCTCTTGAATATACCGGTATGGTTGATGCATTCAGGAAAACTGTCCGGCATGAGGGATTTGGAGCATTATATAAGGGCTTAGTCCCTAACTCAGTGAAGGTCAGTTAATATGTTAGTGCATTATTGCCTCTGTTTTCTTCCGGTGAGAAGGCTTGTTATTTAGTTTCTAAATATTCTTGGCTTCTGTTTGAGTAGATTTCAATTAGTGATATACGTGCTCATGATTGCAATTGGAATTCTTTACTAGGAGGAGGAAATGTTTGCATGACATCGGTCATTTAGAATATAGATGCAGAAATGTTATAACTATATTCTCATTTTATTTTTAGGTGGTCCCATCCATAGCTATTGCTTTCGTAACATACGAGGTAGTGAAGGACATTCTTGGCGTTGAGATGAGAATATCTGACTGAAGAGGAACCTCAAAACTATAAAAGAAATAGTATTAGAAGGTAACTAATTAGCTAGTGACCAGGAAATGTTAGATCCTATTCTCAGCCCATCTTTATATAAACTTGTATTTCTCCATCCATACTGCCTTTTGGTTTTATTTTAGGATTTATTATTCTTATGCTTTGGCAATAATTGTATGTCGATATGCACGAGATGCACCATAAGAGCCCTTCCTAGATCATTTTAGTGATGTCCAGGAGCCATGTATGTTGCTGGTTTACCACGCGTAATTTCATATGCTTTTCTGGCCTTGGTATTTTGTATGTATTTTGGTTCGCCGTGTGAATTAATTGATCTCAGGCCACACGAATGGATATGTTGTTAACAGCCATCTTGTGAGCAAACAATAGTTTGCCATGGGTATATGAAGAATCGATATTTATTGCAGAACCATGGCTTGATGTGGAAGTGCATGGCCACTTATACTACACGTTACGTTATACCTTATTGGGTAATAAATTCTTTACTGAAGAAAGTTTGAAAAACTGGAAGATCTAGAAATGAACAATAACCCAATTTTCATATAATGCACCTGAGTTTATTAACCCCACCCGCTTACCTATGCCAACAAATAAGAAAGAAAAAATAAACGAATAATTGACCAAAAAATAATTGGGAAAACAAAATCAATTTGGACTTACTGTACTGCAAGTAATCAGGGCCTCTGTCCTCTCGTTCTCATTTTTAACAGAATTTCCTTCAAATAATCACAGCGGCTGCGATGATAGTCAATCCAGAGACATAATTGCCTGATGGCTTCACGCTTCTCCTCTCCCGAGTCCATTATACATTCATCTTTCCCCTTCATAGTTTTCTCCAGTTCTGCGACAGTCTTCCTAAGCTAATTAACAGCTTTTGCCAGATTCTTTTTCTCTGTTTCTACAATGATAGACTTCACTTCTAGCTTGTCAAGCTTCTCCCTTAATGCCAATTCCTGTTCATTCTTATTCTCAAGTTTGGCCCTTAAAGATTGTATTTCCTTCTTCAACTGATCCCTTCTCCTTATTCATCTCGGTTGCCCAATTCTTTGCTTTCTGGACCTCATTTGACATATCCAAAATGCAGTTCTCGTAATTTGTGGAGTCATCAGCAAGTTTTTGGACGACAGTTTCTAGGCTTGTCAGCGAACTGTCCGCGTGCAGAGAGATATCTGTTATCATCTTTTGATGAGCTTCCCGGTTAGCATAAATTGTTCGGGACAATATTGCTATTCTATCTTCAAGTGCTCTCTGTTCTTGCTGGAACTTCAGTTCTGTATTTCTGAATCTCTCTTCCTTCTCACTAATAACTTGTTCTGTGACCCGAAGCTTCTGGTTTGAAAGGCGAAGCTTAACTTCGATGTTGCGGACATTCTCAACAATTGTACTGATTTCATCTCCTTTTACTTCTAGTTCTCTTCTCAGGTCTTCAACTGTTTGCTCCAGAGCGGCCACCTGATGATAATTTGAATCAGTACTTTCATGGAATTCTTTTCCCATTTCTTCAATCTTCCTTTCTGCAATTTCAAGATTTAACTTGCATTCCTGAACCAGCTCTCCATCTGTTTATATTCTTCATTTAACTTCTGGTATGCATCCTCCTTTTCGTTCTCTATCAGCATCAAACTTCCTGCATGTTCTTCTTTCGAACTTTCACACTTCAGCACCAATTCTTCTTTCTGGTCCTGCAAGGAAGCCAGCTCCTGTTGCAGATTGTTGACCTGTTCTATCAAGGCCGTTATTTGAGCTAATGCCTCGTTCTCTTCTTTATAAAGTTTTTGCTGTAGAGCAGAGAACTCGACATCTCTCTCTGCTGATGTTTTCTCCACTTCAGTTATCTTTTCCTGTAGCCCCAACTTCTCCTCGCTCAGCTGATTGATTTCATGGGTTTTAGCTATTACCTGCTCTTCAACTTCACTTTTTTGTTTGTGTATGGAGTCCAGCTCTGATTCCATATTCCTCATGCATGCCGCAAAATTTTCTCTCTCTTCCAGAAATCTCTGTTGGTTCACATTCTTGCTTGCAATCTCATCTTTCAGTGTTTGTATTTGAATTAAGTGCTCTGGAATTTGTTTGGCTTTCTCCTCAAGTTGAACTCCCAATTCAATATTTTGTTTCTGTCGGTACTCTAATTCCTGCTGCAATTCGGTCTTCTGACAATATAAAGAGTGTATGTCTATGAGCAGTTTTTTCACCTGGGATGTCAAATCTGCTATTCTGGACAATAATTCATTCTCTTTAACTTCGAGTTTCTTTGCCAGAGCAGCGAGTTCATGCTCTCTTTCTTTGGACATCAGTTCAAAATCTGAAATGTGATGTTTTAGTCCTAAATTTTGCTCCTCCAGTTCTTTTGCTTCACTGGTTGAAATCTCAATCTGCACTTCCATGTCTCTTTTCTGGGTTAGCAATGATTCCAGTTCCATCTCCAGGCCTCTCATTTGTGATTCCAGTCCCTCTATTTGAGCTGATGATTCTTTCTTGCTCACCACATGCATCTCAGTGAGTGTTGAAATTTCTCTTTCCCTCTCGGCCAATTTCTCCTTTGACTGACTCAATTCAGCTACAAGTTCTTGTATTCTGTTCTGTGCCTGCTGAAGCTCATTTGAAATCTCCAAGAATTTTAATTTTAGAGTTTCATTCTCTTCCTCTGTGGCTTTAACTGTGTGGCCTAGTTCTGTCACTTACTGCTCTGCACATTCCAGCTGATACTTCACAATGGAAATCTCTCGTGTAACAGCTTCCAATTCTTTCCCAAGGTCTAACTTCTCATTGTGAAGTTGATCAGCCATAGTTTTTAGGCTGTTCGTAATCTTCTCTTCCTCCTCAATTCGTTTGAAAGCTGTCTCTTTCTCCATGACCAAATAATCTTTCTCTTTATTCAAATTGTCCAATCTTTGAATCAATTCAGCTTCCAACATACCAGCAGTGTGCAATCTCTTATTCATTATTTCGTTCTCAACCAAAAGGTTTGATCTTTCAATACCTAACCTTTCAGCTTCAACATTTATATCTGCAATTATTTTTTCTGCCTCTTGTATCTTGCTTAAAGCTGTGAGATGATCTGACTTCAGTGCCTCCTTTTCTTCATCTGAATTTGCCAACTTTTTATTCAGGTCTGCTACCGTTAGATGTGCCATTTCAAGTTCTTGCTTAATGCCATCAGTTATCTTCTGGAATCCACTTTCCAGTTGTCCATTTTTTTTGGTTTTGACCTTTGAAGAATAATCTGAATCCGAGTCTGAGCTAGATGAAGAAGAAGAACTCTCCTTTTCTCGTTTGCCATGAATCTTCTTTTTCAACTCTCCTGTTAGATGATCATATTGTGGTTCTGATAGAGGAAATCCTCAACTAGCTCAACAAGTGGTTCCTTCTTAGAGCTTTCTACTAGGATACCATCTTTTTCTTCAAGACTTTCATCCCTGATAAGCTCCAATATCTTTTTTATTTTGTCTTCGACCTCTGCAATGAACAGTTGATTCGTAGTTATTGATTGGTTCATCAGATGCTGTATTTCATTGCATCAACTCTTATAACGGTATTTAAGTGTTAACTAACTTTAATGGAAAGGTTTACCTGTTTTAGCTTCCTGCAGCTGTTCTTTTTCAGGGTCAATGTGACTCCCAAATAAGGACCTTATAGACTCTCAGAATTGATGTTTCACCATCTTCAGAATTTCGACTTCTCTTAGCAGGTGTAAATCAAGAGAATTCAGCCTCCATTATAATCTCAGGAACTCAAAACCTGACAGTGGTAAAAATGAAAAGATAAAATTGATCGAGATTTGAACAGTACAAGCACAAGTTATTTTAGCATATTAACAATAAAGATACCGTACTCATGCAATATAACAAATTTGTTATAATCCAGGACTAAACTTGGCAGAACCATCCCTTTCGTACTTGGATGTGCGAATGTCCTTACTGTGAAAATTCTCAATCAACATCTCGTTTATTATTAATCACTAGGAAATGATGGTATAAATGATCTTTCTGCAGACTGGTATGGTGGGAACGAACCCTTGAGAAAGTAAGCAGACTACAAGGCTCTTCATCATTTTTACTCAAATATGATGACGCGTGAGAATCGCAAAAACACTATACATGTGACACCGTGTGGTAAACGGAACACCGAGTATAATCCAAACAAAGAATGTGAGCTGTTGATTCCATTTTCTCCTATCAAATTTTATTTTTTTCAGAAATATTAAAATTAAATGAGAGAAAAAAAGAAAGATAATAATCACTTAATTTTGCAGTTCAAAGAAAGCATCTAACATAAAAACAGATACCTATTTCTAATCACTATTCAGACCACAACCGTACTCAAATCTGAAAAGGAAAATTTGGTACCTCACATTTTCTTGCACTTTACTTTCCAGCTTTCCTTGAAAGCTTTCGTTAAGGTCCGCAAACTCAGATTTGCTGCGAACTAGGAAAAGAAAAAAGAAATAAATACAGGCAGTGAGAATAAGCTAATATTCCTAATTAAAAAAAAAAGATCAGATACATTTTATTTGACTCATATTCAGCTTTCAGTTTCAGATTGCAAAATATCCAATCTGTTGTTCTTCTTAGAATCCGAGAAAATAATAGGTACAAACAAAATTGAAAAAAAAAAAAAAAAGATTGAAACTTCAAGATCATGACAACACGAAATTCAACAACTAAAACCTGACCTAAATTCAGTATTAGATGTTAGATTACTTTCATAAGAAATTCATCAACACCAGGTGCGATTCCGGGAAAAGAAAAACGTCAAGAAATTTGATCAGATTCTGACCTAATCTAATCCACAAGTAGAGAGAGGAGCAGAGGTGAAAAATTCAACTCAAATTTGAACTTCAACGAGTTACTGAGCAATCAAGAATTGAAGCATACCTGAAAGTTAGAGAGAGAAACCAGTTCCTCGAACAAGACGATCAAGCTTGGAAAAAATCGAAAAGAAAGAGAAAGATAGAGACACTTACACGGAGAGGAGAGGTTTATAAATGAAATTAAAAAATACATGGATGTCAAAAAAAATTTGGTTGGATTAGAGCGCTCAAATGACTGCTACAGCATTTGTAGCTTCAAATTTCAGGGGTGGGGGGGAATCTGTTGGACCTATTTTCCCACATTTGCCCTTTGTTCAATGATTTATTACTGCAAGGCCACTTCGGAGTAAAATAGGCGCGAGATATTCCTTTTGAGGTGAAAATCATTTGGTAATCAATTCTTGCGTGCCCCGATTACACAGGATAAATAATATATTTTATTCTTTATAAGGCTTAATTGAAACTAGTTATAATTTAACACTTAACTAACGAGTGGATTTTAAATTTTATAAAATTTAATTCGTCTGATATGTTTAACATGATTTAACTTATAGTTTTTTTATATGATTGAAAGTTGTACAATCAAGTCATATTATAATATTTTTCTAGAAAAAAAAATCATATAATAATATTTTGTCTAGAAAATTATGGAAGACTAGTTTTTTTTTCTTTTCTTTTTTTCCGCTGATGAAGGCTTATTATCAATCTTTTGAGAAATTTGACACACACTAATCAAGTAATTATCTGTTCTTAAATGAAAAAGTTTTTTTATGAATAAATTTTCAGTCCAAAATTTTGTTCTTGAAATATTCATTTAAGAGAAGCCTCAAGTAAATGTAAATTATGAACTATTACCTTTCAACATACTGAATTTGATTAAAGAATTCCATTTGCCCGAAAAGGACGCCTACCAACACAAGTGAATCAGTTATGCACAATCACACAGGTTAATCAATAAATGAAGTTAAGATGCTGCAAAATTCATGTACACTACGATTACGAATCCAAGATTATGACTAATGCAACCAGTTGTTTTAAAGGTTTTTTTTTTTTAGCTTGGAAACTTGTTTTAAAGGGTTAAAAATGAAAGAATCATGATACAGAAGAAAAAAAAAAAGGACAATTAAGTTATTGTCCTGCTGCTGAGTGACATCTTTGAGATTAAATCCTTAAAATTGTCAGAGCGACTGCGGTGATAATCAATCAGAAAACATAGCTGCCTTATTGCTTCCATCTTCTTCTCCCCTAGACTTGATAATTCCTCTTCTTTCTCTTTCACATTCTTCTCCAATTTCCTCACTTTCTTTTCAAGTTGGCTTACAGTTTTCATCAGATTCAACTTCTCCCCTCCTTCCTTGCTTAGCTTTGCTTCTAATTTCCATACCTTCTCTTTTAACAAAGATTCCTTTTCTTTTTTATGATCTAGTACTGCAGTAAGGCAATCTACATTATGCTTCAATTGTTTCATCTCCATGTTTTTTCCCTTGATCCAATCTTTTGCATACTGAATTTCAATTAACATTTTAGAAATGCGTTTTACAAAGTTTACTTTGTGGTCCTCAAGCTTCCTGGCAGCCAAGTCTAATCCATTAACAATATCAAATTTTGTTTCCAGTATATCCCTCATTTTCATGAGTTCATCTTCATAAGTAGCAATCTTCTCTTCTAGGATTCTATTTTTCTCTTCATACTTGTCCATTGTTAATCTGTAGCTATCTTTGTTTTCTGTATGTAATTGTTCTGCAACACGTACCCTCTGCGACAACAGACGAATCTTATCTTCTAATTTCATGCGGAAGGCTTCCACCAACTCTTCCATCTTCCTTTCAGAGACATGTAAATTATACTTGGATTTCTTCAACCAACTTTTCTCTTGCTTATACTCCCCGCTTATTCTATTTATGGTACCCTCCTGCTCCTTCAGAATTCTCTGCTGATCAGCAATCTTGTCTGATAGTCTTATGTTTTCATTTTCCATCGTGGTCAGGCTTTGTGAATATTCTTTCCTTTCTGTCTCATTTTCTAATTCCAATTTACTTTTCTGTTCCGCCAGGGAATCTATCTCCAGTCTCAGATCATCAATTCCTGCTGTTAAAGTCATCACTTGTGTACAAGTTCCATTCTTTCCAGCCTCATATTCTCTCTGAAGAACAGAAAGCTCTTCCTCCCTCTCTGTCAATGCTCTCTCCAATTTAGTATTTCTAGCATGAAGTACTCTGTTTTCTTCTACCAACTTATTAGTTTCACATAATTTACCTCTTAGCTGCTCTGCCAATTCATTTTTCTGATCGCGCAGAGAGACCACTTCCAGTTCCATGTCCTTAATCTTTCCAAGAAAACCTTCTTTTTCTTCCAACATTCTGTGTTCAGTTTCTGTGTTCTCAGCTATTTTATCCTTTAGAGTTTCTATCTCAATCATGCTTTGGTGTAGTTCATCTGTTTTTCTTTCCATTTGCTCATCCGATTCTGTATTTTTGAGTGTGCAGGGAATCCAAATCATGCTGCATGATACTAAGCTGATCCATTAAGCCATTTTTTTGGATCAATGTTTTATTTCTTTTACATGCCTTATTTTCTTCCATTTCACCATTCCAACTCTGCAGAGCTTTTGCCTCCAGTTCCATGTCGTTAGCTTGTTCCATCAACACCTTACTTTTAGATGTTGCATAATTCTCATTATCTTTGATTTTGTCCTGTAGACCAGATACTTCATCTCCTTTCTTGTTTAACAACTGTTCAAGTTCCATAACTCGAGCATCCAGTCTGACATTTTTCCCACTCAACTGTTTAGCTTTAGTTGCTTTGCTTTCAAACTGGATTTCTATGTCTCTTTTCTGGCTGTGCAATGACTCCAGCTCAGTTTTTAAACAAGTTAGCTGCTTTTCTAACTCCTTTATCTGAGCTGATGCTTGAGTCCCGTGAAATTCATGCACATTTACAAGGGGAGGATGTTCCTTTTCTCTATTATCTGCTTTCATCTTAAGGTTTTTGTTAATAGCTTCTGCTTTGTACAAAGCAGCCATGCAGCCCGTGCCATTAAAATTTAAAGCTTCCTTTCCTTCCCTTGAAGAAACCAATTTATGGTTCAAATCTGTGACTCCTTTATTCTCCATTTCAAGTACTTCTCTAGTGGTCTCCGCTGATTTCTGATGCTCCTCCAATTTTCCAAAATTACTGTCTATTTCCTCTGAGGAATAGTACTCAGAATCTGAGCTGGAGGAATACAAAGGAGAGGATTCCCTTCTCTACCTTTCCAAACTCTCCAGTAAGATGATCATACAGTGCATAGAGCGACTGGTATTGTTTGTAGAAATCCTCAACGAGTCCCACAAGTTCTGACTGGTTTCTTGATTCTTTTGTGATGCCACCTCTTTTGCTCCGGTCTTCATTCTTGATAAACTTCAAGATCCTTGTCTAAGTTACTTTCAATTTCTGCAAAAATAAAAATAATAAAGTATAAAAAAAAATTATGATATATGCAATCCCAATGTGAATGATTTTAAAATTTTATATCAATAATTGATTTAAGATTAACCTAGATGAAAAAAAAAAAAAACTGAAAGTGCAGCCAAGATGGAAAAATTGTTAACAAAAGTATAGAAATCACATCTTGCAACAATGATCCTTGAACTCATTAAAGAAAGAAAGAAAAAGTCAGATATCAAAAATGATGAATCTGTTCTAATTTTTAAAATTATTTAGTAAAAGCTCAGCCATCTGTTTCTTATTGCGCAGTGCACGTGCAGAGAGATCTTTTTTTAAAAATTTGTCTATGTGGGATATATAATAAGAAGCACCCTGCAAGATCCCAGATCTGATTATGTTGCTCAAGTTGTTGTGTTTGACTGCTTTACCTCTACCATCCGACTATTTGAACTAGTAGTGGGCAATGACGGAGCATTTCGTTGTAGCTGTAGTTTTCTGAACATTGGCCAAATACGAAAACAAGAAGAAATATAGCAGAGAGAGAGAGACACTTTTTGTCAAAGAATCAAAAGGATAAATAGATGGGTTTTGACAAATATATAATATTACCCTTAAAAGGTTAATGGGCTTGTTTTCTTCTTTTTCTTTTGAGACAAATATGAATGGTTGGATTTTAAGTGTAAATGCTATTTTGTAGATAAAATGTCTACTACATCTTTTATTTATTTTTATACACGAATATTAATAAGCATTTTCATTATTTTTTAAGATATTCTTATATTTTATAATAATTATTTATACTCTTATTATGTTAAAATTAAATAATTTATATATAATAAATATTTTTAAAAATTATTTAATTAAGCGTATCCTAAACTTATCGTATCTTAGTTTTGTAAAAATTGTCGAATCGCCGTATCGAATACGTATCGTACCCAATACTTGGTATCGTATCGTGCTTCCCAGTTGCGCAGTGGAAAACAAATTTAATGTCGTTGTGTTCAGAAAGAGCAGAAGAGACCATCTTCTACAAATTAAAAAGTTTGGTTGGATATGATGGGTGATAGTAATATTTTTATAACACCCTTCTCCATGTGACCATCTGTTCAGCAGGAAAAAAATCACCGATAGATAATCTTCCAGTCAATCATAAACTGCTAAAGCAATTCGTTTCTTCTTGTTTTGTAGCTTTTCCAGAATTAATGAGGAGCATAAGTTTTTTCAGAAGAGGTATTTCACCTATTTTCGCCCTTTTCAACTCTTCAGCTTTTTCTGGGTTGACATGACTCCCAAAGGACTTTGCTAATTGCCTCCAGCGATGCTTCATCATCTTTTAGTTTGATATTTTCAGCAAACTTCAATCAACTGAGCATGCCAAGCAAACAACACGGAATCTCTGAATTGAGAAATGAGTAAATACCATTTTAAATTGTTGAAACTATTGCCATGAGAAAATGAAACTTGCATGCTCTATTAGATACTTGGTTAAATGCAATCAACTGCTGCTTTTACCGTGTCCACTTAATCCAGATATTCAATGTAGAATTGGACAAATAACACTTTATACAACATAAGCCTAGCATTTTATAGAGATGCTACAAGTTAAAACAGAAAAATTACTTAATAGGAAAATATGACACTAATACAATGGCAACCACAGCAGTCAGATCGCTGATAAGGAACTTTAGTTAGGTTTTCCACTATATCTAGCTTAACAGGGATCATTAAGAACTTATCAGTCACCTCACTACTGTAAGTAGTATTATAATGTAATTCTTCAGTATTCATTAATATGTCAAATTTACAGCATACTACAATCTATGTTAGCTACAACTGATGCTATAAACAGCACCTCCTCTTTCATTTCCTTCGTAAATAAGTACTCAGCATTCATAATTAGGAAGGACATCTATTACACTGTTATGCTAGGAGGTGGAAACTGATAAAAGCCTAATACAAATATCTGTATGCGTGTGTGCTTTGGTGTGTAAAGATCCAAAAAAGAAGTTGAAGGCCTTCATAATCATTCTCAAGATGGAAACTAAGCTTTGGTTTTTACTGCATCCCCACTTCTAAGTCGCCATTTTTCAGACCCAACTATTATTGAAAGAACTTAATTTTCATACACTCCTCTCCTGGGACCAAGCAACCACTAAAACTGCTTTTTGATTTTCATACACTCCTCTCCTGCTAAGGTATAAGATAAACCAGCTAAGACATCAGATAATTTTTCATCTATTTTTGTGTTCCTCCTGTCATCTGATTTTCTTAATAAAATATTTACTTAATATATAACCAAACTGGAAAGATCTCATTGGATTTTGAAGTTAACAGTTTATTGACTGAAATTTATAGCATTATTAACTATTAAGCAAACAAACACATCAGACCGCTGTATCAAGTAATTTACAAACCCCAAGTTTCCGGATTAATAAATTTGAGAAGGACGGAGAAATTTATTGGGAAAAGGACTTGTATAAGAACTCAGCTAGCTTTATAAAGATTCAATACAGAAATTCAAAAGGCACATTTAAGCAAAAAGTAGGAGAAGAAAGGATATAAGTTTGATTTTTAGGTACAGCTTGATCAAATCCAAACGGTAACGGCATAAATTATTCCCAGGAAAAACTTAGCAAATAAAGCGCTAACAAAATATAGGAAATTCGAAGGGATATAAAGAAATAAAACGAGCATTTTGATTTTTTATGAATTATTATGTCATCTCATGCTTCTGAAATAAACATTCATTTTGTTCGTAATTCAAAGCATTCTGCATTGTGCTCTTCTGTGTAGAAGTTTGTGTTTTCTCAGGTGTTATTTACGTAAACTAATCCGAAAATTTACTCTAGCAATTACTATCATTTTCCAGAGAAAATTTCTCAGCAGAAACCAAACAAACACGTCGGAACTTTTTCTACAAAATGTAAAAGGAGCAAATCATACAGTCAAAAAAGTACATAATTACCTGGAATCAAGCTCGTTTCCCCCAGAGAATCTGATTTACTGAAATATTTTAAAATATAAATTTAGAAGGCAAGTTAATTTATTTGAAAAACTATAAATTTTAGGGAAAACTGAAATTGATAAAGAATGCGTAGTAATAAAATATTCTACTTATACAAAAAGTGCTAAAATATTTTTATCCTGTGTTTGTCCAGCTGTCTTTCTTCCGATGGGGTGGAAATTTTAGCCTTTTTTTTTTTTTTTGGGATAAAATATCCTCCAATTACAAAATAATTACAAGGGAAAACTACTGAGTTGGCATCTCAATTTCTAGCCTTTTCACATACTAAACATTTCTGTAAGTTACAGGAATACAAGTATACTCGCTGAAATTTCTGGAGGATTTTTTTGTTTTATTTGGTATTGGCTATAAATAAAACAAGAAGTCAATTTCTTTTCTTCTTTTTGACTAAGGCCAGCGCTAGATCCTAATTCGCTGTCGTAAGATTTATTCTGGGCAAATAGTAAAACCAAAATATTGAGATCATTTACCAAAACGGTGCAGAAAATAGCCACAGACTGTCAGGCTTTATGTCAACACTAAAACAAGTGCTGGCTATGGGGTTTGAACCCATGCGCCCCATGCGCACTTGTGTGCAGAAGATCTTAAGTCTTCCCCCTTAACCTCTCGGGCAAACCAGCTGAAGATGAATTGGGCAACTATAATTCTTTTAACAGGAGGTATAATGATACATTGTGTTCCTTCATTTTTAGAAAATCTACGTGTGCATCCAAGGAAATTACAGCAAAAATCATTGATGGAAAGTTAAAGAACAAGACAATTCGCACACCTTTGTAAAGCTGGTGACCAGCTTTCTAAGTAGAGCTTTCAGTTAATTTAATGGTACAAAGCTAAACCTGGGATAATTTGTTCCAGTTGAGAGAATATTCTGCAGTCCACAATGATTTGCTATTCCTATAAACATGTTTTCTGAATAGAAGTGACAACACAAAAAACCTATCTGAATAAAACAATTAAATTGAAAGTGCAGGGCTAAACCAGGGATAATTTGTTCCAATTGACAGAATATTCTGCAGTCTACAATGATTTGCTATTCTTATAGACATGTTTTCTCTAAATGATGTTTCATGTTACATAATCAGCGCTACAAAAGAATCATGCAGCTCAGCTACTTTCTGGCCGGTTAAAAAACAAGAAAATTTTACTACCAAAAAAAATAAAAAATAAATCTCTAAATTTACACAATGCTGATGCAGGACAACGACAAAATCCTACTAATAATTATCAGAGGACAGTTTTTGCTTCTTCCACTTGTAAGCAGCCTCCAAGATCTTGAGATTGGTGGTCTGGGTTTCCTCAGGGAATAGATAGTCTATGTATTCCTCAAACCTGCAAGTTCAAATTTTGTTAAAGCAGTCAATATAGATACAAGTTCCATAATTTGGGTCTACAGAAATCGAAACCCAATCAGTATGCTGTGATATACTAATGAAGTTCTTGCCAACAAAGCAAGTATACAAATTGAAATACTGAAACTGCACGAATAATCACCCGTTTCCCAAATATCTATCAATGTATGTGTTCCAGTTGAACCTGTCACCATATAATTTATGAATGAATCAACAGAAAAACAACTTACCCAGCAGGACCGTCTTCAGCTACTATTGGTCTCTTCTTTTTGAGCTTCTTGGGCAACTTAGCCTGAACTAAGCTAACATCACCATCCTCACCAAAAGCAACCTCCATGTTAAGCCACTCCTCCAATAGCATGGCCCTTTCTTCTTTCAATTCAGGTGCTGATGTTCTAAAGTAGTTATCAGCTTTCTCAAATACTCCTGATGTAAGAAAGAATTAGGAAAGTATTGAGATTTAAATCTTGCTCCACAAAAGAAGAAAATCAAAATAACCAATTAGTTTATACATATACAACAGCAAATTGGCAGGCCTCCTTACTTCTAGCACGCTGAATGCTTTGCTTTTTCTGTTTGTGTTGACAAGCCTGGAGATCATCTTCTGGCAAGTCTGAAACTCTGCCATCTGCTTCCACAGCAGATGCCTCAAACTTTGCATAACTTATCCACACCTTCAAGTGCTTTGTTCGATCAAGAAGTCTATCATAAAGCTCTCTAGTTCTCTCAAATTCACCCTCAGCAATCTCATAGTCAATGTATGCCTGTTATGAAAAGCATAAATATATATATATTGGTACCAATACATGAGGCATATATAGGGGGAAAGAAACTGATGACATAAAAAAAGAGAGAAAACAAAAGGAGTCAGCTCCAAAACCCAAAACAATTAAAAGATTTTTTGGGAAAAGATCCAAGTCATTCAAAAACAGAGCCATCTCAGGAAGTATGACACAGCAGGCACCTCGCATTGTGTTTAGGATCAAGAAATTGCACACTATAAGGATATTATTTACTGAATCCACAAACCATAGCTATAAATGACATGATACTATTGTGGTTACTTTTGCATGATAAATTTTAATAATTTGATAAATAAGGACAACAATCCAATAAAATATCAAATCTGTAAATGACTTCAAGAGAGTGGAAAAGCCAAGAGACAGTAGTCATCCAATTAATGTGACTGTGTTCAAGAACTGACAGAAATGAGGAATGTATGATTCGTGTACCTTCCATAACAGCTCGGGCATATCCAGTGCTGGTTGAGCAATCGCAAGCTCAAATATTGATCTAGCTCGATCTGTCTCACATAAAGATCTTTCTAACTCCACATACTTGCTCCATGCATAGCAATTTTCAGGTGACCACTCCAGATACTTCTCATAGAGTTTCCTACACCTATCTATGTTACCAAGCTGCAGCTCTATCTCTATATACTTCTTAAAAATCTGTTATAAAAACAAATCTGTGAGAATATAACATTTCATGTATTGAAATGTGTTAAAAAGTCCTGCATCAAATAATATGAACATTACCTTATCTTTAGGAGCTTTTCCAATTGCATTACCCAGGATTTGACGTGCAGCTTTGAGATTGAGCTGCCGTATTTCAAATTGGGCTGCCAGTAGCCATATGTTTGCAAATGAGAACTTCTGGTGCGGAATGAGTTTGAGACACTCCCTGCAGAAATTCAAGTAACAAGAAATAGTATAAGTTTTAATTGGGATATCTATCCATTTTAACAATGAATAAAATAAAAGAATCAAATGTGCTTGCAGTAGAAGACTGCATAAGACACTTGTTCTGAATAGAAGTTTCACACAAAAGATACACAATATGCAATGTATTCAGGCAGCAGCAACGGTTAAGTAAGAATTTGCTTAGGTCACAATTTCGTGAAACCCTACAAGAAATGAAATATAATACATTCTTATACATATGTGCTGACGTTCACAAACAATAATTTGTGTTCATCTAAACAGCACTTGCAAAACCATAACTTACAAACATGCCCACTTTTCACTGAAGACAGACTTTATCACATAACACATTAATACATTATTTTCAGTAAATTAATAAGCCATTGCTCCATATGAACCTATCTATCCAACTTGTAGAAATTTGAATTCATGAAAGACATTGTAAATTTAGCATCTGAAGTTCTGAACACATCTGGACCCTACATATCATAAGGACATATCTTATGAATTAATATTCTCAAGAAAATGTAACATTTAGTTTGCTTATTGACTCAAAGAAGCTGAACAGAAAACAAATGAGAAACACTAAATTATTTACACGTGGCCATATAACAAACGCTCTTGCCTCACATAGACTTCATAAATGAGACGAGGCATTTTGGAGAGTGGGGAGAATGTTAAGACAGATGGACAAGATTTTGCAAAAGCATGAGTAAAAACTATGCATGAATCAGTTTCTTTCAATTGATTTCCAAATCACAGGGAAAATATAGTAAAGGAGTTTTATGTATTTAAAATATATAATATTAATAGCATTGACCTTCGAACATAAATTCACTTAAGTGACCAATTTCTAATCGTATTAAAAGCATACATGTATACATCTCTTGCTCGCTCCATGTCTCCAGCATCTAGCTCTTCGTATAGTGCATAGTTTATCCTAGAAAATAAGAATTATTAGAAGCAGTCTTGAGCAAAAGATAAACAAATTATGATTTTGATCATCATACATACCATAAGTAAATGTACCGCTGCCAATACCGTTTCTCCTCGGCAGGAGGTATATTGGCAATGGCTCGCTCGTAGACTTCTCTAATTCTCTCTTTATTCCCTACACTCTCTTCTAATCTAATATAATCGAACCATGAATCATAATTGAGGGGATTCTTCCTCACTTCGTCCTCATACTGAAACCTTCTCTTACCAACAATAGCATCCTCAATCCCTTCCCTGTCACCATACTGCTTCTCAAAGGCCACAAATTTCCTATATAAATCTTCTGCCCTTCCTTTTGGAATATGATCAAGAGCAAATTTGTAAATACACCTTGCACGCTCTGCCTCTTTACACCGCTCTTCAAATTCAGCAAAAGCAACAAATAGTTGCTCTGCTTCATCGTCATCTGCTAGCTTCTCCACAGCCCTCTCGTACACATTCCTGGCCTTTGCCACCTCTCCATTCTTCATCTCAAACTTAGCATACCGAATCCAAGCCCCAACCTTAGGATGGCACAGCACAAATCGTTCAAAAATCCCTCTAGCTCGCTCAATTTCATTGTACCTAAGCTCAAACTTAATGTATGACAGCCAGCCTTGCTGGTCCGGCGTCCAACCCATCCACCTTTCAAAAACCTGCCTTGCCCCAGCCACATTACCAAGCATCTCCTCCATGTGAATGTACTTGTACCATAATTGATCCACTCTTGGTAAAAGAGAAACCGCACGGTCCCAAACATTCCTAGCATGATTTATAAACTTATTCTTCATCTCCACCTCTGCATACTTGAGCCATAGTGTATGATTCTTGTAATCCACCTCCAGAGCTCTTTCCCATACCGAGCGTGCCCGATTGAAGTCTTTCTGAGACTCTTCCCACTGAGCATACTTAATCCATACGCTGATATTCCACCGTACACGTCGGATTAAATCCTCAAACTCTTTGCGCTTGCGAAGACGGTACTCAGCAAGTTCAGTGGAGTCGGTGATTTTCTGTTTGGGGGGTCGGATTTCAGCTTCTTGGCGCTCACGAGCCTCCCTTAGAATCTGCTCCGCGGTGATTTGGATGGGTGCTGGGGTTTTGTTCTTAACTCTAGTGGGTCGAGGAAGTTTTACCTCTGTATCCTTGCGAGTGAGATACCCTAGGGTTGGGTCTGCATCTTTGGCAGAAGCCATGTCTGTCTGGTTTTGCTCAGATTTGCTTCGATAGAGAAGAAGGAGACGGAGGAGATATCAAATTAACTCACCTCACGACGTTTTCGGTGTCTTAAGAAAAGCCAGGAATCTGGCACAAGGGTTTCGCGTTTGTTCATAGCGCATACTCACCGTACTGGTGAAAATGAAAATTAAATAACTTAGTTTCATCAACAATTCAAAATTCCATATTTATTATTTAAAAAACTGAATAAATAAATAATAGGTGAAAATAGGACTTTAGTGTGATTGGACATGTACCCCTAGTATTTTTTCTTATTTTCTATAAAACAAAAAAAACTACAAAATCAATAAATCTACCATTATTTCTTTTCCCTCCTTAATTTATCTATCTAATGGTGAATTTAAAATAAATTTATGTGATAGTTAAATTTATTTTATTTTATTTCAATTCAATTCAATTTAAATTATTTCTTAATGTAAATGTAGAATTTAAATAAATTAAATTTAATTATAATATTTGAAATATTATTATAATTAATAAAATTTATTTTATTTTAATATTTTTATAAAATTACCATTACATTTGTAAAAAATAAAAAAAATTCCTACAAAAGAACTTAAATAATTGGTACAAGTCTAACATATTATAATGAGGGGAGAGAAATGAGTGGAAAGGGAAGGAAAATAAATAAAGGAATAGATTAGATGAGAAATTGGGTAGGAAGAAGAAGTAGAAGTTGTGATTTTTGAGATGTGGATATGAGAATAAGTAAAATTAAAGGGTATATATGTATTTTTAATATAATTAAATTAAATTCTTAACAAATCATATCAATTTTGATGAAAATTTAAAATGAAAAAATATTATAAAAACATAATTTATAATAAATTGAATTCTCATGAAAGATAAATATCAAACATGATATTTTAAACAAAATTCATTTAGAATAAATTAAATTTTACAATTTTTGTGGTTCCATATACATTCTAAATGAGTTTTTAATGATTTAGAGATGAGATGTAAGTGGATTTTATAACATGCGATGACATTTAAGAGAAAATTTTTAAACTAAAAGTAAATGTTAATTTATTAGAATAATTCATGATGTTATTACTATTACAATATATACTTTTTTCTTAATTTTTAAAATATATTAGTTTATTTATAATGTAAATCGGTGGGTCTATGCACATATAGAATATTTTCTTCACATACAATTTATTTTAATTAAACAAACTTATTTATTATCTGGTTATTGAAAATTACATTAATTTCTATTTTGATCCTTATTTAATTTTTTATTATTTTGGTCCTCTAAATTTTAATTTTTTTATTGAATTATTAATCAAATCAAATTATTACATTGGATAAAGTCTAATGAAATTAGTTTACATGTTTCTTAAGAAATGATGAAAATGTAAAAATTAATGCATGAAAATAAAAATTATATGAACATTGACTCAATTAATAAATAAATAAAATTATTTCCTTAATTTTAAATTTATAACTCAAACTTTTCTTTTCAAAAATATTTTTTTTCTTAGAACATCAAATTCTTTTCATGCATTTTTAATCATATCAATTAATTATTTTTACATCTAAATTTAAAACTTTTGACTGGATTAAAAATTATATTTTTTAAAACTTCAATGTTGGATGGCCAAAATAAAAAATTTTGAAACATGAAATATTGGACCTCTTAGATAAGAGATGATAACAAATACCCCTAGACCAGTTATGATCCAGACAAATCATGAAATACCTGGTTAAAAAACTAATTATTTAAGGATAAAAATAGAAACTAATATAATTTTTAATAACTGAAACAATAAATAAGTCTAATTTTATTTTGTAAGTAAAATCTTTAATTTATTAGAGGCCAAAGTTTATTGAACAAAAAGAGTTCATGCACATAATCTCCCTTACGAAAATTAGTTGACATATAATTAATATAATTTACACATAAGCTTGTTTGATTGCTCTTGAATCTAATTCTTGATATATTTCATGAGACTCGTAATTATTGAATGGTGTAAGAGAATTTTAATATGGTTATAGTAATAAATATTAATCTTAGGGAGTCTAGTCCATTTATTTAAGACCACAACTTATTAATTGGCACAAATTTTTCTTTTTATTAAATACACCATTTACTATATTTCACTTATCTTGTTAACATTTATTATTTATTTTTTTAATGTCTAATTTTTATTAGACTTTTTGTCTTTACTATATTATTTTTCCTAAACTTTCAACTTCTTTCATTTATACGTATAATTCTACATTGCCTATCAGAAATATTCTTCTTGTAAAACTCTTCAATCAAGTATTTCACATTTTATTATTTGTCTTTCCTAGTTTTATTTTTTTTTAGGCTTTTAAATTTTTTAACTTGGCTATTTTTCTTAAACTCTTAAACTTTTTTGGTATTTGTTTTCAATTCACCTTTAAAATCTTATATATTTCCTAAACAAAAACAAAAAGTCTAATATAATTTTTTTCAATTATTTTTTTTTTACTTCATTTAATTTTCTCTCTCTATATTTTATAGTAAATTCTATTTTCAAATTAAACAAAAAAGCTTTATTTTTTGTTAAAATAAAAGATTTAAATGTTTTTGTCTCCTTAAAGTAACTAAGACAAAAACTGGTGGGAAAAATCATAAGTTAATAATTTGTCATTATGAAAATTGAAAATCAAACAAACCACAAAAGGACAAAGAAGTATTTATCTTATTTACATATGTAAATATAGTAGTTTTGTAATGTTATTTTGTGATGGTGCTTAAAAATTTAGAATGTTAATAGCACAATCTCATGTCCTTATCATTTTTACTCTTGAGTCATTGAAAGTATTATGAAAATTGCTTTAGAAAGTTTTTTCAATCTTTTTGTTAATTGCAATTATGAAATGTATGGAATGAATTTGAGTTGAAATTTAGAAAATAATTCCAACTATTGCAAAATAGCTTTTCACAATTATGTCAAAAATTTCAAAAATTTTATTTTTAAGGTCCCTTCCTCTTCTTTGTTTTTCATTAAATATTCATCAAATTTATTATTATTTTTTTTGGTGAATTTGATTTTATTATTAGAATATACAGTCTTAACAAAAAAAAGTTAAAACTAATATATATATATATATATATACAAAATTAGTTACTCTAAGAAAAAAGAACACCTAAATATTTTATTTTAACAAAAAAATTAAGTTTTTTTTAATTTAAAAATATAATTTATGAAAAAATATAGAAAGAAAAAAAATTGTATGGAGTGAAATAATTGACAAAAAATATATATTAAACATTTTTTTTTGGTCAGGAAATATTAGACTTCTAGGTGAATTAAAAACAAATACCAAAAAAGTTAAAGAGTTTAAAAAAAATAGTCCAGTAAAACAATTAAAAAGCCTAATAAAAATTAAACAAAAAAAGATAAATAATAAAAGGTAAAATATCTTATTGAAGAGTTTTATAATAAAAAAATTTATAATAGGCAAGATAGAAGTTATAAATAAAATAAGTTGAAGAGTTTATGAAAGTAATCAAATAAAACAAAAAATTTAATAAAATCAGACATAAGAAAGAGAAATAATATATATCAAATAAGATAAGTTAAATAGAGTGGTATTTTAGGAAATAAGAATGTGATTCTAACAAAATTAGTTGTGACAATAAAAGCCTTCTTAACTTTTTAATGGGTATTGTAAAAATACTTATTAAAAATATAACTGTTGAAAAATAAAGTTTTTTTATGTGTAAAAATATAACTGTTAAAAAATATAATTATTAAATTAAAAGTACTCTAAAATAATAATTTATTAATTATATCCTAAAATTATTACCAATGTTTCTTTATTTATCAAAAGTACTTAATTAATTTTTTTTATGAAAAAAATCAGAAATAATATTTTTCTAACGACAAAAACATAAAAAGAAGTTCAACCATCTTGCACTGTTGGATAATACTCCAATCAAACATACTGGTGTGTGTACGACCCCTTCATTCAGACGCACCCAGACTTTCCATAGGTTTCCGTCCTTCTTCTCATCTAAAAGGATAAAAAGCCACATTTCCTTCCATTTAAAAGAAGTTGCTGTTGCCCGCCCCAGACCCTATTTCTACATACAGTAAAACCAATTCCTCTGGTTCTTTGGAACTACCGGTGCTTTGGGCTTTTTGGTCAGAATTCAGATTACCTACTCCACATTGGAACAGTGTATGTGCCTCCAGCGTAATACATAGCATATTGGTTAGGGTTTTTTTTTTTTTTTTTCTTGAATGGGTTGGTGATTATGGTTTTCCTGAAGTAAAACGAGTTACTTAGTTTTGGTTTATTTTGCAAATCAGTATCTGTAAGTCAAAATTTCATTTTTGGAAGGAAAGTCTTCAAATTTGAGGTCCGAGGAAGGTGAAAGGACACATTTGCATCACACATATGAATTTTTTTTTGATAATAAACTCTTTTGCTCATCTGGTCAGGGGTCGTTCGGGATTGAGATGCATAATTTTAGTTTACTACTGAAGAAACTAACCTAGATTTCCTGTAATTCATGCGGCCAAATTGATACCGTGTTCATCTATTCATACTTTATTTAGGGGGTTTCAGTATCAATGACCATGATGTTCTTTCTTTTGATGTGAAATAGGAGAAGGATGAAAAGTGGGATGTGGGGACATGAAAGACGGGCTTTTGTTTATAATTTCTTGTTCTATTTACTTCAAAAATCACAGTTGGTAATACTAAAAGGTCTTTTTTTTTTTTTTTTTTGCATTATTTTAAGATTCAGTGGGGTTGTTGTGATTGTGAACAGATGAGCAAGGATTGGCTATATTGCTACTTATGTAATTTATGAACTGACTTTGTGGATCTCTCACTTTTCCAATTGTTGTCCCTCCTTGTGTTCATATGCTGTTAGTATGTTGTGATTTCATAGATATATAAGTCTCTTGCACGATGTGCTGTAGGAAAATGAGTCAGTAGTAGGTGTCCGAGAATATTCTGAATCTATTACCGGAAGCTTGATTGTTTATGAAATAAATCTATACATTTAAATTGGTGATTCTTTTTTTCCCTTTTTTGTATGTATCTTTCCAAGGTTTTTGCTATCACAATTGATATGTTGGTTTCATATTTCCTTTGTGCTCCATAGGTGATAGTTGTGATTCTGTCGTGCTTCTTTTTTACTGCTCTTGGCCATACTTATAGGTTTGAAGGGTACGCGGAAAAGGGAGTGAGTGATTGATTGAATTCCAGTGCTTTTCAATCAGTTTTTCACTTTCCTATTTTTCTTCTCCATTCTTCAGGTCAGTCTGCCATAGGAATTAAGCTTTCTGGACATTACGTTTGAAGTGAATTCTTAGTTATCTATATAATTTAATTGATAAACAATGTGATATTTTTAGGAATTAAATGGAAATAGTAGATTTTTTGGCTACAACACATTTTTCAAAAAAAATCACGTTTCTGTTTTGGATGATTTAGAAGGTAAACAGTCAAATTATTTTGATTGCTAGAGTTATTCTTTCAAAGAACATCTAAGCTTACAATATTATAGAAGTCAAGTATTATCTTTTGAAGTATATACCTAATTTCCATTGTTTCTGTATTTCGTTATCTTTTTATCCTCCATAAAAATAATTAATACTCTTATCATTTTCTTTTCTTTTAAATAAGTCTTTTAACTTCTTCTCGTTGTCTCTTTCTTTATCGTTATGTGACCTGAACAGCTGCTTTTTTTGTACTTCCATTTTTTATGCGTAGCCAAGTGATTAAGTGATTTTATTACCTACTACTTTTACACTTTAATAGCTTAGCAAAAGTTTGTATCAAGCATCTGTTATGACTTATGACTTACGAATAAGCACTTTTTGTTAAACTATATCATGAGTTGGAGGTTTCACTCAATTAAATCATATTGTATCTCTGTTGTTTAGGCTTATAACCTCCAGTGTTAAATTGCTTAGCTCATTTTAATTGTGTTATGCTAACTCCTTTTCCTTTATACTTCTCTTAGTACAACATCCGATTGTTGCATAATGATATAATCCATTGTGCCATTGGGTTTACAATAATTATTGTGAGTGCTAAAAACCTTTTGATATGTAGTTTTTCAGGTTCATGTGGTGTTCAAACCTGAAAATGAGAGTTGGATCTCCACCTCTATGTGCTTCTGATAACGAGGGGGAGGAAGAGCTCAGCAAGCAGAGCATTTCAGAGCTGATTGCAATTCTGAGAACAGCATTTAAGAGTGCTGATTTTGATCAGGTTGAAGAAGTTTTAGTTGCCAGAGAAACAAAATTAAGAAGTGAGCTGAAGAACAAGGAAAAGGAAATCAGTTTGCTTCAAAATCAAAATGAGGTTGGAAAATTGGACATAATGCGCATTGAAGGTGAACTCAAGTTGTACAAGGAAAGATGTCAGGATCTTAGTTGTCAGATACGTTGTGTGGATGAAGATAGCAAGCATTTGAAGGAGAAGGAGAAAAGCGCCATAGATAGATATGAAAAATTATTAAAGGAAGTGAAGAAGGGAGGTCAAGATGATGAGAGTATTATTGTTGAGCTTAGGAGTAAAACCTTCGAATTGGAGAATGCCAAAATGAGTGCTGAGGCTGAGATGAAAATTTGGAAGACAAAATTTCTGGGATTAGATGAACGACTTTTGTGGCTGGAGAAGGGCCTTGTGAAGTTAATGAATGGAGAACCCTATGTTGAAAGAAACTCTAAGGATGAGTGTGAGGTGGATTTCAGGGTTTCTCATAATGTTGGGAAAGGACCTGAATCTGGAGATGATGTTGCAAACTCAAACTCCACCACCCATTCAGGGAAAGAAGATAATATGTTGGGCAGCAATGTAAACACCCGTTTCTCAGCTGGCGCAGGCACTAATCATTCCCCTGGCAGAGGAGATATGGGTTTTCAAAATGCAGGTTACTTATTAAATTATGATACTTCCACATGCATCTCTGCGAGCTATAACGTTACACACTTTCTGGTCTTACTTACGATTGTGCATGTCATGTGTACATGAGCTTTGTGAAGTATACTTTACGTGTTATGAAATTTATGCTATAAATTGTTCATAAAGAAAATAGAGACAGAATGGTTAACTCATAATTGGCATGACTGCAGAAGAATGATTTAATGCACATGGTTTAAAACAGAAAAAATGACAAGGAAGAGGAGAAAAGGGAAAGCAAAATATATGAAAATTGCTTTGTCATGATGTAGTTCCAGAAGTAAGATCTTTTATGCTATGGTGAATTTTGTCATCAAGTTTCACTTCCACCACTACCTTTCCTATTTTTATTGTTATGTAATGTATATGAAAATACTTGTTTTGCATCTCTATTCTGTAGGTGGTATGGTTTATAGCTGCCACTGAAAGCACTTTTTACTAGGTTGTTTTAGCTGTATTCTTCAGTGCTTTTGCTCTGTCCTTTAATTGTTGATGGGGATATTTCAGAGATTTTTTTTTGCATGAATATAGAAAATAAAGTTCACTAAAAAATTATTTGAATTGGTAATTTTCATTGGAAGCACCTGGTGATTGATAGAACACTATAAATGTGTGATCAATTAGAGGAACATATGGGCTTTTTATGTAGCACACTTTTCCTTGGTTATATATTATCTTAATTTTAATAAACAATAGTAATATTGACAGTTACATAGTATCATAAACAAATTGGGAGAGGAGACTAACCAAGTTTTTAGATAAGGTTATAGTAAGTTAAATAGAATCACATGAAATTTTGAAGTAAAAGTTCGGCAGAAAAAATCTATAAGGGTAGTCATGATCGAGACTTGATCTAAATCAGATTTGAGAATATCTGGTCTCCAAACTCTGTAAGAGCTAGTGTGTAGAGTTTTCAATTGATACAAAAGCAACAATCTGTATTCTTTTGACTTATAATAGCTGATATAATGCATTTTCAAATCTAATTTCTTTCATGCAGGCAGTGAGAGGTTGGAACCTGGAGGTATTATTGACACCAGTTCTAGTGATGATGTAGTTGCAGATAATGCACCTTCAATTCCAAAAGGAGTCCAAAACGAGACTGGAGTGCTCAAAAGAAAACGAGCTTCAATTAATTGTGGAAGTGTATTTACTGCCAATGGAGCAAACGATATCACTGTTGATGACATTCCTGAAGTGTGTACTGCAGGAGGAAGTAAAGAATCTATTTCTCCAATCGTTGCAGATAATGTGCACTCAAGTCCAATTGGATCCCAGAATGGGACTGGAGTATTCAAAAGAAATAGGCCTTCAAATAATGCTGGAATTGTACGTTCCTTTGATGTTGATGACAGTTCTAGTACCTCAGTTTCTAGTTCCTCTAGTTCCTCTAATTCCGAGTATTCTATGAATTTTCTGGATGAAATTTTTTCAAAAAGCCATAATAACACAAGTGAGAAAAGGTGGATATATGAAGCAGATATGCTTGATGCATTTCAGAAAGATGATGAACTTTGTATGAAGGCCGTTTGTGCTCTTTACAGAAAGCAAGTTTCTGCTGGGAAATCACCATTTAGTTCAATCTTTACAAATAACCATGGTTTTAACAAATCTGATGCAACCAGGTATGTGCTTGCTCTTGTGGTTGTATTACTATAATCTGGTACTGAAATTTTGAAGTTACCTGCTTGCTTGCATAGTTTTTATCTGATAATTGGTTCTGGCTCTCAATGACTTGAGAACAAATTGCTTGTGGTGGTTAGCTGTTCAAGTTTCTAGGTTGCTTTAGTATATTTAGTTGTTGCTTCTCTAACCTATATTTATGTGTTGACCTTTTCCTTTTGTACTAATGAGAATTAGCTATTTATCTAATTTTAATAAATCTGCGGCAACATATCCAGTTGGAATGATATAATTCATTTATACAAGTTATATGTTTTAGGAAAAAAAATCCATACTGAAACTAGGTGTAAGGATGAGTAGAAGAAGGAGATGGTCTTCCCCTTCTTCCCCTCTCTCTTAAATGACTAGCTCCTGTTTTGTTGTTGCCACAAATACGACTTTCTACTTGTTTGATATTGAAATGTTATTTGCTTCTTATGCTTGTAATGGTCAAAAAATATTTTCTTTTCTTATTGACGTCAGGGGGACTAATTTGGCAGAGTTTCTTATAGATGGGGATTCACAAGGGAAGATGAAGAAATCTATTATGGAGTTAAATGAGTATGACCCAAAAGGTGTTTCTGACTGCAGAAGGCTGGCTATTGAACACTCCAAGTCATTATTTGTAATATACCAGAACAATGAAGATCCTTTCTTCAACTAATTGCTTAGAGTTGTGACTGCTAGCCATCTTCTTTTCTTTTCGACCTGTCCCTTTCATGCGTAGGCTAATTTGTCGTAGTAGGCTATAACAAATGGTCCATTTTGAAGCATAATTCGCATTATTGTACCCATATCTGTACCGTTCATTCTGGACGGTAGACAAACTGGGCTCCTTTCTGTTAAATCTTTTTTACAATTAATACATTGATCTGTTTTCAGTCCAGTCCAGTGGTTTGTGATTAATAATAAAGTAGTATTCTTGAATTTTCTCAAGTGTTTAAGGAAAGTGTTGTGATAGGATCGGTTAATTAACTGTGAGAATAGAATCTCTTTCCATTCAATCTAATGGTTTGTTTTGTTACGTTGAAAGAAAGCAGGTGATCCCGATCACTTTTACGTAGTATTAGTAATGCATCAGATCGGGTCAAATTGGATCACGACCCGATCTAATATTTGTATCATTCATTGATTTGCTGAATAAAGCCGGACCAAATTTTTATTCATTTTTATAACTTTTTTTTGTTAGATTTTATATACATGAAAATTAATTATAGATAAACTAAATAATTGGTTTTAAGCTTTGTGAAGGTTGTATTTAGCCATAATAGGAAGGAAACTAAAATTGTTTAGTCTTCTACTTGTTATTTTATTATTAATAATATTACACTATTGATGTTAAATGAAAAAAAATCACAGAGGGTAATAGGAAAAAAATTATAAGAAATTCCTTAATTTTTTCCATAGTTAATTCAATTAATATTCTTAAATTCATAGAATTAATTAAAAACAAATTCTAAAATCACATAAACAAATTTATTCATTTTCAACCTAAAAAAAGAACACACAACTTCAAACGAATCAGAATTTTATTCAATCAATGATTCTCATCCCGCTTCGACATGTACATCTTGACATTAAAGATCCTAAAATTCAATTCGAAGTCACTACTAGATTGCCAACCCAAATCTATTGGCAACCCTAACTTCGCGTGGCCATCATGGAACATGCGGTTACTTATTGGTTCTTGTCATAGCCACCGATCGTACTGTATGCTCCAGAATTGGTTCCTTTTATGCCACTTCTTACTTTTATTGGCTCTCAAAAGTGGACAAATTCTGATCGAGTTAGAGGAGAGAGTTGTTTTTTGGCTCGTAATAAAAGAGGCTTTGCTAAGGCAGCATTTGGTTAGATAGAAGATATTCTACTGCAATCCTACATGAATGGAGTGAATCACTTGATGCACTCAATAGTAATTTTTGCAAATTAGATTATCATAAATAATGTTTAATTTGTTAATATTAGAGAAAGTATTCATATATGAAATTGTGAACTTAAATTTTTATCGACATACTTTAGATATTTGTTTTAGAAAAATCATTGAATAATTTGAATTAAAATTAATCATTGAATGAAAAAAGAAGAAGAAATCTTGTGGTCTTTTTTTTTTTTTTTGGGTCATGATCGTGGTGTTCAATAGTATTTTTCTCAGTGAAGCTTTGTGTTGCCTAGTGAAGTGTTATTAACAAAAGAAAGTAATTTTCTTTTATACTGCATAAAGTTATTCTTTTAGATTTATTTTTTATTTTTGTTTTTACCAATTGTAAATATTTGGGCCAGATGTAGAAAGTAACCATTGCCTCCAGCCCATTAACCGGCTGAGAATATCAAATATCAGTATCATTATTAGAGAAGCGGCGCACATCCACTCTTCATGTTACTTTGTCTTCTCCGGCACCGACTCAATTACAGGCGGGAATTTCTTCTGATTCACATTCTGAGAATTTCTATTTTACTCAGGAGGGAGAAGTCTCCCAATTGGCTTGGACGACTGTTCCAATTGAAAGGATTAGAAAATTCTGGAATCTAGTTGAAATGTGTCTGTACGAGGTAAATTAGGTTATTATGGATTGAAGAATTATGTTAGTCCTAAATATCTTTTAATTGTGTTATTTTTATTGAAGAATTCTGTTTGTCCCAAATATCTTTCAATTGTGTTATTGTTGATTGTTGAATTCTGTTAATCCTAAATATCTTTCAATTGTGTTGTTATTGATGAATTTTTATACATATGGATTGTTAACGTATTTTACTTTGAAATTTCTTGTCGAATTATGCATGGATTGTTTATATTGTAATTTTTGCTTTCTCTTGAAATTTATCTCTTATCTATGAATTAATCATACTATTTATGGCATGATAGAATGCGGATTAGTAGCTTTATGTTCATGGCTGAATACTGCGGGTGACAGTTGCATAGAGTTACTTTCAATAGCATGGATGAAGGAGTGGTTGATGGGGTAGCGCCATTGGAAATGACTGAGGTAGCTGAGAGTGCACACCATAAAAACAAAGAGAACTCACTAAAACCTGAAAGCGTCAATATATTGAATTCTCAAGAAATTTTAATACCCGGTGAGGTTGGTTATTCCCAGAGCTCACCTCAGGAATTTGCAGATATTCTAGATGGTAAGAGTATAGATAGAAGCACCAGCCATCCGGATGCATCAGAACGTCCATCTTGTAGTCCTTTTGAAGATGATTCTGTCATGGTGGAAGAGTTAACAGTGAGAGGTTATAATGGTTCAAGCTTAGCTATTGTTGGTCCTTCAAACAATCGAGAAAGAATGCAGAATAAGCAAAATCATTGGCGGCATCTTTATCAACTTTCTACTGAATCAGCAGGTGGAAATTTACAAAGTCGCACTCGAAGCAGGGACATTGTTCAGGCTACATCTAGTGCCCGGGAGAATATTGGGTTGATGCAAAATACTATCAATAATGATCACATCAGTGCTGCTGAACACTTGAAAAATGTTGAAAATAAAGGGGGTGCAGGCCATAATCATGGAGGGATCCGAACAAAGAATGTATGGAAGTCTGGATTTTCTGAGTTTTTTGGTAAGCATATGTTGAAGGGTAAGGGTGTTGTTTGCAAAGGCACTTCTTCTTATGGCCTTCACCTTGAGTCTAGAGGCCAGAATCATGTGAAGGTCTCCAGTTGTTCTCCGGTGGATTCTGATATATCACCAAGTTTTGGTTCCAAATCCTCGGTTTCTTCTTCACATAATATTGCTGTGCCCAGATCTGGTGGTTCTGATCATGATGGTGTAAATTTGAGAGAATGGTTGAAAGCTAGACTCCACAAAGAAAGTAAAGCTGATTGCTTGTGTATGTTTAGAAATATTGTGGATCTGGTGGATAATTCTCACTCTCAGCGTGTTGCATTGCATGACCTGCGACCATCTTATTTTAAATTATTGTCATCAAATCAGATTGTGTACCTTGGTTCACATGTCCAGAAACAGATGTTAGACTCTCCGATGAATCATGCAATTATTCACTCGGGGAACTCTTTCATTAGGAAAAGGCCAACAGAGCAGGCAATGCCACCCTCTCTTGATTTATGTGTAAAGAAACAAAAGGTCAATGAGAATGTCCGACTTAGTGGGGATTGGAGTCAATACCCTCCAAGACCTGGCTCGAATGTTGACAATCCAAATGATAGTAAATTCCAAGTAATTGGATCAGAAGAACACAATGATTACGAGGAGCATATCCAAATCTCTGAACTTGAAATTCATAGAATGTCTAGGTACCCCCATGCATCTAATACAGATCAATCGGAAGATAACTGGTATACAAGTCCAGAGGGAGGTTGCACAATGTCATCAAATATCTACTGTTTGGGAGTTCTTCTTTTTGAGGTGTGTAGATATTTTGAATAGTGTCTCATTCAGGTTCCGTTTCATCTATTTTCTGCTTGTCCTAAACTAAGACAATTAATGGTATAAAATACAATAATTTTAACTAGTTTTTTACCTGCCCGGAGAATGTTTCTATTTGTGTTGATGTTTTTTTTTTATTAGTGGACTATATAAACCATGATCTTGAATTCTAACCTTTTGTGAGAAGGAATTGGAAGTGCCATCAAACCCAGAGGTTGTTGGCTATTGTACTCTAGATATCATAACAATTAACTTATACGAGAGACTTTATTTTGGTAGTTTAATCTATCCAAGAGTCAGCATGTTTCTTAGGAATCTTCTGTATAGTAGTTTGGGTTCTAAAATACAAAACAGATCTTCAATAAACTAATTCTCAGCGACTCCAGTTGTATTTTGCGAATGTCTGATTTTGGTATGAAGTTTTGGGTCACTTTCATATGCTGTCTAGTGTTTTCAGGTTCCGTAGCTGATTATTACTTAGAGGTTGTGTAGATTTTTCTATTCAAAGGGGGTATTAACTATTGAAGTTGACAATTCCACACATGCCCTGCATGTTACTATTTTCCTGTAATCTCATTAAAGCTCGGTTTCTTGTTTACTTTAGCTGTCAATCTTGTTCATTAGTATATCTATACTGTATATGTTTAGTGTGCTGTCTAATCATTTGAGGTGATACTGAAAATAAAGTAAAATCATGAAAGAAAGAAAACATAAACTAATATATCAGATGAGAACACATTTCTTAATAAATAGGCAATATCGAGAGGATATTCTCTGAATGAGTCCTCTTGGTTTCTTTTGAAACAAAACTCAATTGTTATTGACAAGCCAAACACCCGAATTATATCAGCTGCTCCCCTAGTTGCTGAACTCTTAGCTCATGCCAAGTTCTCTATATAACAAGCCATGATATCCTTAGTTGAATGTTGATCACCAAGAAGAAGAAAGGCCAACAGAAAGACAAATATGGTATGTGGACTTCTGTAATTTTACAGAAGAGAACAAGAATAATATGCAGACATTAAACTACATGCTCATCTTAGCAATGTCCATCATCTTGCTATGTTGTGGTGATCCATCATCTGTTCTGACGGACCTGTAAAAGAATTTTGTTATGTTTTGCTGTCTCTAATGCTATTTTTTTGTTATTGATTTCAACTGATTAATTAAGGTTGTTCTTTCAGTTACTTGGCCATTTTGACTCTGAAAGAGTGCATCTGACAGCGATGTCAGATCTTCGTAATAGGATTCTTCCTCCAAACTTTCTATCGGAAAATCCTAAGGAAGCTGGATTTTGTCTTTGGCTACTTCATCCTGATTGTTCATCACGTCCAACAACGAGGTAACACCAGAATCATGTCTAATTAAGATTGAGTCTATTTTGCTTAGATCATTATATGCAGAAATAGTTTAGCAAACATCATATTTGAATATCTGTGTCTCTTTTTTTTCTCTAATATTTCTATTACCTGCATAAAAGACCATCATATTGAAATCATTACAGGCCAATTACTCTTTGACCGCATCGGCTAATTTTCAAACTGGGGTAATCTTTGTGGAGGTTTATATCCATTTAGAAATCTATAGATCTGATTTGTGTGTACAGTATCAGAAGTGTCCAGTCCAGGCCATAGGCTGCGTGATAGATCTTGCCAACACTGCTCAGTGTAAAGAATCCACTGGCTGTGGATGTATAATTCAGGAGATGAATGGCATGTTGTGGTTAAACATTAAGAATCTAGCTTTCTGAATGCACTTAGTCTTTACATGTTTAGTTGGAGTTATCTTACATTTCACCCACGATGTGCTTCATCCATGCTAGTGTCTTCCAATAAATATTTTTGTCACTAGCATGTTTGCGCAAATACGAATGAAAACTTTCTTAGGATGGTTTATTGCATTTCTAAAACTTCAGATGTTCTAACTACCCATTCTTGATTCAGTTGGAAAAGTTCTATATTTAATTTGATGCTTATGGATCTCGACTTTGAGTTGTTCTCTGATATGGTTTCCTGAGATTAAAACTGTGTTGCTTAACAGGGAAATCCTACAATCTGAAGTGATTGGTGGATTGCAGGAGGTTTGTGGTGAAGAATTATCATTAACCATTGACCAAGATGAAGCAGAGTCGGAGTTGTTATTGCATTTCCTCATCTCATTGAGAGAAAAAAAGCAGAAAGGTACCTCTAAATTGGTAGAAGATATTAGGTCCTTGGAAGCAGATATTGAAGAGGTCAAGAGAAGGAATAATTCCAAGAAACCCTTGGATGGTTCTGCCATGCAAAATGACTCCTGGCATGGAAAGGAGATGATGTCACATAATAAAGAACCTTCAAGTTCAGAAGCGCTTTCTTCAATATCCCTTCTCCCTGATGCAAAGGAATCAAGGATAATGAGGAATATCAGTCAGCTTGAAAGTGCTTACTTTTCCATGAGATCCAAAATTCAGATTCCAGAAGCTGAAGCAACAACTCACCCAGACAAGGATTCACTGAGAAATCGTGAGAACTGGCATTTTCCCAATAAAGATGAGGAACAACAAAAATCTACTGATAGCCTAGGAGCCTTCTTTAATGGTTTATGCAAGTATGCTCGCTATAATAAATTTGAAGTGTGTGGGGTCCTAAGAAATCCGGACTTCAATAATCCTGCAAATGTAATATGCTCTCTTAGTTTTGATCGGGATGAGGACTACTTTGCTGCTGCTGGGGTATCTAAGAAAATAAAGATTTTTGAGTTCAATGCACTCTTCAATGATTCTGTTGATATGCACTATCCAGTAGTTGAGATGTCAAACAAATCAAAGCTCAGCTGTGTTTGCTGGAATAGTTATATCAAGAACTATCTTGCTTCAACTGACTACGATGGTGTGGTTAAGGTGTGTATGTTTTTCACATAACTATTTTATCTATTACTGAGTGGCAACTATGTATGCCAGTGTGCTCGCATTCTTTAGATCACCTTGTTGTCATTCTATGGCATAGATGCACATCTGTGACTTGATACTCTACTTTTACGTTTTCTACTTATGCTTGATGTAGTTCTTGTTTTCTATGCCAGTTCAAAAGCTAGCTAATCATAAATACCTTGACTATGTGATACTAGAACTTCCTACATTCTGAAGGTGCACTAAAAGATACTATTTTCTATCTAAAAGTTATTGTTGGAGATGTCTGTTTCCAAGATGGATGTAATAGTTCCCAAATTGATATTTATTTTTTTTCTGAAGAGAAATTATTTAGCCACGGATTAATTAGTGGTTGATGAGATATTTTCAATGAAGTACTGGGTGGCCTTGATCTTTGTTTACTGGGATGATATGGCCTTGCTATTTATGCCCATCCATATTCTTCCCCCCCCCCCCCCCCCCCCCCACAACCAAAAAAAAAAAAGAAAAAAGAAAAATGATTCTTATTCTTTAAGACTGTAACTCTGCAACTGATGGTTCTTCATATGCATTTCTCTTCAGTTATGGGATGCTAGTACCGGTCAGGCATTTTCTCAGTTCACTGAGCATGAAAAGAGGGCTTGGTCTGTTGACTTTTCACAAGTATACCCCACAAAATTTGCCAGTGGAAGTGATGATGGTTCTGTCAAGCTGTGGAGCATCAGTGACGTATGCTCTCTCTTCTCTGACTCCATGCACACACGCTTGCACGGACATGTGCACACATACACATACATGTTGCTGCTTGTGCAAATTTATTATTAAAGGAAATTATAGTCCAAACTGGATTTTACAACTCAAATTGGTTGTTACACCTCGTTGAATTTTATTTTACTTTCATGACATAAAAATTATATGAAAGTCAACTGCATGGTCCTCATTATTTGTTCACCTTAAACATCACAGTCATGAATTTTGAACACTCCTGTGACACCTAGCACTGAAGTCTTACCGTGGCTGCTGGCACAGTTAGCTGATGTTTATTCCCCAAATACTGTCATTGCTTCTTCTCCAAGAACAATCTGAGAAAAGAAAGAAAACAGAACAAAATTTAAATTCTTCATCACTACAAGAGCCTTTGTTTTCATATCTGGGAGATGCCTTTTTCTAAAAACAACCATTTTTTTCTACCCCTAAACTTGTAACTGCATGCTGACATGTTGTATGATCCATTAGCCATCATTTCCAGAATTGGTCAAGTGTGACAGCAAGATCTGTCCTTGTCTGTATCCCTGTTTATTAGCTCATGGAATAATTGAATAGAAATGACTGTGGAGATTTTATTTCACTTTGACTTCATTTTAGCTTAACCTGGACTTTAATCACAACAGCTCAAAAGTTAATGCAATACATTTTCTGCAGAGAAATTGTTTAGGCACAATCAGGAACATTGCTAATGTCTGCTGTGTTCAATTCTCTGCTGAGTCCAGCCATTTTCTAGCCTTTGGATCTGCAGATTACAAAACCTATTGCTATGATCTTCGCAATGTTAGAACTCCCTGGTGTGTATTGTTTGGCCATGAAAAGGCTGTAAGCTATGTCAAATTCTTGGACGCTGAAACACTTGTTACAGCATCCACTGACAATACATTAAAGATTTGGGATCTCAACAAAACATGTCACAATGGTCCATCCACGAATGCCTGCAGCTTAACCCTTACTGGGCATACCAATGAGAAGGTTGGTTTTGTATTTTTATGTATTCGTAAAATTTGTTTCTGAAATTCTAAGGGGCATTTTCCACAGCTTCTTATACGATTTTGCAGTGAAATATAACTTTTTGGTTGTCCAATGGAGCACAATAAAAGTGACGTTTGTCTGTCTTATGTGGAGTGAATTTTTTTATTTTTTTGAAGCTAGATTCATGTTTTTCTTAGGAGAACTTCTCCTCCTGTTGTACTTTTCTTTACCTGTTAATGAAATTTCTTTCCTTACCAATTTTGAAAGCTCGATTGAAACTTCACAGCTGTGATGAATAACCCCTTATCAAAAAATTGAGCTCTTATTAGTAAGTTAACCTTCTTCTTTTTGGTTGCCTAACTGGTTGGTTGAACCTTTGTGTTCTGCAGAATTTTGTGGGTTTATCTGTCGCTGATGGTTATATAGCTTGTGGTTCAGAAACAAATGAGGTACATGTCCGTTTCCTGCACATGTTGATGTAGTAGCTGTAGTTTCGCCCAAATATAACCAATGATCTTAGTATAGTGTTTTATTCTCCATGCAGGTTTATGCTTACTGTAGATCTCTTCCTATGCCAATCACTTCCCACAAGTTTGGGTCCATTGATCCCATATCTGGAAAAGAGACTGATGATGATAACGGGCAGTTTGTTTCAAGTGTCTGCTGGAGAGGGAAATCAGACATGGTCGTTGCTGCAAATTCGAGTGGGTGTATTAAAGTGTTGCAGATGGTTTAAGAAAAAGTACCAAGTGCCACCTAAGGTAGCAGTGGCTTCATTGCAGGTTGCTCGTTCCAGGTGTTTTTTCATTGCATTTCTCAAGCCTAAGCTGTCCAGCTGCATGGAGAACTTCCAAGAATCTGAAGGCCACCTTGTGCTTTGGCTTATAATTTCACATGAACTCTCCAGTTAATTAAATGACCCTTGTGCAGCTTTTCAAGCCACAAAATATTGGAGCCACAAGGAGATTTAGAAAATGATTCGAGATTAATCAAAATATGTAAAATTAACATACGAGATCACCCGCAGTCAAGCAGAATTTCGTATTTGCATTGGTGGAAGAGGCCGGTATGCTTTAAATTTAGAAATGGCCCTTCAAGGTCGCATCTGAAATCCAGGACACCAATTAAAGATGGGTTGGGCAGGCACTGAGTAGCTTCAAAGCTCCCTGAATTCATTGTGTATGAGTGTAGTCATCTGCAAGCACTAGTGAGACAAAATATAGGATTTCCATCTAACGTAAGAATTCTGTAACCAGAGTTTGTTCATAAGACTGTAGAAACAAGCATCAATACCACTTACTGTCAAAAGTGATTCTAAATTCTTTTGAATACTTTTATTATGTATAATATATGAATTCAGTATCAGTATCAGAGCAAGTGACAGGTTGTTTTGTGTCGCTGGATTGTATAATAAGATCATATGCTGCCGCAACATTTTAGATCTTCTCTGATGGTGTACATGTCCAATTTGAGGCAAAGTTGGAGACGAAATAGGTTTTCTGCTTCAGGGTTCCCGAACATAGAAAACTAATCGAAACCTGCATCAATTTAGGAAAAAAAGGGTAATTTGCTTTTCGTCTTAAATTCTTGTACTCATATAATTAACTAAATTCACATTGGCACCATTGTATTGGTTTGAAGGACATACTGTTCATATCTGTTATAGTTCAGTAGAGTGGGGACGGACTGCAACTTAACCAATTGTCGGATAACCACACAAAAAAGAGGAACCTCTAACCAAATTTTCATATTTTTCCAGAACAACAAAAAGAGTAGTCTATCTTAAATATCTGTGGAAATCTGTATCCTGCAAAATCTTTAGGGACTAGTAAGTAGTCACGCTGCTGGGAATGATGACACGTATATTTTTATGATACATCAGAATCTGACACTTGGCCAGGCCCTGGTCTACCGGGGCTCAGAGAGCTCAAAGCCCACGTCAGCTGACGCCCTCTGTTCTCTTCAAACCGCTGCGACCAGTTGGACTCGGTGGTGATGATGGTTTTGGTGCTCGTGCTTTTTGTGACCCTGTGTAACCCATTGAACATGCTTTAGTTTCTTGAAATCACACCATACAAAAGTAAAACATTCAAAACATGGTAAATAAAATTGCATATATATATATATATATATGTAAAACGATTTCCAGAGGGAGAAAGGAAAAATAGGAAAATGGGTATGCACAACTGACCTAGGTCTTTCTTAACCTTCGCTTTTGGAGGTTTCTTTGTTGCAATAATTCTTCTAACTGGAGGCTCAGATCTAACTGAATCAGCATCTGAATAAATTGGCCTTGTATCGCTTGCTGAAGAGAATGGATCTTCTACTACAGAGGCGTTCTCTTCCCTACAAGCTGAGACTTGTTCACTTGCTGTTTCGTAATTCTTATCTTTAATGCTCGGAGATGTCTTTGCCTTCTCTGCAAGTCTATAAGAAAACATTTGAAATGGAATTTGTGATACCGAGGATAAATCAGAAGTCCCCTCTACTTGAAACTTGTTTAAAAACATTGCTTCTACCTCACAGTAATCTGCAGGTGGAGAATTCAGTCCAGGCTGATTTTGCTCAGGATTCATGGCAAGGAACTTTTTTATGTAGCGCAATATCCTACAGATGGATGAGAAAGTTGGACGTTGAGTTGGGTCACTTTGCCAACACTTCTTGATCAAGTTGGCAATGTATTTTGGTGAAGGGAATGGGAAGAGAGGTCTCTCTCCTGCTCTTATATTTTTGATGGATTTCTCTCCCTGAAGATGGTTATCTTCAAAAGGAATTTTTCCTGTCAATACCTGAAAAGAAAGCATCCCAAAGCTGTACACATCCGCTTTCTCTGTGTACTTGGAAATAGATGTGGATCCCTGCTGCTCTTGCTCTGTCAGAACTTCAGGCGCGTACCAAATAGAATTGTTCCTCACTTCATGCCGTGGACTCTGGCTTGGTGAGGTTCGTGGACTACAACTCGTGACAGAAGACAACCCGAAACCCGATATTTTTGCTTGAAAATAACCTTCACCCGAGTTCCTTGCTTTGAGAAATATATTAAACGGGTTAAGATCACCATGATGAATCTTCCGGGAATGGAGATACTCCATGCCTCTTGCAATCTGAAGCATAAGATCAATCACAACAGGAATCGAGAACAGAATCTGCCTCCTTGGACCACAGTTTTCCTTCATATAGCATTGGAGGTCCTTGGACATCAACTCCATAACAAGAAAAAACTCATTCTTCTCATCGTCGTAAAAACCACAAAGGTATTGCAATATGTTAGGGTGAGAAAGCGACAAGACAGCAGAAATCTCTGCATTTAATTTATGAATCTCCCCAAAAAATTGTCTTAAGACAAATGTTTCTCCAAACCATTGAATTTCCTTATACTGACTTCCCCCTCCTAGCCGTCGTCTAACTTGGTAATCCTTTGCTCCTAGTAAAATTGCACTTGGGAGAAGTTTCCCAGGAAATTGCTCTGACCCACTTAGCAGTTTCTTCAGCAATAAATCACCAAGCCGCTGCTCGCTTTTTGTCCAAGAAACATCTGGACAACTACTCTTCTCCTGCAGTGCTTCAATGAACCTCCATCTATCTTCTCTCCAAGCACTTCCCAAACGCTTGCAGATTTCATCAGGTACCAAATACTGCTTTCCAAATCTCCATTGAAAAAGCTTAGGGTCATTCCAATCCTTATCATACTTCTTCATAAGCACAACCATCCTCTTTTGCATCTCATCCTCATCATGATCCGATATTTCTCCAGCATTCTCAATGGCCTCAATAACAGCCGGAAAGTAACAGAGCAAGTTGTGTATGTGAAATTCAATACAGTCATTGTTCTGGTAAAGGGTAATTGCTTTGCCCCACCAGTCCTTGGAATCCGAGTACTGCCTGATGTAAAACTCACCTTCTTTAAAAACCCTGTAAATTTCTCTCAGAGGCTGCTCTAGAGCTTTCCACTTTGTATTCTTCTCAACTAACTTAAGATTCTGCCTAATCTCCTCACCAATTGTCTCAAAAGCCAAACTAAAAATATCAAAAAGCAAACAACACTGACGTTGATTGATTTGACTATCCTCCTGCAATACCATAAGAGCCTTCAAACTACCTAAAACTTCTCCGATATGCCGGAATTGTTCCATTTCGGATCAGAAAGGCAAATCAGGGACGTGGGTACCAGCCAGAAAACACAAAAGTGCCACAAAAATCCTTGAAGTGGAAAACGAACCTGTAGGCAAGACCTTCCCTAATTAAGCCACTGCCTCCCGTAAATTTAATTACAAAGCAACCAACAATCAGAATTAACAAACATAGAAGAGGCGTCAACGTTTAATACAAGTATAATACTATTTTTAAAACCGAAATAAACATGAAAAATTCAGGTTACGCGTATCCTTTTTTCTCACAAGTCAAACGAAGAAATAACAAGAAAGTTTACTTGGGGCGAAAATTCTTCTAACCAATTCCAAAAGGGTATCTGAAGAATCAATTCTTCTCAATAAATTCTTACGAACCCAGAAGAATTTCAGCCAATTTTTACCTGAGAGGAACAGAAACCATGGTCAGTAGGTTCTCAAAAAAGAAAAGGGGCAGAAAGTACAAAAGAAACAACAAACCAGGAGTCAACTTACCAGCCGCAAAATCAGAGCAAAGGAAACTGATGAATTTGATGGGTTATCCAATCTGTAAAGCGTTCAGACGATACAAACAAATCCGAAATTTGAATAAAAACGATAAAAAAAATAAAATTCCTTGGCGGTTCTTTATGTATAATTTTTTGCTGATAGATTTGTTAACGAAATATGTCTATCTGAGCAGTAGCAGAAGTGGAAGAAGAAGCAGTTTGTTTGAAAAACTGCGAAAAGGGTCCGAGTGCTTTGAATGGGTCCGTTTCTTTGGCATTTTATTTATGTCTTCCCGCGAGTTTCGTCTTCCATTGTATGACATTGATTACTTTTTTGCTAAGTATTACGTTGATTACTTAATCTTTAGATTTTCATTTTATTTTATAGGTTTTTCTTACACATTAGATTATAATAAATATAATTTGTTGAAAATTAATTTTTAAAAATAATTATCTATACATTAAATAATATTGAAACTATCATCGTAATAAATTTTATAAATATTCTATTTAAAAAACTTTAACAAGTATTTTAAGATACTTGTTATAAATTATTTTTAGCTATTTTATTTGTTTAAAAAATATTTTAATTATACTTATTAAAATGAAATAAATATAACTTTTAAAATTTATATATTTTTAAAATAATAATTTATATATTAAATAATACTGAAATGATATCATGATAACTATATTGGTAAATATTATAAATTTTGTATTTATACAAACTTAACAATTATTTTCAACACCCTTAGATTACATAAAATGCTGACCTTTTCATCTCCTAGCATCCTTTTTTGGGAACTAAAATAAAATAAAGATTTTTATAGCGAGTGTCTATAGAATAATTGTTAAGATAATAAATATATAAATTTTGTATTATTAATTATGATAGTTAGACTATAATTTTAATATTAGGTAATAAATAACTTTTTATTTTTTAAATATTTTAAATTTTAAAATTCATATTTATCGTCCCTCGATTAAGCGTCTTTGAATACTAGTTAGACAAAATGGGACAGTGTCAGCTGAGATAGAATAATAAATTTTTATATTTTTTTATATAAAATAACGATATTTTAACACCTAAATCAGACGGACGGCACTATGCAAGTAAGCTTAGGTAAACTAATTTTGTTTGTCCTTATTAGCTATTACCAAAATTTCAAAATGAAACACTTATTTGTTTTTCCTGTCTCTTTTTGCTCGTAAATCCCAGGATGTTGAGGTGCCATTTTGATTTTTTCTATATGTTTACATTCTTTTAATGGGTATTGTAAAAATATTTGAATTATTAGTTAATTGTTTACTTAGAATTGGGATTTTTAAAAAAAAATGCTATGTATGTAAATAAAGGTAATTCTAAGAGAAAAATTTTCATTTTTCATGAGATTGTCATAAATCATAATTAACTTAGTAAAGAACAATTAAGTATTTTTAGAATTGGGTTTTTTTATATAGATGTTATGTTATATATAAACAAGGATAATTTATAATTTAAAAGAACAAAAATTACTCATTTATTGGGCTTAGAAATAAATCAAAATTTTTTATGGGTCTATATCATATTTTACATTCAATTTGTTAATAAGATCGAATCTATTATATTCAAATTAGAAATCTCAAATCCTAACTAAGATATAATATGAAATTTATATGAAATTTTTAATATTGTTAAAATTTTATTTTCAAGTTATAAATATTTATACTTATGTTAGTTCTATTTATATGTAAATAAAAAATTTAAAATAAGAAATTATTAAAGTTAACTATTTTGTATTTTAGTAGTTACAAATAAATTAGTGGTATCCATCTCTGTTAAGTTCCGTTTCCCAATTTGCTTTTCTTTTCTTCTATTTTGGGATGGTAAGATATTACTTTTAACGGTTTAACCTCTAAAACTTTGATTTATTTATTTATTCGTCCTCCATTGTACACATGCATTGCCGAACACGTTATGACGGAAAATTCCTCCGATGGTGTACAAGTAGTGCAGTGCAGCAGCGATTAAGATTTTCACCAAGTTTCGAACACGATGCAGTGGTACTTCGTTGCTGGGCTCCTCACCATTCTCACCAGCTCCCAGGTCAGTAAGACAAAACCTGAAATCCCTCTTTCTTCTTCAAATTCAGCTCCACTGACTCGCACACACTACACTGCTCGATCTGCTAGAAATTTATATACGCTTTTGCTTCACACTCGTGTTAGTTAGATCCCTTCATTTATTTTAAGGTTTTCTATAGTTTCTGGAGGATTTTTTGAGTAATCAGTTTCTTTCGAAAGTGATCTGGAAACGGTTGCTTGATCTGACAGCAAATCAACCTTGTCAATGTTGTTGTAAACTTCCTGTATAATTCTAATCGAAGGAATTTGTATATGTCTTTCTTTAATCTTTATTTTTATGATGGAATTGCTTGGCATTGACCTATGAATCACACGTTTAATCTGACCTTTTTAAGGTAGGGTCTCGTCTTTTGTAAGCATTATTTGCTGACATAGATTGAGAAGTAACATGTGGTCATATTTTAGTAATTTTTACTATAAGAGTGATATACTATATCATGTATATACTTTTTTGCTCCAAATTCATATATGTGTAAACGAGTAGTTCGTACAATGGACTGTTCATTGAGAACAGAATATGATGTCCAGGCATAGAGCAATTTAAGAAAGTCATTTAGTGTTAAAATTGGAAGCACCACACGTTTTATTAGTTATCCTACTCTCTTATAAATTTCAGTTTTGGATTGTGCTAAATAATATTTTTCACCTTTTTTTTTTCCTTCATTTGACAGGGTATTTTGACATCTCTCTCTCAAACTAATGGCAAGTATATGTATGACTATGCAACCGTTCCATTTCTTGCTGAAGTTTTCAAGGTACTTCATTAGTTTGGATAACAAGGATGATCATGTTATGAAACTGTCAATTTGAAAGTAGCAGTGCTTTCATAAACTTTGTTATTGATTTGTACCCCTTACCATGTTACATAATCAACGAACTAATGTCTTCAAAACTACAGCTAGTGGTTTCTAGTGTCCTTCTATGGAGAGAAAGCCGGATAAAACCATCTATGAGGATGACTACAGACTGGACGAGCATCCGCTTGTATCCTATTCCTTCAATCATATATCTAATTCATAACAATGTCCAGTTTGCTACACTGATTTATGTGGATACATCCACTTATCAGATAATGGGTAATCTGAAAATTGTTACAACTGGGATATTATTCAGGTGAATACCTTCATCTTTAATAGTAAATATTCTTTGATTTAACTGCCAATGATTTATCTCATTCTCCAATTAGCATGAGATTTAGTTGATTGAGTAATCTCTCTCTTAACTTTCTTGATTTAGGTTATTCTTGAGGAGGAGACTCTCTAATTTGCAGTGGATGGCAATTATTCTGTTAGCAATTGGAACAACAACAAGTCAGGTACAAGAAGATTTTCCTCTTAAACGTTTTTCATGCTATTCGTGTTATTTCCCAAGTATCTGTCACTTCACGCTATGGATCTGATTATTTGTAACTATGTATATCATAAATTACTTTTACAAATTTATTGGCTGGCTTTAACTGAATTTTAAGGCTTATTGAGAAAGTGACCCCATGGACATGAATTTTTAGTATTAGTTTTCTGTCAAGATGAGCTTGATTAAGCTCTTTTTGATTCTGAACCAAACTAAGGAGATACGCACTGACTATGCCAAGCCTGACCACTGTGGTTTACTTTACTTTTCAAATCAGGTTAGCTTGGATTTTATGCAACTCAATTGAGTATGGCTGATTCCTACATTGATCTTTGAGAATTTCTGTCTTGATATGCTTATTAGTTTGGACAACTTGAATCCTAGGAAATACCTCTAGCACATTGCTCAGAGGTGTTTGTAGGATATTGCTTTTAGGCTTTGGGACTAAAGAATTGGAAATTTAGATGAAAATTCAGAGTTCCAGTTTACATGAAATAATTAGAAGTTTTTCCTTTTCCTTCAATCACTTTTCAAAGTTTTCTAGTGCTTTCAAGAATCTGCAGCAGCAGTTAGTTTGATATAGGATACTTTTTCAGCAATATTGTTAAATCAGTAAATAGTTTAAAATATGTTATTTATGGTTTCTTCATATATTTATCTTATAAGTCTATATCCTCTGAAGAAATTGCTGAATATGTTTTACCCATATAATCATTTCTCTATCTGTTATGTCCTTCAAATTCTACCATTGTTCCATTTCATCCATTATGGCCTTGATAACTGATTCATTGCTTCATTCTTTTTTGGGGTAAAGGATATCAAAATGGGTCCTCTCTTTCTCTTGAGTGATAAAATACATTGGTTCTTGAAGTTTTTAGCTATAAAAAATTTTAGGTGCACTAATTATTGATACAACACTGAAATTTGTTATACTTTTCAACTGCTATAGGTCAAAGGCTGTGGAGAAGCTTCCTGTGACTCCCTTTTCTCTGCACCAATCCAAGGGTATCTTTTGGGGATCTTGTCTGCCTGTTTATCAGCTTTAGCGGGTGTTTACACAGAGTTTCTGATGAAGAAGAACAATGATAGCTTTTACTGGCAGAATGTACAATTATATACGTAGGTACCTTTTTCTCAAAATTCTAACTTGCTTTTCTCGAGTAACAAAGTTATATTAATATACTATTAGAATGAGAGCAGCTACTATTTGTAGACCTCATGAGGTACTTGCAGTTTCTGGAGTCTGGAAAATGTTAGACTTCGGTTTTGCTGTATAATTCAATGGTAATTACAAGGCAATCTGCTGTATATTGTTCTTCGGTGTGATTTGGGTGCTTCCGAGTTACTTGTCTTACTCCTTCAGAGTTGTAAACTAGTTCTTGTGATGCAATATCTCATTCTTGTGAGTTCTTATGCTTGCATCAAGCATCTGTAACCCTTTGTTACGCACACACAGATTCTTTCAGCCTTCAAATTTGAAACTTCCATTTATTTTCAGATTCGGTGCAATCTTCAACATGGGAAGGCTTATCTTGGATGATTTCAGAATTGGTTTTGAGAAGGGACCTTGGTGGCAACGCCTTTTCAATGGATATAATACTACAACTTGGATGGTAGTGTTAAATCTTGGATCCACCGGCTTACTGGTTTCTTGGTTGATGAAGTATGCTGACAATATTGTGAAGGTAATCCTACTGGTTTCTTTGCGTAAGATAGTCTATGCTTTCATTTTAATTTTTTTTATCCTCTTGTTTCCTGGCAACCAAAATTCCGAAGTATATATGCTCAACAACAGAAAGCTTCTGCATTGTAATTATAATTGCTCCGACTTCTCAACCTATGGGATGAAACATGGTCAGTTTCAAAAATTTCACATATACTGTCTTTTCTTTTTATCCATGTAGAGTCAAGGTCTCTCCTGAAGGGTTGGATTTCTCCACAGATAAACAGTTTGTTCATCTGTTTCATTTTTGGAATTTCTTTTAGCTATAACCAAGGTTGCTTTCTCTTTTTTCCTTCTTTCAGTTTTCTCTATGGGGGTGGGGAGAGTGGGATGGTGGAAGTAAAGGATTTTTAAGTGTTTCTTTGGCCTTGGTTGACCAGTACAATAAATGTTGTTCAGTGTATCTCAACTAGGAGTCTCCTTGTAGATTGTATGGAGTTCGTTTCTGAAAGTAACTTGTTTTCAAGAGTGTCCATACCATATTGTCAGAAAGAGCAAAATCTGTGCACAACTATGTTTTATGTTTCAGCTTTTAAGCAGTAAACAGTTTATTGGAAGGTGTATTCCACATCAACTATGTTCTATATTTTCCTTAAGCATTCTATTTATTCGTATACTTTTCTTTGTTCAGGTGTATTCCACATCAATGGCTATGCTGCTGACTACGGTTTTATCTGTATATCTTTTCACTTTCAAACCTTCACTGCAGGTAAGGCTAATATGCTTAAAGCTTTAAAAGAACTCATCTCAGGGTCTTCCTTTTATATTACGTGAGACAGTCAATATAGAATTTAATTTTGTACTATTTTCTTGTTTCTTTTCCCCTCTTCATCACTGCAGTTATTCTTGGGCATTATAATCTGTATGATGTCATTACACATGTACTTCGCTCCTCCAAATATGCTGGTAGATCTGCCGCCAGCAGTGCTTAAAGCACCTCCTGATAGTTTAAAAGAAATCTCTGTTGAAGAAAGAACAAATTCATGATGATTTCTACATAAAGTTTCATGCTTTTACCAAGTGATCATTGAAGTTGCAGTAACTTGACAGTTTTATGGAATGCTATTCAGTAGTGAACTGGCGGCTAAATACATGGAGAAGCATCCGTGTTTTGGTAATTTGGAATCAGAGCTACCTTTTAGACATCTAGTTTCTTTCTCAGAACCCGCGATTGCATCCAAGGGATGGCCAAGCTGGTGATGATACCACCGAATGTAGCAGTGAACAACCAATTCCATAATCCTACCCGAACATATTGATTTTATGCATCTGCCGTGCCTTGTATTTGTTGAGCAGCATGCTGCATATACCTAATGGCTAACTTGACATCAAAATTTACTTGCAAATTTTTTGGACAAAAACATTTCACTAAGATTCTCGTCACATCTTTTTCCCACTGGATACCCTTTAGAAGGCGGATTTAAACCTCATCTGAGGTTGGTGGTGGAACTCATGTAATATTCTGTAAAGTTATGGTTTAATTATGTATTGGTAGGAAAACTTGATGATTCCGGTAGATTTCAAATGTCCATTTCGTTAGATTGTTCCACTTGACATTTGCTGGGCTTAATTTTTATTTTTAGTTTTTAGGGAAGGTAAGCTTTGACGAACAGAATGTCTTGGTATTTGCTGTCATTGTTGGTTGTATGCAGAATATTACAGTTAAGTTTCATAGAATTTATGTTGGCATTTGCTGTCAGCTTGAGAGGATAATACGTTTCCTCAAGCTCAAGCAAAAAGGATCATTTCTTCCGAATTAGTTTATGTCACTGCAACTTATATCTCGAGAGAACAAATACAATTCCGAATTTTTAAAGCACCCCAACAAATATATTCATTTATTGTTGTTTTTCTTACCAAAAAGAAAAATATTAGGCTCAGCAAGATGTAAGAACAAAACTTTTTTTCCTGCGCTCAAGATTTCAAGGAAGGAAAAAAAGAATTATAGGAGAAAATAATAATCCTATAAACAACATAAATTTTATTTTATTTTTAAATTAAGAAAAAGAAAAATAGGAGAAAACAGAAACACGTGGACCAATTACAACCGGAACCATGTGGCACCAATAAAGGTCAACAGACTGTAAACGATGTGGCGGGAATCCAAAGTACAACCAGCAATCACATGGGTTCAGACTCAGCGAAACATGCGGATGGACCCCACAATCTCTTTTGTTACCGGCTTTACCGGTTTGCTCTCTCCTTTTTTGGCTCCCCACTGAAATACGAAACCACCTTATAAAGAAAAGCTTTGAGCCGCCCTCGTCACACATCAGAGGCAGAGCACATTACCATCCTTAACTCGTCGTTGATACATCTGAGATTTTGGCTTCGTGTTTCTCCTTGATCTCTCTGCGCGGCTCTCAGGAGCCAATTGCACGGTTTTCCTTCTGGGCTAAGTAAAAGTCGACCATTTGAGAGACGTCGTCGCAGAGAGATAGCCAGCCTTTCGTTTTTGTACTTTTTTTCGCCTTGGAATTTAGATTGTTTCTTAAACAAATCAAGAAGAAGGAAATGGCAGTTTGTAGATTTTCGTTTGGAGTAGTGGCTGTTGTGGTCGCTCTCATTTTTGCTCTCATCATGCCTGCTGCCGTGCAGGCTGAATCTCTTGCTCCAGCCCCTGCCCCTACCAGCGACGGTAAAGACTCCTCTCTCAGAAAAATCTTTGCTGTATATATATATATCCTTCTAGATCTGAGATAAAAGGGTGGTTTTGTTTCTTAGTGCTGCAAGACTGCAATTTGAGGTTTCCTGTGTAGATCTAAGTTTTTTCCTTTTTCAAAATTTTCAGCACGTGCCACGTACGAATATCTAAGTTTAATGTCAATCTTGCCTTTTCTTGTTCTTCTTAAAATCAATCTAAGTTTCTAGCATGTACATTTTTGTTGGGGAGTTCAATCTACAAAAGTATCTGCTGAATTCTAAGGAAAATCGAAGAGTCAAAATGGGTTAATAAAATGTGTGAGCCTTTTGTCTGTTTTCCTATGCTTTTTGAATGATTTTTTTTCTTCTTCTTAAAATGGGACTTTTTATGTGTTATTATTACTGATGAGTGACAAGGTTATATGTTTTCAGGGATTTCCATCGACCAAGGGGTTGCCTATGTGCTAATGTTGGTGGCTCTCGTGCTCACCTACCTCATTCATTAAAATTGACATGAAAAAAAATGTAGGGATGCTTTCAAGGGGGATGGTGGATGGTGGTGTTAGACTGTAATTGGTAGAAGTATTCAAATAGATAGGACAGGGTGAAGTTTTCTTTAGAGGGGTTGAAGTAAAAATTTTCCCCAATGCGATGGGCATGGTTGTCGTTTTAGTATTATACTTGGTGTTGATGTGATTGATTGCCAGTTTGTTTGGAAGCATTTAACATTTTTTGTTTTGCTTTTATTTTCAATGCTTTACTTTTTCTTCCATCACCAGCATAAAACAACCAATCAATATTCTGTGGGAAACATGGCATCACAACAAAAATGAAATAATACAGATCAAATTTAAAATATTCTACCCAGCAATAACAATTATAAGAAAATGGGTAAGACAATGTTTTGCAGCACCATTTGACTACTTAAAAGTTGAGCGGGAAGCAATAGAAGTATGTTTACATTTCCTCTCAAGGTCAGGCTTTCCCTAGATTTCCTTAGGCCAGTAAAAGATATGCTTCTGTTGAATAGTGTTTAACAAACGAAAGATCGCTCTAGATAATTTAGTCCCATCTTTACATCTGTTGACATCAAAATGTTGATAAAAAGAAAAGAAAAAAGGAACATTTAAATTGTGGCTAAATTTGATTAGACTAGTAGAGCATTCAGTCATACCAATACAAAATCAGTCAAGCTTTCTAGCCACTGGGCTTTGCTTCTTGTTGCTCCTGGTCAGCTAGGGAAAATCTCTTCACTTTCTGTTAAGGCAAAGATTACAACAACTTAAAAGCATATAAAGGAAAAGCACGGGCAGACAGCACCTATATTGTGTAAATGCATATAGGTAGGCCATAATTAATCAAATATGAAATGTATAGTTACAATGCATCCACATAGGTGAATACCATGGAAGATGTGCACCATGTTCGTTGTAGCTCATCTGCCCTATTCTACTTGCATGTCCTACTGATGTCATGCCATTAACCTAACGATTTGAGGCTTAGTTAATGTTCATTTTCAGATCAATCTGAGGCTTCGCTGTTTCATAGTTGTTCCTGATGAATGATACCAGAAGCTGTATGACCGAGAAAGAAAAGGAAATGCATGAAAAACTAACTGTTCTTTGTTACAAGACATAAGAAAATATTTCAGACTAAATGTGATCTCAGAACTAAGAAAGGACTATTACCTTAGACAAAACACAGTACGAAAAGTAACCAAAAAGAACAGTAAGGGGTAATAGAAGAATGGGACTCCAAGGCTATACCTGAAATTTGAGAAAATAATTGTTTAAAGTAGAGAAAGTGGTGCTTCAATCGAGAGAAGAGCAAGCTTCAAGTGTTTAAAGTAATCAATTCTAAAAGGGCATTAGGAGTGAATATGCACTAGTGGAGCTTTGGCAGAAACTCAATGAGACAGGAAGGAATTAGTTGAACAGGCTGTACACAGTCCTGATCTTGTTCAAAATATCAGGTATTTTAAGAAAATCCGTTTTCAGGAATTTACTTAAAACTACTTCAAAACAATTTTGAGGAGCCTAAATCATCAACTTCTCTGTGAGTTATTCTTCATTCTGACAAGTGAAATCTGTAAATATAATCTAAAACAATAATAATAAGATGAAAAAAAAGTTATTGGGGGATACTTATCCTCATGCAAACTTGTTTTGCTCACTCAAAGAAAACTGAACTACCTAATGCACTCTATATATACATCCAAAAAATATAATCCCTCTTCCCGTCCAAATAGACTACTAGTCTACTATACATTCCTCGTTAAGGAGAAGAAAGTTGAAAATTAACAACAAATAGCTGCTCTGGAATCAATAAATTAATAATAGCTTACGTATTCTACACCGGTACACCCTCAAACTGCAAGATATACTTGCAGTTATGTTTTCTTTGTATTTGTTTTCCTTTTTCTAATAGTACTCTGCTATGTTAGAAGCAGTCCATTTTTCCCCATTATCGGATGCTTTATTGAAGTTGAAAGACTTGCTTTCCTTGGAGAGAACCATTGAACAACACATAATACAACTGATGCAGTTTGCATAGCAATCAATAATAGCATCAATTAAAAAATCTTTCTTCTTGCATTTTCCTGTCAAAATCACCATTTTCTTTCTTTGTGAACAAGAAGTTCTGATTTGGGAACAAGACGTGCAACTTTCAATCTCTTTTTTTTCACAAAAATATAAGTCTTCTCTTTGAAAGCACGCTGGGCTACTAAACAAGAGGAAACATATATGTTCTTTTTTCAAAGGAGTTTGGGATGACCTTACTAAATCCCATAAAATTCAACCCATACACAGCACAAAAAAGAAGAAATCAAACAGATACACCCTGATTGGCATTGGAAATGTTTGCACTTTTCAGTACCAGTGCAGAATTGACATGAATAAGAACACAATTGTTATAATGATCCAGCACGTGACAAAAACATAGGTAGATTTCCAACATAGAAACATATAAATTTAATTACATTCAAAATGCAGCCAAAGCTAAATCTCAATATCACCCACTGAGCTCAACTCAACTCAACCAAGACTAAAATCTCAAACTAGTTGGGGTCGGCTTGATCTCAGTATAACCAAAATTCAATATCTGGGTATTGATATTCACCGACTCATAATAGGAATCGCCAGCAATTTTGAAATTAAGCAACATCCGAACCCACAATGAATAGTGTAAAACTTGGAAAAAATAGCAATTTTCAGAGAGAACTTAGAACGCTACCTGGCTCATGACGCACTCACGCAATGAGTGCAAAAGACGGAGGCATTTGTCTTGATCGAAAGGAGATTCGGTTATGCAATTGAGAAGATTTAGAGCCTCCAGTGAGCACAGGGGCTTAGCACTAGGTTTTTCCATGGAGATGGAGTTAGGGCTAGGTTTCAGTGCGGGGATCCTAGATTCTCGTGAACAAATTGGGCAATCAGCACTAGGGGCGTATTTGGAAGTTTGGAGGGATAGTGGGAGAGAGGAGGAAGGACAGTAAATGGAAGGTGGGAGAGGAGGGATGAGAAAAATAAAAAATAAAAAATTGATATTTATACCTTCTTTTTTTTTTTTTGAGAAGAGGAGATAAAATTTTGTAATTAATAAATATTTAATAGAAAAAATCTGAATATATTAATCATAATATATAAAAATTATAACATAATTTATTCCCTCTTTCTAAATTCTAAATCTTTACAATTTAAAAGAACTAAAAAAAAAATTTAAAAATTTAGAAAGTACATATATCTCTATTTATTCTCAATTTTTTAAAAACCTTTTAAACGAATAAAACTAATACCTATTTTATCATCTTATTTTTCTCTCTTCGTTATCCTCCATCCAAATGAGCATGTTTTGTGCTTATGCACCATCAAGCTATTGAGTGCTAGTTGGAAATGGCATTGGGCAGACTCTCCGTCAAAAATTCTTATAAGTAAAGGTAAAATAAGATAAAATATACATAAATAAAAATTATTATGCACAGATAAATTAATAATTTTATTTTGTATTTGGTGTAAAATTAGATAAAATATAATTTTTAAAAATATTTAGACTATATTACGCTTGTTATAAAATATTAAATTGAGTTAATCATTTTAACAAACAATAAATAAGTAAAATGGAAAAAATTACTTTCACGATTTAATCTTCAAAATTTACCTAATCAACTGGGTAGGTAAAATCTCTCGGGTTCAAGGATATATAATCTTGTCCATTTTAAACAACACAAAAATGGTTACAACTCAAATCATACAAAAAGTCAATAATAACAAACTTTACCCCCAAATTGGAGTTGATGGATGTTGCGACCAAAAGGATAAAGAAGCGAACAAAATCTTAATTTTATTAACCCAACACCCTCCTCAAGATCAAATAATATTTGCTTCAACCAGATAAAACACCTCTTTCAGTTTCTATAAGATATTTTAATATTATTGGATTCTTCTTATTCAGACCGCCAAACATAGTCTAAATAATTAATAGATTTATAATTAAGTCTGACTTATAATTATATTAATTAACATTAATTACATCAACTCAGTAATTTTAATTTTAAAAAATATGAAGTGGTAGTCACTTGTTTATAATTTTTCTTTTAGCATTTTTTTTCCCTAATAAATCAGTTAATTTCTTAACCAAGGAATTGACTTGGTCAACAATTAACAGACAACCATCTCTTTCTTGGTCAATACTCAATAATAACCACCACTTCCTTAGATCAAGCGCAAAACCCCATTACACATAACACAATGCCAAATTTAGTGTGCAATTTTCCATTTTAAAAATTTGTATAAGTAATTGTCTCTACCTCAAGGAAATCACACCTATTAATTCAAATCCCTCCTTCATTCCACAAAGAAGAAAACTACGTAAAGGTAAGGGATTGTGGGAAGAAAAATGGCCCTGAAAATGTACCGTACTCTGTTCGTTGTTGCAGCCATCAGCAGTGTGATGGTTTCGGTAAGTGCATCCACGACTCACGTTGTTGGAGATCAGCAAGGCTGGATTCTGCCTGACAACCCAAACTTCTATGCCGATTGGGCTAAAAACAAAACCTTCGCTGTTGGTGATAAACTTGGTAATTTCCATCCTCTTGTTCATTTTCCACACTTGGTTTGGTAACAAATTTATTTAGTTAATAAAGTTGGGGGATTTGGATGCAGCTTTCCATTACAAAGCCGGATCCAACAATGTCGTGGAGGTTAGCAAGGAAGACTATGAGGGCTGCACCGTAAGAAATCTGCTTAACACCTACTACAAGGGGGAAACCGTTCTCACACTCGATAGAGAAGGGGATTACTACTACTTCTGTGAAGTCGGGAAGCACTGTGAGGCAGGGCAGAAGCTCCATGTCACAGTTTGCAAGGGACACGGACACTGATCGATGTTCGATGATCCACTTTATTTAATTAATGACACTTAAACTTGGATTAAAAGGAAGCTGCAATATTCCAAGATATATAATCAGTACTTCTTCTGCACACTACCATCAGGATTCAAAGTTTTCATTATCATATATTTTCTTGATCATTGAGCCCATCTCAATAATTTAACTTTTAAGAGTTACTATTGTTGTATTCTCTTGACGATTAAATTTCCTTCCTTCACTGTTTAAAGTTACTAATTATGCTTTATTAATTATTAGTTTCATTTGCTTCTTAAACAAATTTTAAGGTCATACATTGTGGTCAGTTCTCTTCAGATCCATGACAGTTTTGTGAGAGAAATTTCATATTTAATATTAAGACTAAGAATGAAATTGTCAAGCCCTTGAGTGTAAGGGATTATGACCTGGACATAAATTAAAACTATCATGGCCAAACTTTTGTTCCCAACTAATTTTTTATATTTGATTTATTCTAGCTGTCTGGTTTGTTTGAGTGATCAATTCACACGCACATCAACAACTAATTACTTTTCTGATCCGTCATACCTTTATAGCTATTAGATGAACAACCCAATCAAATTAATATTTTTATTGCAATTTAAATTGAGAAAATCTTGTGTCAGTTATTAATTCCTCGCAGACAAGTTCAAGTAGTATGTATTATGTCTCGTCCCTGATAAATAGATCCATAATTCGTATAATCGTATCCAGACATGTACTTGTGATTCCTTATCGGTTGGTTTGTGAGACTCAGAGTGAGATCCAATGGTATAACCTAGCTACTCTTCTCTCTATAAGTCCAAAAAATAAAAACATTCACATTTTTTGTATATTACACTCTCATACTATGGTGTATAACTCATTTTTTAAGAAGACTGACAGGAATCTCGGATCGTCCATTCCTTTTATTTTGCAGGTTGGATTTCAAGAGACAATCTCAACATGCAAATTTAGATAAATCAAAACTTAACAATATATATATATATAAATTTGTAAATATAAAAATGTATTAATAAATGAGAGTTATTATACTAAATTCTTTCGGTGCATAGTCACGTAACTAGAATGAAGCAATTAGGTTTTTATTTTTTATTTGCAAGTTAGAGCGGACGAGTGGTGTGATTGTAGATTTGTAGTATTGTACATATAAGGCGTGTATTCGCAAAATAGTGAAAGTTGAAAGGGCATTCGTGCATTTCGGCATAACTTTTCCCAGCATATATTGGTATGAAGTTTTGTGCCCTATTTTAATGTACTATTCACATGTCCAATTGTTATGTATAAAAGCCCAAAGCCTAAATTATTGGCCCACAAATGATGTGGCTTTTTATTTACTTTTGACTGTCCGCATCAGCTTAAGATATGGGGACCGACTGAAATCATCACCTACAAAGAACAGTGATGATTGAGCTGGATGAGACGAGGGGACCAAGGGACCAAAGGCCGCCCTGTTTTGCACACACTTGCACTAAACGACGTAACACGGTGGTATGAAGAAAGAAACAGTTAGCCTGACAAATAGACATGAACGAACGGCCCTGATTCATCGTCTATCTTGGGAGCTGGAGAACAGCAAGGAAGATCTTCTGGATGAATCAGTGTAATTTTTTTGTAATTTTGTGAAGGTAAATCCTGTTTGTTGTTTACGTGCCCAGAAAAGTAAGACTTATGGGATGTGTAATGTGTGGCTGTGTGAACTGAGCGTGACCTCCTAGTGTTTCAAAGAGCAAAGCTGCAAAGGACAATGAGGCAACACAGCCACACCAGCATATGTAAATTTGCAATGCCATGAAGAAATCTTGGTTGACAATGGCTCATCAGCCTCATACATTAGACCCTCACACATAAAGAGCTCTTGCTCCTCTGTATTGTCATTACAGTTTACGTGCTTTTGACATGGGTTAGGTCTTCATTATTGCAGTTACCATCCATCAAAGTGTTAAATGGAAGCAAGAAAATTGCTTCTGCATTAATAGGTTTAGCGTTCGGGGGGGGGGGGGGGGGGGGGACCAACACAGCTTGAGATTATGACAGTATAAGACAGTTCGATCGCTGCCTAATATGTATCAATTGGGCATGGTTTCTGTAAAATCTAGGCCTGTCCTGAATTTGCAAAACCTGCAGACATAGCAATTTTCGATCTACCGGATAGTGACATGTCAATGCTTTCCTTATTACATACCATCCCCAACAACTCAAAATTTTTGTACATTCAGTTAGGTAGCTAGGCACTACGTACTTGGCCATAAATACAAAGGGGGAAATAAACTTTTATCAGAGTGCAACCAGATTTTCTAAAACAGATAAAGATTGCCTGGATATGACTCATCAAACAGAGAAAGAGACACACTTAAAAGTCTAAGGGCATGTTTATATCATATTAAGAAAGTAGATACGACATTGCTCGTGAAAGCAGAAGACATGTATACAAATATATTTAATACTAGTGTTTTTTTTTTTTTTTTTTTGGTCTCTTGTAGGATATGCAAGTTTGTATACTTATGGCCTTATGGGTTTTAGTATGGAACATATAACAAAAGACGGGGGATAAATTGGTGGTGTGGCAGAAGTGCAGCGCAAAGGAGAAATGGGGACCTAAATCTCACCGACAGACAAAAACATAAGGGGTTATGGCGGCTTGCTGAGAAAGATCGGAGGTCTTTCAATAGAATCATAGTTACTGAAAAAGTGGCAGTATATGTATGCCAGAAAGAAGTAAATACCCCAAGACAATTATTGCCTCTCTTTTTTTCCCATTGAGGTAATCTTGCCTCTTTCAAAGTTGTCCAATATATTAAGTCTCAAATTCGAATATAAATTAAAGATGAAGTAATTTTTTGAAATATTTTAGTGCTATTCCAATCAGACTTTTTTGTATTGTGTAGTATGTGGAGAATTTGAAAAGTAACTTTCTCATTCTGTCACAAGTTTTTGGTAAGATAATCTTGTTAATATCAATGGATTTTGGAGTGTCAAACCAAAAAAAGGTATTCAGGTGTAGATCTGACGAACTGCCAATGCCAAATTGGCCACCATATGCGATATGATTAATCCCAAATAAGATATCCATGTAATAGCTTAGAGTGCTTGGCTTGGCATCTGGCAACGTAACGTGAAGGTTGAGGTGGAGCAAACAACCATCAGTTTTTTCTCCTCTCCCCTCCACAATAAGTTAGATTTTTAGTATTGAACCTCAATCTAATCTAATGGCCATACCATATTTTCATGGTCTACCATGATCTCAATGCCCTTTAAACCTGCCACGTGGGATCCGAAAGACCCTGTTGGATTCTTCTTGTTTTTCTCTGCTATTACATACAAATTTCGAATCAGAAATAACACTAACACATACATCACAAACATTACATTTTCAATTACAATCCTCAATTACTAAGCTACACTAGGGACAGATGGAGCAGTTTGTTTACCTAATACTTTCCCTCAATTCCGTCGCTACATATGAATGGTACACATGATGCCTTTTTTGTTCTTCAGTTGGCTGAAAGGAGCAGTGAACTGATAAATCTTGAACTTTCTCTTAGCACGTGTTTGCTCACGACGTATGCGTTCAAAAAACATAAAAGCAAAGGTATTTTCATCGGTCACGTGACAGAGAACGTGCTTTTAGGAAAAATAGAAGAGAGAATCCCAATTTGCTCTACCACAAAAAAGAACAAATCACCGAACTAGTGGCCAAACTCCTCCGTCACTGTTAGCGTGACGGAGTTCTTGATACTCTTTAAAGATACGATATTAACTTAACAAAATAATACTAGTCTATTACAACCGAACTTCAGAGGAGGAAAACAAAACCGTTATGGTAAAAGAAACGGAGCCGTTACTTTCCCCGCCGATACAAAATTTGCCGATTTTCAGCAAAAGACGAGGAGGCTCGTACATTTGTCGGAGACTTTGCTCAAAGAGCGACAAGACCATCAGAAACAAATAAATCGCCGATATCTTGGAAATAGTCATCTCTATGCCACGTTGAGAAACCAAAACCGAAGTTCTCACTCGAACTAGGAAAAAGATCACCGCAATCGACTTCCCTGAAAATACTTTCTGGTGGTAGATTGGTGTCGTCGAATAAATTGGGCAAGGAGTTCTGGAAATCAAATATGTCTTTTGGAATAAACGACTCAAAGGATGACCGACCCGAAACCTCAGAGATATTTTCTGAAACGCAGGAGACTTCATGAAATTCTCGAAATTCCACAATATCTTGGACTTCTTCAATCATTGGGCTCTGTGATTCAGCTTCCTCGTTCGAAGGTGAAAGACACCTCAGAACGGACGTTGGAGAACATATATTATTGTTTTGGGACTCTTCTCCTGAGTTGTAGTCGGAGGTTGAAATCGCCGGCTTATTCTCCGGCGAGCATTTTGTTGGTGGTGTTACGAAGTTGGTGAGCGCGTCAGGTCCACGGAGCTGAATCGCCGCGTTGTCATACACCATAGCAGCCTCTTCAGCAGTATCATAGGTACCTAACCACAACCGTACACGTCTCATAGGGTCTCTGATCTCCGCCGCCCATTTTCCCCAAGGCCTCTGTCTCACTCCGCGGAACTTCTTACCGGAAGGTACCTTCAGCGGCCGGCGAATAGCTGGAACTCCACTTTTACTCACGGCATAAGACTTGGTCCTGTTAGTCTTGGTCAGCTTCCGACCATCAGTTTCCGTCGAACACGAAGCAATTGTAATCTCATTAACGAACTTCCTTACTCGTTGGCGAGGGATATAATCTCCCTCTTCGTCGCTGGAAGAGTCTGTGGCGTTACCGTCGGTGACACATACCCGTACAACTCTGGGACGCTTCATTTCTTTGGCGACAAGATTTTCTGGCACCGGTCGCACTAATTTAGTGTGATTTAGGTGCTCTGTATACTTAATCGGAGACGCAATCATGTTTGGAAGTTTATGGTTTAGATTCTTGGTGATGGCATTGAAAAGCGAAGCGAGCGTGAAATAGAGATAGAAAAGAAGAAAAGGAGGAACGGGAGATTCTTTTGAGACTAGACACGAACGAGGAGAATAAAGAGAGCAAAAGAAAGCTGAGGCGGATAAGGCGTTAAAGAGAAGCTTGAAACGGAGAGAAATCTACCATTAATGGATTAAATATACCTGCTGAAAAGTTATTAAAGGGAGAAAAATTTCAAGGAAAGTCACAGAAGTAAACTGAGAGAAAAAGATCTAGTGACACTAACCACTTTGTGTGCGTGCATGTGAGCAAGAGGGGGAAATCTTGAATCTGAAGAATTAACCCCAAAACAAGCTCAGTTTTGAGAGGAACAAAAAGTAGGGAAAGCGATGAGATTCAGTGGAAACTGGAAATGGGTGAGAGTGACACCAAAGAGGGGGATATCAGGAAAGGTGAAATAGATAATTTTGCAGGATAGTTTCAAAGACAAGAGAAAAATAAATGCTGTAACGGGAGCTTTACCGGAAAAGGAAAGGGAGTGATTCCCTATTTCTGGTGGATTTCCAAATGTAACTCCGATTTCTGACACTTTCTTTCTCCTTCAGATTCCGGGAAAACCACAGAAAGAATTTGAAACCGAAAGAAAATGAGAACAGAGAGAGAAAAGCATAGGCTAGTTGGAGTAAAGAATTGAAGAACGTCTAAAAGATAAGAGTAGAGAAAAAGCACTGTATTCTTCTATTAGCGAAACCACCTATTTTATAGGACCCCAACTGCTAAACCACTTAATAGTTCTCAATTAATTTATAAAAAAAAAAAAAAAACTTAGTAAATCGGTTTCTAATAACCTGTAAAGTAATTAAGGATTTAAACAATAATAAATCCAATATTGTTAACTAACGGACTTGTCATTCCGGTAAGTGCCTCGCCGGAGAGCCCGGCTAGATTCGATATTCCGCGACGCCGCATATACCGGGCTAATACGATATTGACAGGTGGAGTACGGAAGAGGATTTTTTAATAAAAGGGATGGGATTGATTGCTGATATGGCAAAGATTTCATCTAGGAATTTGGGATTCAGGTCACGTGAGATGAGACACTTTGGATCAGTCCTACTTTGACTGAAAAGAATTTAAACTGTTATAATTTAATTGAAACATTTAATGCTCTCTCCTTCTAATTACTTTCTTAAGTAACGGTAATTAGTGTTTTTTTTATTTAGCGTAAATATTTTGATAAATCATCTTGTAAAAAAATACAGACCATTTCAACTTGTGGATTTGTTAGTAATTTACAGCTAATAATAACGTGGCAGGTAACCTAGAATTTGGAGCCAAATATTTTGTTTATATTCCTACTTAACTCTGCATGCTTTTCTATACCTTTTTGTAGGATTTGGATATGAAGAGGACGTTATTTCAAATTTATGATTCATATTTTTTTTATATAAAAAAAATAAAATACATTTCATTAAAATCCTAAATTTAGAATTTATTCTTTTCTTATTTGAATAGAAAAGGATTCGGGTCTTGTTTAGTATAGATTTATGCTAAAAATAATTTTAATTGGGTCAATATTTGAAATTGAAAAGTGTCACTGGTAGAATTGAAACCAACTCAGGATGTTGATTGGTCAGGGAGAACCGCATTAATAGTAAATTTTGGCCGTTAGATTGGGAAACAGTAATTTAATACCCAATGGATCATTAAGGAAGTAGTGGTATTTCTTTTTTGCAACTGTCTTTCAATTTCATTTTCTTTGGATACTAGATTCTGCATTGTGGAAATAATGAAATGGACCCAGTTTTAAAATAGTCACGTGATCCATAACTGAGGGTTGGAAGCTCGTCCATATAGAACAGATGAAGGGAATTATTGTAGTTTCAGCTACCAAGTAGAATGCATTATGCTACTAAGTTAAAAATCATGATATTTTCATATCCCAACATCTTGGTCGTAATGGGAATTAACTCAAGTCTTCATCAGTTTTATAATTTTAATGTATATACAATTATAAATTATTATTTTTAAAATATTTTGTTATAACTGCAGTTGCGGAGGAATAGTGAAATACACTTGGACCTAATTGAACAATACCCTTTTTTTCAGATGTTCTGACTTCTTGCTCATAAATAGAAATAACGTTATAGTTGTTTTGGTAGGTATATTTTGGATTATCATGTTTATAATCCAAGCTATCTTAGGTGGTTTGAGGTGTTACTAAATAATATTCTTTCATTATCATGGAATTTTTTTTTCTGTTCCTCTTAATAATTGTTTGACTATACATAGTGGAAGACTCAAGACTGACAAATTCTTAAGTAGTTTGCCGTTTTGTTCTACTAATGAAATTTGGATTATTTGTCAACTGTTTTCTTTTAGACTTGTGTACTTAATCAATGTTCTCGATCATTGTTGTTACTTTGGTAGAGAATGAGAGCAGCTTTTGCTCTTTTTGTCAGTACGTACTAAACCCAAATTAGCAAAAGATGCTTCCTTTACTAAAAATAATGTTTCCTTCTCTTTCTGAAACACTAAAAATTTACTAGATAAAAGTAAAATTTCAATTTTAAACGGTAAAGTAATTTTCATTTACAAGTTTTAGTCGATAAACGATCGTAAAAATAATTGACAATTTTGTTATATGTAAAAGTTTATTAAGCTCACTTAATCAAATAAATTCTTATACTAGACTATAATATGTTGAAATTAAAGACTATAAAAATGATGAGAAGTAAAAAAGAACATAAAAAAAACTAGTAGAAGTATGCTCAAATTATGGTAAAATTCAAAGGTGCACTAAAACCAAAAAACTTCTTGAGAATAGGGATATATCAAGCAGAGAAAAACTGGTGAATACATTGTATTACTTTGTTGGACTATATGAATTAGATCCGATATGGCGCTTGAGAGTTGAGAGAAGATGCTAATATGGATTAGCAAAAACAAATAAATAAAGTGGTGGAAAGGAGTCCTCTATTATGAACCAAATATAAAAGAACATGAAAAGAACGACGTCGGACTCGACAAATTGCTTAGCTAGTGGACAACACAAAACAAGGTGGTACTATTTACACTATATGTTTTTTGGGCTGCTCAAACTAAAACGACAAATTTTAGAACATCGTTTAGCTTTTGCAATGATATGAATGTGTAGCTGGACAAAACCAAGTTGGTTGTCTATAGTTTATACTATATATATTTTGTACAAGTCATGAAGTCAATGAACATCGTCGTCCCCTAGGCCTAGAACAAGATGCATACCTACCTTGATCGAGACACAAAAATAGACTAGAAAGAGCTCCATTACTTAGTTTTTTGGGGTTTAGCCGGACCCCTGCATTTTATGCAATTCCTTTAAGCAAGAAAGGCAAAGAAGCACTTGATTTTGTGCTTTTTATTAATAATACACAATCATAATGTTTGTTGATTTAACACAGGTACACACAACATGAATAGAGAGAAAAAATGTAACATATTTACTTTGACACATGTAATATATCACCGTATTATTCATGTTAATTATCATTTGAAACATATAAAAAATATATATAGATAAGACCTTAATTTTTATAATACATAATGGAATCAAACAAAAACTCTCATTTTGAAAATTGCTTTTATACCAATTACAAATTATTGTGCAAGTGACAATAAAAATGAGTTTAAGAAAAGTAGAGAATTAGATTAAACAATATTTATGAGGAAGGCTGCATACTCATTCTTGGAAAAATTAGAATATGGTGACAAAAAGTTGTCCAAATGGCCTTAAAACGAAGGTTGAGGTAGCAAGCCAAACAATAGGGCGACAAGAATTCGCTTGGGATATATGTTACAACTCTTTAGTGGCATAGTTTGATTTCTAAAATATATATTATATAATTTTTTTTAAACTTACATTTTCTTTTCTAGAAAGTGTTAAACATTCATGCTTCCTTATCCTTGGTCGCTTTTAATGCCTTTAATTACTCCATTTATAATTCTTGCTTAATTATTAATGTTTATTTGTAGCTATAAGAATATCTGCTTCTTACTAACTTCAATTGGAAGCGATAACATTACTTTTATTTCTAATTATGTCTTCTTATTTAAAAGTTTATTATCTGCAGGGATATCCTTTTTATTAAATGAAAAGCACTTTTTACACTTATTTTGAATTATAGATTTTGTATATGAAACATTACAACGATGCTCCACTAGTCCCACATTGCTATTAAAGTCCACTATATATTAATGAAAGTAGTGAGTGTTACAAAATGCAAATAATAGATAAAGGATTAGAATTATTGAATGATTAAAACATACATGAATGATTGCATAATCATGTTTAGCCTATAATTAAACCTAAAATTTTCTAATAGAAATATATTAAGAATAAATGTATTAATACAGTATTTAAAATTTAAAGTATTTTTAAAAAAAATCTATCTTCACCAAATTCAATACATAATATATTTTAATATATTATTCTAACAAAAATTTTAAAATTATTATCTAAAAATACTAGGCAAACTCGAAATAAATCAAACTCGAGACAAATATACATTATCACCGTCCACTTAGATTATAATGGGATTCAGTTAGCCCATGATTGTCCCACTATGTCTTAATTAGAGGCAGTGTCAAGTACATTAATGATGATTAAATTAGAGATTATGATACCTGATTTTCAGGTGTTGATCCTTTCCCACTCTGTTGCACGACTCTTTTGCCAGGGATCTGAACCCTTTTCCTTCCCCTGCAATTAGTTTCACTAGTGCAATTTTTTATGTAACAAAGTCATATGGGAATTAGCAATAACATTAACAAAATTACAAGCTCAGATTATATATTCCAAATGCAACGTTGCTAGACATAAGAAGACACAAGTCACGGTGTCTTTATATTAATTAATTAACATATATACATATATATATATATATACAATCAAGCTGAGATAGAGATACAAGTGGGCTTCATTTGATGGTACTTGTTCAGTTTATATATGCAATTATATAACCAAAGCCATTTTCAAATTGCACCTATAGAACAGATACAAGGGTGATCCTTGACTCCTTAGTTTGCGGGTTACAAATAAATATCTTTAAGTACTTTATGAAAGATTAATTAAAATCTAATTCTTTTCGTTTAGATTTTATTTTTTTTCTATTTAAAATATTAATTGTGTTAGACTTGAGAAAAATATTTAAAAATTTTAAGACAAATTGATTGAAATTTAAAAAAAAAAAATTATTAAAAATAATATTGTAAGACTGTGGATAGCATTTTGTTTAAATTTTATTATCATTAAGTTTATGATGTATGATAAAAGTGTTGGGTGAATAGCTAAGGTGTATGTACTTTTTATTCATTTCTTATACAATTTCACATACACTATGGGCTTCTCTGTACAAAGATTAAAATAATAATTATTTTATTTTTGTTTAAATCGCGCTGAAGACTGGCACCGGCTTTGATTTGGTCCAATCGTAGACAAGATGTTCCCCAAAGTAGTCCAATGCAATGCAGATTGACTCTACTAAAAATTACTCAATGCTTAGGTGGGAGGATTTGACACCATTTTGTGCCTCTTCAGATTTTTAAGAGTGTAAGTCAGGCTTACATTTGGAAAGTGAAAACATATAGCGTATCACCAAATATATATATATATATATATATATATATATATAGCTAGTTAATTAACTAGATCTCTAATATTATTACTAGTATTTTAATAACACCTATTTAGTTGTAATAAATACATTTGTAAATATATCAAAAATTGTTAATTATATAGTATTATTTTAAGACTGCATTCACCAAAAATATTCTATATTATTACACTTATTTTTAAATAAAATAAAATATTTTGACTCGACTAAGAATGATTAATCAAAATACATCTAAACTAATTCGAATATACTTAATTGTTAAATAAAAATAGAATAAAATGATTAATTAAAATACATCTAAACTAATTCGAATATACTTAATTGTTAAATAGAAATAGAATAAAAAGAGAAAGTAGCCTTACTAATTATTGCTCATTACGTGATTTTCATGAAATTGGTCCTTATTTAGTAAATAACAGTAATTGATAGGCCTAATTGTCATCCCATACTGAAGTACGGATCCAGTACATAACCATTAGGTACATTGTTGATATCCTGCTCGTCCATTACGCTATTTGATTTTTCCTTACATGGATCTTCAGCTGGCCCATTGTGGACTGCATGGGATCAAGTAACATGGGCCATTCACTATTCCTGTTAACCCTAGTTATAACAGGAATTTTATTTTTTGTTTTTTCCTTTCTTCTCTCTTCCTGCTGCTTCTGTTACTAAGCATATAAACTTCAAAGTATATATGTAACATGCAGAATAAGGATAAGTATATAAACTTCTTTTCCTGTTAAAAGCCTAAAAGGTGTCGGCTGTATTTGTTTTTCTTTTTAATCAAAAACCAAAATTCTTGGTGATAAGTGTCAAGGTGAGGGCAGGAAAAGTTCTCAATCAGAAGAAGAAATGATTAAATTTCTCAACCATAAGATAAAATTCTCATACAAACGATTTAAACCAGCAGAACAGAGGGCGGTTTTCAGAGCTCTCGCTCTCGCATTTGGTCAAAGCTTATAAAAGTAGACGTACAGTTTTCTACATCTGCATACATTATAACTAAATGACCAAGCCCTCTTAAGTCCTATCACATGGAAGCGGTGCGCTAACCCATACCATACTTCTGGGTCCAGCTTCTTGCGGTTGACTCATACTTGCTCTTGTCAGTCTTGTACATGTGAGCGATCTCCGGGACCAGAGGGTCGTCAGGATTAGCGTCTGTTAACAGGGAGCAGATAGAAAGCAACACCTGAAAGTACAATATAGAAAAATATGAGCCCTTCCATGTAAGAGCAAATTCACCAACTAACAGATCAATAATCAAAGACAACTACAAACTAAATAGAAACTTACTCCAACTAGAGAAAATTAATTCAATAAATCCTCCAACACAAGGATGTTGTTTCAACAATCAGGCTCTACTTGCAGTTGACAACTTTCAATTGGTAAGACAGCCTAACGGGGTGCTGACCCTCAGAACCTTGATAACTAAACTGTGTTTTTTAACAACATTTTTTTTTTGTTGCAGATCTATCATATTAATATGGTCTTTCTGTAGATTGCACACAATTGCAACATTTTTACTGGATACAGGAATCAATTGCCACTGCTTATCAACTTCTTACAATATCAGCATTTTCTCATGATATAACACATACTGAATGACTTAAATGAAATCGTAAATATGGAACTAATGAATTTTGAGTAAACCCTTCCCCCCCCCCCCCCCCCCCAAAAAAAAAAAAAAAAAGACAAGAAGAAGAACTTTCAAATAACCTTTGATATAGTGAGTGCAGGGCTCCATTGCTCCTTCAATATATCAAGGCAAATGCTCCCATTGCTGTTGATATTGGGGTGGAAGACTTTTGTCCTGAACGCTACCTGAAAAAATTATCCAAATAATATCACAAAGCAAGTCAAACACTAGCCTTTGCCACCCATATTACAAATTCTCAAAGTTTTGAGCTTACGCGGAGACAAATGCTATAATTATTCCGTTACTATCATAAGTCAAAATTTTCAAACCGCTCTGGTAGCATTTATGGTGGTAATGGTATTTGGCGGCCTCTGATGCAAAATTCATTTAATATATAAAAAATCTAAATAATTGATCCTTCTCTTACAAATACCAACTCATGGCTACATGAATCTCCTAATGGTTTCTGTTTTCTCTCTTACAAGGCCCGAGAGCTGGGAGGAGACCACACATTCTCAGGGCTAACTTATTACATTGTCCTGATCTTTATGAAGTCAATGAGACTGCTCATATACTCAGCCAATTGAAAAAAACTGCACGAAATAGCGAACAATCTTCCATGGAATTACAGATTCACTCATAGCAAGAATATAAGTACCTTGGGCGGTTTAAATGGATAGTCTGGAGGAAAATGGATGGTGACAAGAAACACTCCACCCGCATATGGGCTATCAGGTGGACCCATAATTGTAGCTTGCCAGTGAAACATGTCTTCAGCAACTGGGCCTAAGGTTATATAGCAGTGCAAGCAAAGACACTCAACTTGTTACTGTCAAAAAGGTGGTTCCGAATACTCGCTTCCAAATATTTCTGTTTTGCTAACTCAAGAAACTGTTACAAAAAACTAGACAAGGGGAAGGCCTGAAAAATGAAAAACACAAAATAGAACACACAACACCAAGTAAAATAAAAATACAAACTTAACCCTGAGCAAGTATACTAATCAAGCTAGAGATTCAGATATGTTGGGAAAAAACCAATACTTTTAAGACTCCGAATACATTTCTAAGGAAAGGAGCTGTAAATTAGAACATAAAACACAATCAATATTGTGTAAACAAAAGAAATAAAACATATTTATGAAGATACACACACAAACACTCAGATATATGTCACATGCCAAAAAGAAAATGTTTTTGTTTCATTGAATTCTATGAGATGTATTCAGGTTGATAAGCTACATTAATTTTTCAATATTAGTTCCTCAACATTAGAATTTGACTCCACGGCAGTCACAATAATATAAGTGTTGAGCTTTCATTCACAAGTGAGCAATATTATTGAGAACAACAAATGCTAGAATTACTAACAGCTTATCATTTATCACTTTATATGCAAAATATCAATTATTAGGGAACTGTATTCCATTATTACTCATCCAATTCTAATTTGACTGACTACGCACTAACTGGGGAACTATGATACACTATTAGCACATCTGAAATGTTCAACCAGGTATTTGGGGAACTATGATACACTATATAGATTCAATATGTGCAATATCCAATTAAAATATGCAGTTGTAACTTAAGCTTATTGCAGAAGAAAAGGTGCATCAACAAGTATTAGTAAGTGATGGCTGACCCAGAAAATGAGAGGGACAGGCAAGATGGTTTAAATGCTATTTAAGAGCACGTCATAGCAGATTTATAATTTTAATGCATACTCGGTAATCCAAAGAAGATAATTCCAAATTGCACACATGGTATTGCAATGCCCTGCCACAAAGAGATGATTCTTTTATGATTATACCCAGGTCAAAACCGGTGCACTGCAGCAAGATGATTTTCTAATTTCTATAGAGAAAGAGTAAGTACATGAGATAGGTCAAATGATGTTCCCATAACCACAAGTAACAACCCTCAACTCTAAACCTTCAGAAAATGAACAACGTAAAACGTGACACTACCAAATAATTATTTATTTCAAAAAACACAGCACCATAACAAAAAAAAACTCAATGAATTGATAAATCGAGCCGAGAATCTTTGAAACCCAACAGAAAAAAAAATGAACATAGCGTAAGATCGGAAGGTTCAAAATGTTACCAGCGCTGCAAGATGTAGGAGGATCTTTCTGGAGATCCTTGAGCTCCTTGAGAATCCGCTTCGACGCCATAACTGAGTTAAATCCAAAGAATTAGTAACACCTTAGTTCCTCTCACTCAGATAAACATGAATACGAAAAGAGAAAGAAATTATAGCAGCGAGAGATTACCTTTCAGATCCTCCTAATCCTGCTAACAATCCTTGCTTCTGTGAAGGTCAAGAGAGAAAGACAGAGGGAGCTACATCTTTCGGGAAATTTGAGTTTTTATAAAGACTAGCTTGGTCTACTTTATGTGGACCCACCTTTTAAAAAAAAATAAAAATAACTTTTCGTCGTCTCGGATTGTCTGAGCCAGTGTACTGGATTGGAGCCTTGGATGCGGTTTTACTAGTAGTATTAGTTAGCTTTTAAAATGCTTTAGAATTTTATTTTATTTTTCATCAATACAATTTTCTTGTTAGATATCCAACGATGTCAAAATTAATAGGGATTTTGGAGAAGGTAGGGGAACAACAAACTTTATTGTTGTAGAGATCGACCACTAGACTTAAAAGGTAAGGGAATGTTATGACTGAAGTGTATCATTTGTATAAGTATTTAGAATGCAAATTGCAACCCAACAATTACCTGATTGGTTGATAATGTACCCTGATCCCTTTTAACTGTATTTTCCACGTACTTCAAAATGGATCCGAAATTTAAATATTGGGTAGAAGATAAAAATAACTAAATTGAAGTTTCATGCATTCAGCAATTGTTTCAAGTTTTCTAGAACGTGATCTGATTTAATGGAAGTATAGGAATTATCTCAGATGATGCATCCACCACATTTACAGTACTCATGCAAAAGCAATCTCTCTGAAGAAGGGGTTGTTCATGCAACAAATTTATAAGAAGTGAGAAGGAGGGCCTTAGAATAACATAGCACATTTATCTAAACCATTCAAATTCGAAAATAATCATCGGTACAAAAAATTCTTACCTGACCAGATTCTGAAAAAAAAAAATTCATGCTTTTGTTCAGTACGGGGAATAGTGATATCAAATAACATACTTTGGGGGGAGGGGGTTATGGTGGGTTTCTCACACTAATGGTGGTGTTGCTGTTTCAGATTTGTTATCAGAAGATGGCTGATTCTCTGCTGGTGTTAAACTTTCAGATCTGCTCCCAGAAGCCAGCTGATTCTCTCGTGGTGTTAAAATTTCAGATCTGTTGTTAGACGATGCCCTGTTTTCTGAATCAGTCTGCCTGACACTTTCTATCATCTTTACCACTTCTGCCATTTTAGGTCTCTGATCAGGGATCCTTACCACACATGCCATGGCTATCTGTAACATTTCCACCATCTCTTCCTCTATATTTGGATATCTCAAAAGCTCTAAGTCAAACACTTCTGCCGTCCATTCCTCTCGCACGACTGAATGAACCCACCTGACCAAATGGACAATCTCATCACCACGAGTTGTGTGAATAGGGGATTTTCCAGTCAGAAGCTCTAGTAACACAACACCAAAGCTGTAAACATCTGAAGTTTGGGATGCTTTCCTGGTGTCTGTCACTTCCGGGGCTCGGTAACCAGCAGCACGGGAGATGGGTGGGGCAAGTGAGCTCATTACAGTTGCCAGACCAAGATCAGATACACAACCGTAATGCTGAGAGTTAAGAAAGATGTTTGAGGATTTGATGTTACCATGCACAAGCTTCCCCCCATTTTCAGCATGGATACGAGCAATGCCTCTTGCAGCACCTAGGGCTACCCTAAGCCTTGTATCCCAATCTAAAGTCACCCTCTCCTCTCCTCTTTTACCTGAAAGTTTAGGATTAATACAGAAGAGTTAATGTATTATTCTATAACAACTAAGCAATATACACAATCAAGGCAAACTAAAGAAATAGTTGCCCTACCAGAAAAATGTCAAGACTGAACATAATGTTCTACTTGGTTTACATTGAATCTCTTGTAATATCAAATATAGCAGCAAAAGCTTTTTTTTAATTTTTTTTTTCCTGCAGGACTTTGTGCATAATCTAATGTACCAGGGTATTTATAATGGAGGTAAGGCCATTCTACAGCACATTGCCATATTGTGATTGAACAATTGCTTCAGACACTTCAAAATCAACTCTCTGCCTCAGAGGTACACCACTCTCGAGCAGAAGCAGGGTATGCCCTTTCAGCATGTATATATCAACATAAATAGCAAAACTTATTATAATCAATCTTCACAGCATGCAAAAGGACCTCAGTGTTTCTTAAATGGGAGCCAAAACAGGATAATCCAAAACTTGAGCTGCATCTTTTGTTCAGTCATAACTGAATATTAATTCAGATGATGAGTTGAGCAACAACTTTTGCACGTAGAAAGAATTGTCACCTTCTTGCCTAAATATTATTTAAGTTCATGGTGCACTTCAAAAAAACAAAAATCTTGCAGAATCGACAGTGAGTATTGTATATCAAATAAAAATCTATAACTACTTCTGTGAAAAGCAGATTTGCACATTTTCTGAACCAGCCATAAGTTATTTTTTCACCTTTTCTCATACACTGAGATCGGATACTTGTCATTCCGTAAGCAGAGTGTCTTCTAAAGCCCTTCTTGGCCAAAAGCATGCATATGCAAGTAGCATTTCAAGATTTTCTTTTGTTGAACCCTAATTTCTTTTACTTCCTGAGTACTCTTAAAACTCAACAAAAAGAATGCATAAGTCCCGTTAAACAGAGGCATAAGGGGATCTATGTCTATATGTCATAAAGAATTTTTTCTTTTTCCTTTTTACAACAATATTTAATTTTGGTGGGATTGGCCATTTCATTCCTTTGAACAAAAATGTAAACTTTCTACAAGGAGATTTAATGAAGTTAACGATGTCTCTTGCCTCAACAAATTTCACAAAACTAATTGAGCTTAATGACCTATGAATCATTCTTGACATAACTCCTTAGAGGACTAAAACAAATCAATTTTCAAGCCTAACATTACAGAGATCTGGCATCATCCTCAATCATGAGATAAGAAAGAGAGACTAGTTCCTATCGTTGAAGCAGCTAGAGATTTATGGCCAAATAAGAAAAAAAAGGAAGACCAGTTAGAATAAGGGTCAAATCGAAAATCCAAAGTCTATGATAGATAATTGATAGTATTCTTTTACCCTTTAACCACTAACCTCAATCATGAGATATAGAAAGAGAGACTAGTTCCTATCATTGAAGCAAGTAGAGATTTACGGCAAAAATAAGAAAAAAAGGAAGAGCAGTAAGAATAAGGGCCAAATTGAAAATCCAAACAAAGTCTATTATAGATATTTGATAGTATTCTTTTCCCCTTTAACCATTAACCAAAGTCTATGATAGAAATTTGGCAGTATTCTTTTTCCCCTTAACCATGAACCAAACTATACTGCCTCAAGACCATTTTATAATGAAAAACAATGGTTTCCTCTAAAGTTGTAGACATGGGCTTAGTACCGAATAGATTAAACATGAATAAATACTCCAAACTCCAAAGTAACATAATAAGTTGTTTAAGCATATCAATGTGAAGTTTCTGTAGACTAGAAGACAGAAACATACCATGTAAGATAGAACAGATGCTCCCCTGATTGTAATAATCATACACCATCAGTTTCTCATCTTTGGAATAGTAATACGCCTTCAGCTCAACCACGTTCTCATGTCTAATACTTCCCACAACATCCATGTGTTGCTCAAAATCCTTCTTTCCAGCAGCTACCTCCTTCAACCTCTTCACGACAACTGTGGTTGCATCCTCTAGTATGGCCTTGTAGGCTGTACCAAATGTCCCCTTGCCTAGCACTTCAGCAGAAGCCCTCAATAAATCCTCCAAGTCAAATGCATAATTACATCCCTCAAAGAAAACCAGTCTATTGTTGGCATCTTGACTCCTTGAAACTGCTTTCTCTGGCGACATTCCTCCCTTCTGCATCTTTCCGGAAAAGCTGTCTCCACTTTTCCTTCTTGAGCAGCAAACAAGTATCAAAAAAGCAAATGCCACAAGACCTAGAACACCACTAGCAACTATAATTCCTAATAATGCAGTTTCTCCAAGCCTTCCAGCATTCTTATATTTTGAAAATGGTTCTGAGGAGGGTAGAGAAATAGGAGAAAGCTGGGGAGGACTTCCAAAAGAGAGGTTATTACCAATGAATACCGATGTTGGGAAGCTCTGAAGTGATTTTGGCACAGAACCATTCAAATTATTGTTAGATAAATTCAACTGTTGCATTTTGGGCAATTGGAGATAGGGGATCTCGCCAGAAAGCAAGTTGTTAGCAAGATTCAAACCAGTAAGCTGAGTCAAATTTGAGAGGGAGAAAGGAATGCTCCCACTGAAGCCATTGTTAGACAAATTGACAATAGTGAGATTCTTCCAAACTGTAAAATCCGGCAAAGAACCCGAGAAATTGTTGAATTGAAGATAGAGTAAAGATAAGTTACTTAGATTAGAAAAGTCGGAAGGAAAACTCCCACTTAGACCATTGGATCTGAGACTCAAAATTTGCAGCGCTGAGAGGCGGCTGAGTGTATTGGGCGGAATTGGGCCTTGCAATCCAACCCCCGGCAGACGGACAGATATCACTCGGGACTTATCTTCGTTGCAAGCCACCCCAATCCAATAACTGCATACTTGGGTGCTTCCATTCCAGTTTAGAGAGCGAGAATGAGGGACATTGTTCACGAAGTCAAGTAAAGCTTGCTTATCTTCAACCAGGTCGGCATTTACTTGCCAGAAAATCAAACCCAGTAGGCAAATGGAAGATAAAATGCCCAAAATTTGCATTGCCTCAATCTTGCCGACTTTAATTCTAAACCTTCCAGCAGAGAACGAGCTGGTCTACGAGGTTTATGATTTCAACTGAAATTGAACAAAAAATGCGTTAACTACTGTAAGCCAAAGCTAAAAATTTTCCCCCCACCTCCCAAATCAAAACTAAAGGGGAACAAATAAAAGGAGGGAGAGAGAAATAGAGGAAAAAGAAAATCAGATTCCAATGTGATTGTCGACAAAAGTAGAAACTGACACTGAGAAATTTGTACATAAAAGAATGAGCTATCAGGCTTTGAGAATTGCTCGTCTTAGTCAAAAAGGAAAATAATTTAATGTGTAAAAGCAGTGTGTTTTCCACCATAAATCGTCCCTCTTCTTTTTGTTCTTTGTTCTTTTCTTTAGTATATTATACTAGTAGTACCTTTTTGGTTGAAATGGTAAAATCGAGAAATAAATTAGTAAATTCCACGAAAACCAAATTAAAAAACGAAGGTACTCACTTTACTCAATGCCATTCTTCTTCGTCCCAGATCTGACCAAAAGAAATGTCCTCCGCTACCGAAACTCTGCCACTACCGTAGCTTAACCATTCACCGAAACCGTTATTAGAACGACGAATTAAAATAAAAGCAAATGTAATGAGTGAGAAACGAGTAAGTTGGGTAGCGAAAACGTACCAGTTATGATTCCTCAGAAACTGATTGTGCCAGCTAAAAGTAGCATCCAATGTAATAAATCCAGCAATAATGATGAAGGAAAAAAAGCAGTGGACGCTATGATTTTGAAAAATAGGGTGATTTTAGAGAATGTGATAGATAAAACGAAATCTTGAGGCCGCCATTGAAGCTAAATAGTGGGCTTTCGAAGTTCTACAACGGCTCTATCCCCTTTTGGTCACTGTAACTGAAAGCAAGAACGTAGCAAGGAGCTAGTGAAGAAGGGGAGAGTAAATATTCCGTGAGTTTGGGCTGGGCCTGTATCAGGATCGATGACGTGGCTCTCTTCTCTGTCAGACATGTGCCCCCATCAGTAATTCAAACAGTACTTTAATGGCAAATTTGGAAATCAACAATTTAATTGGATCATCCTCATCTAGGTTTTTCTTTTAGGATACATGCTATATATAATGGGCCTACCTCAAACTCCGAGTAGAGGAGCTTCAACTGTTTTGATTGGATTGGATTGGACAAGATAATTATAAAATCTTTTGTAGTATTGTTATTTTAGTTAGTTTATCATTAAGGATGGTTAATTAATAGATGGTTACTTTTATTATTCTAATATAAAATATTTTTTCACTTTTTGAGTTTGATCAAAAGATGAAGTGGAAAATTTTATTTTATTTTATGTCAAGAAATTGAGCAAGTAGCATATGGGTGATTCCATAATCCTTCAATCAAAATGGTTGGTCTAAGGAAAAAGAAAAAAGAAAAATTATTGACCAGATAAGAAAGGAAACAGAAGCTTAATGCAGGTAGCGATAAGTGGGTGCTAATTGTATTTTGCCCGTAGAAGGCAAAAAGACATAAATAAAAATAAAAATAAAACTAATGGAAATTATTAGGCTTGAATTTTTCTTCTTGTTTCTTCTTTTGAAGGGAAGAGGCAGAGTCATTCATGGAAGATAGATATTAGACATGGATAAAAATCATGTCTCTCATATCACATGCAAATGCCTAAACTTGGTTCAACAAATTTCTTTTGGCCAATTTGGTCTTGGATGTTGTAGATGAGGTTTATTCATTATTGAGTTGGGGATATATCAACCTCTATCTAGGGAGTACTTTATAAGGTAACCAGCCTAATTAGTATTTGCACCTGGTTTCTTTGGTGAATTATGGTGCTAGTTCCATTCTAGTTGTCATCATTTAGCCATCTATATTATGCAACCCAGTTTCTCTTTTTTTTTTGCTGCTTGGGAAAAAGGTGCAACATGGTTTGTTCAAATAGAAATAACAATGGTATTCGTTGTCTGGGCCTTCAATTTATGGGTCAGGGTTCTACTTGTTTGGGCCTAAACCTATTGGTCTGGCTTGTTTCTCGATTGAGTCTTCTACAAGGAGTCATATAAATTATTTAGCTAAAAAATACACAAATCAGAGTGGCGCAGCGGAAGCGTGGTGGGCCCATAACCCACAGGTCCCAGGATCGAAACCTGGCTCTGATAAGTTTTGTAGTCATTTTTGACTCAAAAAGTTTGGCGGTAACTGAAACGCTGTCGTCTAAAAGACTCACTGACCCCCTTTCAACGACTCACCAACCAGAGGAATCATCGGCTGCTACGGCGCCTCCTTGTTGGGGGGATTAATTGAATTGCCTGTCCCTTCACTCCCTCGACGAGTCAGCCACTCCCCTTAGCAAATTTTTTAGTTTTGAATAAAATAAACATTTTAAGTATAGATTTCAACTCCGTCTGAGTGTCTCCCCTGAGAGAACCACCATTTCCATATAACTTTCTCTTCTCTCTCTATCAACCATGGAGGCTTCACCGGCACTTTCGCGCATAGGATTGGCGGGGCTGGCTGTTATGGGCCAAAACCTAGCCCTCAATATTGCGGAGAAAGGCTTCCCTATCTCTGTGTACAACCGTACAACATCGAAAGTAGACGAGACTGTAGATCGGGCGCACAAGGAAGGCGGCCTTCCTCTTGTAGGTCAATACAACCCACGCGATTTTGTTTTCTCTATCCGACGGCCCAGATCCGTCATTATCCTCGTCAAGGCAGGCGCACCCGTTGACCAAACTATAGCTGCCCTCGCGGAACACATGGAATCCGGCGATTGCATCATCGATGGGGGTAACGAGTGGTACGAGAATACCGAGCGTCGAATTCCAAGAAGTCGCCGATAAGGGTATTCTCTACTTGGGTATGGGTGTGTCTGGTGGTGAAGAAGGTGCCCGTAACGGACCCTCCTTGATGCCTGGAGGTTCTTATGAGGCATACTCTAACATCCAAGAAATATTGAACAAAGTTGCTGCACAGGTTGAAGATGGGCCTTGTGTTACCTACATTGGCGAAGCTGGTTCTGGGAATTTCGTCAAGATGGTTCACAATGGTATCGAGTATGGGGATATGCAGCTCATTTCGGAGGCCTACGATGTGTTGAAAAACGCTGGTGGTTTGTCAAATTCCGAGCTTTCGGAGATATTTGGTGAGTGGAACAAAGGCGAGCTCGAGAGCTTTTTGATTGAAATTACATCGGATATCTTCAAGGTTAAAGATGGGTATGGTCATGGGGATTTGGTAGATAAGATTTTGGATAAGACGGGCATGAAGGGTACAGGCAAGTGGACGGTTCAACAGGCAGCAGAGTTGTCAGTGGCAGCGCCCACGATTGCGGCATCATTGGACTGTCGGTATCTAAGTGGGTTGAAGGAGGAGAGAGAGAATGCTGCCAACGTCTTGAAAGAGGCGGGATTATTGAATGATGGAGTAGGTTCTGTGAAGGGTGGGGTTGATAAGAAGAGATTGATTGATGATGTCAGGCAAGCTCTGTATGCTTCCAAGATTTGTAGCTATGCTCAAGGAATGAATTTGTTGAGAGCTAAAAGTGATGAGAAGGGATGGAATTTGAATTTGGGCGAATTGGCAAGGATTTGGAAAGGTGGGTTGTATTATAAGAGCTGTGTTCTTGGACAGGATTAAGAAGGCTTATCAGAGAAACCCAAATTTAGCGAGTTTGATTGTGGACCCTGAGTTTGCAAGGGAGATGGTGCAGAGGCAGGCAGCTTGGAGAAGAGTTGTTGGGTTAGCTATATCGGCCGGGATTAGCACGCCAGGGATGTGTGCCAGTCTTGCCTATTTTGATACATATAGGCGAGCAAGACTTCCAGCCAACCTTGTTCAGGCCCAGAGGGACTTGTTTGGAGCTCATACATATGAGCGGGTTGATCGTCTTGGTTCTTTCCACACCGAGTGGACCAAGCTTGCTCGCAAGAGTAACACTGGTGTTGGTGCTCTCAATTGAAATCTTTAGTGTGGTTAGTTGTTTGTTGGTGATGCTCCATTTTTTTTGACTTGTATGTTTCATTGAGGATCTGTGTTTAGGCATAACAATTGTCATTTACTTGAGCAGTTTTTGCTGTTAATAAAAGAAATGCATGCCTTTTGAGTTCTATGTGCTTTTACTTGTTTCTTTGTTTTATATTTTTAGATAATGTGTTTTTTAGCTTTGCCTGGAAACTTCGTTACATTGGTCTATTAGATATATACTGTTACAAACTCAAAATGAAAGAATACATTTTGGCACCAAAAGGCATTAGTGTGTAATATATATATATATATAGTGGGTCATGGTATGAGTCATCTTTTCGAATATCTAAATTTGTTTTCACGCTTTTGCATTCTTGTGGTGTGCGTTTGTATATTTCCCCTTTGAACTGCTTATTATGATTTGACTGCTGATCTTAGTACTATCATTTTGGGAAATGAGCATTAACAGAGAATTATTGTAGTATTCTTTTCTATGACCAACCTCTAATGAATGATATTATATCTCTGGCATTTTCCAGAGAGGAAATTTTTTCGGATGTTAAATTATTTAATAGTGTCATGGGGTCATGGCAATAAGGAATTTTGATGTTACTGGTGACAGCGTCTTCAAATCCTTTAACTGCTAGATATAGTTTACTAAAACACATCATAATGTTATTTATTATGGCTACAGAATAACTGATGAAGTGCTGGCAGACAAGTGATTTGCTTATCTGATTGCGGATCACCTAAACGAACATCATCTTTAGACAGGATGCGAGGATTCAAACTACAATACTTAGATAGTTTTATGGTTTTGGTGTTTGGTGTTTTGTTGTGTTCTCTGTGATATTTACTTTTTTTCCCATCTCCAAACATCAGCGGTTCACTCGTCATTCTCTTAGATGAATAGCTGTATCGGTTTGTTAAATAGCTGATTTTTGGCTCCTCTATGTTTGTTGGTTCTTATTTTTAACTCTTTTCCCTTTGATGGATATAGTGTAATGTTTGCCATTACTGCTGTTTAGTGCAGGTTTTGGCCTTGGAACAACAGTAATGAATAGATTCTAACAGTAATGAATAGATTCTCCAAATCTCCTTGGGAGTTATTTGGCAAGAAAATGTCGAACTAGTTATGATACAGGTTTATGAGTTTTGTTTCGTCTTTTTTGCCACTAAGCAAGAGCAATGACTCGATGGATTGGAACGCTTTCTAATGTGAGAGGTTCTTGGTTCAAGTCTGCGTCTTCTTCCATCCTATCTATCAAAAAAAGTTTTGTTTCGTCTTTACCCCATGTTTTACACAATTTATTGCTATAATCAATTTCAAACTTCTAAACTAGTAACAATGCACTTTCATATGATTTGGCTTCTTATTTTTGTTCATGTAAATCAGAAGGGGGACTCAGGAGGCAGTATAGTGAAATTCCGGTATTGCTGTAATTAACACATAACTAAGGTGATCAATCACTTGCGGGGATAAATTATCTTGGTGCCTACCAACCTTAGCTGATTCCCTCCTCAGAGCTAAGACACAGAAACCAGAACAAAAAAATAAATGTTAGATGGACTGGGCCTAATTATGCTTCCTGGAGCCATCTATTTGAGATTGAGTCATAGTGGACTTCTCTCCAGGCCCTTTTCTGTTTGCTTCATGGCCGAATAATCGAACGAGACTTTCATGAGCGGGTTCTAAAAAAATGTTACTTCCAATATTACTTGTTCTTATTCTTCTGTCCTTGTATAGTTCTTTGTTTTCTTCTGTTTGGTTGAGTATCAAATCAGTATGGTGTAGGGATGGCAATGAAACGATTTGGCTCAATCCTTACTCTATTCGCCTTCTACTCCTTATTCATACCCTTCTTTTACCCACAACAGGGAGGAGATACTAAATATCCTTCTCGGAGGAAAACTTTAAATCCTTACCCAAACATATGCGAAATTTTACTCCCAATTAGAATCGGATAAAATTATGTAAAATAATACAATTCTTGATTTATTTATGATGATAATATATAAAAAAAATCATCTAATTAATTATTTTTAGGTTCAAGTGAAATAATATCTTAACTTAATGAAGCTAGAAACTTATTTATTTATTTATTCAGTTTTATAAATGTTTATATAATAAAAAATGTGTAAGTGTAATAAAAATATGAGGGCGACTGGTCGGTATCTTATGGGTTTTGACTAAATCCTTTATCCGCTCTATACTCCCAACGAGTATAAAATTACATACCTTCACACGTCCCTTATCTAAATTTTCTTTACCCGTTCGAACAGGACGGTAGGCACCCGTGAACGGAATAAAATTGTCTCCCTAGTGTGGAATACATGTGTATCCAATTTGATCAATTATCAACACTGTGCCAGTCCCAATATCAGATAAAAAAAGAAAGAAATAAGATGACAGACGTAAAATATGCCAGACAGGGACCAAAAGTAGTTGAATGAAGTGCAAAGCTGAAAAACTTATGTCTCCTATAGGAGTGAATCATTTAAGTTGTTTATATTTTGGAACATTCTTCTTTAATTATATAGGCTATAGCCAACTCCAGCATGACGAATTGAAACTACGCCAGAATCCAGATACCAAATATTATTCACAAACATAAAGCATATTATTCACAAACATAAAGCTTAATACTTGTGAAGTCATATCAGCAAAGGTACTAGCATCATCTGTAAAATACTATCCAGCACATTGAAACAGAGATGCAGCAAAGCATTGTGTTTGGTTGTAAATAATGAATATGCATTTTCGAAATGAAAAGGAATTCATATAGCTTTCTTGAAAAAGTAACAAAGCCATAGTAAGTCTTTTCATGAAAATCATGTCATTAGCTAGATAATATTTGATTCGTATCGGAGTAGATTCTAGTATCACAAAAAATACGGAATTATAGATTTCGACGAAATTGTATTAGATCTTAAAACTTCGAATGAAAGATAGGGAGAGTTTTGTGATCTAACATGAGATTTTGGAGTAGGACATTGGAGTCGTGTATTATCCTGCTTGAGCTATTCTCGCAATAGTAATTATGTTATTTCTAGTTAACAATTTAATTTTTGAATTGAAATAATAAAACAACACATAAATAATTTAGATCTTTATAAAATACTTTTGTTCATGTAAAACAACACACAAATTAAAAATACATTTTAGTTTGTTATAATTGATTTCGTGTAATTACAAATTTATTTTAATTGGGCTTCTACCATCCCATTTCATCTAAATTGATTTAATGAAAAACAAGTGTGGATAATTGTACTTCCTGTAACAAATTGAATAAATAAAATTTTAGCACAGAAGGACCCAATTGAAATAATATTTAAATTGTAAAAAAAATTACAATTATAATAGATTAAAATGTATCGACAAAGTGATATTTGAATAAAAAAATGATATTAAAAAAAAAGTCAATAAGTTAACATGTAAAGATCAAATAAACCCACGAGTAAGAAATTCACTGAACACAATAACCTCATTTCATTATACCATGCGTGTCCCTGACTATAATACTTCTTGTAACTTGATTGTATTCACAGTAAAAATGGGTACAGTATAAGGGATGGAACTGAAAATCAAGAAAGAAAAGTCGGAGCACGAATCTTTGGAAAACTCCGAGCATTATGTCCAAGTCCTTGCTCAGATGCAAAAACAGGGAATAAAGTAATATCCGAAGGACCATACCATGTGACCCGGTTTATGAATGATTCTGACAAAGCAAATAGGTGCTATTTTGAATTGAAGCAAACAAAGAGGTCATTTCAGGGGACAACCCCATTTGTCCAAATATATTCTTCTCATAATTTGCTGCCAACCTTTCCCTGGAACTGGTTTTAATTAGGGTTTAATCCCTAAGATTTTACCTTTCTCATTCCAGTATTAATTGCTAGGGTTTTAGACTAATATCTTTTATTTCAACAAAAAAAATTAATAAAAAAATCAACTTTTTTTGCAACTCTCTCAATAAAAATAAAATCAGAATAATTTCCTTTGTTAACAAATTGCAATAATTATATAAACAAGTGAATCAAAAAAGTTTTTAATGTTAAAGAAAATCATAAAAATAAACTTAGGGTTCTCAATCATTTTTTTTCTTTTTTCGTGATAAAAGATAAAAAGTTAAAGAAAACGGATAAAAGCCTAGGGATTAAATGTTTATGTGGGGAGTTTACATCCATAACTTGCTAGTAACTGTATTTGATAAGCATCAAAATTCCACCTTAATTAATTTTTTTAATTATTATAATTATGAGCAACTAATTTGATTCGGCTAGTTGTCTGTCAAGAATCCCTCACACTCCTAATAATTTTGTTGTTTTTTTTTTTTTTTTTTCCAATTACAAGGACAGAAATATGCAGCAGATGTAAGGGATTGGAAGGATGGACAAGTGTGCAAGAAAAGTTGTGATGATTAGACAAATGAAAATGAAATGCTAATAGGAACATCCTTTCTCATTCTGTAGCTCGGCAGCCTTTTGTGTTGATAAGACACTGATTTCAGTAAGTGTTTGAGAATCTTATGAATGAATGATGTGATAAAATATAATATTAATTTTCTAAATCTTCATCATACTCACTATTTTATTGTTACCTTGTGCTTCCCTCCATCCCTGCCCTATGCCCCTATGCCCTATGCCCTGTGTCCATGTTTGTCTCTTATCTATTTCCTTACTCTCTTTTTTTTTTAGTTTTGTTTATTTGTCAAAAATCAAAGTTTATTCGGACAAATCTACTGCTTTACAACTTTTTAAACAGTCAAATTTGACAAAATTCATATTTTAAACTTAGTTTATTTTAAATTATACTAGCATCCTATTCATATCACTAGCTAGCTCGCATATTCAACCAACCAGGAAAATTTAAAATTGAACGGATGGGTTTTGTCCAAGTGCATAAGTATTATTGAATTCAATTTTTTATTGCATATTCGTAGACAAGAAAAAATGTTTAATAAAACCCAGATTGTCTTCTTTTTTCCCTTTAAGTTCTTTTAATATTTGATGGAGATTAATGCATGGCTTAGTTATCTAAATAGGATCGAGTATAGCATCCTAAAAGCTTAATTATTTGTGAATCAAATTTGATTAAAAAATGTAGGGCATATCCTAAGGAAGTTGTGGGCTTTTCATAATGCACCGGATTGGTAGGACTACTATTCATGATCAACACATCGAAGCAAGAATAAGCCAGGGGAATATATAAATATCTCTTTTTTTGTAGTTATAATATATATAAGCTCTATAAGTGTGCATTTTTTATACTGTTTTATTCCCCCAAAACCAAATGAGTAATTAATATAATAATATTTTAAAACTAATGAATAATTACTTGCAGTTTTGTGATGAGCGGGGTCTTTCTTATTAGCCTATATAAAGCTATTTCCTTCGCTGAAATGTCTATATAGTTGCTTTGCTTGTTTGAGTCGGTGACATCCTCAAATGTGAAACCCTTCCCAGTAGATACATCTTATTGCTTTCTTAGTTTCTTTTCAACCTTGAACAATCACTTTCTTCACTTTGAACAGTTCACCGCCACTGCCCTCCCATACACTCACTCACTCTTCTATATAAATTTATGTGTGCTAGTTTCGATATTGCAAGCAACCAAATTAGCATGAATGTGCATGAAGTGATGTAGTTCTCGATCATCATAAATAAGTGTTGGTTAAAATTAATATCGGATAAGGGAGCTTTCTTCAGTTCACTCATGGGTGGCAATAAAATTCAATTAGCTGCCGACTCATTCATCCAAATACTGTGTGAAAATCACGACGAAAAATTATACAAGATAGACCCAGTAAATGTGTGAATGATGCGGGAGACAAATTGAATCTTAAGCTTCCTGTACTTGGACTGAAGGGAGCTCCCAAACTCTTTATTTATTTTTCTTTTATTAAAATGGAAAGCTACGGCAGGCTCTAGCATGGTTGCTCCTCTTTTTTGACCTGAGCTATTATTTCAGGTAACCATCTCCTTTCATCATCAATACCTTTGTAGACAGAGATTTATATCCAAATTAAGGCCACAATCAATCAATCAAAGGTACGTGTTTTCCATATATTTGTTATTTTCATTTAATATAGTGTCAAACTAGGGTTAAGATTGTTTTTATGTTCAAAGATCTAATTTCTTATTTGTATTCTGAGCAGAATGCTAAAGGGTAAAAAATAAGATTTTCTTCAGTTCTTGGCTTTCTAGTGGTCATCAATTGTTAAACTGGTGGCTCCCGTATATATTCAGAAGTATTTTAAAAAAAATAATTAGGGTTTGGTATGCAGACGTAGTAATTGGTCATAGAGATAGAGAGAGAGATTATGGTAGATCGGACGGACAGGAGAGGTGGGAAGCTAACGGTCCACGACATCATTTTTTTTTTAGTTCTTCGGAAAGTCCACGGCATCATTATTCGTTAGCCTCTTGGGTTTTGCTCTATCACTGCAACAACAAACAAGTTCCTAGACATCTATGTCTCCCACCTCCTACAGGCTCCAATTACCAATATATCCTCCGATGTTGTTTTCACTAACAACTATCTGGACAGAAATATTAATTGTGTTCAAAGATGAATGTCACCTCTCTAACTAGTGATTACTTGTTTCTCTTCAAGTGTTGTAACACTAATAGTACCATATATATCTGAAGGGAGACCCTTTTCATTCTCATGTATCAAAAGAAAAATATTAGGTTTAACAATGGTTTTGACCTTTCAAAATTATCTTAGTTTTCATTTTAGTTCTTTAAGAAAATATAACTCTTATTTTATTTTGTAGGATCAAAATTTCTATTCTTAAATTTCCTTTTATGTATAAATGAGTTGATGAGATATTAAACATAATCAAAAGGATTTTTATTTTAAAAAAAAGGTTGAATTTGATTGATATATTTAAAATCTTATAAAATAAAATTGACTGAAATTTTTTCTTAAATAGCTGAAGAAGAAAAATGAGACAATGCTGAAGAAATAAAACACTGTCAAAATATTATTATGGTGGTTATTAATTAAACATGAATAGTTTTCTTTAGTGTTTTTTTTTTTTTTGGCTCAATTGCAAAACAGTTTTGACCTTTTTATTACTTCTTTTTCTTTTAGAAAGATTTTTCGAATGGGTAACTTGAAGACCTATTATATTAGTTTTGAAATTTGGAATCCCAAATTGATGAAATACAAATTCGTACACTAGTTAAACATTTCCTACATTGCATTGATATCATGAAGAATATGATTTTCCTTAAACAAAAACATTGCCAACGGTGTTCGTGTGAGATAGGCTTGCTTTAAAGTACTGCATAAATTCTTAAATAGCTGGCAAGGCGGCCATACAGATTAATATAAGTTAGTATATTTGAAACAACTCCCACCTTTAACCCATAAAAAGAAAATACTAAATAATTAAGAGAACGATTCCCACCATAGGTGCTTCAACAAGAATTATGTGCGTAACTGCTGAGCCCCCATTTTACATCTCCGAGCATACAAACACTAATACCAAATTAGGACACTTTTTCTGAGAGTCTCTTTCAAACTTCTACAAAATCCAACGGCTCTTTCTGAAGCTACGATTCATCCTTGATTATCATTACCAGTTAACTTAAAAAGTCTAATTATTTGTCAAATTAAGGACTATTGCATTAATAAAGATCTGTTTGTGGAAGTATGATTTTCGATTTAGTGTCTGGGGTCTGGATGTTCCAACCCATCTGGAAAATTGTTAGTGTGAATGAGATTTTATATATCTTCCAGTCACAATATCCTGTCCAATTGTCCCGCATCAATATCCCTAAGATATTATGGGGCCACTGATAACATTATCATGTCCTGTATGTTTTCTAATGGGGAGCAGACAGAAGTGAAATACATCTTCTTTGGTGTTTAATTTAGTTTTATTTTATTTTTTCTGGTTGGTTTAAAGTGGTCACTTATAGTTATTTGGATACTGACTTTATACTTGGAGAAAAATGAAAGGAACAACTGAGAGGGGAGCTGAAATGGGAAGCTCCCTAGGGAAACCTAAAAAGCTTGAGATTTTTGAAATTGGACCTTGCGAAGAAGCTCACCAGATGGGTTTCCTCATAGGCCAGGGGTTCTCCGATTTGATAAGAAGTAGGCTGGCTACAGGCCTCATACTCCAAAATCGGCTTCTTCCTTTTGCTCAAGCCTCAAACCCCACAATCACAGCCACTTCTCAAAGCATATATTACTTTGTTGATGCGCAGAAATTACTAATCAATTTAGGAAGGAGATTCTCGTGCTTCTTGGTATTTAAATCATGTTTTCAGACTATTGTGCTGCTTGTTTTTATGGGGGCATGATATCTTGCGATGGCACTTCCTAGCTTATTACATGCGACAAAGACACGCGCTGCAATAAAGGAGTTAAAGTGAGATGAGTAAATGAGCGTGGTAGTGAAATTGGGAACAAAGCCTGACATTGATTGATGACCTTCATAAATGCAATATTGATTATTTAATTTAGCCTTTATTGTGAGAGAAACCGGAAACTAACCTTTTTTTGCTGGTTGCAGACAAACTTTGTTATTTCTCAGGTAATTGTAATTTTGATTTTAACTGCTTTGATTTTCTGGAAAATTTAAGGTCATCATGCTCATTTACTCATCTCACTTTAACTCCTTCACGGCAACGTGTGTCTTTATCGCACGGACTGGTCAAAACAGTAAATTTGCACACTAGCACGGCCCCCTATTATGTCATCATAGAATTCAATTCATTTCATCAGAGGTTTTGTGGGGTATAGTTATTGAAACACGGACACGCAAACGCAAGATTGTCAATGTTGAAACTGCATCAAGAAGCGGATTTAAGATTGTAAGATTAGGGAACCACCATTCTCCCATGCGAAGAATTTTCTTCATATTCAGATCAGTCAGGCAAGGTAATTGAAAATACTCGAGAGGTGATTTGACCATGAGACAACCACATCTCCACAATTCACCATCTATTCATCATAGCATAAATGTTATGATCCAATTCAGAAATTAAATCATGTCTCGATCATTTTTATTTTATTTTCCTCATGTCGTGCAATTCCATGCATGCTTAGAGTAGTTACATGGTCTAATCAAAATGCAGACTAATCATAGGGTATCAGAAAGAAATTATATCATCAATTATGACAATTTTCTCTCAAATAAAATCAATGGGTCTGTTTGAAGATACAAGATAATATGTCAATAGGCAGGCAGAAAAGAGCCGTCAAGATCAAAAGATGAATTATTGTCACTTCTTGGAGATACAGATGACACAAAATACCCCATCTACATGACAGGTATTTTGAAATATTCACATCCTTTATCCTAAATCCCCTCTTGATTAACTTTTTGTCTATTCTCAGGTCCAATACTTCACACGCTGAGCACTGATATAATATATCTGGACGAAAAACATAATCTATTATTGATGGGAATCCATAGGAAAGGAGACATATCTTATGTTTTCTCCATGTCTTCAAATGAAGCTAATGTTGCCTCTGTAACCACTCTTAGCAGCCTAACTTCTGGTTTTATTAGAAGAACTTGTTACTGGAGCTCCTAGACAGGTTCATAGAGGCCCAACACATGGCCATCAATACACCGCATAGCTGCAACCTGGTCTCAAGAAAATTGCAAGAACCATAGACACCAAGGCTTCGAAAGAAAATCAAGTTGTGGACATTTAAGGAAATAAATCATACCTTTCCGTGGTTCTCATATTTTATGGGGCCATCTAGTTCAGTTCCTAATGCCATTAGTTTACTCACTGTACTATTGATGCCAGGCACTGTTAATGATAAAAGTGAGGAGTATCCTTTCTGCATGTCATGGTCACTGTGAAACAGGATTAGGTGATAGAATCTCCAGCAATGTTTGAGTACCAAATATCTATTCAAAAATCAAAAGCTTTTGAGGAAACACAGTCAAATGGGAAATAAAGCTAAAACTATGTGATATTGAATTATTTATGTGCTAACAATTAAAAAAATTATTGTTGAGAGAAGATCGAACTTACATGATTGACATATGATTTAAGATGTTTGAAGAATAGAAAAGAAACATTCCAGATCAACTGAATAACAAACGCGGTCATATTACAATGTTGTACCCACCAGCACACTTATTCAGATTGGCAGAGCTGCATTCTGCACTTGCATAAAATGTATTCCTAAAGTGGCGGTAACAGAAGAGAGGAACGCACATGTGCAGTAGATGAAAACACACTAAAGAGAAGCAAAAGACTCTGTCTTTGTCCTATCAAAGGTTCGCACAAGGCTATTAGGTGCAAATTGAAACCTCTTAAGTTTATTTTTTATTTTTTTTATGCTTCTTTTTATTACCTTAAAATAAAATAATCATCCAAGTTTTCGCACATAAATATTTTGTATTCCGTGTATACAAGCAATCTGCTACCCCACTAAGCATTCTTCACATGACTGAGAAAAATTCAAAAAAACAGAAAAGCGAAGAGAAACACTTTGGAATATCAAATTCTTCAACAAAATCCCCAAACATAGATAGACAATTTTGTTAGTCACCACTTCGAAATGTAAGAGTAGCATAAAATATCATCCAAGTGTAGCTATTGTTTGTTTGGAATTGGCAAATTAACAAACAGGTAGATTGCATCGAGAAAATGTGAGAGAAAAAAGCGAGAGAAGTACTTTGAGGATAGCATGAGCGCAAGTTTCAGCGGACCGGATTGAAGTTCTGCCCAACGAAGAGTGCAGACATTGACGGTGAAATCCAAGCCTTCAGAGTAGAAGCGAGCGGCTCTCGGCACGTCCTTATGTAGTTGGAATATCCATCTGAACGACGCTGCCATCTGTGTATCAGTGCATGCTACTGTAGGCATGTGAGAGTCAATGTATCTTACCCACCTCAGTTGAAAACTGGCATCACACAAATTCACCCCCAGGCTCTAAAAGAAAAGAGTGAAAAAACCCAGAAATCCTAAATATTAATGGGAAATTAAAGTTGGGTTGCTTGGTATTTCTTCTTCCAGCTCCCCCTGAACTCGACGACTCCGAATTCGAGCTCATCACAAAATGGTCTTTTCTGTTCTAAACTCTCTATTCTAACAAACAAGAAAAAGAACCATCCACAAAAGTACGATGAATCTGTAATTATTCACAAATTGAAACTGAAACCCTTAAAAATTTGGAGAGGGGGTTAAAGCCCGCTGGATTTTGGAATTGGGAGTGGGTGATAGTCTGCAGTGACTTGTAGACCCAATAAACCCTAAACCCTAACATCAAGATTTGCGTTTTTGTTTACCTTTTCATTTCTTAATTTGGTTGCTTTTTGTTTTATTATTTGTCTTGCATACTTCGTCTTTTTGAAAATTCCAGACCCATAGTCTCCTTTTTTTCAAGTAGCTCATAATCAATTTTTTTATAACTAAATAGTTGAGTTTTTTTAGCAAAATAAATCTTAACTAGTGAAAATTTATCTGTTAATGATTATTAACAAAATCACTTAAAAACTCCCAAGAAAAAAACAATAAATTAATGCAAGAGAAAAGAGTAATCAGCAAGATTTTTTTTTTTTTTTTTGAAAATAAGTATAAATAGTTTTTAATTCATACAAACTATGTTAATATTTTTATAATATACTTGCTAACTTAAAATTTATTTTAATTTGAAGCTTCAAAGAAGTTCAATTAATTATTTTTAAATTTTAAATCATGTACAAATAGGTTTTGAATAATGTTTTCATCTTTTTAAATATTACATATTTTATAAACGGTTTTAATCCTTATTTGTTTATTTATTTATTTTTTAAGCTTAAGGAACGACTTATTGATCTTCGTTTAGAGGCCATTGGTATATAGTTTTTGGATTCTACACGAGTTAAAGGCCATTGTTAAATAGTTTTGAACTCTACACATGAGTTATGTTGGAGAAAGACGGAGAAAAACCGTCTCCTCCAAAATATATATTCAATTTAAAAATAAATTTAATTTTTAAAGAAATTATTCTTAAGTGTCATTTTTGCATATCTCTCATGTTCTGGCAAAAATATGAGAGATCAAGATCAGCACAAATGGCTGCAAGAATAAGGACTATTGTCAAACGAGTTGCTGTTTATAGTGGAAGCAAGCAAGAGTGCTTTTCACCGTTTTGAGCTCATACATGGAGAGCTGCTTAAAATGATGAGTGGTTAAGGTTAACCCAAGTTGGAAGCCGATAGAAAAAATTGTTAATTGTCTTACGTATCCCATATGTCTATGTGACAAAATTTGTACTAGTATACAGACATGGATTCAGTAATTACAAATATGATACAGACATAGAATGAACAAATTTGACAAAATACAAATTCCCAACCAAGACTTGAGGAAGAACCAACCAATCTCGTTAAGTTATCTGACCTTCCTCAAGTTCATAGAGGAATAAAACCATCAACTCACTAAAAGGAACCCTTCAAAGCTTTCATGCGTGATCGTTGTCCCTTGGACCTTGCTTCAAGAAGCTTGGCTTTCAATGTGTTCTCCCTTAATCCCTTTGGAGGCTGAGAGATATCAAGGTCTTGGGGTGGCAGCCTCGCCATCCACTGCCGTACTGGGCTTGCCTGATTTCTCCATCCAGAGTTACTGCAGGATGCCTCACCGTAGTCATTCTCAGGATGTATATTACTATTCTCTGACACCAGAAGTTGACTTCTAATCAGGCTATCAATCATGTGGTTTTTATTAGACCCATGAAGTTCATCATGTTTATTCCTTCTCTCATGACCACCAACTTCAGGAACTTCACAATGTTCAGAATTCTCCGACATTCTCATTTCAACTGGCTTCCTTTCTATGGTCTTCCCCGGCTCAGTATCAACTGCCTGGGACTTCTTATCAGCATTAGAAGACATGGCCCAAGCCATCTGTTCTTCAAATTTAACTTGTAGGCTGGATGGACTACGACTTTTTATCCTTTCTCGAGTTATTGACTTCTTCTTATTGTGGTTTGATTTTAATGGCTCCTCAATAACACCACCCACAACATCATCCTCTTTTAATTTAGAGCCTCTGTTGCTAGGTTTTTTGAGCTCAAAACAATTTGAATCACTGCCTAAAGAATCTTCTTCATCGCCCACAGCTTGTGGTGCACTAACAGCATCATTCAAAGGAACAGATTCCAGAGAATGCCGGCGATCCCTTGCCATCAAATTGGCTGCAGTCCTATTACTGTGTTTAGCTTTAAGGAAAGTTTCTATTTCAAATCTTAATTTCTCCGCTATTGAGCTCTTATCAGCCAAACCATTCTCAGCTTCCTCCAGCTGCATCTGCATCCGTTCATCAAGCCATGATTCAGATATGTGGAGAATAAAACGGTCTTGATCAGCGCTTTCAGCCCAATCATTGTCAGGTTTCTGTCTTAACGCATGCGCCTCTTGTTCATATTCTTTTATTCCCCTAGAGAACTCATCACAGAGATCCTCCAACAATTTCTTTGTTTTCCTCTCCCTTTCCAACTCTTTCAGAGCATTAGAAAAAGAAGACTTCACCTCGGAAAGCTCTCGAGCTAACTTCCTGTGCAGGCTTTCTGATCTTTTTCTTAATTTCCTCTCATCTTCTAGCTCATCCTTCATGGACTGAACTGCAGCATGGAGTCGATCCTGTTCCTTGCTCTTCATAACCAGTTTATCTTCTGCAATCTGCTTAATCAGGTCATCAATCTCATGTCGATCTGCTTGCCGATCTTGAAGCAACTCTTTTATCTTGACACTAGCATGATGGAGCTCCATTTTTAATGCTTTTATCATTGATATATTGGAAGCATGCTGTTCTTCCAAGCTCCAGATTCTATTTAATACTTTCAGCAGTTCTGTAGATGTTTTAAGATTATAATGCGATTCACCAATCCTTCCCTTGAAGTCCAAGGAACTGGTCGGAGTTGCTGCAGGATTATAAGGTGCCATCTGCAAGAAAAGAGCATATCATACCATTAGATTCGAGGTAAATGGGAAAGAGCTAGCAGTACTCATGGTACTTTCAGGTGATATCACAAGGAGTAAATTTACAGAAGAAAAAGAAAAAGATTCAGCAAGAAAAATGATCTAATAGGATCAACTTGAGAAATAAACTGATAACTGGATGTTAATTTATGCTCAATTGAGTTAGGAAACAATCAAAGTTCTGCCTGATTTCTAATGATCATTGACGTAAATAAACTACCCAAACGCCATAGCAATAGAGATACAGCTTTACTGGTGATTACTTTATATGTTTAATCACACAATGTACAACCTGGAATGTCTTATTGGTGGTCTCTTACATTGTAATTGTGAAAATCTAATCCCATGCCACAATTTAAGTAGTCATTATTATAATCAGATATCTAGGTAGTGCATCCAATTTCAATGTGGTTTCTCATCCTTTTAGCAAAATAAATGCAGAAATTTATACCAATAAAGTTGAAACATGATAGATACCGATGCTTACCTCCATGGAACTACCATAACTTGCAGGAGATACAGGTTGCAAAGCATGCTTATTTCTTTCAATTGATCGATGATGCTGCATCAGTGAAGCAGCCAGATGTCTCCTCAAACTGCTGGCACTAGCTGGCTGATGGAAATCAGAGAAAAATTAGTAGCTGAAAATTTCAAGATATTCCTTTCAACAACAGGCCCAGGGTTACCGGGAGAGCTCATGATTGAAGCCAGTTCCATTACCCTTTATAACTAATATTGGATCATACTTGTTCTATTTACTCTCGAGATTATCTTCAACTAATCATATTTAGGGCTTACGGATAGACAAGCAAATTGTTGAACAATTTTGAGGCTTCCTGCCATACAATTCGTATTCTGACATCCTTTACAGAAGTTTGTTGTTATAGTAAAGCAGCCAACATATGGAAGATAACAGAGTTAACCACAATCTTCAATAAAATAAAATGGAAAACTTTCTGATTAAACTACGAATATCAAACTTAACCACAAGTCCTCCGCCATTTACTTTGTAAGTGATAATGATCAGCGAGTACAATTCAGGCACAGCATCAAATCAAACAAAGATGATTTAACAGAAATAGTTATAGGCATCAAAACCGAACCAATAAGGGGAGCAAAAGGCACGGAAATTGATTGAAATACGCACCAAATTACATACATCAAAACTTCAACAATTAACAAACACCCGCAAGAAACCAAAATCGAAAGAAATTGGGAAAAACAGAGGAACCCACAAAAACCCATAAAGCAATAACTAGATCAGATAACAAATTGATGAAGAAGATAGCAAAAAAGAGACATTCTCGAGAAGAAACATGCGTACCTGATCAGGAGAACTGGGAGAAGGAACAGCCAGAAAGGTGGAAAGGTCTAGACCCTTATCCTTGTTATGGTGGTAGTGGTGGCGGCGCGGTCTAGAATCACCAGCAGCTCCATTATTCACAGTTCGATGCATATTGAAGAGAGGAATATAGTGTTGAAACTCCCAGAGAGCTGCAGCGAGCTTTCTAGCAGAGACAGTATGAGGAGGGAGAAGGTGATCTTTAATGATAGTATCTTGTGCAGCCCAAAGTCGCCAAGAGGGCACTGGAGTACAAGGGCCCCCTTTTTTCCCTACCAATACCACTCTCCTCAACTTTTCTCCCAAATTTTCCCCCTTTTCTGCTTCCCCTTCTTCACTTTTTTCGCCCTTTTCATTTCTTCTCTCACTCATCACACGCTCAAACTTTCTCTCTCTAGACTTTAAGAATGCCTAACTAATCTCTCTCTCTCTCTCTCTCTCTCTCTCTCTCTCGCGTATTTATTGTCTATGTGGGTGTAATTGACTAATTTCAGATGTTCAGCCTGCCCACTGTAAGTTATTTTGTGTTCTGCTTCTTTCTCCAACTCCCAGTACTCGATCCCCATGGCCAAAGTTCATGAGAAGTTGTTTGGATTACCTAAAGTGCATTGAGCTAGGTGACCCGCCAAAAATAGTTATTTTTTCTACTGTATATATGGAGAAGTAATGTAAAGGTCCGTACAAAATACTAGATCAAGCTCCCCTGAAAAGTTGAAATAGTAGAACAACTAGCGAATTATTGAGTCAAAATTATTAAACCAAGAGTTTTCTTAAATAATAATATAATGCTTTTCACTATTTTTTTTTTTTTTATTTACCAAGAAAATTTGATTTTTTTTTTTCTTATGGGACCTTTATCAAATTTATGTTCAAGTATAATAGGAGAAAATTCGTCAAACTCCTTACCCACATCATTTAATACCAAATCAATAATTAGATCTTTTTAAGTGCTTGTCTCCCTATTCTTGCAGACTATCTATGTCACAGTCTAACCAGTGGCCGTGGCAGTAGCTATGATATAGGTTGCAATTTTGGAACACGTCACCCGTGGCGTGTTTGAGAGAGATGAAGTAACACCGCCACTTAAAGCCATATCAAAACCGTCAGATGTTTGTTCCCTCTAGTTCTGTATCAGAATCAGACGCTATAAATGTGACAGAACATTCTATTAACCTAACCCTTTTTCTTTTTTTATTACCACTTCTTTAATCACAACATGTTAGAGGATCCGAAGTCCGAATTAGTATTAGGATTGCAATAAAGAAAAGCCCAATGTGGATGCCCTTTCAATTGTGGATTTGGGCTTGGTTTCATTAATTGAACTGCGCGACTCTTACTTCAGGCTAGTCTTGTAGTTTAATTTGTTTCTATGGTGACAATTATGTATATGAATATGATAAAAAAACAAAAAAAGTTCTTAGTACAATTAATAAATATATCTTATAAATTTATTATTTATTATCATTCACAACTCGATGGAGCTTGTCAAAATATTAACCATCAAACAATTGTTCTAGAATTGTCATATTTGCATGATCAAAAATAATTTTTGTTTTTGTTTTTATCTAAATTACATAAAATCTATTAAGTCATATTAATACAATTAGCTCTCTCGTTTTGTAAAATATAAAATTATTATTAAATTTTAATTACAGAATGTACCTTATTATATTATAAGATACCAAAATATCAACTCAAAACACACCCATTACTTACTTATTCACCACACAATCCGTTGGTTCTTTGTAAAGCCATGAACCCTCAATCTTCAAGCAAACTTTCATAGTTGGAATCAATCACCAAAAATGGTTTAGAACATGCAAATTTTACGTGGTGCTACTTGGATTCATCCAAATAGAAAAGCTTTTAAGTCACGCACTGATTAAAAAATTTGCACATGCATGACAACACCACATGAATGAACAATCTTTAATGCTAATAAAGTTATGGTCAAAATTTTGTTTTTTGATAAGAAAAATTTATGGTCAACTTAATTTCTTTTAATGTACCCCTTCCAGAAATTATTAGTTGTCGTTGCTTGCATGGTGACTAATTCTTAAATAATGCAGGATTTTTTTCCTTTCGTGCATGCACATAGGACAACTCTTAATTAATAAAATGAGCTATTCTTATGATGTAGATTCTCCAAATCTTGTAATGCACAAAACTATATATATATATATATAATTCTTTGGGTACACACCATCTATCTTTTGCTTTGTATTTTTTTATCTTCAATAATCAGCTCTAATTTAAAATAATTTTTTTAATAATCCCATTAATTAATTAGCAATAGAAACTCTCGAATACTCTTGAGAACCTTAATTGGAGGTTATTTCTAAAACAGGTGTTCACTTTTTTATTATTATATTTGAGGCACATACTCAAAAAATTGATGAGTATAGTCTCCAAAAAATTATCACATGATAGTTTTTTTATACAACACCATTGAATTATTTTTTTCTCTTTAGATTTTAGTATTTATATTTTTCAATCTTTATCTGGTTATTTCATTAAATTCTAAAGAGCATCAATAACATGATTTCTTTTCTTGTTTGAAATTTTAACTTTTACCTATCATGAGACAAAATTTATGAAATTTGTAAAAGACTTTTTTCATATTTTATTTTAAAAGTTCATAATTTTTTTTCTCATAATGAATAATATTGAGCGAAAAGAAAAAAAAAATTAGAAGAAGAAGAATAATAAAAGTCATATCATCAATACTCTCCACTAAACATTTGGTTTTTTTTTTTTTATTTTTAAAATAAACAGGTAATTAAAGCTCAAAAAATAAAGGAAAAAATTGTAATGTCAATTGATACCATCAATATCCAATTTAATAATTGTTTGAAATAAGTAGAAAAAGGTAGAAGAAAAGTTGAAAAAAAATACTATGTAGAAAAGAGAAAAAGACTTACGATGATGTGTTAAAAAATGACCATATCACTAGTTTTTGGTAGGTTTTTTGATTAAATGTCTTAAACAATAAAAAAGAAAAAGAAAAAAGGAATAGCTTATTTTTAAAATGACATAGAAATTGAGGTACATAAATAATATAAAGTTTACTCAATGCTAGATGCTATATCCAATTTATGATCACTCTCAGCTCCTCCTTTTTTTTTCTTGTTTATCAAAATAGACTAAATTGATATTAATTAACTAAGTCCAATTGCCTAATAGATAATGTATAATTTGGATAAAATGTTGTTTAGTAGATTATTTATATAAAAATACTATCACTCCCTCCATCATTTCTTTTATTCTTTCTCTAAACTGATATTTTTCAAGTCACTTCTTTGTTTAAAATCCAAATTCAAAAATAATTTAGAAATTTTTTGGTGATAAATTAAAGTATTTTTGGAAGTAAATTAAGTATTTTCAATAAATTAATTAATTATTTTGCTTGTGAATTAGTAATTAATTATTAGTTTGCTGAACGACTCGACTCGACTCGACCAACTTCCTGCCTCTTCGGTTTCTCACTATTTCCAGAAGATTTTCTTAGCCCACAAACACTTCCTTTTCCTTCCGTAGTCCGTTCTTTCCGATTCCAAGAAAAAGCATAAGAAAGCGTGGTATGCTTTTATCGATCGAAATGAGAGGAAAGTATCATCGTCTTAACTCTTACGTTTGCCCTCAATTAATGGAGAATTCACCAAGGTACAGAGGTAACATATCTGTGTTTTTATCTTCTAGACGTTAGTTTGTTTGGTTTCTGAGAAATGGAAATGGAATATGATCAATCATGTTTTCTGGGCAACCAAACAAGTCATAGCATGCATTTATTCATTCTAACTTTTGTGTGTGTTTTTTTTATTTAAAATTTTCAATAAAAAAAATGATGTAAATGCGAATTTATTGCTGAAATTTCACGTTTACTTGTATCGAAAAACAACAAATTATTAGATTAAAATTTGTTGGCATTTATGTTCTTGTAATAGAAACTGAACTCGTTAAAGCCTCCGGATGCAACGTCATAATCACTGATAAGTATGGTAGAAGCTGTAAATTTAATGTGTTATAGGGACATTATTGTCATGCTAGGTTATACACTCGTTGACTACTGGTGTCCCGGAGATTCCGTGAAATTGCATTTGCAAAATTCATGTTCTCTGAACGGCAAGCTTTTTCCAACAGGTTTGCCACTGTGTTTATTGACGTGTGGCATGTTGGTCCCACAAAGGTGGAGAACTTGGAGCCAGTCGATGGTCAAATTATATGACTATTGGGAAGAAAATAAATTGTTTGGAAAATTTTACTGACTTTATTAGAATTTTATCTGCAAAGTTGTTTTATTTCACAATTGTGGTTCATATTGTTGTTTTGGTAGTTGTATTTTTTTCTTTTCTTTTTGGTAATGTAGTTGAATTCCTTTTTTTTCAGTCAATGGACCATCATAATCATAATTCTAGTTTAATTAGAAGTACTTATGAAGACTTCAAGGAAAACAAATCTTACTCAGGGTCAAACATTTATGTGTATATATATATATATATACACGATTGGTGATTTAGTTTTCCGGAGGATTTGTTTATAAAGGAAAACTCAGCGTCGTCTCCCATAGAGCAGTAAAAGGACATTCCCAGAAATTTCCAAAGTAATGAGTTATTGATTTTTATCCCATATGTTTGGTGGCCACGTTACTAGCAAATCCATCTAACCATGTGAAATCATGTACCTTATTTAACTTTGTGATTGGTTGCCATGTGAATCCTACTTTCTAAAAGTGGGAATTTAAAGTATAGGTTCTTTCTCAGAACTTTTTTCTAATAAAAATAAGAACTGGAAATTCTAGTTCCTGTCTAACTGATGTTTCTGTTGTTATTTTGCCACTGATATGATCATTATGTCATTCAGGATTTCAATTGAGAATTAGCAGTTTCATTCTTGTATTTTTGGTGCAAAATGGCGAATGCTGTTGGAAGTCAGTGTCCGGCTCCCATGAAGGCTACATCGAATGGGGTCTTCCAGGGAGATAGTCCACTTGATTTTGCACTGCCTCTTGCTATCTTACAAATCTGCCTTGTGGTTGTTCTCACGCGTGTTCTTGCTTTTCTTTTGAAGCCATTAAGGCAACCTCGTGTGATTGCAGAGATCGTGGTATGTTTCTGGCTCTCTGTATTTTGCTATACATTACTTCTGGATGTCTGTCTCTGCAGCAAGATTTTTTTACTCTTTCATTATTTCTACTGTTTCCAATTAAAAGTACTCTTTAATCTATGCCTTACCTGAAAGCTTTGGCAAGATACTCATAATCTTTTAATCACGGAGTTTATGGAAATGTTTGGATGTTTGCCATGATAAAGAAATTGCATAGTACTAGCTATTAGCAGTTTATTTATGTTTTGGTCACTGAAATAATATTCATCACCTAATATAAGTTGATCATCAGTTTATTCCAAGAATGCTTGATCAGAAGTATTGAATGTGTAATTAGAATTTTATAGTTATAGCCAAACAACCAGAAACTGTGCTTTCGAAGGCTTTTATGGTTTATTTTGACTGAAGGGATAATACGAGGATAAGTTTAAATAAAATGAAAGGTTCCATTTTAATCATTACTTTCTGTTCAATGAAGGTTGAAATGCGCACATAGCTTCATTTTAGGCAGTGCTCAGAGACAGTTGTTGACTGTATCATACTATTTGTTTCTCGCATATATATTTATGCTTCTGAGAGAGTTTGACTATTATTGCTCTTTTGTCAGGGTGGAATATTACTTGGCCCATCAGCTCTAGGCCGCAACAAGAGCTATCTGAGTACAGTTTTTCCTGCCAAAAGCCTCACTGTTTTAGATACTTTAGCCAACCTTGGTCTTCTCTTCTTTCTCTTCCTTGTAGGCCTTGAACTAGACCCCAAGTCCCTTCGCCGGACCGGAAAGAAAGCTATTGGCATTGCCATTGCAGGTATCAGCCTTCCATTTATGTTAGGGATTGGGACATCATTTGCCCTTCGGGCTACTATTTCCAAGGGTGCAGATGGACCCCCCTTCCTTATATTTATGGGCGTGGCACTTTCTATTACAGCCTTCCCCGTGTTAGCCCGTATTTTGGCTGAACTCAAGCTTTTAACGACCGATGTTGGGCAAATGGCAATGTCAGCAGCCGCAGTTAATGATGTGGCTGCATGGATTCTACTTGCTCTTGCCATTGCCCTCTCTGGCACTGGACGATCTCCACTTGTTTCATTATGGGTTCTCTTGTGCGGGTGTGGTTTCGTAGTTTGCTGTATATTTATTGTCCCACCTATATTTAAATGGACGGCCAAGCGTTGCCCTGAGGGTGAGCCGGTGGAAGAGTTGTATGTTTGTGCTACTTTAGCTGCAGTCTTGGCAGCTGGATTTGTTACTGATTCTATTGGAATTCATGCTCTGTTTGGTGCATTTGTGGTAGGAGTTCTTGTCCCTAAGGAAGGGCCATTTGCAGGTGCGCTTGTGGAAAAAGTTGAGGATCTTATATCCGGTCTCTTCCTTCCTTTATACTTTGTATCAAGTGGATTGAAGACCAACGTAGCCACTATCCACGGGCTTCAGTCATGGGGTCTTCTAGTTTTGGTCATTTTCACAGCCTGTTTTGGGAAGGTTGTTGCAGGTATTAAATGATCAAACATTTGCAATCATGGTGCTGATGGCTGTCTTTACAACTTTCATCACAACACCTTTAGTAATGGCAGTATACAAACCAGCTAAAAGAATGGGTAGAAATTACAGACACAGAACTATTGAGAGGGATGATCCCAATACTCAGCTGCGGTTTTTAGCCTGTTTTCACAGTACAAGGAACATCCCCTCAATAATTAATCTCGTTGAGGCATCACGTGGTATTGAAAAGAGAGAAGGGCTTCGTGTATATGCATTGCATCTCATGGAACTCACGGAGAGATCATCTGCTATACTGATGGTCCATAAGGCCAGGAAAAACGGGTTACCCTTCTGGAATAAGAGGCAGCAATCTGATGGTGATCAAATTGTTGTTGCTTTTGAGGCTTTCCAGCAGCTGAGTAGAGTGTCTATTCGTCCAATGACTGCAATCTCAGCAATGTTGGACATTCATGAGGACATCTGCTCATGTGCGGAGAGGAAAAGGGCAGCTATGATAATTCTTCCATTTCACAAGCACCAGAGATTTGACGGGACATTGGAGACAACTCGAACTGAATTCAGGTTGGTCAACCGGAGGGTTCTTGAACATGCTCCTTGCTCAGTGGGAATCCTGGTGGACCGTGGACTTGGTGGAAGCACCCATGTATCTGCAAGGAATTTTTCTTCGGAAATAACAGTCCTATTTTTTGGCGGCCGTGATGATCACGAGGCCGTTTCTTATGGTTTGAGAATGTCTGAACACCCAGGTATCAATTTAACCATCGTTCAATTCCTGGCAATTTCAGACATTCCCGGGGATGTTGTCAGTATTAATGTAAATTACATCTCAAACACATTAGTGGGATCATCGGATGAGACGTTTGTTGCTGAAATCAAACAAAAGATTTCCAATAACAGCTCAATTAAATTTGAAGAGAAAGCAATCCAAAGTGCTGCAGAAATTGTTGATGTGGTTCGGTTGTTTAGTAGATGCAACTTGTTTGTAGTTGGTCGAATGCAAGAAGGTCAAGTAACAGGAGCTTTGAATATGAAGGGCGACTGCCCGGAACTGGGGCCAGTAGGCAATTTGCTGACCTCTCCAGATTTCTCAACTTCAGCTTCAGTTCTGGTAGTTCAACAGTATAACGAGCAGAAAAATTTGAATAAAGTTTCATCGAAGGTGGTAGTGTTGTCCGAGGAAGATTCAGAAACTGAGTAATTTGTCTTGTCCCGAATCACATCCCGTGTACAGATATAGCATCGTGTAAAAGGAAAGCGATGGTAATGATGAAGTTTCGTTGTTAAAATTGATCAATAAAGGGATAGATTCCATCTTATATGTATTGTGAACATGAAATTCCACTATATTACCCACCCCAAAAAAAAAAAAAAAAAAAACAGAAATTCCACTATATTAGTCCAAATTGCCAATCTCTACGCTATATGCTAGCACTGGAGCAGCCTTGATTTGAATTCATATCGAGATGAAGTCAATAGTGGAATAGGATTCTGTAGAATTTGACAAATATGTATAAAATGCATTCTGAATAACTGATACAATCCAATTCTTGGAGTACAGTATCATCGACTCCTAACTTTGAACACCTTAGTGATGTTTTTTTGGTGTTTTGGTCTCTCCAGCACTTTTTCCTATTTCCTTTTGTTTGGGTGTTTTGCCTCGTTTTATGACCCAAAAATAAACTTCTGACTAGTAACGGATTTACAATCTAAAAAGAGAGTTGGGCCCAAGGCCCAATTTGATGTGGCTAAACTGGTCATTATATAGGTATTCAGCCCAACCATCAAACAGGAATGAAGAAGTTTTTTAATTTCAGTTTTCACATTAAGAAAACGACGACCTATTGACTGTTTAAGTCCAAGTCTGGCCCAGGGCAATAATACTGGCCCACTGGCTTCTTTGCAAGTGGATGCCGACCTTTCTTTTGTCTCATGCCGCCTTACAGCCTTAAGAGACTCGTCAACGTATTGGAGGAGAAGATCAGGTGCAACCGTACAAGGAGGGGCTCATTGAAAACGCTTATGGAATTTTTAGTACGTAATTGGTGGACTTAGGCAGAGTTACCTACTCTTTTAGGCTTAAACAAATATATCTTAAAAGATGGAGAAGTCTAATATGGAAAACATGGAGTCCTTTATGGTTATACACTTAAAAGATACCACAAGCACTAACTAGAACAGTCCCCAGGCCAGTACTATAAATTAAATGGCACTCGAAACTAACAAATACTAGCAAATATATAATTTGAGTTTCTTACTATATTCTCAAACTAAGAACTTCAATTTTTAACAATGGGGCCAAAAAAATTCCATTGTAGTTTTCTTCTTCATGTTCCCTGCTTCATGTTCAGTATACCCCAGCAAAAAGAGACAATACAAACCATGCAAGCACTTAGTGCTCTACTCTCATGATATCATCTACAATGGAAAAAATGCTGCTAATGCAACTTCTGCAATAGTAGCAGCCCCAGAAGGGTCTAATCTAACCATATTGGCAGTTCAATTCCACTTTGGCAACATCGCAACTTTTGATGATCTTATCACACTTGACAACAGCCTTCATTCTGAGCCTGTTGGCAGGGCACAAGGATTTTATATATACGATACAAAAAATACTTTTACTGCTTGATTAGGATTTACGTTTCTTCTCAATAATACAGATCACCAGGGCACCATAAATTTTGTTGGTGCTGATCCGATTCTGCAGAAGACTAGGGATATCTCTGTGGTTGGTGGGACTGGAGATTTCTTCATGCACAGAGGGATCGCGACGATAAAGACTGATGCTTTTGAAGGGGAAGTTTATTTCCGGCTTAACGTTGATATCAAATTCTATGAGTGCTGGTGAATTAGAGTACTGTTGGAGCGTCAAAATTAATATTTGGGTATACTTAAATATGTTACTTCATTAATGATTCAGTGGTATAAAAATGAAGGGAAGCTCTATTTTGGATATTAAAGAATTAAACTATCTATCCCAAACAAATTAAGTTTGCAAAAGTTTCCATCATTGATCCTTTTTTCTTTATTCATAATGATTCTATGCCAGATTCATTACCAATGGGTTACCGCTAAGAGTTTGGAGGATAAGACAACTAAACTAATCACCATATAACTTTAGATCTAACTTAATTGTTTACTAACAACTAACAAGTGCACACAAGAAAGGATTTTTTATTTTATTTTTTACCTAACCTAGAGGAGGGAGGGAATAGTCACAAAAACTGTATGAGAAAATAAGTCAAATTCAAATTGCATGACAGTTATATTCGATAATCGATTTTTAATAGTTTAAATTTCTTTTATTCGTTAATCTTGATAATCACTAGTTAATTACAGCAAAGAAGGTGCATTAGAAATATATATATATATATATATATATTATTATTTTCAGGGCAAAAATATTAAACTGTAGGGCAACAACCAATAACATTTGTCGTTGACCAAGATTTATTTATTGGTTTAATGGATTTTGACGTTCAAAGCAAAATTAAAATTCAAGTTGAACCTAATGACCACTCATAACTTGACACCACCAACTACCACTATATGCATCGTCTCAGGGTCCCCAAATTTGTTTTAGTGCATCGAATGATTTTGCTGGTCGTAAACATGAAGCATAAAGCACATGTACGAATTCCAGGGTCATTTTTCATTTTTCCTTTTTTTGGAAAATCACAAAAATGCCTTCTAAGCCAAGCTTTGCGTCAATATATACAATATTTTATGGTTAGCTAACTACTTAATTTATTGCATCCAACAATATTTCCAAGTAATTTTTTTTCCTATATATTGAAGTATCCCATCTGCTCAAACCATTCACTTCATATACACTTCATTGAACCAATGAGGCTAATTTCATCTCTCTTACTCTTCTTCCTGGTAGTCTCTTCCAGTGCTGGATACTCCGGCGGCACCGTGCCAGGCAGGATGAGGAAAAATCCGGCGGCTCGCCACCCATGTAAGAGGTTGATATTTTACTTTCATGACATAATTTATAATGGCGAAAATGCAAAGAATGCAACCGCGGCCATAATAGGTGCACCTAGTTGGGGCAACAGAACCATATTGGCAGGACAAAACCATTTTGGTGATTTGGTTGTGTTCGATGACCCAATTACATTGGACAACAATTTACACTCAACCCCAATTGGTCGAGCACAAGGATTTTATTTGTACGACAAGAAAGACATTTTCACTGCTTGGCTTGGTTTTTCTTTTGTGTTCAACTCTACCCAACACAAGGGTAGCATAAATTTTGCTGGGGCTGACCCGTTGATGAACAAGACTAGGGATATATCGGTCATTGGCGGCACTGGTGACTTTTTCATGGCTAGAGGGGTTGCTACTCTCATGACTGACGCCTTTGAAGGTGAAGATTATTTCAGGCTTCGTGTGGATATTAAATTGTACGAGTGTTGGTAATCAAAAGATAAGAGGTTAATTATACTGTCTTGAAGAGTCTATTTGAAATTACAAAAATTATGGAATTCAATTTTTTCTGATTAAAATTTTGTGTTTAATATCTATCTTTCATAAAAATTCAATCCATTCTCAATAATGCTTTTATAACATTTTTTCATTTTGAATTCTCATTAAAATTGATTTGATTTGTTAAAAACTTAATTCAATTAGATTAAATATATATATATATACCCTTTATTTTTACCTCTCCTTATATATATCCACATCTTAAAAACCACAACCTCTACTTCTTCTTTCTACCCAATTGCTCATCTCAACTCATCTCTTCCCTTCTTTCTTTCCACTACCCTTCCTCTCATTTCTCTTCCCTCCTTATAATATATTAGACCTGTACCAATAATTTAAATTGCTTATGTAGGATTTTATTTATTTATTAATGCAATGGTAATTTTGTAAAAATATTAAAATGGAATGAATTCTACTATTCTAATAATATTCCAAACACTATAATTCAATTTAATTCATTTAAATTCTATCACTTAAATAATTTATTTCAAACATTGAGAAATAATTTAAATTAAATTGAATTGAAATGAAATGAATTGAATTTAATTGAACTTTCACATGAAGATTACTAGTCTTCGGATATATGTCAATTATTTGTCCTTCTCATTAGTCAAAATGTTCTTTGGGTCAGAAATATTTGTTCAGATCGAAAGATGTTTGAATGTATTATTATCCATTAATTATGATTTTCCCTTTTCACAAAAAGCTTGAGCTGAATTAATCATATTCAACTTTCAATCTTATAGCTTTGGATTATCTTTGTACCAGAAATGATATGTTCGTATCCAATGGTTTTATTTTTTTTCTTACAAAAGAGTATTTTATTGTAAAAAATAACTAGATATTTGAATATAAAAATGGATCATTTTCATGTTCTTCAAAACAAAAGAGGATCCAATCCTCAATCTTATTGCTTTCATCTCCATGTTATTGAATCAAGTTTTCAGTTTTAAAAAATAAAATATCATAAAATTAGTGTATTATTTTATTTTTTTTGTACAAATCAGTAAAAATAAGAAAATGGTTACATCATACGAATGAGAATGACTTTAGAAAGTTTTAATGTTTGTTTACATAGCATCTTGGAAAAATTATAAATAAATCATATTTTTCTCTTTAAATTACCAATTAATTCTTTAAAAACTTTACAATAATAATAAGTCATATTTTTAATAATTCTTTGTAACGATTATATACATCATAAATACATTGATTTTTTGAACTTATGTTATTTACATTTTTAAATTAATCTATAATTAATATTTTCTACTTCAAAACTAAACAACAAAATAAAAATAAAAATGATATAAAATATTTCAACCTTAAGTTTACAATTTATTTTGATCTATACTTTAATTAATATTTTCAACTTCAAAACTAAATAAAAAAATGATTATAGAATATTTCAATCTTAAGTTTAGGATTTATTTTGAAAAATAATAATTAAAGGATGAGTTATTTTTATTATAAATTAATTTTATGAGTTATTAATAATTTGAAGAAAAAATAAGATTTTTTTTTAATATCTTATCAATATTTTTTTATGAAAAAAAAAAATACTAATTAACCATGTTGTGAGATATGCTGCCCAAGCCAATAGCGTAAATGATAGTAGTCCATATGGTGATAGGGGCCCACAAGTTGATCTAGGCTTAGTAACTAGCAACAATCGGCTCGAAGCCCAAGCCCGAGATGGTAATCACGTGCCACTTAACTACATTAAGCAATGCAATGTATAAACCAATGAGAGCTAATTGGCGCTCAGCTTTCCTTCCTTTCCTCCAGTCAGCTTATCCGTCTCTGCCGAGACGCCATAATCAGAGCAAGATCGAAGGAGCGAGAAACGGTGAGAAAGAAACAATGCGAAGCGTAACTCTCTCGGAGAACGTGGTTGTGTTGCATTCATTGCCGCTGTTTCCACAAGCTTCAAAGCCATTCAGATTTTATTTGTGTTCGTCGGGATTCAGCTGAAAAAGCAGACGTCGAAGCTCTCTCTGCGAAATACACGTTATGGTTTGTCGAGGTGAGTGGAATTTTGAGAATTAGAAATCGAATTGCCAATTATTATATTCTGATATTACTGTTCTTCTTTTCTTTGTTGTAATCATTAATTTCTATCCAAATCGGGAATGTAAGACGCCGAAACCCTAACTGATGGTGAATTTAGATGTAATATGAGTTTAATGAGAATGTGAATGTTTAGGTGATGGTTTCAGTTGCGGAATGAAATATTGAAGTTCTTAATGCAGGTATTCAAGTTAATGGTTCGCTAACAGCTTTGAGGAGTGGTCTTTGCCTAATCTACAAGCAAATTCAGATGGCCTCGAGGTTTCTGTATGGTTATTCGCTTGCTTCGCTTCCCTTTTTTCTTCAGTTTCTTTTTCAAATAAATTTATGAGTATAATACAATAAGGAATGAAAGAGTGCTCATAACTCATATTCTTGCTACAACTAGCTTGGTCAGATGATCATAGTAGAAAATTTTGATGAATTATTACCTAATATAAGTATTAGTAAATAGTGTTTGGTTTGTACTTATGATGTGGCATTGGAATCTCATTCTACTTTAATTCAATCAATTTGGTTCCTCCGTGACTTGTGTATGCTTTCCACTGATGACTGCAACTGCTCCTATCAGAGTGAGAAACATAAAAACTATTGGAAGCTCCGAATTTCTAAAATTTGTAGGCACACAAATCTCTTTGATTCACTAATTTAGGTCTTATGTAGGATGTGAAATAGTGCTTTATTACATTAACTATTCATCTATGTGTCAGTTTTTTTGTAAGTTGGATTTTTACCTTTTGTGTTAAGTTTGGACCTGGCTTACATTTTCTTTTTAAATATATATAGCAGCCTCTTCACCAGGGAAAATGTGACATATTCATTGTTTCTTTGATACTTATGTATGTTGTGATCTATATTGTCAGCCTTGATTTCTAATTAAATTTTGTTTCAATTCATTTAATTCATTTGTAGTTTGATACCGGAAGTTAGTTGTCTTGTTTACAAGAACCGCACATAAATGGACAATTGCGGTAGTTTGGATAAATCATTTGCGGAGGACAAAAATAGTGAACACCACATCATCACAGATATCCTTAATCCTTATATGTTTGTGCCATTGTTTGGGTTTCTCACATTTCAAGACCCTTATCCAGTAGTTGCTGCTTCAGATGCTGCTAGTGGGTTGAGTTCGGTTCCCTTTTTAGCAGACTTTGGTGACATAAGCACAGGTTTTGCTTCAGTTAGGAAAATCTCCCTATCACATTTACAATATATAAATTTTTAACATTATAGGTGAAGCATTAATTATTTAGTTATTATAGTAAACAATGAGTTTCTTTTTTTACATTTTTCCTTGATGTCCCTTGACATTTACAGTTACTAGGTAATTTTGTATGAGACTTTTCTTTGTTATCTTGTATTTAGGAGTCTGCACCTCTACTATTAATGCCACTAATACATTTCCTTTTGTTTCCTGTGACAGGTATTCTTGCTACCTAGGAGATAAAACCTTTTTTATCGCAGTAAGCGGGAACTGATCTATGACTTGGTAGCAGCAAAGGAAGACCACCATTGTTTTCCTATATGTTGTAATAATCAGTTAGTGATATTAACAGGGTGTGCTTAGCCTAATGACCCTTTTGCCATGCATGTCTGGTACATGGTTTCTTTCCACACGGACAAACTTTTGTGTCTATTTGAATTTTGAAGATAAGTCCTCATATTTCTGTTTTGAACGTTGTAAACCTGTGCTATTATTGGGTGTGTCTTTCCTTAAACTTGGTTCAGTGAATCCTCTCTCAGTTAACTGAAAATAGATAATGTCAAATGAAAGATATGTAATTCCTTGAGGTCAATGATACAATTAATTTATAAAATGAGAACATTATGATAGCACACTAACATTTGCCTCTGGTGGTCTATATTATCATTAAAAAGAATATCATGATCCTCCTGATATGGGTATTTGAATTCTTGTGCTGGCACTTTTAGCAGCTAGGAATTCTGCTGCTGTTGTTTTTGTTCAGACTTTTGGTGCCCTTGCGCATGTTATTCTGTTTGTGCATGGTGATTTAGATGTCCTTTGAAATCTTAATTTCTCTATGCAATTCCTTACTATTATATGCTGCACAAGTTAAATTAATGTAAGAGTATGAAGAAATTTGAATGGACTAACAGGCTGCATTAGGAAGATATGAAAAGCAAATTCCTTATTTGACGCAGATGATGACAAACTTGTATTAACTTTTATAAGTGCTGGGTAGCTATATAATGGTAATCCCATCCATATACAAGACCATTTTCTTACTTTCTATGAGGAATGTGCCACATAGCTTTTGTGATTGGCACATATGAGCTCCACCTTGCAGCAACTAATTATGATATAAACAGTAATTGTTTAGTTCTACTTAACTCTTAATAGTCTTAGAGTATTTTTGTCATTCACAGGGCAATGACCATTGTATCTGCGGTTCTTGGACAAAGTTTTCATTATGTTGATGAAGTCTTACCTTTCAGGTGCTAATGCTATTATCGAATATACATAAACTAAATCACCTGACATTATTGTGGTGGTATAACGTTATTTAATATTAATGGCCTGCTATCAAACACACATATTTACTAATCTTTAATATGTTATCCTTGGCAGACATTTCAAGCAATCATATATTTTCAGCCATCTACCCTATAAATCTTATCCTATTAGCAACATAGCACCTTTTATTTCATTATCTTGGAAAGCTGATTACTGATTCAGCTCAATTGAACAGACTAGTTTGTAGTGGGTAGTATCCTAAGTGTGACTGTTAGAGTGATGCTTTTTTTTTTTTTTTTTTTCCTCTTACGTGTTTTGGTGTTTAATTATGGACTGATGATTCCTGAAAGTACACTGTAGCACTGTATTCTAGTATACATATGAGAATCTACTACGCAGTCCTAGCTGTCTGCCTGTCTCGTAATTTCTCGTTTATTGAACTTATTAATCTAAGTTCTAGTGAAAATAACTTTCTCATATATGTCAAGTACTTCTCTAATGTAGTCTATCACAGGTTTGGTGAGACTGATTTTCCTGTTGATGATATTCTTGCAGTTTGCCTATTGGTAAATATTATCTACCAGCTCTAACCTAGACAGAAACCATGGGACACTTGATCATAAAGATGCATTGTCTATAATAGGAACATTTAGAATCTATAAATTCCATTCTTTGATGGAATCAGTTTTACAATTTTACTGAAGGTATTAATATCAGGTGTATTTTGGGGTGATAAATCATTTTTCTCCACAATTGGTATGTAAAAGCTAAAAACTCGGTAATTGTACTATAGTCCCTTTTTTATTTCTTTGTGGGAGTACTATTTTTTTTAGAAAAAAAAATGAGTACACAGATGTATATGGACTCTGTATAAGAATATCATCCCTATTCTCAAACTTTTTCATCTCAAATCTTGAAGACAGTTATGCCCCAGTAGATGAACAGAGTTAGAAACAGTATTGCTTGGAAAGTAATTGGGTGTACGCGGAATCTATATGTGAATGGACAATTCCTGCTCTTTTTGTTATCCAATTCTAAATGCAGTTGAAGATAAATATATTTCTCATAACTAATTGATGATAGAAACAAGACCTGGTATTTTCTCAATCAAGCAGGAGAGAGAGAGAGAGAAGATGACAACGATGCAAACTCCCAATTCCTGAATTTGAGTGGTTGATAATTACTAATTTTGAATGAATATATGATGGATTGATGGTCAACAAATTTGGCTCGTGGAATTATTTTACTTCGTCTCCAACATACTGAATTTTGTTTTGTCCAGCCATGCATGACACATTGTCCCTACTGTTTTTTACCTGATGCACCTCATCCTTATATGTTTTGTGTTTTTACCATTTTTTGTTCTTTTGCAGCACCAACTGCTGCTTCTTTGCCTCTTGGAGTCATTGGTGGAGCGCTAGCTGGTCGCGGTGTTGCAACTTTGGTAGATTCCTTATTTGAAAATAGTATAGATCTTGCTTTTCAGCCTCAAATAGTGAGATACTAACCTGGCAAAAAGTTTAGGCTTTATGAATAGATGCAGGTTTTGGATTTTAAGAGATGCTGTTTTAAAATAATAGGCTTTTGTTTTTTTCTTTTTACAGTGTCTGCATATATAAATAGAAACTATTTCCGATTCTATGCCTTTCCTTGATGCTAAAGGATCATTTTACCCTTGGGAAAAACCTGTAAGCAGAGATTGCAAATGCAAAGATTTGCAGAAATGATAGACAGCTTTTTCATATACATATCCACAGGAGTAGAGAGGAAAAAAAAAAAAAAAAAGTAGACAGCTTAGTTAATTTGCATTAAAAATTCTTTCTTTTCATGAATGTAATTGACCTTTTCAACTTTTCTCTTATGCATCTATATTATTTTTGAACTTAGTCATTTGCCAATATCTTTTGAATGTAGCTTGCTGTACTGGGAGGCTCGTTACTGGGGGCATTTTTTGTTGGAGAAGGTAACTTTTAGCTTTCCATCTTCGTGCACAAATGGATCCGGCTAGAGCTTTTTCCTATATAGATACTATATAACTTTATGATTTAGACGCATTAAGTATTTTCATTATGGAAAAGGGAAAGATATAATATTTTATATACAGACTGAGACAATTAAAAGTTGAGACATAATACAGTAAATTCTTGTATTTTGTCCCTGCCATCATGTGGAATCCAGCTTGTGGATTTCTTCTTCTGTAGATAAATTTTAGTCAAATGAATGCGACTAAAATCTTAGGGTCTAGTTGGGAGTTTAGAGGGAGAGGAGAGGAGAGGAGAGAAAAAATAGCACTTATCTTTGTCTTATTGGCAGTTTAAAAAAATAAAGGGAGAGGGGAAGAATTGATAGGATACCTTTCTTGTTTGGGAGTTAAGTAGAAATGATATAAGAGGATATATTATTACGTAAATTTAAGATTATGGTCTTAAAATATTTTATTTAGATGTTAGTAGGTATTTGGATATTAGTCACTTCAGACAAAAATCATAATGTGCTTTATCACCTCTCTCCAAATCTTTCCAATTTGAAAGAATTAAAAATAGTGGGTTTTAGACAGTTTTGGAGGCTATTTCCTCACACTCCTTTAAAAGAAAATACTCTCAAACCAAGGATTTAGTACCGTACTCAAGCAGTTCCTTTCCTCACCCTCCATTTCCCTCCATCCAAATGAGTCCTTAGTGGGACCAACGTCCCAAAATGTTCTTTCAATTGGGTAGGAGTAAGATTCAACAAATTGACTACGCAGGTGGATCCACTGACAATAGGATGTAATATATATGAGTTTTACCAAAAGAAGAATATGTATTAGACTATCTTGATAGCCTTCTGACCACAGTGGAGCTATGCTGTTTTTTAATTTTTTTTCTGAAATTGTATTTTAGACAACTAAGTATCAGTATTTTCATTTTTTGTGAAGGTCATTGCCTACATTGGAGGTGTTCTCTTTCTTGTCTTTGCTGTTGTGACATTGATTGAGATAGTGAAATAGAGGTAAGAAATTTCTCAAATTTTCTAGTTGCTCATATCTTAAAGTCAGTAAAATTTGTAAATTCTACTATAAAGGCTAATATATCTGCATGCAGATTTAGGGCACCCTAATTGCTATAAGCATATAAATTTTTTGTTGATTGCTTTAGCATTAACTGTGTTAACACGCCACCCTCTACTTGATCTTCATAGACTAGATGCTGAAGACCAAGTTGTAAATAATTCTTGAGTTCCGTGTGTTTTGGTTTGATAATTTTCTTGCTAAGAATTTGTGCTTGATAAAGTAGAGGTTGTGGTTTCAAGTCAAGTCCAATAAGCAATAAGAGAATTGTTATGAATGGTTGAACTTTTAAACACTGATTCTGGCCTCAGGCTCTCTGTGCATATGAAAAATATCTCACCTTTAAAGTGAAAGAAGATCTAAATGAAAGCATACACTAACAAACGAGTGAGGGTTGGCCGGAGTGGAGGGGAGAAAACTTGGCCTTGGGGAAGAATTCAGCTGACGTGGCAGAGCCATGCCCATCAGTAGAACCTTTTACGGAGAGAAGAATCAAAAAAGTCTTGAAAGGGATGATTGTGGTGGTGGACGAACCCCTTCTCCCTTTCTTTCGCGGGTCTTCTCCTAACTTTTCTCATTAGCCTTCCTTTTTCAATTTGCCTTCGTACATTTGCATATCTGTCTAATATTCCAATTCCCACTACCCACTCTTGTCCCCCTTCCTCTCTTCGGATTAATTAATTTAAGCTGGATTCTTACCAATAGAAGAATAAATTACAATGATATTTTCTCTTGCTAACTGCCTCTTTTTGGCTTTAGTTTAATTATAATTGTTATTGTGAGATTTATCCTGAAAGTAAAGAAGGGTGTTCCACTTTCTGGGTTCTAATTAATATTATTTTCATCAGTTATATAATATTTCCGTATTTAATGATTACTCTATGACCAGTGTTCCTAATAGAAATTTAAGAGACAGTATGTGAAAGGAGAATAAAAATTCTACAAATTAAGGCAGCATGAAGCCACAAAAAATGAAAAATTGAACTTAAAATGTTAATTTATCGAGCATGTATGAGTCATGTAATTGGAAAAAGAAACAAAACACTTTAGAAGTCTGATATTATAAATGAGGTAAAATATTTCGTTATTTAAGTACAGTAGATCTTGTGGGACCAATAACGGGCATATTATACTTAAGGACTTTTGGACAAAAGGGTCCAAGTCCCAAAAAATTTGGCCAAAATGGTAAATTTTTTACCATAATAGCCAAAAGAGGGTAGATGTTGAAACCGTGTTTTGAAAACACGGTTTCAGGGTCCGACCTGGCACGCCAGGTCGGACCATCGCACAGGTCACGCACTCGCGCGTGACGCGCGAGTGCAAGATGAAACCGGCTTTTGAAAAGCCGGTTTCATCCCAAAATTTGTCCCCCACTACGGCCACGCGGGGGACAAATTTTGCAGGCTACCCTGCAGCACTGCAGGGTAGCCTGCATACCTATTTCCCAGCCTCCCTTCCCCCCCTCCCGCACACCCCTATCGTGTAATTCTCTCCCTCTCCTATTAATATATTAATTATATTAATATATTAATTAAATTACAATATACCAATATCATAAATAATTTATTTTACTTCACACCATAATTAATTTGTTTTACTTCACATAACAATTCAATTAAAACATATAAATCTTAAAAAAATTTCATTACCTTACTAAAAATTGATGAATTTTCATAAAAATTTATGAGTTCTTAAAATTTTTCTTAAAATATATGATAATAATCATATTAATTAATAAATTAGCTTATTTTATTTTACATAATAATTATATTAAAACATACAAACCTTCAAATATTTTTTATCATGACCTTTGTAAAAGTTTAATGAGTTTTTAAATTTTTATTGTAAATATTCGGCAAATTTTTAATTTTAATGTTTTATTATATGATATTTTTGAAATTTAAAATATATATTAATTTTTTAATTTATATGAAAATATTTTATAAATTTAAGATATATGATAATTTTAAAATTTTAGAATTTAAGATTTTATCATACATTTTAATTTATCATAAATATTTTTAAAATTCATGATATCTTTTAAATATAAAGTATATGTTAATTTATATATTTATAGTTTAAAATGTTCCATGAAATTTTAAAGTGTATAATAATTATATGAAATTAAAAATATATGAAAAATTTTAAATTTATAGTGTATGACAGTTTTTAAATTTATAAATTTTGTATTTGTACAATTTAAGATTTTTGTTAATTTTTTAATTCTATAATGTATGATAAATTTTTTTACTAAAGTTTATGATATTTTAAAATGTTAAAATTCATGATATTGTAAATTATTAAGTTTTACTAAATTTTTTTAATTTAAAGTATATAAATTTTAAACTTATTTGAAATGATTTAGAAAGAATAAAAAACATTAAATTATTTTAAAAATTAATGGAACACACTTATATTAACTCATTCTAATTATTACATGCTTTATTATAAATTTTAATTTACAAGTATAACTAAATTAAAACATAAACCAGGAAGACTTTTCCTATTACAAGTAACAAACACAAAAATTAAAAATTAAAAAACTTATGTAAATAAATCTCTAAAATAAATCCAGGGCCTTGCGCACTGGCATGCTGTAACATGCTGTACAAGTCCTCATCATCAGCTACTGCAACCGGACTATAGTGGGTTGAATTATTTATAGTACTCGGACATCGACAAATTATAGTCAGGTACTCTCTTCTTCTATCAACCTTTAAAGACTTGCATAAACGAGCATGAAACTCTGCATACTTGATACGCTTGGGTACACGAATGCACTTAACGGGACCTGAATCGTATTCAAGCCCGTTCGAACCAGTACGCAGCTCACCATTAATGTAACACATAATTCCAATTTCTTCCATTATCAAACTTGCACCTTCAAAAATTTTTAAAAACTTATAAAATTTCCTCATTATATTGTTAATGAATTCACAGTATTTTCATAGATTAACTATAGACAACTACTAATAGTAAATGATTCAAATTATAATACTCATATTATAATTTACTATTATAATACACAAATTATAAAATAAAATTACTATTTCTTACAAAATAATAAAATCACTTTTTATCATAGGTGTATTACTTACCATAATTATAACATAAATATATTACTTAACATAATTAATTATATTCAAATATATTTATAAAAAATCTCATTACATATTAAAACATAAATATAATATCTATAAATATCATATCATACAAATAGTCAAATTATATATTTA